>OX578142.1:111338064-112538064 GCA_951213105.1 Amaurobius ferox | reverse complement strand
CATTTTGATTTTATGAACACTTTATCCATCAGGATACCATTTCAGTTACAGGGACGGCAGTCGCCTCCGCTATCATCCCCGTCGAGTTTCTCAGTGTAGTCTGGCGCTCACATGGAATCAAACACACATATTTTGGGGAGAGGAGGCGTTCCGTAGAGTTCGACTGCTGATATAGCGTTTTAAAGAAATATGGTTGAGCGCTTTCTTTTGCATCGTCATATGAATTGCCTGGAAAATGAGTTCCAAATTCTGAACGAAAACAAAAGCGACTCAAGGATGTTTAATAAGAAGACGTTTACATGATAGGCAGATTTTAGTTGGATAGTTTATAATTATAGCTCGACAAGGCTGGAAAAGTGCACGCAAGAGGCATCTTTGTTGAAGAGAGTTTACTTTTATGATTTACATTGGTTTATGACAAACAGCTGCGAGAGTGTTTAGTTTATACTTAAAAACTATGAGATGAAAGTTACTAAGGTCACGATAAACTCGTGGAATAAGAAGTGAATTTGGAATAAGAATTAGGAAAGAAAAGGATACGTTAAATTTGGGTGGTTAAAATTTCTGCAAGATGCATGTGGAAAATAAAGCTTTAATTTTCCATGTACAAATATAAATTCCATACATATTTCCATTACATACTTCCATATACAAATTTAGTCTTTGCTTACATATTCTAAAAGGGCATTCTTTACATTGCTTTGATTTATTATTGTTGAATTCGACTTCCAAATAAAAATATAAATTAAACTTATTTTTTTATTATTGTAATATTATATGTAAAATTATATACCAGAAGCAGACATGAAACCTATGGACCAGAGCTGAATCGATTTTCAAATTTATCATTGCACTTTAAATTATGGATTTTTTCATAATTCAATATAATAACGATGTCTGATCACTCGTTGCCGAAAGTCCAAACTTTGCATTGCATTGGAATTTTAAAATTTTCCTTCCAAAATTATTGGATGATCCCTAAAAGGCTTCAAAATGCTGCACTTTTTAATTTAGGTTTGATTTTTAATAAGTACTGAAAGAACTGAACAAATATTTTCCACACTATGGTTTCAGACACTGATAAAGCAATTGTCTTCAAAATTTTCGTGAAATTCATATTTTTCTCATATGAATTTTAAAATTAATAATTAATATTAAAAATTTGTTTGAAGATGAAAATTGGTATATATTTTGTTTGGGTTATTTAGTTGTTGTTGTTGATGTTGAAACCCAGACCGTCCGACCTACCAGAAAGGTGTAAGGTAACTGTTTGGACGGTCGGGAAGTGCCACCCAATTTAGACCGGAACCCAGTGGGGGAGGCATCCACAGGGACTGTACCCTCCTTCCCCTACCACCAACCTCTCGGAAGGACTTTCGGACCCACATGTTTAACGTGATCGTACTCCGCATGAACACGGCGGCAGTTTTGGCAGTGGCTGGAATCGAACCCGGGCCTACCGAGTGCAACTCCAGCGCGCTAACCAATTGGGTTATTTAGTATCATAATAGGAATTATTTTGATAGTTTGGTTATCAGAAAATAGGAATAGGAAAGAAAAACTGCAGCACCCATTTAACATTAGTAGTTCGAAATTTCCACCAGACATAACTCTCAAACGGATTAAGTAAAATATATGAATTTTATATGAATTTGGGATGTTTTGACCTGAAAAATCAGAATCTGTTATTAATAGTGGAGGTTGCTCTTTAAAAAAATTCGAGTTGATACGAAGTTTAATATGAAGATGACCTTTATGCAAATTATATGTACATTTATTTAGAGAAGACATTTTTCTGAATCTAATGTCTTCTCTAAATAAATGTGCTCTAAATAAATGTCTTCTCTAAGTAAATGTGTTCTCTAATGTTATATTTGGTTTTATTGTAAGATTCGAAGAACCGGAATAACGAACGGTATTTGGAATTTTTTTGAGGTGGGAGGAGGGGAGAGGAGGGGTGCACTATATACGATAACATAAGCACAGAATTTTCTTTTTTAAAATCAATTGATAAAACTGGTATCTACATTTTAAATCATTATAGCTTATTCTGGATTTACATACTGTAATTTTATTGTATGTTACTTTTGCAGCTCCTTGCAAGCCAGGTTCTTATTCGGACACAGGATTTGAACCATGCTCCTTATGTGATCTTGGCTACTACCAAGAAAAAGAGAAGCAAAACGAGTGTAATCTGTGTCCAAACCGAACCAGTACATCTGTGAAAGGTTCAAAAAATGCTAAAGAATGCAAAGGTAATCCTATAAAATCAATATGATTTTATGCTGCAATCTCTGATGTAAAATTTCCCAAAAAACTATTCTAATGTCCCTACTTTTTGTAAAAATAATTATAATTTCACTGCTGAGCATTTAAGGATGTTATCTCATTAGAAGAACATATGCTTTTATTTGCTCGATGCAGCCCGCGGTAAGTCAACGATAGGGTTGTATTATGCGACTACAAAGATTTATAAATTTCTTTTCTTGGAAAGAATCTTTTAATTAACCAAAAATATAATGCATTCTTTATCAATCTGTTAATTTTTTAATTAATGACGTATATTTAGCAAAAAGTTTTCTGTATATTTATTACTTTTATTCCAGAAATCGATATTTGCAAAGAACGTCAACCTTGTCACAGCAGCTCCACATGCATACAAATTGACAAGGATTATGAGTGTATTTGTCCAGAGGGCTTGATGGGTACAAATTGTGAAATTAATCCAGATGACTGCAGTTCTAGTCCTTGCTTGAACAATGGAACTTGTGTTGATGGAATAGGAAACTTCTCCTGTTTGTGTTCTGATGGATGGACAGGCCATCAATGTGAAGTCAACATTGATGATTGCGATTCAAGTATAATTTTTCCTATTATTAATCTTATTTTATCATAGGGTTTAATTGTGTTTTGTTATAATATAGTTTTTAGATTTTTAAAAATATCATATTATCACTTTTCAGATCCTTGTCAAAATGATGCCCAATGTATTGATCAGTTGGGTAATTATGAGTGCTTATGTGACAAAGGATTTTCTGGGCGGAATTGCGAGATAAACTTCTATGAATGCGAATCTAATCCATGTCTAAATAATGGAACCTGCTTTGACAAGAAAAATGTAAGTGTTTGGGATTTATTTCTCTTTTCATTAGAAAACTATACACGACTGTACAAACGTTTTTAAAAATTGAATATGAATATTTAAGTAGATTTTATTAGATTAAGTAGATTTCTACTTAAATATGAATAAACTAGATAACTGTTGAGTTATTCAATTATTTTCATTAGATAGGATAAAATGCTGGCTTTTTCCATATGACACATTCATATTGTCATAAAAAACATTACCTCTTCACAGAAGGTACTGTAAAAAATATGCACACCAACTGTCTTGTAGGAATAAAAAATTCAGCTGCCATAGGTGAGCTTTGGCCACAGGTGGGCTTTGGATCTCGCGCTGATCTCCTGTGGAAAAAATGTATAGGATCTCAACGAAATCTCTCGTTTGGAGTTTCCTTGGCTGGGAAATCATTTTGCTTTAGTGTGTACCGAAAACGACTGACTTTTCTGAACTTTTTTTTCTTATCGGTAAAAAAATTTGAATGTAATACTTTACAGTTTATCGTTTTATGATTGACACGCTAAAATTGATCACGCAATTACTAGAAAAGGTTAGAAATAGAGATAGGCGAGTAACACTTTTTCGAATTCGAATATAAAACAGATCTCGAATTATTTGAATACCTCAAATATTTGAATACCCCGATTAGTTATTTCGAATTGTTAATAATATAATAATAATGATTATATTTATTAAATATTAGTAAATAAATTAATAAAGTAAAATAAAAATTAATTAATAAGTGTAATAAACCACATAAAATATAAAATAAAAAGTTTCATTTCGAAATTAAATTATTTTATAGTAATTTTATTCTAGGGACTTTTGGCTGCGATAATTGAAATAATCGCACATGATTATCACATACTGCGGATTTTTATTTAAGAGAACATAGATTCGAATTCATTCAGGAGGTAGCCTGCTTCCTTTTCTGTCTCAAATTAAACCAGAGATGCTGTAGAGTCACTTTTAAAAACTGTTGACGGCGTCGTGATTAAATACTTTTAAAATCATTCCTTCAAGAGAGGATACAGACTTTCTGCTCTTTTTCCAGATTTTGAAAATGTTGGTAGAATCAAATTTTCTTCTCGGTATTTTCGAATATTGACTTTTTATTCCAGAACCTGCTGTTAAGCATAGCGTGATATTCGAAGTATTTAAATTTCTCCTTGTGACGTTATATTTGATTTCAAATATTTTCTATTATCTTCACGAGTAACGTTCGCTTATCTCTAGTTAGAAAGCTAAGTAGGAAATATGTTTCCAACGATAAACTGATGCTACTAATATGATGTGAAATTTTTAGTTGTAGATGATAATAAGCAGCGATGGTGGATAGTAATTATGCGAGAATAATTACAGTCAGTTGAATTTATGAACTGTGCTACCATAAAAACAACTTAAGTATTAGAGAGATTTCCGCAGTGTTTTATCAGGCAGAGTAATAATCAAGAGAAATCATGTGAATTTAAAAATTGAACCGCTGTTATCCTAGCGGAACAAAGACTCATGCCAAATTTGGGATTTAATATCTTATAAAAATAACCGATTCGGATTTCCTTTCCACCTTTAACTTATTATTGAACTATGTTATAATAATCCTCAATTTTAGCATTCCTGACCTAAAACATTGTGAAAACTAAAGTGAATTTGACAAAGATATTTTTTCAATAGTTTTACAATAGTTTTTGTCAGTTATTGATGTACTAGAAAAAAAGTCACATATGTTTATTGTACGAAGAATGATAGCTTCTCTGAGCAGTAGAGACCTTTACCTTTTTAGACACTGAACGAATGCTTCTGCTTTTTCAGTGCTTCTCATAGTGAACCTGAGACAGGTAGAATGATTGCTATGCTTCCTATGCGACTTTACAGAAAATTTTTCCTTTGCGGAAAGCAGTTAAGAGGATACGCTTATCAAACCGAAACTAAATGTTGCTTGTCAGTGCTTGCAGCGGGAGGGGGGAGGCGTGTTCAAAAATGTGCTTTCCCCTGAATAGAATTATGATTGATAAGTCTCCTAATAATTTAGAGGGATGTTCTTCGCAGTTCGCCGGCTGTTAGTGCTGAGGCGATACACTGGGCGCAGTCAACTCTTTTCCTGGAACACAATCTCGAGAGATGAATGAGGTATTTGGTCTAAGAGAACCTGGCTTACTTTAGGAAGAATATTTGAATGGTCATTTACATTGGTGAGAAAAATTAACCAGTTGCAGAAATCGAAGCTGAATTTACTGGTGCTTATGTCATAGAAACACGTTTAAGTCAATATTTAATGTTGAAAACTGTAATTAAATGTTTTTTTAAATACTAATATGGTTCCAACAGAAATACTTGAAGTAAGATAGACTTTCAGACCACGACAGTTTTGCCATGCGACACTTTGTAAGAAATCACAAATTTTAACTTTTTATATTAGCCCGTCATGACCTTGCAGCAGCAATATATACGTTATAAATCAAGAACCGGCGAGATTAGAAAGTTCAAATTCAGCATATCGTGGTCTTTTGCGGCACATTTTCATCATTATTAAGATTTTGAACTTATGCGTCTAGCCCACCATAGGAACATACAGTTCTGATCCCACCATAGGAACATACAAATTTTGAGGGAATAACTCGAGATCTGGAGCAGCTAGAAAGCTCAAATTTGGCATTTCGTTGTCTTTCATAGTATATTTTAATTCCTTATATTTTAAACAATACCGGTCCAACCCATCCTGGGTTCATCATAAGAAGGTATACGCAGAAAGGAAAGTTCAAATTTGCCGTATCGTTGCCATTCCTGGTATATTTTCATTGTCTAGATTTTGAACTCCATACTTAAAAGTAGAAAATAAGTAAGCGAAAAAAAGTTTTATGATCTATACTTTTATTTTAAAATCTCTCTGTATTAAAAAATAAAGTAGCTGTCTCTGCCGCCGTCCCTGTTTGACAAATTTCTCGTTTCTCGAGATTCTTTGCGTCGTACTGCAGAAACTATTCCATATAAAAGTATGAAATTTGGTACACTTATAGAAAAAGCTTTGGGAAGTACGTTGAAATAAACCGTTTTTTATATATATACTGTAGTTTAGGAAATATTTCATATCAAAGTCAAAGACAAAATATTTGAGCTGCGAGTTCGCAATAGCAAGATCACGAACTTTTGTAGGCAGTTACGTACATGGGTGAATTTTTTATAGGACGAAGCCCCTTTTTTTAATTTCGATGTAATTTTTGAGATATTTTATTTTTTATGCACTTCTGAAGTGAACTTTTTTTCCCGTATCGGCACGTCTAGCGATTTCTCTGTCTTGTACCGTAAAAACGATAGCATACAAAAACATGAAATGTGGTATATTTATAGAGAAATAATAGGATAACACCATGAAATAAACAGTTTATCGATTTAAGCTTTAGTCTGGCATGAAATAGCTCGCGAAGCGAGCTCATTATCAAGGATTCAGTTTTTAGATTTCCTGGGATAAGAAAAATCCCTGCTTTTCCCAAATAAGGAAAATAGGTAGGGATCGAAAAGAGATTTTTGAAAGTAGAATTTTTAGGAAAGATAGATATGAAGCGAGTTCTGCGAGCTTAGCGAGTAGGAGGCGAAGCCTCTCGAAGGGGGTTGCGCGAGCGAGCGAGCAGGGGCAGAGCTCCTTAGTGTACCAAAAAATAAATAAATTTTCTTACATTTTCATCTCATACAATAAAACAGAAGTGGGTGACTAGAAACTTTAAAAAAAAATTAATATTTCATTATAAATCGATACACTCCAAAATATGATCATTAAATAGATACAATTATTGATTTAATGCATGGAATCACTAGCAGTGCAGTATAACTGTTCTTTGTACATAATATATAATGTAAAAAAACTTAAAATTCACAGTTGTGTGTAAATTCCTATAATATTTAAAATGTCTTTGTTATTCAAAACATTCTATTAAAATATTTAATTTTAATTCTCCTAAATCGAAATACAAGAATCTCTGTTCTTGTTATATAAAATTATCTTCATAGGCAGATCTGAAGAATAAAACATCCTGGCTCCGTTTGTAAACAAATTTGTAAAAACATTATATTGGATCTATGTATACCAAAATGAAAGCGCTAAAATTGTATTGGAAGATAAACCCGTACTGCTTATATTCTGTTTCAACAATTGGCTAAGCGCAATATATGAGTTACCTGGCAAAACACAATATACGAGAATACAATAGATGCGTGTCTTCCTTATAATATATGAGTTTGAAAAATATTTTCCAAAATAAGGCAGATGACGTAAGAAATAGAAAATATCAATCATTTCCACAAACTTTAGACCCGAAGGCTGTAATTGATATAATCCAATCAAAAATGCAATAAATGCAATCAAAAATGCAATAAATGCAATAAAAAATGCAATAAAAGTTCATATATAAAATTTATTTTTATGTTCATTTCTTTACTACTTAAATCTAATAAAAATCGTCTGCCATATAAACACATTTGACTTCATTGCTTTGCTGATCAAAATTAAATCATTTTTAACACTTTACAACAAAGTTGAAAAGTGTTTATGACTTTGTTCATTCTGTCTGTCTGTCTGTCTGTCTGTCTGTCCGTTAGCACGATAACTGCCGTAAAAATGACTTAATCAAAATGAAATTTTAGTATGTTGTTCAGACGGTCTGTAGGTCCTATGGGAATATAAATGAATAATATCACCCAATTAGTTTTGGATTGAACCCGGGTTAAAAAAATGAAATACATTGAGCCCTATGGGACCTAATTTTTCAAAGATTTTTTAAGCGGATTTAAAATTCACAAATTGCTTCGAAACAGTCAAATTGTTCCATAAAATATATAAAAAAAAATTCAGCGAAATATATTCAGTGGTTTTTTAAATAAAAATTAAAATAATAATTAGACATCTTATATGAAACGATCACGTGACCATGATATGAAACGATCACATGACCCACTTCAAAATGATATATGGCATCCATCTTGTTTCAAAATAGTGATTTTTTAAAGTTCTTTTTAATTCATATTGAGTGTTGTATCCGTCCTAAAACTACTTTATTTTTGCGTAAATTCTGTGCATCTACATACTAAAACAACACAATGACAATATATTTGAGTTTAAATTCTCATTCAAATTTGATTATTTCTACAACTAAGCCTATTTTTCACCTATGTAAAATGTAAACAGCAAAATATGTAGAATGAGTTGTATTAGAATTACTGTATTTCTTTAACACAAAATAATTCAGTACATGGAGTCTGCATGGCTGATATGAATGAAATATTAATTGATTTTATAAACAGAAGGACGATTTTTTCGATGAAGTTTTAAGCATAAAGTTTATGAATTGTAGCTCCATGGTCTTAATTTTAAATAAAATAAATTATTATAGTATTGTGATGAATGAAATGGAGAAAGTTATGAATGAAATCCTGCTTTTATAGAGAGATCCAGGCGTGTTATTTTTTCTATGACGTCATTTGAATTTATTTCAGTTGTTTTCGATGAAGTTTTCAAATATAATAAATTATCGTAGTATTATGATAGTTTTAAAAATATTACCGTGGAATGTATTGCATTTTAGAGATATTTAAACCAGGCAATTTATATTTCAATGCCGTCATTTGAATGAAGTTCATTTCTTTCAATGAAGGTTTATGTTTTCAAATATAATAAATCAATGTAGTATTGTGATAAGTTTTAAAATATTACCGAGGAATGTATTGCATTTTCGACTTTTTAAAATAAAATTGCATTGAAGTTGGAAAGTGTTTCATAATCAATGCTTTAAGCATGATTGATCTTTCTTGTTTTAAGAATAAATTTGTGAAGAAAATATCGTCCGCATAATGCTATCTATCTCTATAGAAGCTTTTTTTTGTTATCAATATAACGACAACCCCTGGTCCTGGAACGTACAAGTACGCTTCTAGTCTAGTTCTAAGTTTTGAAAAAAAAATTCCAGAAAAAAAATCCCAAAATCCAACGCAATATTTCGTTCCTCTATTGATTAACATGAGATTCTCAAGTTAGCTCCAGGCGGGTAAGTTTCTTCTTAACTCATTTAGAAAATATCAGCTGTTAAAAAAAATTTAAAATCGGTTAGATGGATCCTCAGAAATTAAGTGATAAAGAACTGAGTTTGCTTTAAAAATAGGCAGAAGATGATCCAAATCTAAAATCTTTTTTACTTGAAAATTTATTTCACTTGAAAAAGTGTAAATTTCTTTCAAGCGAGCTCCGAACTGGGAACCTTTTATTACAAATTTTGCGTTTAGCGAACTTCTGTTACTGAGCTGATGTTTTTCCGATTGTTGCCACAGAGACCATACATATAATGCATTCCATAACGATTTGAAGAATGTACTTACCACCCCATTTAAAAATCTGGGGCTTCGAAGGTAATTCAATATCTTCTGCTCATCCGAAAAGTATCAGCTATCAAACAAAAAATTAATTTTGAGAAAAAAAAAATAATAATGAAAAATTCTTGTGCTTTCAATATTCTAGATTTTAGTTTTGGTTTAAATGTGATATAATAATTGAGTTTTTCCTTTACGGATGGATATTGCTTATCTTTAAAAAAGAGGGAAAGATGAGACAGGAGGTCCTTGAATGCATTTCAATTTAGAAATTTATATGTAG
Source organism: Amaurobius ferox (assembly GCA_951213105.1). Classification (NCBI taxonomy): domain Eukaryota; kingdom Metazoa; phylum Arthropoda; class Arachnida; order Araneae; family Amaurobiidae; genus Amaurobius; species Amaurobius ferox. The sequence continues at coordinate 112,528,306 of OX578142.1, read as the reverse complement.
GAGATCAAAATCTGATGTAATCTTTGCAATTTTCTATTATAAAATGTAATGGAAATTGGATACAACATCTGATTTTATCTTTTTCATATAATTCTAAACTAAAATCTGGCTTTCTAGCTCTTTTTATAACACTTTACAACAAAGTTGAAATATGTTTATGACTTTGTTCATTCTGTCTGTCTGTCTGTCCGTCTGTCCGTTAGCACGATAACTGCCGTAAAAATGACTTAATCAAAATGAAATTTTAGTATGTTGTTCAGACGGTCTGTGGGATCTATGGGAATATAAATGAATAATATCACCCAATTAGTTTTGGATTGAACCCGGGTTGTAAAAATGAAATACATTGAACTCTATGGGATCTAATTTTTCAAACATTTCTTATGCGGATTTAAAATTCACAAATTGCTTCGAAAATTTTAGATAATATTCAAATTGTCCCATAAAATATATAACAAAAATTTCAGCAAAATATATTTAAAATATAGTTTTTTAAATAAAAATTAAAATAATAATTACACCTCTTATATGAAGCGATCACGTGACCATAGTATGAACAGATCACGCGACCCACTTCAAAATGAAATATAACATCCATCTTGTCTCAAAATCGTGATTTTTAAAGTTCTTTTTAATTCATGTGGAGTGTTGTATCTGTCCTAAAACTGCTTTATTTTTGCTTAAATTCTGTGCATCTACATACTGAAACAACGCAATTACAATATATTTGAGTTTAAATGATCATCCAATTCCGATTATTTCTACAACGAAACCTATTTTTCATTTATGTAAAATGTAAACAGCAAAATATGTAGAATGAGTTATATAAGAATTACTGTATTTTTTTAGCACAAAATTATTTAGCTCATGGAGTCTGCATAGCTGATATGAATGAAATATTAATCGACTTTACAGACAGAAGGACGATTTTTTTCGATGAAGTTTTAAGCATAGAGTTTAATTACTTGTTCCTCCATGGTCTTAAGTTTTAAATAAAATAAATTATTATAGTATTGTGATGAATGAAATGAATGGGAAAAGGTTATCAATGAAATGCTGCTTTTATAGAGAGAGCTAGGCGTGTTATATTTCGATGGCGTCATTTGAATAAATTTCAGTTGGTTTTGATGAAGTTTTCAAATATAATAAATTATTGTAGTATTATGACAATGTTAAAAACGTTACTGAGGAGTCAGGCAATTTATATTTAATTGACGTCATTTGAATGAAGTTCATTTTTTTTCGATGAACTTTTAACTTTTCAAATATAATAAATTAATGTAGTATTGTGATAATTTTTAAAATATTGCCGAGGAATGTATCGCATTTTAGATATGTTTAAATGAAATTGCATTGAAGTTGGAAAGTGTTTCATAATCAATGCTTTATGAATGATTGATCTTTCTTGTTTTATTTTTACATAGTGAAACCCTAAATAGTTTCTAGTTTCAGCCGTTTTCGGCCAACGGTGCAGTGGTTAAAGAATTGGACAGCGAACGTGCTGGTCTGTTGATAACAAGTTCTATCCTCATCTCAAACGCTGTACTTTTGCAATTATAGTTTTAAAGTGCTGCCGTAACAGCGTGAAGGGAACGTTTTTGTCGCGTATTCTGTCCCCTGCAATTTTAGCTGTGTTTTTCAGATTATTTAAACAGACATATTAAAATGTTAAAGTTAAGTAGTCGCCTTCTTGGCCGAGAGGCTTGGGGTGTCAAGTTGCGGGGGTATAAGCTTCGGGTTCGATTCCCGCTTTGGTTCGAAGGTAAAATTGTAGTGTTAAAGAGCAGCCGTTGTTAGAACGTCCAGGTGGGATAGAAGTTGGCGAGGTGGGAGAGGAATGGGGGTTCGTGATGAGATTTAGGTCTTACTCCTTTCCTCTTTAACTTCCTACTTAACTTTCTTATATTTCTTACTAAATTATCTGCACGAGATGGAGGACGAGCGGCGTGTGAGCTCCACCGTTGCTGGTGGAGTTTCTCTTAGGATCTGCTGGCTTCGGTGTCGAGTACACCACCCTTCCTCGTCCAATATTCGTACAGGGATTGCTTTGGACCACGTGACTTCTGCTAAGGAAGTCCCAAAATTTTAAGCATTTTTTTAAACAGGGCATCTCTTTTTTTGCTGATTTTTAGACGACGAACAGGAAATGACGTACCGGAAGTGACGTCATTTCTCATGAAGTCACTTCCAGGACGTCATTTCCAGTAAAAAAAAATTTCAGAAAAAAATTTGTAGATGACAATAGCCCAAACATCTCAATGCAAGAAGTTGGACTCAAACTCGTAGCCTCTGGAATCGGAAACAGACAACATCACCACTGAGTCCACTCACATTCCAAAGATCCGAATTAATCTATTTAAATTTAACAGAGTGACTGGTCCGGAAAAGCACAGATACCTCGCATAAAGCATAGCGACTCAACTCAACTCGCTATTCTTCATGCGAGTTGATGGACTCGAACCCACAGGGTGTGGAATTTGAAACAGATTACATGACTGAGCCATACAGTTCGTAAACCAAACGTCCTAATTAATCTATTTAAATTTAACGGATAAACTCATCAGAAAAAGCTAAAATACCAACGCGATTTAATGAACTCGAACCCACAGCCTCAGGAATTAGAGGAAGATAACATGACCACTGATCCAGTCAGTGCACATATAGGCGATTCTCATTAATTTATTTAAACTTAAATAAGATACTGATAAGAAACCCGAAAAACTCAACACACTGACATTGGATACTCAATGCAAGTGGATTGACTCGAACCCACAGCCTATGGAATTGGATACAGACAACATAACCACTGAGCCAGCCAGCTCACGCGGAGAAGGTCCTAGTTAATCTATTTATATTTAACGGAGAAACTGATTAGAAGAACAGATACTAAAACGCCTCATCTCCTGGACTCGAACCCACAGACTCTAGAATTGAAATCAGGTGACATGACCATTGCGCCAGCCATTTCACGGAACTAAGAATCTATTTAAGCTATTTAAATTTAACGGAGAACCTGATAAGAAAAATCCCAGATACTAAAATTATTACATGTACTCGAACCTACAGCCTCTGGAATTGGAGTTAGGACAACATGATCACTAAGCCAGCCAGTTCACGTACCGAAAATCATAATTAATCTATTTAAATGTGAGACTGATCAGAAAAAGAGCACGTGCCATGAGGCGAGGACAGAACACCCTATTAATGAATTTGCGTGGTTGCTGCCCATCATTTTAACCAGTAGGCCGTTCGAGCCACGAGCAAAACTGAAATTTAGAGCTATTTAACTTTTTATTATTAAAAATAAATAAAAAAAGAATCAAGAAGATATTGGATGTTATATTTTAGTCAAGAATTATATATAAAAAGGGAGATGTAATATATATTTAAAATTTTTATTATAATTTATAACAGAATATCGAAAATATTACACTCGAATTTTTCCTTTTCTATATAAAATTCTAAATGGAAATGTAGCATTTAAGGACTTCTTTGCTGTTTCTTTTTCTTTTTAATGATGCCCAGCATGCGCACGGGAATGTGAAAAAAAATATATTTTCACCCGATATGCATCCAAATTAAAACACGCGAGTCATTTTATGTATTTAGGGATATAAATAAATATGTATCTAGTGTTACTGGATGTTTTAGAAAAACAGCACATGCGTATTTGTCTCAATAAAAATTTTTCTAATTTGTACCCAATTTAGTAGATAGAGGTAATTGTACTAGAGGTATACGAATATGAAGTTCGATTGAGTTTTTTCGCGTGGCTGCACTTTCAATAAAATGGAATTTCAATCAATTTTGAAAACCTTATCTCGAAAACTTTTTTTACGGAATTTTAATTTCGGGTAATACACAGAATTCGGGTAATACACAGAAGTCGAAGTTTTTATCTACACGCAGTGATTGTGGAATGCCTATAATAATGTTACAATCTTATATTTAAAAAATCAAATCTCTGTCTGTTAAACTCGCGTAGTTTAAATTTTGAATTTTTAACTTTCCCTACAGAGGCGTTTGCTGCTTGCAAAGAGACTTGTCATTTGGGATCCCGACATTTTGTTTTCAATGCATTTTATGGTGATTTTTACGAGTTTTAAAAATATTAATATATATATATATATATATATATATATATATATATATATATATATATAATGCATAAAAAAGGAATGGATAAAAAGTGAAAAATGGAAGGAAGGCTTAGCAAAAAGCTTACTTGATGGCGGTAAGGGGTTGTGACCTCACGCCCCAGTTTTCAACGAGCTCGTCATAAATGCCGCGGCACTGCACTCCTGGTCGCCAGCTTTGGCTCAAGCCCACCTCCGGAGTGACAATAAAAATTGTCACAAGACCTTCAAAAAGGAATGAACCGAGGACGAGAGTAAATTCACTACCGTACAAGCGATCTGTATTGCTGACCTCGGTGAAATGTATACAGCATCTGATGATCGTGCTGCGGTCCTGTCATATGCATGATGCGATCCTTCATTCTCCAAATGAATATAAAAAGGACTTGAGCTTTACACCATACGCTAAATTGTTTCGGTATAAATTATCTATATTTTTAAGCATAAAAGGAACTGGATATTTTTGAATATATGCTTGCTTTAAAAATACTTGATCAAAATCAATACGTAAATTTTCTTCTTTAATAGTTCTTTTAATTCTGACCAATCCTCCCAAGAATACATTGCGAAATATATTCAAGTGTAGGTTGGAGTGCCAATGTATTATTCCATTTATAGGTATTTTAAAATGGTTTCTTTTGTCATAGATATGATTGGGATTTGTCTAAAGTTGATACTCAAATCCAAAAACTCAACCACGTTGTTATTTTTAACTGGATTTTCTTTCAATATGAGGTTGGGTGGGTAGAAATCAAAGTTCATACAATAGTTTTCATTTTCATATCCAATAATCACGTCATCTACATAACGCAGGTAAACGATTTCGTTGTTAATATGAGACTGGCTTTCATAAAAACTAAGGTAGAGATCGGCTAGTATGGAAGAACATCCCCCCCCTCCATGGGGATGCCTTTAATTTGTTGATATGCAAAGATTCCATTGAAAAGATAATTTTCTTTGATGACTATTCTAATTATAGTCTTGAATTTATAGAATTCTATATTTCTTTTTAATTCATATTCTTCATATAAACGGTAAAGTATATTTGATAAGTCTTCTAGTCTTATGACTTCCAAGAACTTTTCAACACTATAGATCTAGAAGACTTATCAAATATACTTTACGTTCACACGTATACACTTTCACGTTCATTTTAAAAAGATTTATAATTGATATGTAAGGATAATTTAATAACGTACAAGTATGCTTATATTCCAATTCTACGCTTAGAAAAAAATTCCAGAAAAAAATCTCAAAATCTAGTGCTATATTTATTTATTTTCTTTCCCCCATTAATTAACATGGAATTTTCAAGTTAGCTTCATGCGGGGAATTTTCTTCTTAAGGGTTTTTATACCTTTATTCTTTGGAAATTTTGAATCCCTTCTTAGTTTTGTTAAGAAATTCTGTATGTCTATATTGCAGTGCGAGAAATGACATAAATTGTATTTCAAATTGTAGGGTTACAGATGCTGCTGCGAAAAAGGATTTTATGGTGAAAACTGTGAAAATGAGTTTGATTACTGCAGCGGAATAAAGTGCGAAAATGGTGGAATCTGCTTCTCCACTCATGAGGGTTTTAACTGTTCATGCCCCCCGGGATTCAATGGAGAATTCTGTGAAATCAACATCGATGATTGCGAAGACTTCATATGCAATAATGGTGGAATCTGTGTCGACGAAATAGAGAATGCAACTTGTATGTGCCCGCAAAAGTTTGTTGGAATTATCTGTGATGAAGGTAAATGTATGTTAGGTTATGGGTTGATTATTTGTTTAATTTAAATGTCATCCATCTAAATTTCCCTGTGGCAGAAAATTATTTGGTCTCTGAAATAAGCATGTTTAACACCAAAATATTTCTGCAATATGATATTTTTAATGATAAAAATGTTGTACAATAAATTTACAAATAATACAATTAGAAAAGGAGCAGTAATACATTCAGCACTTTAAGTTTTTAGATTTCCTTATTCGTCTATCCTATCTATAAACATTTTGAAAATACTTTGCGTGTCGTACAGGGTGGATGCTTTAAAATTTTACGTATCCTTCTCATTTTTTCGGATATTTGACGCGCTATAACGCGTCGGCGGCATTACGGCATCAAAAATCTTTCTGCAAGGAGTAATCCCCGTTCTGCTCCAATGTCGGCGTGTCGCCACGTTTTTGCCATGAGTCTAAACTGCAAGCTATTGCAATTAAAATAAATCCACTCATTTCCACGTGTACAATAAAGAACGCATACAAATAATATTTTATACATAAAATAAATAAATGCTTAATCAAACAAACTTAAGTAAAATGATTTTTAAAAAATCCATTTAGGATCTGTAGTTGGCTAAATGTTAAGAACTAGGTAGCATTTTTTACCACCATGCTGACATGTCCGAATCCGTAGCTGGAAAGTGCTTTACTTGACGAAGCGAACACCCGATTTTAAGGGTCTGTAGCTCAGAGCACAAGATAGCTAAAGACTTGATTCTTTTGCTCTGTAATTAGCTCACAAATCTGAGAAAAATAAAATAAAACACATTACAGTTAGCAAGGTAGCACCCGACAAAAATTAATTTAAAGTGGTACTTTTTACGGTTATTGCTCCGGCCTTTAATTTGCAGCGTTGACGGACCTACAGCCCTTAACGTTTTTAATGAATCATGGCTCATTTTGTGTGTTTTGGTTAGTTGCATACTTGTTTTTAAACTTAAACGTAAATTTGATTTAGAATTTCAAAAATTAAAAAACACACGATTTTTCGACTATTTTCTTTAATGTTGACTGACCTACACCCAAAACCACTGATTTTACTCAATGATGGTTCATTTGGTGTAATCTAGTAGGAGGTACATACTTTAAAAGAACCGTGAAAATAAATTTGATTTAGAATTTTTAAAGTTGAAAAGAAAAACATGAATAAATGGTTTTAGGCTGTGACATACGATTTGCAATGCTTGTTATATCATTGTTGCATAATCATGTTAATAAATATTTCTATAAAAAGTATTGAAACTCACAAAACACTACTTCTTGGTAAAAACTCTCTGCCAAGTACAGACTGCAGAAACCTCCTTCAACAAGAAATAATGAAATCTCAAAATGGTTTGCTCAAAGTTTCCACAAAGCCGGAGCTGTATTATCAGTTCTAGGGTACCTTGCTGAAGGATCCTTACCCTCCTTCAAATCACACGTTGGACCTGTTAGTCATGGTCCGTTAACAGAAAATTGACCACGACTAAATATATCAGTTGAATAGGTTTACAGCAAAAAGAAATACACAACGTATACTAACCGGCCACACAATTTGTTACCATAAACCCCTGGGTTGGTCGTGTGGTCTGGGCCTTCAACAACGTATACTAAAGCTTTATTATCTGGATGGTCCCTAAATTCTTTCAAAAATTGTTTGGTAACAACGTGTGTTTTTTATTTTTATTTATTTATTTATTTTTGTAAGTCAGGAATTTTGTTATATTCTATAAACTTTGATTTTATAGGTACAGATGCCAGACTAATTAACTATTACATTAAAGTTTATAGATATTTTTCGAGTCATTGGCCATTTTGCTCCTAATGGGCCGTACAAAACGTTAGATTTCATATTTTTATGCAAATATCTCTCCTCGATTTTGAAAATAGTCAAACTTTTCTTATGATTAAAAAAAATTCCATTTGAAAGTATGTGTCTAGCACTAACGGTTCAAAAGTTGTAAGGCTGATCAGTTTTACTTAAACATCCTGTATGTTTATTATATTTAAATGGTATCTGTGAAATGCTCTCAAATCAACATAACGTACCGGCAATGCCGATTACATTTCCTATTATCAATTTTCTATTTTTCCTGCCATAAGATTTCATTGTTTAATTGCCTGCCATTGTTTAATTGCTTTACTTTTATTAGTAGAGGGTTTTTTTTTTATTTCTTTAAGCTGTAAAGCAGAACTGGATTTCATGTTAACATTATTAAAAAAAATAAATAAATTAACATCAATAGGTAAAATAATTAGATTTCAAACTTTTGATTTTAAAGATCTTTTTAATAATATTAAGATCACTGGTCTTTATGATGCAATTTCAGCTCTATATAATGTTTATATTACTAATCAATCTACTCATACTATATTTACCAATTTTTTTCCTAAACTCCTCCACTTTGTTCTTTTCTATAATTATATATTTCAAGGTAATAAATTATACTTACAAGTATCAGGAGTTCCACAAGGTGGCTGTAGTAGCAGTGTGTTAGCTTATTTATACCTTTATCATTACGAAACATCCTTTACTTCAACAGATTATAAAATTTACAGATTTGTTGAGAGAGATGATCTGATTTGTTTAGTATTTACTGATAATTATGTCATAGATATAGATTTCTATCTGGATAATTTGGAATTAATTCCTAATGAAGCCACTATTAGTAATAATATTAATTATTTGGATATAAATCTAATTATTGAACCTACTAATGGGATAGTTACTAATTTATATGCAAAAAAAAAAAGACTTTTAAATTTAACATTAATAAGATATTACCATTTAATTCCTGCAACTCGATTCAATGTTTAGAAATATTATACTTAATCAACTTTTTAGAATTTATAGATTATCAGATAAAAAATTTCATGCTTTGCACATTAATAACCTAAAAATTACTAGCAAATTATATAAATATCCAACATATTTAGTAAAATATATTTAAAAAGTTTGGATTAGCTTAATATTCTTAAAATTCTCTCCTTAATATTTTATATTAGCCAAATATCTACATTCTCTTGAATAAGCATTACAATGTATTTACATCCCCTTATACTCTCTATGTTTTCTATATATTTCCTGCTCCTTTATTCTGAAGCTTTTACTGTAGAATATATCACATTTTATAGTCTTTTCGCAATACTACTATTTATTTCTCATGATTGGCAACAGTAGATCTCTACTTTTATCTTTTGCGATTGGCAGCATTGGTCTCGTCATTTAATGCTCAAATGGATAGGATATTTGCAGTGTGTTTCAGGTATTTATGTTTCCTATATAATTTTTCAATCTTTATGCTAGTCGTCCAAATAGCATTAGTTCATAGATAAAACTATCTCTTGCATCAGAAACTAGCATACTTTGTGTACATTTTGAATAAGAATTTGGACTTGAAACAGAAATTTTCGAAATGGCCAATTTTAGGCCTCGTGATTTTCCTGTGTGTTTTTTCCCTAGTTCTTTCCCTATGGTTTTAATGCTTGGTTATTTTTTGTTTTCCTATTTTCGAATCTACACCATTGATATTTGCTGATTATCTTAAGCTTGATTACTAGAAATAAGCACTTAATTTTTCTCCTGATGGTTGATTCTTTATTTAATACTTCTTTTTGATTTGTAGGCATATTTTAAGTTACGTTCTTGAGTTACATCTTCTATCTATTCTATCATTGGATTTTCATATTATATTTTTATTATATATATATATATATATATATATATATTATATTTCTCTATTCTATCATTGGAATTTCATATCATAATTTTATTATTATTATATATATATATATATGTATATATATATATATATATATATATATATATATATATATATATATATATATATATATATATATATAACCATATTAAGAATTCATATTAATTTTGAAGAAAAATTATTTCAATATCTTATAATATTCAATATATTATTTTTTTTTCATTTTTTAATAAATGTAAACATAATTACAATATAATTCCTTTGTTAAAAAATCTATTATCCCATTTTTGTAGCTCTGATGCCAGAATTCATATTAAGTTTCTCCAATCCTTCTACATCAAATTATGCAGAACTGAAGAACAGCCGTATGCTATATGCAATTACAGTAGCCTTTTTTATGAGAACCAGTTTTAAAGATCCAAACAGTAGAGCAACCCCAGTTTCATATAGTTACAAAGACAGAGGAGGTGTCGTGGATAATGCTCTAACGTTGCTGGATACCAATAATTTTATATTATACATACATGGTGAAACGTTCCATACTGGATATACTGCTAACAGGTAAATGTGTTTTTATCAATTTTATTACCATGAAAGTGATTACTTTTGGCGGCAATTAAATTTGCCATCTATGTTTGCACCAAAATTTTTTGAAGCATCTATTTCTCAGTATCTATCATAGATAGATGATCACTAATATTGATTCAGCATCGAATTTCAAAGAAGGTATAAGTGATTGCTTTTGAAGCGATTGCTTTTGGTAGCAATTAAATTTGCCATCTATGTTTACGCCAAAAATTTTTGAAGCATCTATTTCTCAGTATCTACCATAGATAGATGATCACTAATATTGATTCAGCATCGAATTTAAAAGAAGGTATAAGTGATTGCTTTTGAAGTGATTGCTTTTGAAGTGATTGCTTTTGAAGTGATTGCTTTTGAAGTGATTGCTTTTGGTGGCAATTAAATTTGCCATCTATGTTTACATAAAAATTTTTGAAGCATCTATTTCTCAGTATCTATCATAGATAGATGATCACTAATATTGATTCAGCATCGAATTTCAAAGAAGATGTAAGGGTTCATTAAGGATTTCCACTTCCAGTTCTTTTTGCATTTCTGGTTCAACATTTTTCAATTTCACTGAAACATCTGCATTTCAAGATTATCTATAAAGCTTAGATGATAACTAATATGGATTGAGCATCATATTTTGTAGGAGGTTGGGTCGTTCACTAAAAATTTCCACTTCCAGTTCCTATTCCGCTTTAAAAAGAGTTTCTTGAAACATCTGTTTCTCAGGATTGGCTATAGATAGAGCTTAAGTAATGACTGATATGGATTCAGCATCAAATTCCAGAAGTGGTTGGATAACGCACTAAGGATTTTTACTCCCAGTCCTGACGATGCCACTTTTTAATCAAATATTTGCATTTTTCTTGCAACATATATTTAAATTTTTTTTTAAGGATCAGCTATAGTAAAAGCTTAAATGACAATTGATATTCAGTATCAAATTTTAGAGGAAGTAGAAGATTCAGTAAGGATTATTTTTTCCAACTTCCAGTTCCAATACTTCCCTTGAAACATCTATTTCTCAGAATCAGATATAGTTAGAGCTTAGATAATGACTATTATGGATTCAGCAAATTTCTAAGAGATTGGGGGATTTACTAAGGATTTTAACTTTCAGCTCTTTTTTACTCCCGGTTTAAAAATTTTCCTTGAAATATTTTTTTTTTTTCCAGAATCGGATATAAATATAATTTATAAAATGACTGATATAGAATCACCAATAAATTCTACATGGGGTGGGACTTTCACCAAGGATTATCACTTCCGGTTCTAGAGATGTACGTTCCGATCAAATAATTTACATTTTCTTTGCAACATCAACTTCTCAGATATGGCTGTAGATAGAGCATAGATGATGACTGATATAGATTCAACATCGAATTTTGAAGGAGGAAGGGTGTTTACTTCTACTATTTCTACTTTCTGTTCTGGGGATGTCACTTCCGGTTTTTCCGAAGGTTTGTTATGACTGTACGAAACAAGAGCGCAAAAGAGTATAACAATTCTTAATAGTTCTGTCGATAATGAAGTGTACACACCACTTGCCATCGTATGAAAGCTCATCCATGAAGTTCCTGTTATTATTGTTGTTTTTGTAATTGCAGCACACATTTTTAATCAAAATATACATTTAACCGGAGAAAAACCATCACTCTAAAATAAAAGCAGAAAACTAATTTTCTATACTGAAACAGAATCATCAAAAAGCATCACTAATACTTTTATTGCGTAACGAAAGCTGCACCAGATTTACTCTTTACTGTGCAGAGTCCACTTCAAGCGCTTGCAATTTCGTCCCAGTAGCTCAACAGTAGAGCATCGGCTGGTCAGTTCCGGGGGTTCGATTCCCTGTTGGGGCAGCAAGGTTCTTTGCAATGGCGCCCGAACGAATCAACCCTGTAGGTTAATGCAAAGATGTCGGAGGTCTGGGAGTGACCCGAGTACGACTTGCACGAATTCAGAGGACTGTGGGGATATTGAGCGCCGATTTCAGATCCAGAAGATAACGATCACGCAGGAAGCCGACCTGGAGGATAAAAATAGCATCACAAGTTTAACCTGAGGTAAAAATTGCAGGAGGTGGGCAGTCAGATTGTCAGTTGCACGCCAATCTGACATTAGAGGGAGGATAATACAGAGTTCACTCCGATAAAAAGAGATTGCAATTTCGTCCCAGTAGTGCAACGGTAGAGCATCGGCTGACTAGTTCAAGATTCAGGGTTCGATTCCCGGTTGGGACAGTAAGGTTCTTTACAACAATATATATATGGGCGCGGTAGCCCATTGGTTAGCGCGCTGGAGTTGCACTCGGTAGGCCCGGGTTCGATTCCAGCCACTGCCAAAACTGCCGCCGTGTTCACGCGGAGTACGATCACGTTAAACAAGGCCTTCCGAGAGGTTGGTGGTAGGGGAAGGAGGGTACGGTCCCTGTGGATGCCTCCCCCATTGGGTTCCGGTCTAAATTGGGTGGCACTTCCCGGCCGTCCAAACAGTTACCTTACACCTTTCTGGTAGGTCGGACGGTCTGGGTCTCAACAACAACAACAATATATATGCTCTTTGATTCATTAATAATCAAACTCGAATGCTTCTGTAAAGTGACAAACACAACTCTTTGACACTCGCTTACATTAATGTAATTGGATAAAACGAAATACTATTTCCAAATGGATAAGCAACATTTTCAAAAACATTCTTGCAGAAAGCATTTGTATTTCCAGTTTATTGTGTGGAAACTTTAAATTTCTTTTTTACTGTACTTTCAGTGATTCTTCATGGCATCATTATGCTGTAACTTGGGAGAAAATGGATGGTAAATGGTCTTTTTACGTAGATGGAAATTCTGTTGCTAGCGGCTCTCATGTCGGAGAAAAGAAATACATGCATCCCGGAATCTTTATTCTTGGACAGGAACAAGATGGTCTCGGGGATTCTTTTAGTACCTTAGAAGCATTTTCTGGTGATATTACCGAAGTAAGGGTTTCATAGCGTTTGGCTGCATTATTAATAGATATAGCATTTTAAATCATATTATTCTTCGAAATTTTTATTAAAATATTCAATTTAATTTCCCTAATCGAAATAAAAGCGTTGGCGGATCTATGTCCTCGCTGTATAAAATTATATTCACAGCCAAATATAAAGAATAAATATCATGGTCCAGGTCGCTTACAAAAGTATTAGTTAATAGAAAATATTAATTTTGACATATGTTGTACAACATATGTCAAAATTAAGAAGATGGAATAGTAGCAAAATATATTCTCATATTATTACTTTCCCTGCAATACATGATAATGTATAGGGAAAGTATTGGAATCATGTCGAAAATCGCAACTCGAGTTTTCGACGGATCTACACGTTTCGAGACCTCTAGAATACGAACAAACTATTTTTAGCGTGACGTCTGTGTGTGTGTCTGTGTGTGTGTGTGTGTGTCTGTGTGTGTGTGTGTGTGTCTGTGTGTCTGTGTGTCTGTCTGTCTGTGTGTCTGTCTGTCTGTGTGTCTGTGTGTCTGTCTGTGCAGATTTTGTATCCACTCTAACTAAAAAATTAATTGACCGAATTTCATAAAATTTGGTAGGTAAGGGCGAATCTGGTGCTGATTAGTTTTGGGTACGATTTGGGATAAAAGAACCCGCCTTTTTTGTGAAATGGCCCGCAAAAGCTTGTATCCACTCTAGCTGAAAATCTAATGGACCGAATTTCACAAAATTTTGCAGATAAGTCGCTTGTGTGTCACCCTGGTGCTGATTAGATTTTGGTATGATTCGAAAAAACTTAACCTGCTTTTTTTTGCAAAATGGCCCGCAAAAATCGACAAAATCTAAAATAAAAAACTATGTATTCTAAAATATATCCATTAAATTCTTGTTTTATAAGTAGTTTTTAACGAAGAAAAGAATAAGACCAACCCCATTACACTAGGACTAGCCGTTCTCGAGATATTTTAGTTTTTTCGCATTTTTTCTACGCCACTTTTGAAAATAAGTCCAGTTACCAAACGAGAACGAAAATTGAATTAAAAGTGAATTAAATTTAATTAAAATAAAAAGAACGTGGATATAAGTCTGCAGGGAAAGTCATGTGCTACCCACATCAGATTTTTTTATTCCGTTGCAACAATCAATTAATCACAATTTAAAATTTGTGAATATGAAAAATTGTTAAAAAAATAAAATAAAAATAAATAAAGGGAAAATGAATAAAATAAAAGTATAAAAATATAATAAATAAATGAATAAAACTGAAAATACTAATAATTTTTATAATTTTTGCTATACTGTGGCCGTAACTGATATAACACAATCTAAAATATAATACCGCTCATTTATCAAATTTGCATTACTATCAATTTATTTATTATTCAAATTCAATTAATTAAATTAACATCGTCCGCCATATAAACACATTTGACTATTTGCACAATGAACTAAATTTAATTCAGTTGTTAAGAAACATGATACAATTTCTATATTTAAAGTTTTAGAAAAAATAATTATCAGCTACATGCTATTTCTATGGAAGGTTTAATTTTGTTTGTTCTATTAATATTTTGACTACGAAGTTAGAGAGAATGAGATGAAACCCCTATGTATGAAAAGCTTAAAAATAACATAATTCTTTCATATTTATATCTAGGTGTCGCTAGTGTTAGTTAAGTCCTATCTGTTGCTCTTAGCACAAAATAACTTCGTTAGAAGCAGCATACCTAACGAAGTTATTTTAGCGTATTATTTTCCAATAGTTTGATATGTACTTAGCTATCTGTTCTTATTTCACTCAACAAAACAACAACGTGGTGTATACAAAATCATTATAAGTGTATAATTTTGCAAAATTTCATTGTCTAATTTTATTTCTGGATGAAAATTCTTGTTTATATAATTAGATTTCGTATTTCTTAAAAGTATTGGTAATGTTTTATAATACCATGTCTCTTTCAGTTTAACGTTTGGGATTATGCTTTACCTGTTGAAGAAATAAAGAGGATTTCAACATCTTGCGGGATAGTGGGAAACATTATTCCGTGGTATGTGGCATCACAGTCACTCCATGGCAATGTCGCACTTTCAACAGATGTTGATAAATGCAAAGGTAAATTTCCATTTCTTTACGTGTATTAAAATTAATTGTCTGCTCCCTTTAAGAATAATTTTGTTTATAAATTGATCTTTTTCAAATTCATATATATATTTACTAGAGGGTGAAACTCTGTAGTGGTCACTAAATGTATAGCAACCAGTGTTTGTAGTAATTAGTATTTTAGCATGTTCTATTCTAAGGATAGCTTTTTTTTTACGTTTGAAATAGGTTGATAATTTTAATCAACTTTTTATGCTGTTATTAATGAGGTATATTTTTTGGCAGATTAATTTTGACCGCAGTTTAAGATAATTTTATTATAACTAGAAATAGAATGAGAGGAGGCCCTTAAAAACGTAAAAACATTGACTATTAAAAATTATTATTATATTTTATTTTTGAATATAATTTACATACAGATTAAAATCAACGTATTATGAAAGTTTCACCTTTCTAACTTTAACACTTTTTTGACCATAATTCATCTTTCTTCATCAGAACGCGCGGAAGTCAACTTTATTGTATAATAATATTTTCGTAGCTATTCATGATTTTTGCCTTAAAACTAATTCAAACTAACTCAAACTAATTCAAGCACTATTAATTAGACAGGTTTTAATAGAAATTACCAGCTTTTATAAATGCAATATAACTTAAAACCGCAATGTACTGCATTTTTAAAAATTTTTACAAACTAAAGTTCAACAACTACTGAAGTTTATGAAAGTGGTAGGCAATCATAAAAAGCAAATTATATTTTTTTTCTAGATATAGGTTCCTGTGTAGAAAATAGCTGTGACTGCTTCTATTCAAACCAAGTAACAGGTAAATTCTAAATTCATGTTAATAAATTTCTTCTATTTACATTTTCATGAATAAAGTCAATGTTATGCAACTCAATATGTCATTTCCTTTTTATTATAAGTTTTTGTAAAATGACATTAACAATAATGATTAGATCTGAGCATTACCTAATAAATGTATCCCTTTTCCTTTTTACAAATAAACAAGCAAACATAGCATTAAAACTTTACTCTTTAATATCGCATTGATTTTTTGAAATGTAATTCACATTTTAAAGATAATTTTTTATCTATTTTTCCAATTAACTTAAACTAATTCGGTACTGGGAATGAATTCATCTTTGGAAAACTCGATTTACGAGTAGGTTTTTGAAGCCTTATAACAACGGTTTCCTACTTTTTATAGCTTACAACCCAAAATGTTGAAACATTTCCCTACCTATCCAACGTTTCAACGTTTCAATAGAATGTTATTCAAAATATTTTATTAAAATATTTAATTCAATTCCTAAGAAAATGAGTATAAGTATATCTGGTCTCTCTAAACAAAATTATCTTCATAGGCAGATTTGAAAAATAAAACATTCTGCTCCTGTTTATAAACAAAAAATATGAAATTTTATCGATACATACCTAAGAAAAAACGTTAAAATAGTATTAGAAGATGTACCTATATCATTTTTACCATGTTTCAACAATCTAAACACATTATATGAGTTTGAAAAATCTTTGCCGAAATAAAACAGATGACTTAAGTAAATGAAAATATCAACAATTCCTGTAATCTTATATCCCAAGGGAGTAGCTGATATAATCTAGTCAAAAAAGTAATACGGTTCATAATTAAAATTTATTTTTATATCAACTTCTTCATTATTTAAATCAGATAAATTAAATAAAAATCGTTTGCTGTATAAACACATTTGATTTAATAACGTTGCTAAGCAATGCGATAAAATTTTGTTGAAATAAACTTTTTGAAAAATTATCGTGTATGTATAATGCTATTTCTACGGAAGGGTTTGCGGTTTTTATTAATATTTCGATAAATCCTAGTCCTAGAAAATTGAAACATGAACAGACTTATTTGCAGTATAGTAGAGAATAACATACTCAATTTGAAAAAAAAAATTCGTTAAAAAATTCATTTTTTGTACTAATTGCTTTTACTTTGCTTCAATTTTGTTTTCATCTTCAAATGTTTAAATTTATTTCTTTACATTTTAACAATATTACAAAATTTGATACGATTATGATTTTGCTATTATCTATAAGATTCTACAATCTATATAAATAAAATTGAAAATTTGTCTGTCTGTCTGTCTGTCTGTCTGTCTGTTTGTCCCATCATCACGGGAGAACGGCTGAACCGAAATTGATAAAATTTGGTGGGAAGCCTAGAAATAGTACCACTTAAAATTTAGTCCGTGTTTTGAGTTTCTACGACCAGTGGTTCTCGAGATATTAGTAAAAAACAAAATTTTCGTTTGTCTCATCATCACGGAAAAACGGTTGAACCGAATTTAATGAAATTTTGTGGATAGCCTGGAAATAGCCCCCCATAAATTTAGTTCAAGTTTCGAGTTACTAAGACCAGGGGTTGTCGAGATATTAATGAAAAACGGAACTTTTAACTATGAGTTATACTCTCCAACTCCGTGGTTTATTCAAACGGAAAGGATGAAAATCGTTTGTTTAAAACGGCGAAATGAAATAAAACTTTATTTCCGAGTTTGGTGCTGGATTTTTGCATTAATTAGTCACTATCGAAAAACACGAATTGTTTGAAACATGAATTTAAATGGAAAAATCTACCTCCGTGGTTATATTTCACAAGCTTTTACTCAAGGATTAAAAGTATAAAGAAATCAAAATGGCTATTTAATTTCGCATTTTATGAGGAAGATTCTATCTTATATCATGTTGCTCGGCAACGGAATGAAATTAAATGTGTTGTTAATATTTATTATTATTTTTTCTATTTGAATAATAAATAAATGGATGTAAAAATATATTTTTAAATGAAATGTTTGGTTGTTCTTTTAATTATATAAATTGCAAACTGCGTACATCATTTGCATATATTGTGTTTAGCTAATAAACTCATATATTGTGTTTACCCAATAAATTCATTTAGCCGATTGTTGAAGCAGAAAAAGAATAGAACGGCTGTATCTTATAATACAATTTTAGTGTTTTCATTTAGTATATACAAACGGGGTCAGAATATATTATTCTTCAGATCTGCAAATTTAGAGCTACGACTATAGCGGAATATCTCTAAATAATTTGGTAACTTTTCTTAAACTTTACCAAATTAGCGGAAATGTTTCCAAATTTATAAAAATGACGCAAATCAATGATTTGTTTTTTTAGAATAGAGTACTGAAATGATGTTTCGGTAGCATTTGTTGGACAGTCCATCCATCCTACTTAGTAACACATTTAACGAATTTTTTTAATATCACTAAATTGATAAAAATATTTGTGAGTCCATAAAAATATCATAGAATTGATAAAATCGCGCTTAATAAATGAAAATAATTGTGTTTTGTTAGGGGATAGTATTGTGATGATGTTTCGTCAATTTGTCGCAAAATGGGACTATCTGTTCTACAGTCCCACTTGGCGATAAATTTGGGGATTTTTTAAGTTATCTCTAAATTGACTAAAATGTCGCCAAATCTTCCATGGAGGTCGCATTATTCAGATGATATGATTTCTATCAATTTATTTGAAGCAAATGATATCATGTCGCTTAGCAACGGATCCAATGTGTTATGCGGCATACGATTTTATATTAAATCTTTTCCGATTTGAAAAATAAAGATATGTATATAAAATAAATTTCATTGACATTGCATTTTGACTGGATAATATCAATTACGGTCTTCAGGTTTAAACATTATTATTATTGATATTTTCGGGGACTTTTGATTCAGGGATTATTGATATTTTCAAGTTATTATGACATTGTTTTATTATGACGAAAATTGTTGAAACTCATATATAGTACGTTGTACGTAATCTTCTACAAATGCATTATATCTTCTAATCTACGAGAATATAAGTAGTACAGGTATATTGGCATATATTTAGATATATAGTGGCATATATTAGAATCAATTACGACCTTCTGGTAAAAGATTACGGGGATTATTGATATTTTCAATTTATTACGTTATCTCCTTTATTCTGGCAAATATTTTTGAGACTCATATTGTAATACGGGTAATCTTCTACTAACACACTTGCATATTTTCTAATCTACGACAATATAAGTAGTACGGGGTTGCATATAATGATTCAATTCCTTTTCTTTGTAAATTTGCTTATAAAAGGGGTCAGGATGTTTTATTCTTCAGATCTGCCCGTGAAGATAATTTTGCATAGTGAGAACAGATATTCTTAAACTTCTCTTTATGAGCAATAAATTTAATATTTTAACAGAATTTGCACATGATTGCGAATTATAAGTTTCTTTATATTATATACTCCGTACGAAGAACGGGTATGCTGCTAGTGATTTATAAGAATTCTACTGTGATGTGTTCATTAACTGACAACTGAAATATTGCGCTGGAAGAAAAGAATGAATATCAAACTAATTATGAGACATGTAGCAATTTTTGGCTAAATGGCATTTTTTTTACTGATTGCTTGAACTCCTAAAATATGAAAGCCAAAGAAATTTCAGAGAAATTTGTATCACTTTGTTTATGGACATAATAAATACTAAATTCAAAATTTCTTATCGGCAATAGTGTGTGACATTCCCTAATGAAAAGGTTAAATCCTTATCCATAAAAATAATCCTTTTGTTTTTCCTGTTTTAAAATTTAATATTTGAAACTCACATGCATTTAATTGAGTGCTTAATTATCATATTAATTGCTTTATTAATGATTGTAATGTGTAATGTAATTGTGGTGTGTAATGTATATTTTTCCTAGAAAATATCTGTAAATACGATGTGAAACAATGTGATGAGAAATCTTGTGCAAATGGGCAAATATGTGTTACAAATGAAAACAAGTCGTTTTGCAATTGCAGTTCAGCATTTGAAGGAAGACACTGTGAATATGGTAAACCCTAGTGTTACTACTCTTTCTTATTCACTGATATAATTATTTATTTAAATGTAAATTGCAATCTGATTTGGTTCGATTATTATTTACATTAATACATTGGATTGGTGATTATACAACTTTTGGACTTAGTGTGATTTATAACATGATACAATATTTTAAATATTTTAAGTTTATCTTATATAATATTTTGCAAATGACTTTAACGGCAATTTTCCAGTATGTGTTACTAAAAGAAAATAATTTTATTAATAGACATCTGGTTTTGATTAGACAACTGCTAATATTCAGAAACTGATTAGATCTGGTATAAAATTCATATATCATTATAATTAACACTAGATAACTGCTAATATTCAGAAAGGGATTAAATCTGAGGCAAAATTCATGTATTATTATCATTACGATTAGTGGGCGAAGTTGATTACATTTATGAAATGAATTAAAAACAAACCGTAAAGTAGGTTTATTGATATAAGAAAAATTAGCAAAATCGGGAAATAATGGATTTTAACATTGAAAAATGCATATAACTCTCCCAAAATTCAGAAAAATGTAAAACGATTTAACTTTAAATGTACTTTTGCAGTTTTGAATAATAAAATTATTCTTACTCATTATAGTTATATTATAAAAAATATTTTTACCAATGTGCTATTAAGGACATAGTCCGCATTGACAAGCTCAATGTCAATGCAGACTATTGTGCATAGGTCAAACTAAAAGCGCATTAAAGTATCGCTTAAAAGAACATCATAATTGCGTAAAGAAAAATAATGTGCAAGAAATCAAAATTGTGTAGAAATTAATGCGTCTTTCGCTAATCATTGTTGGATGGATTACTTGTCACCGGTTTGATTTTTTTCTGCCTGCATTATTCGAAAGTGCTCTTCAGTTTTTGATTTAAATTTCTTCAAGTGTTTTTTTATCAATGCAATTCCAGTAATCTGTTTGTGTGTCTGTCTGTGAAATATATGCATCCACTCCAGCTGAAAAACTAATTGTCCAAATTTCACAAAATTTGGTAGATATGTCACTTGTGAGGGATTTTGGTACTGATTAGAATTTGGCACGATTCGGAAAACACGAATCTGCCTTTTTTTGCAAAATGAACCGCAAAAATCAGATGTAATCACTCTAGCTGAATCGATCAAATTTCGCAAAATTTGTAGATAAGTCACTTGTGGGTTACCCTGATGCTGATTAGAAAAAAAATAACGTGCCTTTTTGTGAAATAAAAGACTACGTGTACTCAAATTACTCAAATGTACCAATTAAATGCTTATTTTACACGTAATTTTTTCATGACGAAAGGAATAAGACCAATCCCTATAGCTGATGCACTTCTACTTATTTCATCGATTTTTTTAAAGCACAAACCTTCCTATACTTAGCATCTATGCCCGGCAAAAAAAAACAAAAAAAAAAAACAGAAAAATTTTCTTAAAAATAAATGAATCAGAGGTTAGGGACAATTTTTCATAGGTTAGCATGGAGAAAATAAAACAAGCAGCTGGATAAAAAGTATCCTCTAAAGAGTATGCTTATGGAGGAAAAAGAGCAATGCTTGTATTTGTTAATTAATTTAATTATTATAGTTTTCTCTCATTTTTGCCACGTCGTCTTAGAAAATATGTCCAGCCGCTAAATGAAATTTCGAATTCAGTGTCATGTCAAATAATTATCCATGCTATTTTGTGCAATTAAACTCAATTTAATGAATTGTGAAAGAAAGGAAGAGAAAATGAATTTATGTCTGTAGAGAAAGTCATATGTTGCCCACATCAGATTTTTAGAATTATTTTACCGAGTTTTCATTGGCAATATCTTATGTGTACCGTGATTCACTATTTCCAGTCTATCTATCGCATATCACGAAGAATAATGGCACAACTCAAAGTTCAATAAGTTTGTGTTAATAGCAGCGTAATATGTTTAACCTCTATTATAGGTAAAAATTATACATTTGAATTTAAAACCATCACCGAATAAATCCAAATATAAAATTTCCGCTCACAGATAAGCTTGGTTCAGTTTTTCTTTTTTCCCGAGAAACTGCTTTATAGAGGTGTGTCACCTGTCTTTATGATGTGAAATATGTTTTAGTAGTTACTATATACATGGTACATAAATTTTTATCTCCCAATTAACGTACCCTTTTCTTTTATAATTCTTATTCCATATTCCTATCTCATGTCACGCGCTTATAGTACCCATATTAAATTCTATCCCACGCTATTAATATTACCAGCGAATGCACGTAATTCCTTCTTCTACAACAACATATTCCTTGTGCTTCTTTTCCTCTACAACAGTATATTTGACTACTAATGAAAACCGCAAAGTAAATTTTCTCATTGAAATGTCTCTCCTGTCTCAGCAGTGAATATAGCTATGGTTATATATCATGACTGTATAGGCGTCTAGTTGTGACTATATGTCTATATAGTATATAGTCATAACTAGACGCCTAAAAGATGTTTCTAAGATAAACTTTCCCATCTGTAACTGCATCCCCATCATATTTTTGTAGTATAGAAACCGCAAGGGCGGCATATTTCCCATGTTGTCAGCGATATCGCCCTCTCCGAAACAAGTGTAACATGCTTATAAAAGGCAGACTGATTTGAGACTCCGTAAGAGATGGAGCCCGGCGGAAAGCATGGCCAATGTAAAAAGTTGTACCCTGATACTGTAACATTAATAAATTGGATTTTAATATGATTAAAGAGCTGAAAAAATTCTGGATTAACTGGATAAATTCTACCACCATTACATACATATTACGCATCTTTTAATGTTTGTATATCCTAAGTAACTTCGTTTTCATACTCTTAAATGTGCATGGGATGGTGCTTGTTACTGAAATAATTGCTGAATAACCTGGATTTCACCAACTGACTGAACCATCCATTTAGAAGGGTGCTGATTGTCAAGTGTTTGCAGCGGGATGTAATGTATGCAATGTTAACTGACTGTGGCATAAAACATGATATTTGTTTATAAACCTAACTTTAATATGTTTCATAGATGTTGATGAATGCATAGAAAATAATGGTGGCTGTGAATACTTCTGCGTCAATGATATCGGCTCTTATCATTGTGAATGTCCCGAAGAAATGTTCATTTCGGAAGATAATAGAGCTTGCAAAGGTACTATTATTTTACTAATATTCTATGTAGTTCGTATTTAAATGCAAGGATTTTGGAAAATAAATTATGTAGACGCATGCTTGTATATTTTCTCAAAAGTTAGTTTAAAATTTACTTAATTTTATTTTCACCACAGAAAATAGAGAATTATCTATGTAGTATAACAATTATGTAATGCATAATTATTTATTTAAAACAATTGGATTCCATAGTTGTTAATTCTTGGAATGTAAAATTAAATGTAAAGTTGTAAAAATGTAATGTCTCAATCCTGGAATCTTGCAAAGGTACTACTATTTTACATGTAATTTGTATTTAGATGCAAGATTTTTGGGAAATAAAATATGTAGACCCATGCTTATTATTTTCTAAAATGTTAATTTAAAAGTTACTTAATTTTGTTTTTACCACAAAAAATAGCTAATAATCTATTTAGCGAAGGGGTTGAAAATTTGAGTGAGAGTTTTTGACGAGAGAGCACGTTTCAAACATCCCTGAATACGAATCGAATGTTTTTGAGGTGATATATATGTCAGGTGAGTCTGTGGAAACGATATCTCATTAACGAATGGAGTGATTCTAACGAAATTTGATAGACAAATTACAATCCGTTAATACTGGAGGCCTATTGTTTTGAAACGCAATCGATGTTTGGGAGACCTCCAAATTTTCCAATGAAATTTAGAAAAAATCATCAAAAAATCAAAACTTTCAATAAAGTTAAGTACGTAATCATTTCTTATGTAACTTTTTATTAGAAATGGATTGGCATGTATTAAAAAAATCACATAAAATTAAAAAAAATATTAACTATTGTGAAATACGTTCACTTTTCATATGTAATATTATGCGATAAATTTGTTAACATCATTCTCGTGGATCTAGTTCGTTCCATTTACGAGAAAAAGTACTTTGGTATTATTTTTGGTTTTGTATTTGGACGCCATTACTCATTTATTTACTATAACAATAACCCATTTCTCCGTCCAAAACGCTTGGCGAAATTTTGGCGGAATATCGCCAGCTTGGTGACTTTTTTCAGATGTTGTCAAATTGAAAAAATGACGCTAAATCATTGAAAATGACGACTAATTGATGAAAATTCAACATCTTGGAAAGAATATAAGAATCTACTATAGGTATAACCGACTTTTTATTCCGTAACTCATGACGAAATTTTGGCAACGAATTTTGGAGGACATAGTGGTTTTTTAAATGTTGCCAAATTAACGAAAATGTCGCCAAGTTGATAAAATTCGCCAAATTGATAAAAATGACGCCAAATCAATGAAAATGACTATTAATTGATGAAAATTCAAAATTTTGGAAATACATTAAGTGACAGTGAAAATGAGATACCAAAAAGGAGTAGGAAGAAAGTGATGAAAATCGGCAAACAGAGAGAGACAGCAACAAACAATAAGTGATGTTTATTGCAGCAGCATGATACACCTATACACTGAGAGATAACACCGTCTGATCAGTAGGTTGTAGGACCACCGCGGGCGGCGATACAGGCAGCAACACATCTAGGTACATTGTCAATGAGCATACGGATGGTGTCCTGAGGGATGGCTGCCCATTCTCTGTCAACCATTTGCCAGAGTTCGTCTTCTAAACGCGGCGGTGGCAGCGCACGCAAGAGACGGCCAATCACGTCCCAGACGTGTTCGATTGGTGAAAGATCAGGGGAAACTGGTGGCCAGGGAAGCATTTGGGTACATTGCAGGGCATGTTGGCTGATGCTTGCCGTGTGTGGTCGAGCGTTATCCTTCTGGTAAGTGGCATTGGGCACCCCCTGAAGGAAGGGTAGTTTTACTGGCCGGAGCACGTCATCCATGTACCGTTGGGCCGTCATAGTGCCCTCAATACGGACCAGAGATGACCTGTTAGCGTAGGCGATGATGCCCCAAACCATGATGCCGCGTTGTCGTGCGGTGTGGCGTTCCACAGATGCGGCCGTATTAGACCTCTCACCACTTCGGCGCCAGACTCGTACACGGCGACTGTCATTGCTAAAGCAAAAGCGCGATTCGTCTGAGAACACGACCATGTGCCATTCCGCCGTCCACGAGGGTCTATCCCTACACTATTGTAAACGGAGGAGTCTGTGCTGTTGGGTCAATGGCAGTCTTCTTAACGGACGTCGTGAGTGCAGATCGCCGGCAACCAATCGGCGGATAATGATCCTGGTCGATATGGGAGCATCAAGGGTGTCCCGCACATACTGCAAAAGGGCGACGGAAGTAGTGTACGGGGCCGCCAACTCTTGCCGGCGGATGCGTCGGTCCACGCGTGCTGACGTCGCTCTGGCTGTACCGGCACCTCTCAAACGTGCCACATTCCCTTGTTCCAACCATCTTCGCCACAGCCGGTGCACCCTGGACGCGTGTAGGTGGCTGTCCGCTGAGATTTGACGTATGGAGCAACCTGCCCTTCTGAGTCCGATCACCATACCCCTCGTAAAATCGTCTGTCTGCTGGAACTGCCTTGGTTGGCGGTGGCCTGGCGTTCTTTGCTGCTACACCTTTCCTCTGAGACAAAAAAAAAATTGCAAAATGATTTCCCCGGTAGACAGAGCGGCGCGACTATTGCCGATTCTGGAGGGTCATCTTCTTATATCTCACTCAACGTGCGCGGGACAGCTGCGCATTTCGCATCATTTGCATAACTCGATGAGCTGCGATTTGCATATTTTTTTGCCCACTCTTTCTTGGTGTCTCATTTTCACTGTCACGTAGTGTAATATAAGAATATCTTTCGTAAGGCTTGGTGAAAAATTTGGCGACGAATTTAGCGGGATATCGCTAACTTATTTTTGGAATGTTGCCAAATTGATAAATTGACACTAAGTGGAAATAATGCTTAGAAAACTTTAAATTTCGTCATATGACCGGTATATCGTCTGGTATATAAAAAATTCTCTTCTCTCAGTTTGTTTGTAACACTTGGCGATAAATTTGGAAATTTGGTAAATAATATAGCGAAATATCACCAACTTGGCGATATTTAGTTTTAAATTGACGAAAATGTCATCAATATTGCAAAAATGACGTAAAGTTAATGAAAATGACGCCGCCTAATTGATGAATTTTATATTAAAATATTTTAATATATGAATTATTATTTATTAAGGATTCTATCAATATTGATAATTGTCAATTTAGAGTTGCGTGAAATATAAGTTAAGTTGATACTTCGAATAGTGTCTTCAAAATGTTGTCATCCGGAAAAGCGCCAAATGTACAATACAACGTTAGAAACACTGTGCCGTGGATCTTATATATAATTTTTTTACTGTGAAAGAAATAAATTCATTGCATTATATAAGGAAAGTCATGTACTACCCACATCAGATTTTTTTGTGCTGTAGTTTTTGCGGTACGAGACAGAGAAAATCTATGGACGTGCTGATACGAAAGAACATTTTTCACTTCAAACATGCATAAAAAGTAAAATATATCTTAAACTACATTGAATATAAAAAAAAGGGCTCTGTCCAGCAAAAGTTCAACAATGTATGTATCTGCCTGCAAAAATTCGTGGTCTTGCTATTGTTAGTCTATGCAGAACGCGAAATCGCAGCTCAAATATTTTGTCTGTGACTTTGACATTAAATATTTCTTAAACTACTAAGGGACTTTGTCCCCTGCCCGTCCCGCTCGCGCCACCCCCTTTGGGAGGCTTCGTCTCCAACTCGCGGCACTCGCAGAGCTCGATTCATATCTATCTTTCCTAAAAATTTTACTTTCAAAAATCTCTTTGGTATCCCTGCCTATTTTCCCGCAGGAGGGAAAAGAAGGGATTTTTCTTAGTCCAGGGAATCCCAAAACTGAATTCCTTGGTCATGAGCTCGCTTCGCGAGCTATTTCGCGCCAAATTAAGTTTAAATCGATAAACGGTTTATTTCATCGTGTTACCATATTATTTCTCTATAAATGTACCAAATGTTATATTTTTGTATGCTATAGTTTTTACGGCACGAGACAGAGAAATCGCTAGACGTGCCAATATAAAAAAAAAAAAAATTCACATCAGAAGTGCATGAAAAGTAAAATATCTCAAAAACTACATTGAACTTGAAAAAAGGGGCTCCGTCCTGCAAAAATTCAACCATGTAAGTACCTGCCTGCAAAAATTCGTGGTCTTCCCATTGTTAGTCTACTCAGGACGCGAACTCGCAGCTCAAATATTTTGTCTTTGATTTTGATATTAAATGTTTCTTAAACTACAATATATATCAAAAAACGGTTTATCTCAGCGGATTCCCCAAAGCTTTTTCTACAAGTGTACCAAATTTCATACTTTTGTATGGAATAGTTTTTGCAATACGACGCAAAGAATCTCGAGAAACGAGAAATTTGTCAAACAGCGGCGGCGTCAGCTACATTTTTAACACTTTACAACAAAGTTGAAAAGTGTTTATGACTTTGTTCATTTTAACACTTTACAACAAAGTTGAAAAGTGTTTATGACTTTGTTCATTCTGTCTGTCTGTCTGTCTGTCTGTCTGTCCGTTAGCACGATAACTGCCGTAAAAATGACTTAATCAAAATGAAATTTTAGTATGTTGTTCAGACGGTCTGTAGGACCTATGAGAATATAAAAGAATAATATCACACAATTAGTTTTGGATTGAACCCGGGTCGAAAAAATGAAATACATTGAGCCCTATGGGACCTAATTTTTCTAACATTTTTTAAGCGGATTTAAAATTCACAAATTGCTTCGAAAATTTTAGGTAATAGTCAAATTGTTCCATAAAATATATAAAAAAAATTCAGCTAAATATATTCAGTAGTTTTTTAAATAAAAATTAAAATAATAATTACACATCTTATATGAAACGATCACGTGACCATGATATGAAACGATCACATGACCCACTTCAAAATGAGATATGGCATCCATCTTGTTTCAAATTCGTGATTTTTTAAAGTTCTTTTTAATTCATATTGAGTGTTGTATCCATCCTAAAACTACTTTATTTCTGCTTAAATTCTGTGCATCTACATACTAAAACAACACAATGACAATATATTTAAGTTTAAATTATCATTCAAATTTGATTATTTCTACAACTAAGCCTATTTTTCACCTATGTAAAATGTAAACAGCAAAATATGTAGAATGAGTTGTATTATAATTACTGTATTTCTTTAACACAAAATAATTCAGTCCATGGAGTCTGCATGGCTGATATGAATGAAATATTAATTGATTTTATAAACAGAAGGACGATTTTTTTCGATGAAGTTTTACGCATAGAGTTTAATTACTTGTAGCTCCATGGTCTTAATTTTTAAATAAAATAAATTATTATAGTATTGTGATGAATGAAATGGAGAAAGTTATGAATAAAATCCTGCTTTTATAGAGAGATCCAGGCGTGTTATTTTTTCTATGACGTCATTTGAATTAATTTCAGTTGTTTTCGATGAAGTTTTCAAATATAAAAATTATCGTAGTATTATGATAGATTTAAAAATATTACCGTGGAATGTATTGCATTTTAGAGATATTTAAACCACGCAATTTATATTTCAATGCCGTCACTTGAATGAAGTTCATTTTTTTCAATGAAGGTTTAAGTTTTCAAATATAATAAATCAATGTAGTATTGTGATAAGTTTTAAAATATTACCGAGGAATGTATTGCATTTTCGACTTTTTTAAATAAAATTGCATTGAAGTTGGAAAGTGTTTCAAAATCAATGCTTTAAGCATGATTGATCTTTCTTGTTTTAAATATAGAGAGACAATATCGTTAAATGGTTTATTTCAGCGTATTCCTCAAATCTCTCTCTACAAGTTAACCAAATGTTATAGATTTGTATGCTATAATTTTTGCGGTACATAACAGAGAAACTTGAGGAACGAGAAATTTGTCAAACAGCGGCGGTGTCAGCTACTTTTTAACACTTTACAACAAAGTTGAAAAGTGTTTATGACTTTGTTCATTCTGTCTGTCTGTCTGTCCGTTAGCACGATAACTGCCGTAAAAATGACTTAATCAAAATGAAATTTTATTATGTTGTTCAGACGGTCTGTAGGACCTATGGGAATATAAATGAATAATATCACCCAATTAGATTTGGATTGAATCCGGGTTGAAAAAATGAAATACATTGAGCCCTATAGGACCTAATTTTTCAAACATTTTTCAAGCGGATTTAAAATTCACAAATTGCTTCGAAAATTTTACGTAATAGTCAAATTGTTCCATAAAATATATAAAAAAAATTCAGCGAAATATATTCAGTAGTTTTTTAAATAAAAATTGAAATAATAATTACACATCTTATATGAAACGATCACGTGACCATGATATGAAACGATCACATGACCCACTTCAAAGTGATATATGGCATCCATCTTGTTTCAAAATCGTGATTTTTTAAAGTTCTTTTTAATTCATATTGAGTGTTGTATCCGTCCTAAAACTACTTTATTTTTGCTTAAATTCTGTGCATCTACATACTAAAACAACATAATGACAATATATTTGAGTTTAAATTCTCATTCAAATATGATTATTTCTACAACTAAGCCTATTTTTCACCTATGTAAAATGTAAACAGCAAAATATGTAGAATGAGTTGTATTATAATTACTGTATTTCTTTAACACAAAATAATTCAGTCCATGGAGTCTGCATGGCTGATATGAATGAAATATTAATTGATTTTATAAACACAAGGACGATTTTTTTTCGATGAAGTTTTACGCATAGAGTTTAATTACTTGTAGCTCCATGGTCTTAATTTTTAAATAAAATAAATTATTATAGTATTGTGATGAATGAAATGAATGAAATCCTGCTTTTATAGAGAGATCCAGACGTGTTATTTTTTCTATGACGTCATTTGAATTTATTTCATTTGTTTTCGATGATATTTTCAAATATAATAAATTATCGTAGTATTATGATAGTTTTAAAAATATTACCGTGGAATGTATTGCATTTTAGAGATATTTTAACCACTCAATTTATATTTCAATGCCGTCATTTGAATGAAGTTCATTTTTTTCAATGAAGGTTTAAGTTTTCAAATATAATAAATCAATGTAGTATTGTGATAAGTTTTAAAATATTACCGAGGAATGTATTGCATTTTCGACTTTTTTAAATAAAATTGCATTGAAGTTGGAAAGTGTTTCATAATCAATGCTTTAAGCATGATTGATCTTTCTTGTTTTTAATATAGAGAGAAACAGCTGGGTAGAGCAATTATTCATTCAACTTCATTGTTCAACTTTAAGTTCTTACTGAATAATTTATTTCATGTTTATTGCAGAAATATGCTATATATATAAAAGCAGGGTTTTTCTTAGTCCAGGGAATCCAAAAACCGAATTCCTTGGTCATGAGCTAGCGAGCTCTTGACCAAGGAACTTATAGTTACTAATGAAATCCTCAGGCTTTCTGCCCTTTCATTCATTAAACAATAAAAAAATTAAACATTAAAATTCGTGATAACATCTTTTAATGATAGTTTATATAAAATTATATCTGAACTCTTTAGAGATACCTTACAAAATATTGAATACTAAACCTTAATTTAAAATTGTAATGTATTTGATATTGATATATTTACTGTAGTTGCTTTCTGATTTCATAAATATATTTCTTTTAGAAACAAGTTTCTGCATTATAAACGGAGATGTATACCCGGTATGTATGAATACAGATTTTTCGTTAGAAAGTTTTGTGACTTTTTTCAAATTTATTGTAGATTCTCAATGCTAATACACTTCTGAAATATACATCATTCGATAATACTAAGGAATCATATTCTCATTCAAAAAATAAATTTTGTTTTGCTCAGGGGCGGATTTAAATGATCGAGGGCTCTCAGCGGTACTGGTCTTAGTGATCAAGTTTGACACCACCTTATTTTGTGACATATTGCATAATATGTATTTTGCGTAAAGTGACGTCAAATTCACGTCACATAATTTTATATAAGTTTGGTGTTTGTCACAAAATATAACACAACTAGTATTTCCTTAAAGAAAACAGAAATATGCAAATTACGTGGCAACAATTGTTTCAAGGGCGTTTTGATCTCTGTTTATCGGGTCAAAACAATGTATTTGTATAGAACCTTGCTGCCCCAATTGGGAATCGAACCCTCTCTCTGAACCAACCAGCCGACGGTCTACCTTTGAGCTACTGGGACGAAATTGCAAGCTCTTATCGTCGAAGTGGACGCTGCATTTCCACCCTCTAATGTCAGATTGACGGGCAACTGACAATCTAACTGACCACCACTTACTATTTTGCCTCAGGTTAGCCTCCTGCAACTACCATTTTTACTCAGGCTAGTATCCTGCGTGGTCGTTATCCTCTTAATTTGAAATCGGCGCTCAATCTTCCAGAGTCCACTGAATCCATACTAGTCGTACTAGGGTCTCTTTCAGACCTCCGAATGAATCCCTTTATTTCATTCTTATTAACTTATATGAACTTATTGTGTTCCCTCCATTTTTTATTTAAAAAAAAAAAAAGCTATGTTAACTGTTATTATTTTCTCTGATCTTTCTTTTTCTTTTGACCCTTTTTATTTGTATTTTTTCCAATTTTTCTTTTCTAAATTTTATTCTAAATTTCTGTTTTTGTTTTTCATATGCCTAATTTTTTTTTCCTTTTCATATATTTTCTTTTTATATATTTTCTAAATTTTACTTTTAAAATTTTATTATTTTCTTTAATTTTAATCTATTTTTCATTATGTTATTATACCTCACTCTAAATTTTATTTTTCAATGATCTTTTTATCTATATTAGCAAAAACCCTTTTCCCATTTTTGAAAAATGGACGTGCTTGTCAGGTTCAAATGTATTGTAAAACTGTCTATTTAATCACAATATTTTTCATCAATTGTTATATTTTTAGACCTAAATAAAAGTTCGTTTGGCGGGATGGTAGACCTTGGGTGCCTCCTGAGTGCAGGAGGTATCCTTTCCCGGCCGTGCAGCTAGCTACTCTAAACCCACTATGTGAGTCACACGGTCTGGGGTCTTCAGACCTCCGACACTTTTGCACTAACCTACAGGGTTGATTTGTTCGGGCACCATTGTAAAGAACCTTGCTGCCCCAACCGAGAATCGAACCCTGGAACTCCGAACTGGCCAGCCGACCCTCTACCGTTGAGCTACTGGGACGAAATTGCATGCTCTTATCGTCGAAGTGGATTCATCTTTACTTAACAAATGCCAAGTAGAAACTGTATGGTGGCATGCTAACAATAGAATACACATATTTAGAATACCCAAAAAACGGATTCGTAGCGGGGATAACAGACATTGGAATGAGACCCCCGTCATAAAAATATGAACACCGACTGCTAAGGCGGCTTCACCCTAGCCCACACAAGTGCCAAGAGAAAGAACTACAACAGAAAGCCACGGATTGGCATGTTTTTTAAAATAAAACTAAGGGAAAAAGAAATTAAAACCTTGGGAATATTAACAACAATAAGCGAATGGTGAGAAATTAGAGAATAGGAGAAATAGACCAATCCGTATAAATATAGATAAAGATAGCAAAATTGCGAAAACAGTAACTAAAAGGAGTACATGAAAGAAGCATCAAAGACATAAAAATTGGGATAACCATATTCAAAATCCACGAAAATATGTAGTAAATAACAAAATGAAGGAAACAAGCTGTTTCGGGGTTAAATGAGCGCCTTCATCAGAACACGAAACTTTAAAAAACAGTTAATTAAGAGATAACTAAACAAACAACAATAATAAAGGAATTAACAAAAATTAATGAAAAAAAACTATGCTGTATTAACTACAATAATCAAATAACACGCAATCAAACTACTTTAAAATTACCAAAACAGAATATTGGAAATAAAAACAATATGAACAAAAATTTAACTGTTAGGTAACCGCTATCTCGAGCTATGTGATGTAAACTTATCAACTAAGTTCAAAAGATGCGATTCAGTCTCATTAAAGGTAGCAGTAAAAGTGATAGGAAATATGAAAACAAACAAACAATGAAAACAAACAAACACCGAATTAAGGAATCCACTATCCTATAACCTCTATGTGATGGCCCAATTCTTCTACAGCTCGGGACCCCAGATGGTATTGAGTCCAACTCGTATTAGATAGTCCGCGATGTGGAGTTATAATGCTTTAAGTCTTAATGCTTTAAGTGTTCAAAGTTATTAAGTCTCTTAGATATAATCTACAATGTTCAAATTTCTGTATGTAAATGAATGTCATTCTTTGTTCAATTTCTTAGTAATATTTTTTACCATAACGTCAGTTAATTAAGTACATCTAGAAGTATACCCCAGGACAACCCAGGATTTATACCCCAGGACAACTTAATCTTTCATTGCTTTTGACAAGATTATTTTGACACGAAAATAGTTTTTAACCATATATTCTTTTAAATTTAATAATTTGAATTCGTATTTTAAATTTTATGTGCGATGTTCCGATTTTTACTCTATGCTAAATTATTTTTAAACTATTTTAATTTTTTTGCATTTTTTTACTTCTTCACATATAAATGAATATTTTGCATAATTCTGAAAAATCTAGTAATAATTTCAAATTGAATAAAAATATTGAAAATTTCGAAGGTTGAGGCTCTCTGATATGACGCCCTAGTATTACTTCTAGATGTACTTAATTAACTGACGTTATGGTAAAAAATATTACTAAGAAATTGAACAAAGAATGACATTCATTTACATACAGAAATTTGAACATTGTAGATTATATCTAAGAGACTTAATAACTTTGAACACTTTGGATAAATTTTTTTCCACCGAGTGATTTATTACAGAAATTTTCTCTGAATAAAGCGAAACACTGAATCTGAAGATTTGATGTATAAATCAAAACGCATCATCAAAAGTAAATTTATCCAAATACCGATACTTCATGTAATTATTATCTCAGGTTTGCTAATCCTTTTAATACCATTGGCTGGAGTGTCTGATAGACATAACCTCAATAGATTTTGCTGAACAATTGTAGCTTTTTTAATTGTAAAATAATAATGAAAAATTGACGCTACACTATTAGCTACATATCGGGATTTCATTTTATATTGAAACTGTGACAATAAATCACAATAATTGTAATGGGGTCACTATGACACTTATATGCATAATGAAACAGTATTAATCATTGTTGCTAAAGCTAGCGATGTATAGTTACGAAATATTTTAATGAATGAAAAAATAATTTGTTGCCATTTTCTAGAACGAAGAAACATGGGTAAATTCTTGCCAAGACTGTGTTTGTGATCATGGGAATGTTAGATGCGAAGAAAGAATGTGCAACAACACTATCTGCCATCCTGTAAGTACTTAATGTATTTTTTCTTAAAAATTTTGATCTATCCAAAACAAGACTTTCTACACAGATTATTAAATTTCGATTTGCGGGAAAAAACATCAGAGTTTTATTTTTATTGCTCTTTCTCTCTCGCGCTAAAATCAGTAGGCTTGTTGTTTTACCGATAAAAATAAGCATACCAAATCTTGCATAATTCGCTTGATTATTTCAAGATATATCGCGCTCTCCATGGCAAAATAAAATTTTTAATATCTGAATAATGGCTCGGAGAAATTAGCTAATTTATTAATTTAACGATAAAATTTATTCAATTGTAATTTATAAAATATAGCCATTTCCTAATATTTTCACGAAATTTAAAAAGAACTTATAAAAGTGTAATTGGAAATCCATCATAGAGAATTTTTTATTTATTTATTTATTTTTTATTATTTATTTTATTATTATTATTATTATGGAAAATTAGATTTTGTGTGTAATGTAGAGGGTTGTGCGTGATATAATAAGTCAAATTTAAACAATGAGATTTTTCAGTTAAGCAACCAAAATAACGCAATAAATTATTTCACAAAATATTTTGAGTTTTTGCCAAAAATGACCCTTAAAAGTTTAAAGTTATACATTTTATTCCATGTGTATTTTTTAAAGCAACACCGTGATATGTCATTCACGATTTGAAAATATGGTGGATGGCAAGTAGCATATAGTATATTGCTTCTTAACATCTATTCATCTTCTAAAGATGAATCTTTTGAATTATTTAATGAGTTGGAGAAAACAATGAGTTTTCATAAATAGCCCTTCAGTAAGTATGGTTGAGATGCAGGGTAATTTTATGTTAATTTGTTTCTTATCAATGTCTTTATATCCAAAACCTTCCTTTGAGGGGGGGGGGGGGGAATACCCCAAAATGCTTTGTTTTAATGAAAGAGTCTATAGTTAAGTAGATGAAAAAACTGTTCGTTGATAGTAGTGTATACAGAAAGTCAACCTAAATAATATGACCACAAAAGGAAAAATCTGATGTGGGATACATACAGACAGACACAGACAGACACACAGGCACACATACACAGACACACACACAGGCACACACAGATGTGCCACAGACACACAGGCACACATACACAGACACACACACAGGCACACATACACAGACACACAGGCACACACACACAGACGTCACGCTAAAAATAGTTTTTTCGTATTCTAGAGGTATCAAAATGTGTAGATCCGTCGAAAACTCGAGTTGTGATTTTCGACACGATTCCAATACTTTTCATATACATTACCATGTATTGCAGGGGAAGTAATAAGTGCAGTTATCAAATGATAGCGAAAAGTGAATTAAAAGTCCAAATTCAGTGCAATTTTAAATAATTATGGGTGCTATTTTGTACAATTAAACTCAATTTCATGAATTACTGAAGAAATAAAGAGAACGTGAATATAAGCATGAACACGGCGGCAGTTGTGGCAGCGTGCAAATCCAGCGCGCAAACCACCGAGCTACCGCGCCCGAAATGTGACAACAGCACGCGGTGTTCCCAGGTGGTCACCCACCCAAGTACTAACCGCGCCCGATGCTGCTTGACTTCGGTGATCTAACGAGAACCGGTGTTCTCAGCACGGTACGGCCGTTGGCTCTGATTAACTATTGGTGTGATTCCAGACAAAAGAAGCTGCATTTCTTTGCGAAATGGTCCGCAAAAATCGTATGTATCCACTCTAGATAAAAAACTACTTGACCAAATTTCACAAAATTTAGTAGATAAGTTAATTATGGGTTACCTTGGTGCTGATTAGATCTTGGTATGATTCAGAAAAAAAGAACCTGCAACTTTTACAAATGGCCTTCAAAAATCGTCAAACTCTAAAATAAAATACCAGATATGCTCAAATGTGCCAATTAAATGCTTGTTTTCATACGTAATTTTTGACGATGAGAGGAATAAAACCAACTCCATTACTCTAGGATTAGTCGTTCTAGAAATATTTTAATTTTTTCGCATTTTTACTACATCCAGTTACTAAATGAGAACGAAAGTTGAATTAAAAGTGAGAATTCGGTGTAATTTCAAATAATTATGAGTGTTACTTTGTGAAATTAAACTCAATTTAATGAATTATTAAGGAAGTAAAGAGAAAATGAATTGGACTTCACAGGGAAAGTTATGTGCTGCCAACATCAGATTTTTTTCGGGAATAAATTTCATTTTGTACATATTGTGGGATCCTAAAATATAGACCTGCTCAAACCTCACATTTGTGGCTTATCGTTATAGTTTGTCATTGCCCATGAGTGAAGATTGTTCACAAATGAAAATAGATGAAAATAAATTTATATAAAATATTATTACTAGATTAACTGTGCCTTTGGTTTGAGATTGGACATTTATATGGCAATGAATGTAATGTATTGGATTGTTTTCTTTTAAGACTATACATTGCACAAACCATTTAATCGTTGTGTTTTGAAGAACACTGGCCCTTTATGTGCCCACAGCATACGATAGGTGATACTAACGTATACATGCACTTCTATAAGACATCTTCAGCTATCTTTCCTATGGCATAAATATACTCTCAAAGCTTTGGTCCTGTTCTAGTAACGAAAGCGACTCTCTTGATGAACATTTAAAGGATTTAAGTCTATCTCTGGTGAAATAGGTTTTATCCTAATTATATAATAATTTTCTAACTATGGCAGTCACTTGTGTATGCTGCTTTTCGGTTTATATCACCATGGTAACTATCCTATTTGTATAATTTCATTAAATACAAATGTTACGTGCTGATTGTAAATCAATTTATTTTACTGACCTACTTTTACCAATTAATTGTTAATAAGATTTTTATTGTTAATAGTGAAAAATCAGCATTTTTACATGTAGCCTTTTCCTATAACGTTAATTTATCCAAGTTAATGATCAAGCCATCCTATGTAATGTTTCTTGCTTAGTTATCATTAAATTTTTTTTTCCTAAACAGGAGGAAACTATGATAATGGTCCCTGGAGAATGCTGCCCTCAGTGTGTTGCATGTATGTACTTATATATTTTTAATTATCAGTTTTATTTCAATTTTGACAAAAATTATGCTCACCTTCCCTGACTGAACTCAATAAAGAAATTTTCATTTTATCCTAAAACTCGTCTAAAAGGACATTTGCTTTTCTCTTGGTATGTCTTCTGCATGATGCTATACTACAGTATTTTTTAAAATCGTGTACAGCACTTACTTGCCACACAAAAGACGAACGTAATGTGGGTGCCGTGGGTGGCATAACACCCCCACTACCTCACCCCTAAAAAGGGAACAATTGAAAGATATGCAGCAGCTACATCCCTTTCAATTTTACAAGAATCCAAATCAATATAATAAGGAAGTACGCTCCCTTGTGGCAAGTTTATATTACGTATTAAGTTTTATTTACGTTATTTTGATTAAAATTAAAGTTAAATTTATTTCATTTTGGTTAAATTTTTTTGTTAAATGTGTTTAACGCATGATATTTATTTCAATCAATACGTATCATCCCTCATCAAACCTGCTTTTTGAAATCGCACCTACCGTATTCCTGGTCACAAAACGGTCTTACAATAAATATCTATCCTTAATATACAGTGATTTAATCATCTGATCAACAACGTTTACCTCACATCCCATCTATATTAAAAGATAAATTCCGGTAGCTATAGTTCGTTTTATACAGGTTGTTTTTACTATTGCTATTTTGATTAAAAATGATTTTTTCCTAACATGCCTTTCGAACCCCAAAATGTTCTTTAAGTTTGTACAACAGTTTTTTAACTATTAGCAACTCAAATTTCTTTCAGAGATATTCTATCTAACCAGAATTTTGCATATCCTTCTAAAACTATTTGTTAATTTTTTCCCTATAAAATGTTTTGCCTGGTGATCCCTCTACAACAAAACTGTAATAATAGCAATTATTTTAAGCTAGTTTCGTAGTATAGAAAAATTGAAATTGTATTATGAAAAAAAAATCTGAATCATAACATGAAACATTTTACAACATCATGTAAGGAAATTAAATGAAATTCTTTACTTGACCATAGTTATTTTGAGGTCAAATAAATTTTAAATTTTGCAATTAGCACGCGATCTAAAATATGAGGCGGTGGTGCACTAATGAGGTTGGGGTTGTCCCTATTGTTTCAAAAGGGAAATATGTAATATAGTTTAAAGGAACTCTTCATGTGATCAGAGTAATGTAGCTGGTAGGAATAACTGGCAACAATGAGCCCTGTCTTCGATTCCCAGTTTTTGCTACTGGTTGTTATTTTGAGATAAAATGGTAAAACAAGTCTAATATTTCTCAATTTTATGATATATATTTTTTAATAACTTGAACGTTAAAATTTATTAACTGAAATTTTAACGCAATATATGAAATAAAAAATAATTTTAACTTTTAAATTTTATGCTGTCATTAGCATGGAATACTACCCGTTAACCGCAATGGTATCAAGAAAACTTGCTTTTTGCCGCAATTTTACAAACTATAATGGGAACTGGCAATTTCTGAAGATGCTTGTAACAGTGTTTGTACTTATTTTGTTGGAAACCATAGTTCAAGCGAAGTATGTTTATTAAACAGGTCTCCTTTTAAACGCAAACAAGGCCGCTTTTTTTTTGTCATTTACGTATAACAATCATGTATTGCGCATACATTTATTGCCACATGAAAGGGATTTATATTAGTAGTTTATATTTACGCATTATGAACGTGACTTATTAAAAATACAGTTTATTTACTTTAAATTTTTGCGTTTTAAATAATAATTATAGTAATACATATTTTATTAAAACTTTCAGGGTCATTCTGCCTGATTTCTCCTAATAATACTATAATGACATTCGACATGGGCAGCTACGAAATCGAAGGGGAATGCCATTATACAGCAGTTGAAGACTGCATTGGAGGACGCTTCAGAGTTCAAATTGAATCATTAGGGAACCTCACGCTTGGAAATAATTTAATCATCCATCAAGATTGCACTAAAATCCTTATTTCATATGACGGAAGTGTTTTCGTTGATGATCATGTTATCGAATTACCCTTCAAAAGTGAAGAAATTTTGATTGAAGAATCCAATTCAAGCGTAAATGTTTTAACTCAGTCCGACTTGCTTGTGCAGTGGAATTTCATCGACGAAGTTTTAATAGGTGTTCCAATCACCGTGGTAAATAAGATGTGTGGCCTCTGCAACAAAATGGATGAGTATTCTTCTGGTAATATTGGAAAATACCCCGTTCCAGAAAGATTTACTTCTGTAAGAAAGTTTCTAAATCCTTTCTATATGTTTATTCCTTCAGATTTTTAGATACGTCCTTGATAAAGTATCCTCAAATAAAAAGTATTGCTATGTTTAATCTGTTTTAATATTTCAGTTAAAGTTTCTATGAACTGATGTAGTAAAACATTAAAATTCCTAGGCCATGTAACATTTTTATATCATAAAAGATCTAAAAATTGGCTGAAAATCATTTGCATATTGAAACAAAACCATTTCAATAAATACTGTCGTTTTTTGAAGAGCACTGAAATTTACTTACATTCAGCAAAAAATTTCTTATAATGAAATGGAGCCAGTCGGCATGAAAAGACTTAACTATTGTAAAATAATTTTTGAAAAATTTATTAGTAAAAGGAACGAAATGATTTTAAAAATTTGAAAAATTTGAAAATTTGAAAAATTAAAAAGAAAAATATACAATAGGAGATTTTGAAATAAACAATAGGAGAAGATAGAGTTAATTAAAGTATCTCGTCTTAAACTTGAAAATGTTTCGTCGTAATAAGGTAATAGCTTCTCTGGATACATTGAACTTCATTGGATTGAATGTTATACTTTATGAACATTTTTCATAAATTGCAATAGTATTTGTGACAACACTTTATTGTAATTCAATAGTATGCATATATTTGGGGTATTAATTTGCAGGGCCATCCTTTGGAGGGGCGGATACCATGAGTGTAAGACATGGATTATTTACAAAGAGGAGAAAAACAAATATGGAGGGGACACGTTATAAATATTTGTAGCGGGAGGGTCCACAATTTGTATAGGTGTTGAAATTTAGTGCATTTGTCAAGTTAATGATAAAACTCTCGAATATATACTGTCGAATACTGGAAATAAATCTAGCATTAGAATGAAATTGCAAATCACATATAATATAGCAATTACTTGGAAATATTAATAACTACATTTTTACAATCTCGAAATTAGAGTTTTCTTGAAAATTCTAATTTGCATGGGACTGTGGCCACCTGGAGTCCATCTTTTGTATATATATGAAATAATTGTTTACAGGCTATAGTATGTCACAAAACAGTGCAACTCTTTTATTCCTGTCTTCCATAGAGGCATTTATACAGATCTTAGTTTTATAGGCAATGTGTTTAAACATTTGCAAGCAGTCAACTTGTTTCCGTTTGGAGTTAAGAACTTGCGTTCTGCTAAGACTGAGCTGATAATTTCATTGAATAAGGTCTAGTCTAGAATATGCTCCAAACTTTAAAATAATTAATGACATTTTGTAGGTGTAATTATCCAACTCATTCCTCAGTTTGTATAACTATTACTAATCACTTAAATGAGTTCTATATTGCAGTTACAATACGTAGTCCCCCCCTAATATTCTTATTTCTCTAATTTTGACGTTTAATCATGTACGTGCATATAAATGCATACTTATACAATCATGTCATTAAAAATAAATATATAGTACTATATATATATATATATATATATATATATATATATATATATATATATATATATATATATATATATATATATTGTTGGGATACAACTGCTTAAAGGACTTTAAATTAAAGAATATATGTTTAATTCACAGCCATATCACAACACTGCGTCGAATACCCACATGCAATTTTGAATAAGATAATTTAGATTAATGTAATTTAGAAAAGTATAATTTTAAACAATAATTAAAGACAAAAATTTAAACAATTAAAATTAAAATAAATAAAAATATTTAATGATTATAAAACAAATTAACTAATGAATAAAAGTGTTGTGACAAATCACAACATTACAATCTCTCTCTAAAAAAAACAGAAAAAAAAAAGAATTCAACCTTACATGAATTAATTCCCAATAAAACTAAATTGCCAAGCTTGATGATGTGCAACCAGTCTTACATTATAAAATTTTAAAACAGAATACAATATTGCATGTAAAAGTACTATTATATAAATGAAGTGAATAGAGATGAGTACAGTTGTAAGTATAAAAAAACCACTTTATCAAATTCACATAAAAAATATAAATTACCACTAAATTTTTATTAACTACCACCTTAAAAAAAAATCTAAAATTCCATCAAAAAAATATTCCAAATAATAATGAAGATAAAAACTTTTAAAATGAATTCAATGAAATATGAACCTAAATTTGAATAATTCGAAGATAAACTTCGTAAATGAACTTAATAAATCTAATGAATATAAAATTATTACTTGCAATTCTAAGTTTCTGGGAATTAAATCAACAAATCTTAACCATTAAAATATTCAGACAATAAGTCAAACAAAATAATGAATGCAAAGTGCAAAAATAAAATCCTCGATAATATGAAAGTGAAATTTTAAATTCAATAGAATGTTCAAATGAACTAAACTGTTCCAATCAAGTAAAAATACCTGAATTATATAAAATTATTGTCAAAACAAATTTTCTAAATTTCAACTACAAAATTTCACATGAATAAGAATATTTATAAAATTTGACCGTTTTACCAAAACAAATAACTAAAATTTTTAAATGAAATCAATAAAATGAAATATATCAATAAAATGAAATTTTGAGAAAATGTTAATTGATAAAATGTTAAATGATAATTCAGACTTCCAGCAGGAATCAATAAAAATTCGAGACACATCTCAGGCTGTCCTGCTTGATCAGGGCAGAAAAGAAACAAGAAACTACTCCCCTCTGCAGATTTGAGAGCAAGCAGTTCACCTCGCTTCTCCACCAACAACCATAAAAAGGATAAAACTGACAACAGATTCAGAACACATGAATTCCCATATAAGATGTTGATGAAACTATAAGAAATTTGAAAACATAATTAGTACAAATCAAATTTTAACCTCAGAAACCTGAAATAAACCATTAGCAAACTGAATCGCAAGATGAAAACAATAAATGCAAAATGAAATTTTTCTAAAGAAATCAACTCAAAATCTGAAATCAAAAGTATATACAAATTCAACATATTTGAATAAAACTTCAGGTTGAGAATAAAGATTAGTAATTAATTGCAAAAAGATTATCTCTTATGAATAAAGACAAATAATCAGAAATGCAATCAAAAACTGATAAGAAATAATGAAGTAAATAGCTTAGATGTAATCAAATTGGCATCACTTCTGTTTCGACTGAATAAATTAATGACACAACACATCGTTTGACAGAAGGTCATTTAATAAAACATCCTAAAGACGTACAAAGTTTTAAAAACAAGGCCAGAGCGCTTTCGGGCGTTAGTACATCCTTCATCAGTGGCTACATGAAAAGCAAATATGGATCATTCATATATAGACCATATACGTAGCAAATTTGCATAAATAAATATAAAATATAATCTGAACTTAGTAAGTTGAATAGGCTAATAATTAATACAAATAAACCTAAAAAATAGGTACAAAATTCTTTAAAAAACATATGTTAAGAACATTACCAGAAAAGTACAAATTGACAAAATCACAAGGATGAAGTCATAGGTAACTATGAAGAGACTTGAATTGCACAGAGTCGAGAATGAATCGCCAAGCATAACTTAGAATTTGAACGGGATCAGAATTACAAATCGACGAACGGTAAATATAAATAAAAGGGATTCGTAAAGGAGAATATTACGA
Organism: Amaurobius ferox; assembly: GCA_951213105.1. Lineage (NCBI taxonomy): Eukaryota > Metazoa > Arthropoda > Arachnida > Araneae > Amaurobiidae > Amaurobius > Amaurobius ferox. Next base: position 112,484,739 of record OX578142.1, on the reverse strand, counting down.
GGGTTATTACAACGAATTAAGAGGAACGTTTTTTCAAAGATAGCCGGAAATTATCACTAGCCGCATATTCAGCAGTAGAAAATTTACCATTCCTGACATCACGAGCGCATTCCGCTAAACGGATGCCGACATTACGTTTAGTGCTGCCGATGTAAAATATATAGTCACCTTCAGGAGTCAACAGAGGAACCACATACACCCCAGCATAGCTCTTAACGTCATCAATATCCCCAAATTAATCTCAAAATCATCAGTTATTTTCAAAATTACAATTTTAAAATCCCCACTATCGACGCAATCACTTCTGCTTTTAATATCGTTGCGGAGACAAATTATATTGGCTTCAGCGACGCTATTTACTTGCAAACTTCTAGCGCCCCTATGGGTAGTCCATTATCTGGTATTTTGGTTGAAGCTGTTTTGCAGGAGCTCGAGAGCGAGGTGTTGTCTTTTTTAACCATTAAACCTATTCTTTGGTGCCGTTACGTGGATGATGTTTTTATTATTTGGGATCGTGATTTAAATGATCCCCTTCATCTTTTGAATAATGTTAATGGTTTTTAGCCTTCGATTAATTTTACCGTTGATCATGAATTCAATTGTTCTTCATTTTCTTTATGTTCCAGTTACTCGCTCCTCCTTCGGTTTTTAAACTTCAGTTTTCCGTAAACCCACTTTTACCAACTCTTGTATCCCTGCTAATTCTTTTCTTCCATTATCCTCTAAAAAAGCCTATTTTAATGCTTATTTTAATCGCGCATTTAATACTTGCTCTTATATCCCTGCTTTAACTGATGAAATAAATTTTATTTTTAATCTTGATCATGAGGCTGCTTATTCCTTTGATTTTATTTATGAGATTTTCGCCCATGTTCGCCGTAAATTTACTCAACTTGATACTAAACTTGTTGCTATTAATAATCGTTTAGCTTATAAATCTAGTTTTCCTTACCAAAGATTTTCCGTCCCTTTATTCAATTGTGTCATGATTTTGGTTTAAAACCTGCCCACTCTAATGTTATTACTTTATTCAATCGTATTCGTTCCAATAAATTTGGAGATATTGATGACTTTAAGAGCTATGCAGGGGTGTATGTGGTTCCCCTGATGACTCCTGAAGGTGACTATAAATTTTACATCGGCAGCACTAAACGTAATGTCGGCATCCGTTTAGCGGAATACGCTCGTGATGTCAGGAATGGTAAATTTTCTAATGCTCTTGCTCAATGTGTGGCTAGTGATAATTTCCTGCCCATCTTTGAAAACACTTTCCTCTTAATTCGTTGTAATAACCTTCGTAATATTCTCCTTTATGAATCCCATTTTATTTATATTTACCGTTCGGTGATTTGTAATTCTGATCCTGTTCAAATTCTAAGTTATGCTTGGCGACTCGTTCTCGACTCTATGCAATTCAAGACTCTTCATAGTTATTTATGACGTCATCCTTGTGAAATGTACGCTTGATTGTTTTGTCGAATTTGTACCTTCCTGGTAGTGTTCTTAACATATGTTTTTTAAAGAATTTGGTACCTATTTTTTAGGTTTATTTGTATTAATAATTATTAGACTATTCAACTTACTAAGTTCAGATTATATTTTATATTTATTTATGCAAATTTGCTACGTATATGGTCTATATATGAATCCATATTTGCTTTTTGTGTAGCCACTGATGAAGGGTGTACTAACGCCCGAAAGCGCTCTGGCCTTGTTTTTAAAACTTTGTACGTCTTTAGGATGTTTCATTAAATGACCTACTGTCTAACGATGTTGTGTCCTTAATTTATTTAGCTTAGATGTATTAAGATTTTTGATAAACATAACGGAGTTGCTATCAAGATTTACAATCAGAAATCATTAACACTGAAATATTGAGAACGGGTTGGATCTATAAAGAGCAAAAATTTTGATGATATGAATAAGCCATCAAAACACATACGAAAAAAAAAAGATAGATTCGGAAGATACCCACACATATTCCAATGAGAAATCAATGATAAACAATTAAAATAAATACTCATTATTTCAATAACACATCAACACTACAAAATTATGGTAGAAACCTCAAAATTTGCTTTTAAAATTTTACCTAAGTGACTAACCTCTAAAAATAAATTTGCACAACTTAACAACTGTACACAATCAATTGCTTAAAATGATTCTTAAATAGTCAAAAATTGCAACAAAATTTCCAAAATGAAGAATGTTTCGAAACATTGAATTAACTGCTTTATTAACCTCATTTTTTAATTTGCAGCAGAAATAAAATCAACATTATGAATAAAATATAAACAAACAATGCCATTTTCAAAATTAAAATTTGCCAAGTAACAATTCCATAAAAAAATACCTTGCTTCAATTATATCAATAATATTTTAATTTTAATTTATTCAATTAATTTTTTCAAATTTATCGTATGAATACAATTTAACTTTAAAATCTTACATGAATTACTACATTTTTAACTTAAGCAATTAAAATTAAGTTTGAAAGATTAATTTTTTTTAATATTTATATATAAAGAACATACACAAATAAACTCAAAATATTTTATCTTGATTAGTTAAAAAAAACATTTCTTGTTCCGTCATGCGATTTGATGAACTGAACACACATACAAAACAAAGTTCATGATTTATTAACTAAATTTCAATATTTATTAGAACTAATTTAATGCTTAACAAATTTCCATGAATAAAAATATTTGCTAAAAACGATAGCTGCTCAATATTGAATAACACATATCACAAATAAAATCACATTTCTGTAGCGAAAATGAATATTTCACTACTATTGCAAATTTAAAACACTCTATTGCAAATAAAAAAAACACTTCATACATTTTATACCTATATTTGAAATTATATTTAATGATAGTTAATTAGTATTTTTAAAATGTCTATTATTATTGCGGAAAAATTTTTTTTTAGCAAATTAAATGATTAAATTTTATTATGCTCAAAATATTTAGAAAATTGACTAAGGGTGGAGCGTACATAATTCTCCAAAAAAAGCAAAGAAAAGAGGAGGCAAAGCAAAGGAGAAAAGCAATGTTTTTCAAATTTGAGCAAACTAAAATATAAAACAAATGAAGACCAGCTTCAAAAGATAATAACATATTGTTTCGATCGATACCTATGAAGATATAAAGTTAATTTAAATAAATTTTCTAACTTGTCAACTCTAATATTCTACAGTCAAAAAAAGAATTTTGTTTAGCTCAAAAACAAATAATTGACATCAAGAAAAAAAATTAAATTGTTTAATAGGTATATCAAATATTTTTAAATAAAAAATCTATATATATGATACAATTAAATAACTGTGCACATCATAAAAAAAAACATGTAATTTTTTCAATTATTTCAAATTATATTTTATACCATAAACATTTAAATCATTTATTAACAGTACTATGGTGCTTTATCATAATTTAAAAATAAGAATAGTAATACTACTGATGCTCGATAAAATACATATTTTAAAATATATTGCAATACCGCTAGAAGTCACGGTTTCATTTAAAAATTTTCTGGTTATTAAAATATTAAAAACGAAAGTCACTGCACCATGAAAAGCTAACCAGATGTTGTGATACAACTGCTTAAGGGACTTTTGTAAATAATTAAGACAAAAATGTAAATAATTAAGATTAAAATAAATAAAAATATTTAATGATTATAAAAAGAATTAACTAATAAATAAAATTGTTGTGATTTGTCGCAACATATAATATATATATATATATATATATAATATATATATATATATATATTATATATATATATATATATATATAATATATATATATATATATATATATATATATATAATATATAATATATATATATATATATATAATATATATATATATATATATATATATATATAATATATATATATATATATATATATATATATAATATATATATATATATATATATATATATATAATATATATATATATATATATATATATAATATATATATATATATATATATATATAATATATATATATATATATATATATAATATATATATATATATATATATATATAATATATATATATATATATATATATATATATATAATATATATATATATATATATATATATATAATATATATATATATATATATATATATATAATATATATATATATATATATATATAATATATATATATATATATATATATATATATAATATATATATATATATAATATATATATATATATATAATATATATATATATATATATATATATATAATATATATATATATATATATATATATATATAATATATATATATATATAATATATATATATATATATATATATATATATAATATATATATATATATATAATATATATATATATATATAATATATATATATATATATAATATATATATATATATATAATATATATATATATATATAATATATATATATATATATAATATATATATATATATATAATATATATATATATATAATATATATATATATATAATATATATATATATATATATATATATATATATATATATATATAATATATATATATATATATATATATATAATATATATATATATATATATAATATATATATATATATATATATATAATATATATATATATATATATATGAGTTACTAAAATAAAACAATATAAGCTACTAAACGGATAATTTAATAAAAATAAAATAATTTATCATACAAATATGTATTTAATGGTGCTGTAGCTTGCTAATTGTTGCATTTGTTTTAACTCTTTCCTTACAGTTAATATTATTATTAATTTTAACTCTTTCCTTACAGTTAATATTATTATTAATTTTAACCATTTTGTACTAACTTTCATTTTATGTTAATGACAGGGTCAAAAGGAATGCTTTGCCATTTTTGGAAGTAATGGACAAGTCTTGAGTGGCACGAGTTGCATCAATGTATTTTATCCACGGGCAAAAACGTTCAATGTGTTTCTCATATTAATGATAACTGTCTTAATGTTTTCCAGAATTTCTAATAACCTTCTCTCATGAACAACTAAATATAATTTGCAGCATTTACTTGTGACTAATTAAAATGTTAAATGTTGCTTTGCTTCCATAATATATTTCAGATAAGCATCCAGTTAAGTGTAGCTTCTAGTGGTGAACTCTCCTGTGAGATATCTTATTTTTTTTTTAATCTTAAATGGTTGTGTGGTAAAATATTGTCTGATATTTTTCACAATTGTGTATGTTTAAATCTGAACGTTCAAAAACGCTCAATGTGTTTCTCATATTAATGATAACTGTCTTAATGTTTTCCAGAATTTCTAATAACTTTCTCTCATGAAGAACTAAATATAATTAGCAGCATTTACTTGCGACTAATTAAAATGTTAAATGTTGCTTTGCTTCCACAATGCATTTCAGATAACCATCCAAGTTAAGTGTAGCTTCTAGTTGTGAACTTTTCTGTGAGATATATTATTTTTTTTAATCTTAAATGGTTGTGTGATAAAATATTTTCCGATATTTTTCACAATTATGTATGTTTAAATCTAAACGTTTAGGAGGCTCAAATGGAAATACTGTGATTTAGAAGCTCTTTGTGATTATGCAGCGAGTAGACTTAACAATTAGATCTATAGACAAAAAGGATTATTAATACATTTCTTTCTATTCACATTATTGTTGATTATAAATCCCATAATTTCTTTTGTTTCATTTAAGTAAAGTGACAACTAAACATACTAAATGGAAAGAGGGTATATGTGTATTTATCCTATAGATCAATAGTGAAGACAAATAGACTTAGTTCAAAGTTGTATTAAAGAATAGCCGCAGTACTAAATTGTAATAAAGGTAGACTCATTTCTATACTGTATTAAATACACTTAGTTTTAAATTGCATTAAATAATAAAATCATTTTTAAATTGTATTAAATTGACTCGGTTGTAAATTGTATTAAAGAATACAGTTGGTTTCTATGTGCAATACACAAACTATGTTTTCAATATAATGAATGTTTGTCAACATTTTTGGTATTTTCTAGAGTGTTTGAGTTCGTTTTCGTTTATTTTGGGTATTTTTTCATTTTTGGAATGTATTTAAATAATACCAATTCCCATTTCATTTTTCAAATAATTTTTTTAAATGCATTAAGATTTTTTCTAACATCCACGAAATTATGTAAAAGGCTAGTTTTACTACGTTTTCGCTTTTTCAAACCAATCAAAATTAGAATTAATTTTATTTCTGTATATGTGGAGTTGATTTGAATGTCTTGTGATATTATTTATTAGTGGCTTGTACGATACATTTAAAACCATTGAACAGAGTTTTAATGCACACTATTTGAAGTTTGCTTTGAGTTTTATTTCTACCGTTATCGATTACACTATACCTTTAAACTGTTTTACAAACGGGTTACATCTTAATAATAATAATTACATTCCAATAAGTGTATTCAAATCAAAGTTTTCAAATCAAAAATGCTATATTTAGTCTTTCCCTCCACACACATATTTCTTAAATGTTAATAAACAATTATATATCTCTGAATATAAATAATGAATATTTATTATTTTTTTATATTTATACTATTTCCTGCATCACATTTTCATATATTTGAAAGTGATAGTCTCTCTTTCTGACCTTCATAGAGAAGTCGTTACAGAAGTGCCTTTTACATAAGTTCATCATCTGGATTTTATAAACTCGCAAAAAAGGACATTTTCTGTATATGAAACAATCATATCATGTGATACTACGTATTCTAATGTATACATACAAGCCGTGTAATTTAGACAGAACTTTATAATCCTGTTTTTATAGGATCCTCTGCCAAAAAATTTTCTTTCATACCTACAAGGATGTTTACTATCTTGACTTGGACAATATTCAAAAGTATAATATGTAACAAATATTGGCATTGACGAAATTTTAGTACGATATTATATCCGTCTTATAGATGATTATACAGGGTGTTTCTGAGACTAACCAAGTTCATAACTTTAAATCGTTAGTGTTAGACATATACTTCCAATTGGAAAATTGTTTTGACTTCTAAGAATTATATTAAAACATTTTCAAAACTGTGACGCGTTAGCATAAATATACAGAAAATAAATTTTCTGTATAACTGTAATCTTGTTCTAATATTTTATAATACCTTCTTACCGAAGAATGTTCGAATACTTAAAAAAAAAATGCTTAAAATCCGAAGTTCTTTAAAAACATTTGTGAAATCTAAGTGAAAAATTCGTGATGATATTCATGTGATAAACTTTTAGATTCAGTATATGAATTGAATAGTGGTTTGCAGTAAAAATAATCATAAAGTACAGAAAATCTATATTTTGTGGAGGGACCCTAAATACTTTCAAAAATTCCTTGGTGATTTTTGGTGCAAGTCAGGGATTTTGTTTTATTTCTCCCGCTTTGATTTTATACGTATAGTTGCCAAACGATCTAATTATTACATTAACGTTTATAAATATTTTTCGAGTAATTGAACATTTTGTTCTGAAGGATCTGTATAAAATGTTATATTTTGTATTTTTATGGAAATACCCACACCAGTCTTACAATTTCCCAACAATTTCAAAACAATTTTCCAACTGGTAGTATGTATCTATTACTAACTGTCCAAAAGTTACAACCTTTATCACTCTTTGTATAACTCCCTCTCATTAAACATTGGTAAAATTACGAGCCGAACAGTCAATATTTAAACAATGTAACTTTTTTATTATTTTTAACCGGAAGTGACGATTTATTGATCTATATTCTGATATTCGTAGGGCATTAAACTTATTTAAAACCTGTTAGTGTTATTTAATGTTTTATATTCTGTCTGAATTGTATTGCATATACATAATTTGAGGTGTAAGAAAAAAAATAACAGTTTAAAAGTTGCATTTGTCATATCTCATTTTATCCGACAGTTGAAGATCTGAATTTTGGCTTGATTTTGTACTTGTATTTTCCAAATAAAATTTTACACTATCGCATGTATGTTTTCATCTATTGTCTACACACATTTTAAAGCTAAAGTAAATGTTCCAGTTGATTGTAGATGATTATTTCAAGATGGAAACAAATTTGATACTATGTTACAGTCCAGTAAACATTGGCAGAACATGATATTAGCACTTTTTTAATGTATCAACTATATAAAAAGTTGATTTCTGTCTATTAGTCTGCTATATAGAAATCTACAGTTTCGACAATTTTTTGTATAGATGCTATACTCAACGAGAACAATGTCACATCCAAATTTAACTGTATAAGCATTGCGATCTGGTAAATACTGGTGTTCGGGTATTCTCTACACACAAGCATATCACTGGTGTAAAGTGTACAGTAATTCATAAGTACATAGGCTATTTTACCATTGCTCCAAGCTCTAAGATTCACATTTCTTGCACTATACTGATTGAAGGGTAGCATTGTGCGAAGTAATATGAAATTTGAGTTATTGCACTCATTCCGTCATATGACTGGCATAGATTCTAGTATATAAAAAATGCTTTCCTCTCTGTTTATCTGTAACACTTGCTGACGCATTTGGTGAACTTGGCGAATAAGCTATCTACGTAATCACCAATTTGGCGATATTTCACACCAAATTGACGAAACTACTGTCAAAATTCCAAAAATGACGCAAAATTAATGAAAATGACGCCTTATTTGATGAAATAATTATTAAAGTATTTTAATATATGAACTATATCTCTTATCGAGGATGGTATCAATATTGATAATTGTTTATTTAGAGTTGTGCGAAATATAAGTTAATTGGGTACTTTCAAATAGTTTTACATGTTGTCATCCGGAAAATCGCCAAATGCACAATTCAACGTTAAAAACACAGTACCGTGGATCTTATACATTATTTTCTGACTGTAAAAGGACTAAATTCATTGCATTATATAAGGAAAGTCATGTGTTGTCCACATCAGATTTTATTTAAATTGTTAGAGTCATTCTTGCCGAATTTCTTCTAATACTATTATGACTTTTGCCATATCCAGTTACGAAATCGAAAGAAAATACTGTTGTACAGAAGTTAGATATTATATTGGTGAAGGCTGGCTGCATCAGAGTTTAAATTGTATCATCAAAGAATTTTATTATTGGAGATAATTTAATCATCCGTCAAAGTTGTACCAAAATTATTTCATTTGACGAAAATGTATCATTGATTACGTATAATTGAATTATCATTTAAAAATACAAAAATCCTGATTAAAGAGGCTAATGGAAGTATAAATGAGCTTTACTCAATCAAACTTGGTAAGTGGATTTTGTCGACAAAGCATTAAATGAAATCTTGATTAAAAAAGCTAAAAAAAAGTATAAATGAACTAACCGAGTCAAACTTGGTAAGTGAATCTTATCGACGACGCATTAAATGAAATCTTGATTAAAGAGGCTAACAGAAGTGTAAATGAGCTAAACTCCGTCAAACTTGGTAAGTGAACTTTTATCGAAGAAGCAGTAAAGGCTGTTCCAACAATATGCGGCTCTGTAGCAAAATAGATGAGTATTTTTAGCAATGATAGAAATTACCCAGTTTCGAAAGGATGTACTTATGTAAAACAGCTCAGATTTCTAGTCAATTAGGGGTGGGACAGCCCAGTAGTCAGAGAACGGAAATTGCACTCTGACGACCAACTTCGATTTCAGACTCTGGCCAAACTGTCCCGTGTTCACGCGGAGTACGGGAACGTTAAATATGTGGGTCCGTAAGTCCTTCCGAAAGGTTGGTGGTAGGAGAAGGAGAGTACGGTCTGTGGATTCCGCCTCCACTGGGTTCCGATCGTCCAAATATCTTGTCGAACGAACGATTTCTAGTGAATTATGCCACAATGTATCATCTAATTAAAATCGGTGTTATTTAAAAGAAAATTTAACATTTCTATCAAAGTATAAGCTTATGAATTGATGTAATAAAACTTAAATAATGTACTATTTTTTTTTATAAATGCTTCAATTATGTTAAGATCATTAAAATTTGCTTTTATTGTGCAAAATTATTTATTCCTGAAATGGGGTTTGAAATATATGTTGATATAAAGACTTAATTCTTCTGAAATAAATTATAAAAAATAACAGTCAAGGAAAGTGAATATTTTTATATTTTTCAAAAATAATCCAGTGTAGAAATTCGAGGAGATAAATGTATAAAATATATAACAAACTAATTCTCTGCGTCGCCTGGAACTTAAATAAGCCCCCACTGCGCAAATAATGTAGATAACACCACTCGAATTCCAAAACGTCAGTTTAAAATACAAAACAATCCTGCTCCATTTTTTCTATGCATACAGAGAAAATTGTACAACGCAGCTTGAAAGCGGCTGTATAACAACGTCACGGTTGCTAAAAATATGCCGTTTGCAAATCGGGTACGCAGGGGCATATAATCCGCATTTATAAAGTATTAATTTGGTTAACCAACGTAACTGAGTAGCGTATCTGAAAATAAAAATTATTTTTTATAGCAACCAGTTAGCATTTTTTCGATGAAAATTTCATCAGTTCGGATTGTATAGAAGTTTATATAAAAAAAATCTGAATATTTCAGAGGAATATTGGGTTATTCAATTCATCTTTTCGGCTGTAAAAAATGTTTTTAAGTCCTTTAATCCTTCGAAAAAGAATAAGATATATGCTTTGCTTAGTTTTTACTAAATAATTAGTATATAAACGATTACAGTAGAATGAATTACAGATTCATAGTACTTCCAACAAAATAATTGTACTGAAACTTGCCAATGAGCAAAATAATGTTTGCAAATTCATATTTAGCTTTAGTTGAGACATTTTAAACACCAATGTAACATTAAAATGCAACATTAAATGTAATTAAAAACACAATGTAACATTAAACTTAAGTGAACAATCCGGGATTCCAAACAGCTGTTCTTAATGACAAACACGTGAAATTCAAAGGTGTCGTGACTCACGAACCTGGTACAGCTGTTTAAGCCGCATATAGAAACAATGCATCATCATAGATTCTTCCTAGTATTTAGATGTTACGGCAGTGATTCATATTTCATATGAATTTTAAAATCTTGCAACGAAAATGTAAAACTTGTCACATTTTTTGTAATTAGATAAAACAAATGAGAAGTCTTCAGAGTTTTAACAAGTGTATAAAAATAGAAGCATCACAAAATATACAAGGTGTCCCAAAAAGATTGAAACGCGCTTTAATTCTTTACCTGTTGGAGATAAGTGAGCAATGTAAATTGCAAAAATGTTGAAAGTGAGGTAGGAAATAAGACTACGTTAATGAAATAGTCCTCCCACTAATTTTCAAAAAGTTAACTTTTTAAATTTTTATACGACCCTCATAGACAAATTTGACCAATCAGAAATTTTTTATTTTTAATGCAACAAGATCATTAAAAAAACCGCATATCTGTATCTTTAAAATCAACTGAATTATGATAAAGGGAAAAATCTGACTTATGCCACTTTTCCATACCATGTGAAAGGCTGTTTCATCAGTGAAAATAGGGATCATAAACAAATTGACGATGGAAATTGTTTAGATCAAAAATTTCTAATCTTTATTTCTAATCTTCTTTATCTTCTTAATCTATCATTTATAATCTTAATTTTGGTATAATATTAAAAAAAAATTAGTTGTATTGAGTAGAAATAATACTGGGAATATATACGTAAATTAAAAAATAAATCGTCTGCATTTCATTTAGCCTTAAAATTATTTTACTATAACATTTGAAACGGCTAAATTAGAGCTAAAGGAAAGAAAAAATCGTCTGCGAGTTCTATTCTTAGTTTTGAAAAATTATGTTAATTTTCAAAATCAGATACATATTTAAATTAGTTTGCTTATTTATTTTAATTGTTTTAAATAAAAAATGACAATGTGAAAAGTACTTAAGAATCCTTGATTGCATCGTGAGCCTACGCAGAATTCGAAAAAATATCGCCTATGTATTATCATCCAGTTTTATCGTTTTTGTGATATGTCACAAATTTACATTTCTAATTTGATATATGGTCCCCCATTCACAATGTTCAATTTTCAATTAAATATAACTCGCTCAAATTTAAAGATACAAATATGCAGTTCTTTTTTAATGATCTTGTTGCATTATAAATAAACATTTTCTGATTGATCAAATTTGTCTAAGGGGGTCGTATAAAAATTTAAAAGTAACTTTTTGAAAATTAATGGAAGGACATTAACATAGTCTTATTTCCTACCTTACTTTCAACATTTTTGCAATTTACATTGCCCACTTATCTCCAACAGGTAAAGAATTAAAGCGAGTTTCAATCTTTTTGGGACACCCTGTATACACGCTTGTTTCTTACCAATACGTCAATGTTGAGTGAAAATGTTTGTCATATTTTTATTAAAAGTAATTAATAAATACTCTTGTAATTCTTATTCAAAAGTATGAAATTATTTACTAGAACGAGTCCTAAGTAAGTGCCCACTACTTATAATTAAATAAGTTCCCGATATTTAAATAATACATTTGAACACAATTTAAATGGCTTCCATACGGAAATTACCTTCTCCTAGTCGCGCCAAGAACCATTATGCGCATGAGCGAATGAACCTGATAAGGCACTACTTTATTTTTCGACCGTCTTAACGGAAGGTGAAAATGTAATGACCGCATTGAAAATTTTAACAGTTTGTTTGCTTAAGAACTTATAATCAGTGAACGGGTGGTTTCAGGAAATTACTTTGGTTTGGAGCAGTTTGTGTTAGTTTAAGGAGCTTCTGTCAAATTGTAAATATCGGTTTACACGTCAACTTTTATATTTCGCAACACAAAAATCGGGTACCTTTTAAATACACGAAAAGTATATATATATATTTTTTAAATTCACGAAAATTCGTCTATTAATCACATTTATTCCATTCAAAGTTTGTTTGAAAGAAAATTTTATGGTCTTATTGATGGTGTCAGAATGGAAACGCTAATATTTTCGGCCACTAGGGAACTGGTTTATGTGAATCTCTCTCAAAATCGGGTTAGATTGTGCTGTAACATAAAATAACTAAAAAACTAATGCGAATTCAAAAATAACGCCAAGGTACATCTTTCTTGAAGTATCTGTGTATCAAATTTTACGGATGTACTACTCTTAGATTTACCGCTACAGACATTTTTATAATATTCTAGAAAATGTTCCCGGTGTTGACAGAGTTAAAGCAGGATAGTTATATAAAATAACACAAAACTTTATTCGTATAAATGACGATGAAAATTGCATGCAATTCATGTACATCAACCGTGATTACAACACCCTCTGACTCTCCCAAATCACAAAACCCATCACTTGCTGAGACTACCTTCTACGTTAAAATCTACCGACGGACACAATTTTAGTCTTAATTTCAACAATCTCAGCACAATTAGATCAATTTATATATTGCCCATCTGCAAACACCGTAATTTTTATATTTCCAATAAATAAGCGCCCGAATCAAAATGACAAAAATATGTCTTAGTTATATGCTAGGAAAATCTCGAAATCCTAATACTCGTAGAGCATCATTATTCTGAGCAGAGGAGCAAACACGCACTAGAAATAGCAGAAATTGCGTGTAAAGTATGCAGATAACTGTTGTGGTACGTCTGCAATAACTCTACGAATCAATGGAGATTTCGTTGAAAAAGATAAACAGCAGATTAATTTTGTTAAATTCGAAAGAAATAACTTTAGTTAAAACTGAAAACTCGCGCGCTCGCTTCAGAGTGCGTTATGCCAACTTTAACTCTTAGTGTAGCAATTAGTCAAATATAGCAACGTGTTGTACCTGCTGAAAATGTATTTGACATTAAATAGATTCATTAAAAATATTTTAATAATTTGCTGCCATTATATTTTTATATAATATACTTCAGTAAAATATGTCAGTCAAATGCATAAATTAGATAAAAAGAATAGGCGATTGTTTCTTTAACAAATTTAACCACAAGAACTCTGTACTAGTGTCTTTAAACTTTTCGGATATTTTTTCAGTCATTTCTTTCAGTTGTGTTTCATTACATCTGGGTTTTGTATGACTTTGAACTTTGCCATCACCATAACTAATGCAATTCAATTTCCCATATAATGAATGATAATGAACGAAGCAACATTTGTCAACGCTTTTGTTGTCATTTCTGTGTGCATCCCAGCTTGTGGCATTTAAAATACTTCTTTCAATCTCGCTATTATTCATCAGTTGCGTTAAATAACGTTCACCTAAAAATGCTGCAATTATGAACATAGCACTTCGTGGATTGTGTTCCACATGTTCCCGGCAAAGTACTAACACGTTATTCTCATTGAGTCTCTTGTTCCATGGCATAATATGTTTGAAATACGAACCATAAGGTACATTGCTATTCAAAAAGTCATCAAAAAATGTATCAAACGAGTTCGATACAGAATCCATCAAACGTAAAAAATTAAAATAAGACGCACATGCTTCCCAAGGTGTCCTCATGACATAAATATACTTGGCCTGCTTATAGAAAGGAATAAGTTTAAAAGGCAAGTATGTCTTGTGCAGTCTTGGTAGCTTATGCGCTGATATGTATTCATATACTGGCAAGAGATCGTCAGCTGTACTCATTTCCATGCATGGCAAGAACCGATTAGTTGTTGAACATACGGGTGGATGCTTTAAGTCCATATATAAAAGTTTCCATACTATGGAATCGACGCATTTGCTATCACACTTAGGATAAGATGATAAGATGACGTCATTTGGCTGAGGTCTCAAAGTTAATGCTCTTTCTGTGCTTTCTGGGGTAAATAAGGATGATACTGGAAATGGAAATCCAGCCACAAAGAATGTCTTTCCTTCCTTCACTCCAGTTGGAACGTCCAAGTTTTCCGCCATCTTTGTCATTCTAGAATATCAATGACATTTTTTACAAGCCAGAATATATTAACACAAAATTAATAAGAAAAAGTGAAGCTGTAAACGTTCATAAAATCACTCATATTTGGAAACGGAAACAACGTAATCTAGCACAAACTGAAGTAAAATGTAGCAAATAGCTGGTTTGATGCCCAGGAGATATTTGTCAGTATGGAGTAGAAGGCCTGATACTGATAAAATGAACTAGGTAGAGGATAATATTGTGTACAATCATACTGCTCTATATAACATACTGCTCTATATACAAGACTTTCAATAAGATTGCACAACTAAATATATCTTGTACGATTGGTCGTAAACCCATAGTTCCGATTGAAAAGTACTTCAATTAAAATAGACTACCATCGTATGCAAATTTTGATCATGTGATACCTTTCGCAAAAGGGTACAATATTTAACTTTTCGAACCCATTAGACAAATATTTTCAATTTAAAAAATATTTTTAGTTATAAAAAATATTTTCCAGTCCAAATAATCAAATAGAAAAAGTTCTACTGTTATACATCAAAATTACCCGAGACATCATTAATTAAAATGTTTGACGGTTTATTCATGGGGCTGTATAAAACTTTCGCTAAAGATAAGTACTCGCGTAATTTTACGAATAGATATTTTATCTAATTAAACTTCATTTTTATACGACCCCCTGAAATCTATGGTATTGGCGTTTCTTTTGATCGGGTCAGAGGCTTAAGTTTTATAACTTTGACAGTCTTTCTTTTACGACGGTCAATTTGTATATTACAGAAGCGTTTTCTCTTTTTTCAAAAGATTTTTAAAAAAATCAACAACTTGCCAATAAGAACTTCCTTTGTAGAGGGCCAGGAAAATAAAGTTAAATTTTGTACGTTTATTAAAGTGCGTCAAATCATCCAAATTGTTGTAGTTTGAAACTGTATTTAGAGCATTTCTTCAATTGGAACTATGGGTTTGAATTCTGCGACCAATCGCTCAAGATACATTTAGTTGTGCAATTATCTTAAAACACTCTATAGAACTGTACACATAATTGCACTCCCATTACCTGTATTTGCATGCATGAGGTCAAGTCTTCCACTCAACCTGCTACTGTATTCCGTGCCTCTCCCCATGCATTTTGGTCGATATTTCTCTGCCGTAGGCTACAATTAATGTAAATCTTTGGATCAGTTATTATACTGAAACGATGAACCCCTTCGTCAATGCAAAAAATCAATAAACTTTATTTCAGAGGGACGTAATGGACCGAAATCGTATAGGGCAGAGTTTACCAGCCTGTGGTACGCGTAAAAATTCAGCAGTAGTGGTCATACGTAAATGAATGTTACTTTCAACCGAAGATTTCTTTCCGGAAACTTAAGTTGTGCTTTTGAAAATGGATAGACGAGAGTACTCAGATAATCAAAGGTTTAAAAAAGCTGGTCTCGAGGCCCATTTCGTCTTCTAGACCAGCGTTTTGACTTTGTGCGTATTTTAACACTCAGGAAAGGAGTCCATCACATCCTCGAAACAGCCATTTGCTTTTATTTTTGCCCGATTATAAGAAAAGTTGGGCTCTTTAAGTTCAAATAAACTATCACCAAGTTGTAGTTATTACTCTGCTGTTATTACCGAGTTGTAATGAACAACATAGCATAATATTTTAACTAGCTCAACCTGCTGTATATAAAATAATCTAAAATTGCAATACTTCGTTAGTAACGGTAAAGCAGTTAACACTAGAACGACGGAAGCGGTCATTTTGACCGCATAACTACTTTGAGAAATGATTCCTCCAAAACTGTTAATCCCAGCCATTGGAATTTTATTACTTTTCTTATTTTCTTAAAGTTATTGAAAACACAGAAGAAAATTATTCTAGGTTTTATAATAAGAGAACAAATCAATGATCTTCCTAGAACGAAGGCAGCGGTCAAAGTAGTTATGGGGTCAAAATAACCGCTTTCGTCGTTCTAGTGTTAAAGCTATCCTACCTGTTTCAGGGGGGGGGGGGGGGGGGAAGGGCAGCTTTCAAAGTAAAATGACGAATAAAAGATAAACATAGTATTGGAATGGTAAAACAAATTTATTTACTTCATAAATATACGCGTTTTGGTTGATGGTTTGATTTTGAAGTTAAAGTCATTTCATTCATTCTATTCATTATAACAAAATTCATGCTCACTTAAAAGTAATGGCCCACCTACAGATAATATGTAAAGTAGAAAACATTACTTTCATTGCCAGTATCACTGAATCTAGTTCGTCAATGCTTATAGCTCTCAGCTTGGACTAGATTGGATTATTTTAGCATTCTACTGTTATTTTTATACATAGATACTTTGACCGGGAATTAGTTTAAAATGTATTCCAAACTGGTGCGATCATTGCCTAAACAAAGCTCTCCACCTGAATCAGGGATTGAAACCTTTGGTATGAACCGTTGGACAGGCAGTTCGCTCTGTCTCTTATACAGTATTGTGGCAATTAATTGAGAAATGTCATTTTTTTCGTTTTATCACACGTAAGCTTAGGAAGAAGCACTCCAAATTAGCCCAGAGTTCAAATTGCAGTTATTATCAAAGTAGCAGGTGTTCGTATGCACCTGGTAAGTAGCAGGTGTTCAAATTCCTCCGCCAGGTGGCAGGTGTTCCGCAGTGGTAGTTTCTCAGTTGTTGCGGGGCTCATTAGCGTCATGGATATCAGCGCGGAAACACGTGCTAAAGTGATTGCGCTTAGAGAACACACTTCTAAGACATTCGAGGAAATAGGTAAAATATGTGGAGTGAGTACAGCAAATGTCGGGAGGATCTGGAAGCGGTTTCAGGAAACAGGAAATGCTGGAACCGACCGCTCTGGAAGATGTGGCCGAAAAAGATCAACTTCGACTCGTGACGACAAAACTTTACATCGAATGAGTGTTAAAAATCCTCGATTAACCAGTTTTGACCTGTCTAAATCCATAGTGGCAGCTGGTGTTGATATTGCACCTTCAACAGTGCGATACAGGCTGTTAGAACGCGGACGGAGAGCACGTCGACCGTAAAAGAAGCAGCTTCTGACGCTTCGCATGAAGAAAAGGTTGGAATGGGCACGGAAATACAAAACATGGACTGGGAGAAAGTTCTCTTTTCTGACGAAACACATTTTGTGGCTCAGGGATTTAGATCTATGTTCGTGAGAAGGAGCCAAAGAGAACCTCTCAATCAGCACCACATCAATCAAGCATCCAAGGATCCGCCCAAAAAGATGTTTTGGGGTTGTTTCAGCATTTTGGGGACAGAATATCTTGTTCCCGTAGAGGGAATGATGAACAGTGCCAGTTACGAAGTCATATTGACCCGAAAAGTGCTTCCAACAATGGCTAAACTGTGGCCGAACGGAGATTGCGTTTTCCAACAAGACAGCGCGCCATGTCACACTTCGAAGCGAATCAAAAATTTCTGCTCAAAAAAAAAATATTACCGTACTGGATAGGCCCGGGAATTCACCAGACTTGAATCCCATAGAAAATTTGTGGGCTATTGTCAAAAAACGGCTTCACAAATTTGACTGTACGACGATGGACAAGCTAATTTCGGCCGTTATTGACATATGGTTCAGAGACGTTGAAATTAAAACTACATGTGCTTGTCTAGTACATTCCATGCCGAAACGTGTCTGTGATGTTATAAAGTCTCGGGGAGGTCATATCACTTATTAGTTTTAAATGTATCCGTAGAAAACTTGAATAAACTGAATTTTATAAAAAAAACTGCATTTCTCAATTAATTGCCACAATACTGTACTCGTTTGTGCTGTCTCTTATACTCGTACACGCTGTCTCGTACACTCGTTTGGAACTCTAGGAAGCATCGTTATTCAAAAAGCTTTGGGTTTCTAAAAAGAAATCAACTGACTTTCCAAACTTTTCTTTTGCAGTAAAAAAAATTGCAAGATTTTTACCGTGTCGTCAATTATAGTACTAGACACACCGAATCTTGGTATTTGTGCATTTTGCCAGTCTTGTTTAGACAATTCACTCCACTATCACTATTCCTTATGTTAGCACTAACATATCTAATTTATTATTATTTAAATTCAACACTATTTTAAATATGATTTGTACCTTTGGGATGTTTTTAAACAATTCTGTGAACACCTTTGTAATTAAGCCATCGAAAATCATTGATTTTCTTTACAGTCCTATGACTACAATCTTTCGAGGAAAAAAAAAGTATTTTATGTTCATAAGCCAATATCATTCCTGGGAATGCAATTCAAAAATAGAATTCTGTGTATTCGGATATTCAAACACTGCAAAACAAATGCGATTGTGAAATCTTCTCTACTCGATATTTACTTTTTTGGAGGGGGATGAAAGTTGAAGCTTTCTTATCATGCTGAAAATAGTTCGAGCAAACAAGATTATGAAATCTTCCGTCCTCCACATGAGAACGGGATAAAGAAAAATTAGAACAAAGGATTGAAAAGATTAGGTATGATAGGAAAAGATAAATTCAATCGGTATTTTATTTGGGCTACAAAATGTCTGAAACAGATATTTTCTCACGAATAAAATCTAATTCGCATTTATATTTATAATTTTTTCAAAATTAAAATAAGGCAAAGGTAACGCCAATACTGTGAAATGTAAGACAGAATCACATACTACATAAAATATTTCTATCTTACGTCAAATTCGTATTGCATATATTTCGTAGAGTATGAAGAATGTATCCAATTTAGAGCAAAACTGGTTCATTTTCATTCTGAATAAGATATTGTATGTATTTTATCCTTTTACATTAGATTTAATTCAGCCAAGCAAAGCAATATATCACATAAGTTACATGTAATAACATTAAAGAAATATAACTAGACCATATTTTACAATTAAAATTCAATAAAACAATGTAAATAAAGAAAGAGTAATCTCATTCAGGGGTACATACTCAAAAACCAACTTTCACTTTTTTAAAAAAATTACCTTGTACATGTACAAAAAGATAATTGTGTGCTTCGAAGAACACGAAATCATTAAAATAAGATATGTATTTGACAATATTTTAATTTAAAATTTACAGCATTTAAAAAATTTTACGATACTATTTACTAAATATACTGGGTAATTATTTGATATACTCTATATTTTACATGAATGTTAAGATATTTTTATTAGATAGGTATTCTATATATTTTAATAAGCTGATTTATAATAATATTTCGAAACAAGTGGATAGAATTACATGAATTAATTGAAAATAATCTATTAATATTAAAATGATCTTTATCATAAATTAGTTATTAAATTAAGTAAATATATACTTGGATTTAAATCCGATGTGGACAGCACAAGACTTTCCGTACATTATGCAATGCATTTACTCCTTTTACAGCGAAAAAATAAATGTATAATTTCTACGGCACAATGTTGCTGACGGTGAATTGAATATTTGGCATCTGTTCTGGATTACAACATGTAGTAAACCCATTTCAATGTATTCTATTTACTTATATTTCAAGCAAATCTAATTTGGCAGTTTTTAATTATGTCATCTTCCGCAATAAGCAATACTAATCAGCGTCGAATAATTTCAGCGTCGAATTTTGGAGGGAGTTGATCTGTGGAGATTTACTAAGGATTTCATATTCTGATTCTAGCGATATCACTTTCGTTTTTTTCGAAAATTTGTATGACTGTACGAAGTAAGTGAAAAGACAAGCATAAAAATGTTTAATAGTTACATTGAAAAATTAAGTGACCACTTACCACCATATGAAGGCTCCATAAAAAATTTCTTGTTTGTGTTATTGCTTTCTCAAATGATTTGCAGTTCTGGGGATGTGACTTTGTTTTTTTCGAAAATCCGTATGATTGTACGAAATAAATATGCAGAAGAGTATAAAAATGCTTAATAGTTTTGCCGAAAATTACGTGCACCACTTGCTCTTTGCACATTTTATAGTTTAAAATGCATATGAAGACGCCATAAATTTCTTGCTTCCTACTGATATTTTAACGAGATTGAGCTCTGAAACAGATTCAATTTGTGATATTTTTCCACAATGTCTAAATTTGATAATTTGTAAGGTAAGTTGTGTCGGATACTAGATTTTAACTTATTTAGTAAAAACAGCTTTCAATATTTTGAGTTTTTTCATTCTATATTGAGTTCTATTTACCAATTGAAGAATGAGTGCCAGATTCTATACCGATAGATATTATCTCGAACGAAAACATCTAATCGGCTCATACTTTGTGTCTAAATATACCCAACTCTGAGTAATTTTCAAAATCAGGACAGCTCATGTATATAATCTTATCAACAAATATCAGTAATATCTTATCAACAATGTTTATAAACAATCATTTTCGAGCTGTTAATGTGATTTTTTATATATCTATTTCTATCAAGTTGTCATTCAATTTTTAAAATTATTTTCAATATGTCTGGCAGAAATTTATTTTTAGGAAAATCGTATACTTTAGAATGTGGCTTTAATATTACGCAATTGCGATTTTTTAAAATACTAGTTTAATATTATACAATTGCCATAAAGTTCACTTTTTAACTTTTGATTCAATTCATAATTTTTAATTCAATTCTTTCGTTCAATTCCTAGAAATGGTCCAATAATATACGAGTCACAAAGGTTATTCGTCACTATTGCAAATGTATATTTTCAAAGTGTATGCATATTACCTAACTCTTTACGTATATTTTGTGCTACAGCGTTTATTATTTAAATCAAAGTACAATTGAGAAATACTATTTGAATCGCTATATTTAGAAATGTATCGGTAAAGTGCTCAGATTTCCGAAAACACTGCAATACACCTTGAAATGAATATTTTGTCAATGGTTTATTTGCTCTTTGTGGAAGATCATCAGCACACTTTGCTGAAACACTTTCAACACAATTCAATTAAAATGCCTAATATATACAGTCGGCATATAAAAGGGATTTACATTATAAATCAATTTACATATTAGATTATAAATCAATTCACATAATGGAACTCTTGTGGTAAAATTTTCTTCTAGTGAATACAGATTCGGTAAATGTTCTATAGAACATTTTATAACTTTTATTTATATGTTAGGTTTATAATATTTTACAAAGCAAGAAA
Source organism: Amaurobius ferox (assembly GCA_951213105.1). Lineage (NCBI taxonomy): Eukaryota > Metazoa > Arthropoda > Arachnida > Araneae > Amaurobiidae > Amaurobius > Amaurobius ferox. The sequence continues at coordinate 112,462,725 of OX578142.1, read as the reverse complement.
TTGCTCACTCAATGATTCCTTTATCGTTAAATGTGTTAATTTTTTTTTTTGAAGGAGGTGTGTGTGTGTGTTGGGAAGGGGGGGGGGGAATTAAATAAGTTTTTTCTCATTTCTCCAAATATAATTTCTCTGAATTTTAATAGATTCCTGGAGAGGGGGGGTATAACACCCCCTTGACAACACCACTGCCTTCATATTGAATAAAAATATTTTAATTTCTACCAACTACAAATCCTAAAGCATATAAAAAAAAAATCAAAGCTTCATCTTATTAATTTTCCCGTAATGTGTTGGTTGAATTTAGTATAAAAGTATTTGCCTTTACATTTGAAACTAATCCTGCATCTCCAAACGTTATAAAATGGTTTTGGATTATTTCTAGTGGATGTTTTCAAATACTCGTATTTTCTTGCCACCAGTTACAGTATATGATTTTATTATTGCTAGCACCCGCCTATCATTTAATTAAACTCGAGGTGCTCATGATTAAGATTTCTATGCACAGCATATACAGGAGGCTAAAAACTGATTCGCCGCCCAGGCGGTGAAGTGATAGCGTCTTCGGCTGCTGTCTTGTGGGCTCGGGTTCGAATCCCGAATAACGCATGGAGGTTTCTCGAGGATAAAGTCAGTCTTCCGCCTTCTGGGTCCTCGTCTAAATGTGAAGCTGCACACCCTCTGACCTTCGTCAGTGATGCGTTCTTGTAATAAACTTTGTCCTCTCGTCTTGTGTCTTTCTTCGTTCTTTCCTGCTTCCTGCGTCACTGGTCCTGAATCGGCTCCGCCGAAACAGGAGGCCATCAGTAACAACAACAAAAACTACTAATTCAGACTAATGGTCACCCATGAGACACTCAAGGGAAGCCTAGTGTGTTGTTACGCTTATGGCAAATTAAATGTTGAATTTTGAGTGCCATTTTACATTCAGATGTTGAATCTTTGAGTGTCTCTAATCTCACGGCCAGAGCAAAGGTCTCCAAACTCACGGTCAGTGCAAAGCCTACTAGAGTGAGGGGGCATTTTTTACATTGATTAGATAATGGGTAATATTTTTTATTCGTTTAGCTAAATAAAACTAACGAAATTCACGCAAGCTGCCTCGATATTTTCGTAAATTGTCAAAATATTTATGGCGGCGTACAAAACGCTTACGACGGATGCATTATTGTAAAGAAAAATGGCTAAAAGTTTAGGTAGGTGATACCCAAATACCTTATACTCCAATGTCCTTATATCGAATACTCTTGACTTTCCGTAATGGACCAGATACATCAGCGTTACCAAGTGGGAGCGCAGGAAATTTTTGTAGCCTCAGTGGGGGCCAGATACTTCAGTGTTAATAAGTGGGGCTTAGAAATTTCAGTAAAATTGTGGACAGTATATGTATCAGTGCTGCCAAGTAAGTCGCTGAATTTCTTTTTAAGTCTCATAATGAGCCGCAGATATATTAGCGTTACCAAGTGAGGCGCAAAAATTTTGCAGTCTCATAGTGAATGTGGACCACGACCACAAAAGTTTGAGAACCACTGCTCTAAAGGATGTGCTTTACCATGTATCCACGATCAACCGGTGAATTGCATTTTTTTTATAGTATTGTGAATCTCTCAGCTCAACTTTTTACTACAAAATAATTATTTTTGTATATTAACACTTGGTTGCCACGATACTCAATACCAATTCTATTGTAAATCACGTGAGTTAATTATGACTCAGTCACACGGCAACTTAAAGTGTTACAAAGCAAGTGAAAAGAGAAGGCAGTGTAACATGATCAAAATTTCGACTATCGAATTTTAGTGAATTTATGAGTTTTGAGCACCTTTGGACACAACTCAAACGCGACTAAAACGCTTGTGTATCAATATGCCTATGTATTTGTCTGTAGGTACGATATCTTTAGATATGAATAAATATTTGAGCAATGAAAGTGAAATTTTATACGACTATTTCGCCAATAAACACAATAAACCAATTGAATTTCAGAGCAATCTAAGTAAGCAAAGCCCAATTTCATGAGACACTTTCTAGAAACCAGAAATAGAATGTAAAAATAATTACGAAAAATCATACAAAGGACATATTCATTTTACGTGCAATTGGATATGTAAAGCTACTACCACCAAGAAGTTGGATAATTCTTGAGATTTTATTTGAACAGATATAAAATTTTTTTTTAAAATTGCCTAAATTTCTTATCCGTATATTTTCACGAAAAACAGTTTGAGGCCATCTGCTAGTTGTCACGATCTATTCTCAAAATATTACGATTCCTGTATTAATGATGAAAAATCTGATTCTGAAATTTGCTTTCATTGGCGCTTTGAGTAAGTCGTCGGACTGTCAAATTTCATAATCAGACTGATAGTTTTTCTTTTATCTAGAGTGGATATATACATTACTGACACATGAAAAAAAACCACGCACTCGGACGTCAGTAATTCATTCATGTTCTGGGATGCTCCAAATGCGTAAATTCCGATTGTCAACCCCAATACATTAGTTCCTCTGTATTGGACATGTCTTGCATCCAAAATTTTGATATCTCAACCCACTTCAAGGGTTTTTTTTCAATACGCAGTAGCGAGCAATTTGTGCAGTGTGATAATACAGCTTTTTGTTAAAAAGCATTCAGTGTTGCTGGTGGGATTTAACAGATATATTTTTCTCGTAATGATTAAATTTGTTTATTCTAGCGGCAGTTTCTATTAAATTAAAATTTTGGAGAGTTAGGGTTAAAAGAATTTTCAACCCACACTTTAATGTTTTTAACCCGAAATGTAACGTCCTTTTATTTCGCGAAAAGTATACGCAATATGTTTTGTGTGAATGAATTAATGATTCATCTCCAAGAAGAAAAATGTAGTCATGGACCTATTTAGGGGGGGGGGGGGGGCAAATCACCCCCTTGAAAAATTGTAATTTAAAGCCAATATAAGAGAAACAAGAAAGATCAATCATGCTTAAAGCATTGATTATGAAACACTTTCCAACTTGAATGCAATTTTATTTAAAAAAGTCGAAAATGCAATACATTCCTCGGTAATATTTTAAAACTTATCACAATACTACATTGATTTATTATATTTGAAAACTTAAACTTTCATTGAAAATGAACTTCATTCAAATGACGGCATTGAAATATAAATTGCCTGGTTTAAATATCTCTAAAATGCAATACATTCCACGGTAATATTTTTAAAACTATCATAATACTACGATAATTTATTATATTTGAAAACTTCGTCGAAAACAACTGAAATAAATTCAAATGACGTCATAGAAAAAATAACACGCCTGGATCTCTCTATAAAAGCAGGATTTCATTCATAACTTTCTCCATTTCATTCATCACAATACTATAATAATTTATTTTATTTAAAAATTAAGACCATGGAGCTACAATTCATAAACTTTATGCTTAAAACTTCATCGAAAAAAATCGTCCATCTGTTTATAAAATCAATTAATATTTCATTCATATCAGCCATGCAGACTCCATGGACTGAATTATTTTGTGTTAAAGAAATACAGTAATTCTAATACAACTCATTCTACATATTTTGCTGTTTACATTTTACATAGGTGAAAAATAGGCTTAGTTGTAGAAATAATCAAATTTAAATGAGAATTTAAACTCAAATATATTGTCATTGTGTTGTTTTAGTATGTAGATGCACAGAATTTAAGCAAAAATAAAGTAGTTTTAGGACGGATACAACACTCAATATAAATTAAAAAGAACTTTAGAAAAATCACGATTTTGAAACAAGATGGATGCCATATATCATTTTGAAGTGGGTCATGTGATCGTTTCATATCATGGTCACGTGATCGTTTAAGATGTGTAATTATTATTTTAATTTTTATTTAAAAAACTACTGAATATATTTCGCTGAATTTTTTTTTATATATTTTATGGAACAATTTGACTATTATCTAAAATTTTCGAAGCAATTTGTGAATTTTAAATCCGCTTAAAAAATGTTTGAAAAATTAGGTCCCATAGGGCTCAATGTATTTCATTTTTTCAACCCGGGTTCAATCCAAAACTAATTGGGTGATATTATTCATTTATATTCTCATAGGTCCTACAGACCGTCTGAACAACATACTAAAATTTCATTTTGATTAAGTCATTTTTACGGCAGTTATCGTGCTAACAGACAGACCGAACAAAGTCATAACACTTTTCAACTTTACAACAAAGTGTTAAAAAAAGTAAGGAAAATGCTTTTTGGAATTAAAACATTCAACCACAACTGTGTGTTTTCTCCCATGTATACAGGGTGATTATAATTAAAGTTGCGATTTTAAAACGCTGTAAAGTAAGAACTATTGGTCAGAATGACCTGAAATTTTACTAAGTATTTGTGAAGCAATGGAATTTTGTTTGGCGAAGGAAAAAATACTTCAATATTGTACCGATAGACGGCGCTGTATTTACCGAACACGGGGTGTTGTTAGCCTAAAGAAACCAATAGTCAACTAAAGAAAACGACAATTTAATCAACATCACTTAATTTAATAATTGATTGAAACATCACAAAAACATGAAACAAACATCTACGATATACGCAAGAAATGTTCAATATGCTGTCCACAGTGCTCGGCTACGAGTTGGAAGCGCAAAACTGCATGTTCCACAACAGATCGGAGTGTATCAGAGGTGATACTGTGGACGTGGTGAGTAATGCGTGCTTTTAAGTCAGCTAAATTCGCAATCCGACCACTGTACAGCACCTTCTTGAGGTGCCCCCAAAGCCAGAAGTCGCAAGGATTAAGGTCAGGTGAACATGGCTGCCAGACTGTTGGAAAACGAGGCTGATAATCCTGTTATTTTCGAAATGGATATTCAGCAGCTGCTTCACTGGTGTTGCAATGTGCGGAAGGGCGCCATCTTGCATAAAAGTTGTGATATCCATTATCCAGAGAACTGCATGTATTCCTCGTTTTTATCACAACTGTAATGTGCGGTGCGCATGTCCAGTCTTAATTAGCATACCTCCAGATTAGAGATGTGCTTCCGCGCGCGACCTAGCGGCTATTTTTTTCGTTTTTTGTCTGGATTCGTACATTGCTATCTATTGGTACATATTTTAAGTAATTTTTTTTCGCCAAACAAAATTCCATTGCTTCACGTATACTCAGACCAAATATCAGGTCATTCTGACCAGTAGTTCTTATTTTACAGCGTTTTAAAATCGCAACTTTAATTATAATCATCCTGTATATTAATAAAAACAATTTAAACTTATACCTAACTGGGAAAACTTGGGCATGTTTATGAATACCCAATTTGTTAGTTTAGTTGGTCTCCAGGACGGTTAGAATTTTGTTATGAAAGGAGGAATATTTTTTTAAGATGGTACACACTTTTTTAAAAATTGGTGCATACTAATTTTTAAAAGTACTACATAAGCTAATTCTTAAAATGTGATGCTAATACCATCTGTTCAAATTTACTTTGTAACAATATCTATTTCAAGGTTGATAGTAATGTCTAAATTTTGAATGCAATCAATGCTAACACCTCCCTGGAAAAAATCCTGCATACGCCGATGAACGTTGTGGCAAAACACAAACAGTTTTAACATTCTAATTTTTTACGCTTTATACAACGCTGCTAAATATAGAGTAAAATTTTCGATAAAAATATTTTTGCTAGTTTTGAATATTATAGTAATTTATACATCACATTTTAATTTAAAAAAATTAGTAATTTTGTTAATTTTAAAAATAATCATGATCCTTGTTTAATGGCCTCAAAGTTGGACAATTTTTTATTAGAGCTTAGATTTGATGGCCAAGTGATCTAAAGAAGGATAATATCACCCCCCCCCCCCTCCGTCCCCAGCGAAACAAAATTAAAAATATTTTATAAAATAACCATATTTTAAATTTTAAAATTCCCCTGCTGAGAAACACCCTCCCCTTTTCCCTCCAACAATTTATGTTGCTAATTGTGCCCGCTTGTGCAGTACGAAATTTCCTTTAGAAAACACCCTAACCCACTCCCTAGCAAAGTGCTTAACAATTACTTTCTATTACTTAAATACAGCGTATTTTTGCTATTTTATTCACTGGCACATTGCTAGGCGTTATGGGTGAGATGAAACAGTCCAGTTTTAGATACATAATATGCAACTGATCAGATCGATTTTTATTTCAATAGTACACGAAAATAATTTGGCTACTTGGATTGCTGCCAAACATTTGTGAACTGATTCCTTCATTTGGCTGCCCCCCCCCCCCCCTCCAAAAAAAAAAAAAAAAAAAAAAGAAAAATCCGTTTTCTTATCAGTGTAAGCTTGGACTTCTAAAGAACTCTGCAGGAAATAAGTCTCCAGCCCCAGGACTTTCTTGTTGAGCAAAAATAAAAAAAGATCTTCAACATGCATAAATGAAAATACGGGGCCCCGGTGGGAAAACGACTGCGTTCTGCCAGGGCCTAGCCGACATTGCTTCCTCTGAAATTATTTCAGAGGCTTATTACACAAACAAAACAATGAAAACCTAACAACGCGCAGCTAGTCAAAACAGTTTGGATTGATTATTAAACTCTTTTCCCGCAACTTGACTATATTTTTCAGTGTTCAACGCCAGCATGGTTCAGCGCTTTGATGACGCAAGAGTGCATCAGTTTTATTTTCATCTCAAAATATATTTTCTTAAATCAACAATATATGTGCTAAAATTTTGAACTATTCCAATTTGTGCTATAGCTTCTGTGCAATAGCTTCTAAAATTCACATGATTTTTCACCTTAAAATGTTTATATATGCACACGCGATAAGCAAAAATAGTTTTGAAGCATTCGGATGAGTTTTATTCTGTGCAATAGCTTGCACAATGTAATCAATTTTTCAACTCTAAATGTATATAAAATAAATATTTAGCAAAACATAGTTTTGAAACGTTCCGATTTGTTTTATTCTATGCAGTAGCTTTCAAATTGTATGCCAGTTTTTTAGCTTTAAATGTTTATATATGCATACGCAAATAAAACAATGTTTTGAAACATTACTTAAAATTCTCTTTTGAAACATTTTGATTTGCATTATTCTGTGCAATAGCTCGCATAATGAACGACATTCTTCAGCTTTAAATGTTTATATATACACGCGCAACCCAAATGAAACAATGTTTTGGAACATTACTTAAAATGCGGTTTTGAAACATTTTGATTTGTATTATTCTGTGCAATAGCTCGTATAATGAACGATATTCTTCAGATTTAAATGTTTATACATGCACACGCAAACAAATGAAACAATGTTTTGGATACAACACGTGTTGTTGTAAAATGTTAAGATGCTGATTTCTTGCATTTAAATAGTTGAGAAATATTTAAACACGGCAAAGAACTAGCATACTAACAGCACTAAAACATAAAGTAAAGTAGTAAGTTTTTAAGAATATGTAAAATTTATCAATTAATTAACTTGTGAACTCCATTTTATCAGTACCTCAAATAAATGCAATAAAATAGACGTGTTTCACTGCACAAAAAAGGTAAAACTCACCTCTTGTCTAACTCGCCGAAGTAATGTTTTTCTACTTATTTCATGCAGAACATGTGAAGCAGCTGGAACAGATGTAATCTGGATGTCAGCTTATTTTCAGAGCTTAAGTTTCCATCATTTCCGACGCAAACAAGATATGGCAACTGTTAACGAAAGCTTCCAGGGTTTATCAGACACGTGACTTGTTAGCACGTCTACTGTTTACGCAGGGTATTTGAATTTCCAGCTTATCACTCCGCGGTTAATCAGAGTTGTGATAAGAAATTAATTATAGCATCACTTTCGTTGTTTCATCGCATCATAATGGAGCAAGTTCTATTGTCATGCAACAGAGAAATTAAGTTTAAGTTTGAAAAAAAAATAAAATATTGTTGAAAAGTGATTGAGGTTTATCGCTCTATGATTATTTTGTCTCCGCGGAAGATCAGGACTTGCAGTTTAAAACCACTGTGTTCTGAGTCTAATACCACTTAAAATATATAACATGAAATGACGAATTAACAATTTTGAGCGTTATGAAAAATTTAATTGAGGCCTTATGACGTCATTATCTTTTTCTGATATTTCAACCTATAAGATTATTGTGCAATAAAGATGTAATAAAATGATTTTATTATAATAATATATTGTTATATTTTAAAGCGTGTAGTCCTTTAAGCTAATATTTTCTTTTGAGGTATACATTTTATTTTTAAAAGTATTATATCGATATGCGAACATGCCATCCTAAGTAAAATTAATATAGCTCTGTTTTGTAAAAATACGAAAATCTCTAATGCAGAAAGATTTTAGTAAACCCTGAGTCACTGAACTCCAATGTTTGACCAGGATTCTAAACCTAAGCTGCTTAATTGTAAATCCGCTACCGATAACATCTTATTCGTAGATAGATAGATATTATTAGAAAACTCCATAGGATATATTAATAGCTACTTAGCGTCCAGTACAGCTGTTGAATCCCCTGCTCACGGCAAAAAGGAAAGTTATAAAGCTTTCTTCATAATCTCAAAGTACATACGCCACTGTTCATACGGTTTTATTGGTAAAATCTCAAAAACATAGTGAAAACATGAAATTTATGATGGGCTTTTATATGGTAGCACTTCATTTCCAACGAAATCATTAAACATTTTTATGCTGTTTTGCATACAGATTTCAGATAGTCATACGAAGTTTTAAAAAAACCAGAAGCAACATATCTTAAACCAAAGGTGATTAACTTTAAGAACCCCGTACTTTACTCTAAAATTCGATACTGAATCTATATCAGTTATCATCTAAGCTCTGTCTATAGCCAATCCTAAGAAATAGATGCTGCAAAGAAAATGTAAATTTGTTTAATCGGAAGTGATACCTCTAGGAGCGAAAGTGGAAATACAAGGGAAAACCCCCTTACCACAGAATACTATATTCAGAAGGCTCACTCCCATAGGATCCTATGGCAACATTTCTAACATGGGATGTCGCATAGACACTAGCGCTAGTCAGATGGACCAACTGAAGTGCGATGCGTCTGCCAGATTTGGCGCGTTATCGCTCGCTTGGCGATTTTTTTTTAAACGGGAGGGTAACAAAATGTTGAGGACTGTACTTTTATAATTTTTGAAACTATAGAAAGGATCAGGATTTAAAAATACATTAATCTGCAACATAAATATATTCATTAGTTTAAGAATATTTAAATAAACATAGTTATATATTTAATTCAAATAATCATAAAATAGATTAAAAAATACACACATTGCATTGTCTCACTATAAAACATAATGCACAAAAAATTACAAGCTAACATACTCAAAAGACTGAAATATTATATAATATTTTCAGTCTAAAAAGTATACTAGCGTGTTGATCGTTAATTACTTGATCCTTAATTTATTCTGGGATACTGATAATAGACTTTTTTTTTTAAATATAAAAATATTCATAAAGTAAATATCAAATTTACATAAATGCACTATCGAAGTTGTGGAACTCAATCATCAATTACCCGAGGGGGGGGGGGGGATTTTCCACCATAAGGCACTTAATAAAAATTTTACATAAATATATACACATACTATATCACATTCAACTAAGAAAAAGCTATCCAAATATCAATTATTTCACATTTTATAAAAATACGGAAAATATTTTTTAACTAATTATACCACTACCTCTTAAAATTTAGTCTAATCCGGCAGTAATAACACAGCACTAATATACTTATATGAACACGTGTATACTTATGAACACGTGTATACTTATAATAAACACGTATGTAGGATGGTGATAACTAAAATTATTTCAATTTTAATAAACATAAATTACATACCCTGTAACGCAACCAGTTTTCTTTTATCAATCCATTTCTATGAAATGATCTAAACACTTAACAAATAATCCTTTTTCACGTTACTCAAACCACGCTAGTCTGTTCTAAGTTTTCGCCGAGCGAAATAGGGTTATAACATTGAAAATCGTCTTGGAACCAAACCAGACTATCGCCAAGCGCTCGGAACAAACCAGACCATCGCCAAGAGCGCGCCAACCCAATGTTTGGTCTATCTCTAATGGCCGCCGCGAAAACGAAACTATTGAGAGTGACAGGTCTGTATAGTAGTCTGTGCCCCTTACCCCACCAGAATTTAATACTAAATCCATATGCGTCATCTTCCAATCTCTGTCTACAGCCGTTTCTTGAAAAAAATCTGAACAAATTCTGAAAAAGATCTGAACTACTCAGCATAATTATTTTAATGCTGTTGAATAAATAATTATTCTAATACTCTTGAATAAATAATTCTAATACTGATGATTAAATAATGCGAGTAGTAGGTAAGCTGCAGCAACTCTCTTGGGAGATCTGAACTTTGGAAGAAACAAGTGATAAAAAAATCAGATGCTAGAAACAATCAAGTTGGGCCTCAGCAAACACCATAAATTCATTGTCGCAATGCTAGTTGAAAACCAGATGCTTTCTTATACTAACAAGAAAGTGTGATTTTGTTTTGTTGCTTTATTTTTCTATCACTCACCTGGATTGTGTCAGATCATTGGAGTTGTCAGGAACTCGCTAAAGAAGGAGGTTGATGACTGAATAGGGGTTAGAGTTCTAAATTTCTTTTCCAATTTCTACCCTATAGAGAACTAATGTCATTGTTTAGCTGATGGAGATTTGACTCCCTATGCGCTACTCCACTGTGCAAAATTTATAAAACAATTTTCTAACGTGATTTTGTCTTTTAAGACTCTTAAGAATCTCGCCCTCCTGCTGACCTAGACTACTGAATCATTGCGCACTCAAGACTCGCTCACTTGACCACGGAACAGAATCTAACAGACCGGTATTATTGACTTCTCCGAGGGTGTAAAAAATCGGAAGTTTTTGAAAAGTCACTCCAGACCCGTAGAACCTAAGTCAATATTTACTTTCCTTGCGATACATGGAATCATACCAAAAATAGCAACTCGAGTTTTCGACGGATCTACACGTTTTCAGACCTCTAGAACGCGAAAAAACTATTTTTGGCGTGACGTTTCTGTGTGTGTCTGTCTGTGCAATGTATGTATCCACGCTAACTGAAAAACTAATTGACCACATCTCGTAAAATTTGGTATGTACGTCACTTGTGGGCGAAATTAGTGCCGATTAGATTTTGGTACGATTCAAGTTAAAAGAACCCGCCTCTTTTTGTGAAATGGCTCGCAAAAATCGTATATATCCACTCTAGTTCAAAAACTAATTTATCAAATTGTACAAAATTTGAAAGATAAGTCACTTGTAGGTTACCCTGGTGCTGATCAGATTTTGGTACGATTCGGGAAAACAAGACCCGCTTTTTATTGCAAAATGGCCCGCCAAAAATCATTGAAATATAATATAAAAGATTACGTATGATCAAATGTGTCAATTAAATGCTTGTTTTATACGTAATTTTTAACTCTGAAAAATATAAGATCAACCCCATTATCCTAGATCTAATCATTCTTGAGATACTTTAATTTTTCACATTTTTGCTACACCGCCTTTGAAGATACGTTCAGTTACCAAATGAAATAGAAAATTGAATTAAAAGTACAAATTCAGAGGTTTACTTTCCCTGCAATAGATGGTAATGTATAAGGAAAGTATTGGAATCATGCCGAAAATCGCAACTCAAGTTTTCGAAGGATCTACACGTTTTGGGGCCTCTAGAATACGAAAAAACTATTTTTAGCGTGACGTTTGTGTGTGTGTGTGTCTGTCAGTCTATGTGTCTGTCTGTGCAATGTATGTATCCACTCTAACTGAAAAACTAATGTACCAAATTGCATAAAATTTGGTAGGTAAGTAAGTCACTTGTGTGTGACTCTGGTGTCAATTAGCTTTTGGTACGCTTCGGGATAAAATAGCCCGCTTTGTTTGTGAAATGGCCCGCAAAAATCTAATGTATCCAGTCTAGCTAAAATTCTAATTGACCAAAGTCCAGAAGATTCGGTACATAAGTCACTTGTGGGATACCCTGGTTCTGATTAGAATTTAGTACGATTCGAAAAAAAAGAACCTGCCTTTTTTAACAAAATGGTTCGCAAAATCGTCGAAATCTAAAATAAGACTACGTATGCTCAAATGTATCAATTAAATGCTTGCTTTACACGTAATTTTGACGAGGAAAAGAATAAGATCAACACCATTATTCTAGGACTAACCGTTCTCGAGATATCTGAATTTTTTGCATTTTTGTTACGCCGCCTTCGAAAAAATATCCAATTACCAAATAAAAACAAAAATTGAATTAAAACTGCACATTCAGTGTTATTTTTTGCAATTAAACTCAATTTAATGAATTAGTAAAGAAATAAAGAGAAAATGAATTTGAGTCTGCAGGGAAAGTCATGTGCTGCCCACATCAGATTTTTTTATTCTCTTTACGTGAGACGGAGAAAGAGGGTTTTGAAAAACCTTTCCAGACCCTCCAGATGTCTCTCAGTGACCTAGAATGTTGAATCTTTGCACATTAGTATAGTCCACGGGACAAAAACTAACGTAGCTGGATTTTCGACTTCATCTATGGGGACGGAAAAGAAATAGGAGTCGAAAATACTTTCCAGACTCTCTAGAAGTCCCCTTGTACCCTAGAAATCTGTAATTTGTCACACCTATAGCGTCCATCACAGGATAAAACCTAAATGAGCTAACTTTCGCTTAAGTCGACTATTTTTGTCGCCAAGTGACATACATTGCTAAAGAAAATAAAATTTATTAAAGAAAGTTGTAACTTAACATTTTAAGTATCTAGTTTCCCTGTCCTTGAGATGCTTAAATGCTGGTAATACACTGTTGTCACAAATTATCCTTACATGCATAAAAACATCGATTTCTAAACAATTGTTCAATATTAAATGGAATTTTTGGGGGCGAAACATGGCATCACCTTTTAGTGTGCATACGCTCACTTATATAGCGTCATTATTTTAGCTGTATTTACTTTTTAACACTTTACAACAAAGTTGAACAGTGTTTATGACTTTGTTCATTCTGTCTGTCTGTCTGTATGTATGTCCGTCCGTTAGCACGATAACTGCCGTAAAAATGACTTAATCAAAATGAAATTTTAGTATGTTGTTCAGACGGTCTGTAGGACCTATGGGAATATAAATGAATAATATCACCCAATTAGTTTTGGATTGAACCCGGGTTGAAAAAATGAAATACATTGAGCCCTATGGGACCTAATTTTTCAAGCATTTTTTAAACGGGTTTAAAATTCACAAATTGCTTCGAAAATTTTAGGTAATATTCAAATTGTTTCATAAAATATATAAAAGAAAAATTCAGCGAAATATATTCAGTAGTTTTTTAAATAAAAATTAAAATAATAATAACACCTCTTATATGAAGCGATCACGTGACCATGATATGAAAAGATCACCTGACCTACTTCAAAATGGCATATGGCATCCATCTTGTCTCAAAATCGTGATTTTTAAAGTTCTTTTTAATTCATATTGAGTGTTCTATACGTCCTAAAACTACCTTATTTCTGCTTAAATTCTGTGCATCTACATACTGAAACAACGCAATTACAATATATTTGAGTTTAAATGCTCATCCAAATTTGATTATTTCTACAACTAAGCCTATTTTTCACCTATGTAAAATGTAAACAGCAAAATATACAGAATGAGTTGTATTAGAATTCCTGTATTTTTTTAACACAAAATAATTTAGTCCATGGAGTCTGATTGGCTGATATGAATGAAATATTAATTGATTTCATAAAGAGAAGGACGATTTTTTTCGATGAAGATTCAAGCATAGAGTTTAATTTTTTGTAGCTCCATGGTCTTAAACAAAATGTTTAAATAAAATAAATTATTATAGTATTGTGATGAATGAAATGAATGGGAGAAAGTTATGAATGAAATCCTGTTTTTATAGAGAGATCCAGACGTGTTATTTTTTGTATGACGTCATTTGAATTAATTTCAGTTGTTTTCGATGAAGTTTTCAAATATAATAAATTATCGTAGTATTATGATAATTCTAAAACTATTACCGAGGAATGTATAACATTTTAGAGATGTTTAAACCAGGCAATTTATATTTCAATGCCGTCATTTGAATGAAGTTCATTTTTTTCGATGAAGGTTTAAGTTTTCAAATATAATAAATTAATGCAGTATTGTGATAAGTTTCAAAATATTACCGAGGAATGTATTGCATTTTAGACTTGTTTAAATAAAATTGCATTGAAGTTGGAAAGTGTTTCATAATCAATGCTTTAAACATGATTGATCTTTCTTGTTTTAATTTAATAAACTCAAAATTTCAAAAATGTAACTGTATTTTCGATCGTATTATTTCCTACCGGTAACAGCCTTATCCCTTAGATTTATTTAAATTCTTCTATGTCATACAGCACTAATGTTCTCTGTTAATTATTGTATATCTACTGTAATACTTTCTTTTGCAAGTGGATTTGGATTAACTTTCTTAACATATATAATTATTTTAATTTATATTGCCTTACAGACCAGGCCGTCAGCAAGAGAAGTTAATAACATTTCATCTCAGTAAATAATACAAAGTTTGTGTTTAGTATTAAATATGAAGTAGCATACATGGTGCTTTATGAATTTGCACAAAATTTGAAAGCATTTTTTGCAATCGCGTTGCCGGATCTTTCACTGTACATAACATCGAAGAATTCAAAACTTTGAATATGTTTTTAAACATTTCTGGACAGCCGTTTTTAACACTTTACAACATAGTTGAAAAGTGTTTATGACTTTGTTCATTCTGTCTCTCTGTCTATCTGTCCGTTAGCACGAAAACTGCCGTAAAAATGACTTTATCAAAATGAAATTTTAGTATGTTGTTCAGACAGTCTGTGGAACCTACGGGAATATAAATGAATAATATCACCCAATTAGTTTTAGATTGAACCCGGGTTGAAAAAATGAAATACATTAAACCCTATGGGACCTAATTTTTCAAACATTTTTTAAGCAAATTTAAAATTAGCAAATTGCTTCGAAAGTTTCAGGAAATATTCAAATTATCCCATAAAAAATATAAATAAAAATTTCAGCAAAATATATTCAGTAGTTTTTTAAATAAAAATTAAAATAATAATGAAATCGTTTATACGAAGAGATTACGTGACCATTATATGAAGAGATCACGTGACTCACTTCAAAATAAAATATGGCATCCATCTTGTGTCAAAATCGTGATTTTTAAAATTCTTTTTAATTTATATTTAGTGTCGTATTCATCCTAAAACAGCTTTATTTTTATTTAATTTATGTGCATCTGTATTCTGAAACAGCGCAATTACAATATATTTGAGTTTAAATGATTAATGAGCCAATGCGGTGATCGAGCGGTCAGGGGCATGCGTTTCCGTCTGATCGCTCGATTGCCGGGTTATGGGTTCGAATCCCGCCAGCGGGCATGGATGTTGTGATGTCGAGGTTTAGTCAGTCTTCTGCCCTTGGAGAGCCTCAATAAAGTGAAACTGCATATTACCCTTCGCCATGGGACCTGGGGTCTATTGGACGTGGTGTAAGGCTTTCCTTCACCACTGGGATTTGAAACAACAACAAATGATTAATGCCCTATCCATCTTGTATCAAAATTGGGATTTTTAAAGTTCCTTTTAATTTAAATTTAGTGTTATATCCGTCCTAAAACTGCTTTAATTTTGCTTAATTTCTGTGCATCTGTATTCTGAAACAACACAATTACAGTTTGAGTTTAAATGATCATCAAACTTTGATTATTTCTACAACGAAATCTAATTTTCACTTATGGAGAATGTAAACAGATTAGACTGTAAGATGAGTTGTAAAAGAATGGCTGAATTTCTTTAACGCAAAATTATTTTGCTCAGGAGTCTGCAATAAAGATGATATGAATGAAACATTCATTTTACATAGAGAAACAGACGATTTAATAGCAGACTTCTTCGATGAAGTTTTATGCATAGAGTTAAATTACTTTTACCTCCATGGTTTTAAGTTTTTAAGTAGAATAAATTATTGCAGTACTGCGATGAATGAAATAGAAATGTATGAATGAAATATTCACTGTTTTTATACTGAGAGCTAGGCGATTTATATTCCGATGACGTCATTTGAATAAAGTTCGTTTTTTCGATGAAGTTTTAAATTTGGCAGAGAAGAAATGCATATAATTCGAATTATTTTAAAGCACAATATCAAATATAAATTCGTATCCTAAGCTTATTATATCGGAAGATATAGTGACAAACTAGAGCACTCCGAACGCGCGCCAGTCAACTCATTGAGTAAAGATTACACATTGGCCATTGAAACACGAAATTCTTTGGACAAGTGTCCCTCTCAGCTCATATTCAGATCTAGATGTTCTACGCTTTCGTGGTTTCCCTAATAATACAAAGAACTTATATAGGATTCGATTCATGGATTGCTTTGATAGTCGCCGTTCTCTCCATGGATGCACTAAGATAGAATTTGCTAATATAGGTGAAGCGGATCCTACATAATATAATGTGATTGCGGCGCAGTTTCCTTTAAAATTGCTTTCACAAAAGACGTCTCTCCTTCAGCAGTATAGACATATGAGTATATGCCCTTTCCCTGTAAAATCTCCCCCCCCCCCCCTCCATTATGCGTACACGGTTAGATAAAAAATATCTGTTGTGGGCAGCATATGATTTTCTATATTTTATGCAATACATTTACATCTGAAAGTGAACATATCTCATAGTGAAAAAGTGATGTATAATATCCACGGCACAATGTTTTTAACGTTGAATTGTACATGTGACGCTTTTCCGGATGACAACATGTAAAACTATTTAAATGTACCTAATTAACTTATATTTCAAGCAACTCTAAATTGACAATTATCAATATTGAAAGCATGCGTAATAAGCGATGTAGTCCATACATTAAAATATTTTAATAATTAATTCAGTAATTTGGCGTCACTTCCATTAATTTAGCGTAATTTTTGCAATTTTAACTATAATTTTGTCAATCTGGGGCGACATATTGCCAAGTTGGCTATATTTCAGCATATTAGTCGCCAAGTTAGCTAAACTGATTGGCAAGCGTTACAGACAAACGGAGAAAAGAGTATTTTTTTCATATATAAATGACTGTTGGAAAAATTTTAGGCGTCAAAATACAAAACTATTACATAAAGTATCTTCTCTCGTGAACGAAATGAACTAGATCCATGAGAATGACGTTAATAAATGTATCACATAATATTACATATTAAAAGGGAACATATTTATCAATAGTTAATGTTTTTTTTTAAATTTTATGTGAAGTTTTTGATAAATTTATCTGAAAAAGTGCAGTATCTCGAGAGCAGTTCAAGCTAGCGTTCTAAAAATTTCGTCAATCGTTTTCTAATTAAGAATTACAGAAGAAATGATTGCTTACGTAAAATTATTAAAGGTTTTAGTTTTGGATGCCTTTTTCAAAATTTCTTCGAAAATTTAGTGTCTTCCGAACATTCGACTGCGCTTAAATCAATAGGCTTCCAGTATTTACTGATTGTAATTTTTGTACCAAATTTAGTTCAAAACTCCCCATTCTTTCATGAGATCTCGTCTCCACAGACTCCAATATAATTTTTAACCGTATTTTTGACTGCCAGAGATTTAATTTTGAAATTAGAAACATTCACAAATGCATAAATTGTAAAATTAAAATGTGTTGTTTGCATTTCTATCTATATGCTTTTATCATGAGAATCATGACATAACAGCTCTAAGTGAATATAAAATGCACAAACGAAACTCTTCAAGAAATATGTTAAAGATTTGAGGAAATATCGAAGTTTGGGAAGTCTTATTGAAGCAGAAACGTACCTTTTTCGATGTTTATTCAGTTGTTTCAAAAACGTAATGTACTTCGCGGAAGAGTTGAGTATGACTCGTAGCAAACGAATTGAAACTGTAAGTGTCCTTGAATTGATAAACTTGGTGTAAATGACTTTAATGTGTTCTAAGAAATGCTTTCCACATAATGTCGCACGCTATTATTTTTATTTTATTTCGCATTCACTTGAAAATTATCACTAAGGCATCGTGTGCATTATAATAAATTAAGAATGACATGAAAACTGAAATCAATAAAAGATTGGCGAAAAATTAATAAAAAATATATAACTTATACCTGTATTTTAGACGTCTGCTTGTACATTTTTCTATTTAACTTTGGCCGCCAAGTTTGCCATAAATTGTCAAATTAGCAATATTTTGACAAAATTTTCTCCGTTGGCGATATTTCATCAAATGGCGATCTGACGGACTCACAGTATATGGCATGGGCGCCTATATGGGAGGGAAAGAGAGGGATTTGCCCTCCTCTGGAAATTCAAGGCGACAAAGGTGGGCATTAAGCTAGTTGCGATGTTGCACATCTCATCTTTGAGTTTGCCCCACTGACGTCAGTGGTTTTCCCCTACTGAAAAAAGTTCTATGGACACTCATGGTACATGGCATCTTCCTCTAATTGCTATTCTAGTGATTAGAATTTAGTGATTTGCGCAGACTTGATGTCTATATAAACTATGAGCTACTTACGTAGCAAGGCAAATGTACTGGGGAACAATAGGCAATACATTTCTCTCGGGCTATAAATTTCTCTATTTTCAGTTCTATTTGTTTCGCTAGCCGTGAAAAGCTTACTCCCGTGCTTACATTTCTTCATTTTTTGTTTTATAGATCTAATTTCAGCTATCTTGGTGTGTATCGTAGATGTGACGTGCTTGCGACTACAGCACTAAGCGGACTAGGTCGTTTAGAGGGCATTTCCCTATTTTTGATTCGATCCCACAATTTTCAGCAGTTTTAGTGTCTCCTTATCGTGACACTAAAGTTATCGTCTTCCCAGCTTCATACACTCTCGTTATCATGGCAGCATTCCTACGCGAGATTATTATTTTTTTAATGGTCAGGTACTTGATCGTCCAATCTTTCGCCCATTTTTAGCGACCGGATCTTGAACCATTTTGCCGTCATATAACTTTGCCCCGTCGCACCAGAGGGGGGGGGGGGCATACTATGCCCTTAATGGACACCACATGTCCGCAGGTGGGACTCCACCCCACAACCCGTCAACCCTGAGAGCACGAGGAAACGCTTACCTTAGAACTTCCAGCCACTGTGCCAACTACGTGAGATTATAGAAGACATTTCAGAACTTTGTAAGTTAAAAGCTTTTGCAAAAAGCGACACACACACACACACACATATATATATATATATATTTATACAATGTGCTTAAAGCAAAAGAAGATATAACCATGTAGATATTAAAACACAATGCATATACACTTAGAAAGGCGCAAAGCTGCTCTTTCAAATTAAAGCAAAGGTTACAGCATGCTTTATATATATATATATATATATATATATATATATATATATATATATATATATATATATATAAATATATGTATGTATATATATATAAATATATGTATGTATATATATATATATATATATATATATGTATATATATATAAATATATGTATGTATATATATATATATATATATATATATATATGTATATATATATATAAATATATGTATGTATATATATATATATATACATACATATATTTATATATATACACATATATATATATATATATATATATATATATATATATAATAATAGAAGTTTTAAAATCCAATGAACGAAAAGTAAGAAGATGTAACACGATAAACCAAACTTTTTTAAAAACACCCACAGAATAAAATATAATACAGCAAATCATCAATCAAATGGATAAAAAATACAAAACACAAGCTATCAAGTTACAGAAAATCAACCAAATTAAAAGGTATGGAAACAAAAAAAGAAAAACTTAAGCTAAATTCAAGTATCTAACAGGCTTACAAAACAAAAGTAAAAATCAACTAATCCTCAAGCAAATGGGAAAAAAATAAATAAAATAAATATCGAATCAACAAGTCAATGAAAAATATAAAGGTATGGAATCGAAATAAGTATAACAAACGAAATCAAGCACAAACGCATTACACGTGGACGAGGCTCTAAGCCTAAATCATGAATTGTTAAACTCTACAAAAATCTAATCATGTCCAAGTTTTTTGTAGAAGCAAACACAAAAATGTATGTTTCTGAAGAAATAGATAGATTAAATCTATAAACTATTTCTACTTGGACGACATACATAAATAAGGAATAAAAAAGAAAAAATGAATACCTGGAAAAAGCACAGCGTATGTACAATCGAGTCAATACAGGGTACTCTGATAGAAGAGACCAGTGTTGCCATTCGTAAAGAAAAAAATAAAAAAACATTTACTGTTGCCATTCATAAGAATTGAAAAACTGTGAAGCGAAATGTTAAGAAAAAGTATTAATATACAAAAAGAGCTACTAAAAAGAGGGGCAAATAATAGTAATGCTGAAGTGGGAAGTGAATGAAAAAAAAAAAAAAAAAAAAAAAAAAAAAAAAAAAAAAAACACAAGAGAATGGAGATGTCTGGCTAATATAAGATACTATGAATAGAATTATATGATACTATGAAAAGAATTATAAAAATCCAGCTATTTTAAATTTTTTAACAATACTATTTACTAAATAAGAGGGATATTTATATAAATTACTAGTAATTTTGAGATTATTGATATGCATAGCATGAAATTTTTTATCAGATAATCTATAAATTCTAAAAAGCTGATTGAGTATAATATTTCTAAACAATTGAATCGAGTTACAGGAATTAAAAGGTAAGATTTTATTAATATTAAAATTATAAAAGTCTTTTTTATCATATAAATTTGTAACAATTCTATTAGAAGGATCAATAAAAAGATTTAAATCCAAAAAATTAACATTTTTACTAATAGTAGCTTCATTAGGAATTAATTCCAAATTGTCTGGATAGTAATCTATATCTATGAGATAATTTTCTGTATGTACTAAGCAAATCAGATCATCAACATATCTGTAAAAAGTATAATCTATTGAAGTAAATGACTTTTCATAATGATAAAGGTATAAATTAGCTAGCATACTGCTACTGCAGCCACCCTGTGGAACTCCTGAGACTTGTAAGTATAATTTATTTCCTTGAAAAATATAATTATTGAAAATAACAAAGTGAAGAAGTTTAGGAAAATTTATAAATTTAATTTGATTTGAAAGAGGTGTAATATAAGCATTATATAGAGCTAAAATAACATCATATAGATCAGATATCTTAATATTATTAAAAAGATCTTTAAAATCAAAAGTTTGAAATCCTATTATTTTTCTAAGAGATGTTAATTTATTCTTTAATTCTTTACTATTATTTAGAATATGGTAATTATTGCTAGTCTGGCTTAAACTATTATTTATTAGATTTAAAGAATTTAGTAATAATTTACTCGCAGTAGTAGAGTAAGTATTATGGCCACTAGTTACTGTTCTAAATTTAATAGGATTTTTATGAAATTTTGGAATAAGCACTATATAAGGAAATTTAAGATATTTATATTTAATATTTAAATCACTATACATATTGATAATTTTCAATTTAATACTATTGATGGAATGTAAATCAGGTTTAAAAAGACTATAATTTTTTAAATAATCTAACAGAAATTGAATATAAAATTTTTTACAGATAATAGCATAATTATTAGAGGCTTTATCAACATAGGTGATAACAAAGGATCTTTGTAAATCATTAATGGAATGTTTAATATTATCAATATTATATAAAGATCTAGACAATTTAATATCTCTAATAGCATTTTTAATTGATTCTAATATATATATATATATATATATATATATACACATATATATATATATATACATACACATATATATATATATACATATATATACGTATATATATATGTATATATGCATATATATATATGTATATATATATATTATGTATATATATATATATATATATATATATATATATATATATATATATACTATTTTAATATATTTTATATATATATATGTGTGTATCAATTATGTTTACTTTCCCTATAACCATAGTATAAAGCATAGGAAAAGTATTGTGATGGGCTCAAAAATTCGAATTCGAATTTTCGACGTAAGCGCACGTTTTAACTATCCCTGAACTCGAATCGAACGTTTTTGAAGTTATGTCTGTGTGTGTGTATGTATGTATGCATGTATGTATGTATGTTCATATGTGTGCGAGTGTGTCTGTGGATGCAATATCTCACGAACGAATGGAGCATTTTGAAAGCAATTTGGTACTATTATTGCAATCAGTGAATAATAAAACCGGTAACCCCACAAAAACCTGTTGATTATTAACGATATGTAGATGTTAGGAATTCTAGTTATTGTTTTCCCATAACATCGGCAATTGTTAGTTTGCTGAGAAAATCATGTCAGATTTTTTTCAAGAGAAAAAGGGCAAAACTAACTCTTTGAAAAGACTCTTAAAGTGACCAGAAATCAAGGAATATATCTGAAAAATATATTTTTCCTTTAACGCTTCCCACAAGGTGAAAAAAAATTATGTTATTTAAAACAAATTCTATCTGAGTCATTTTCTATTGGAATAATATAATTGTTTTACAAACTACTAAAATAATGAAATATACTTAAGTTAGAATTTCAAACATATAACTGAAAGGTTGAGAAACTTTTTTACTTTATTTTGTTGGTTAATCTTTTCAACAACTATTCAATTTCTGCTGTTGAAATTTCCGAACAAGGCTCCTTTTTTCTGCAACTCAGTGGATCGTACTTTATGCATAATATGAGCCAAAAGATTTCACATTTGGATGCAAATGGTGTAAGTCTGGAGAATTTTTTTCCGGTCAATTGAAAATAATTAAAAATCTATTTTTTTTTTTTTTAATTTTTCTATAGCCATAAGCACACCTTAAGATCTCTACCTCGCTTTAAAACAAACCGCTTTTTTATCAAGAAAATTCACGTTTTAAATCCTTAGAGTGACAGGTTAGCGAGTTGTTTTGTTTATTTGCTTAAGTGATTGCTATGAAAAAGTGTTTAATGAAAATAGTGACCGCTAGCAAGGCCGTAAATACAAATTGTGGGCCTCCCTATAAAATTTTATCACGGGTCCTCTCCACATTAGATTTTTGTCTCTTTGTGAATCTTTCATCTCCTCTCTCTCGCTCCAGAAACAATCAGGGTCTCCCTGATTTCCGCAGCATTTTACTCGAGTGGTGTTGGTCTCTCTACTTGAGTGATCCCTCTACTTGAGTGGTCCCTCTACTTGACTGGTATCAGTCCCTCTACTTGACTGGTATCAGTCCCTCTACTTGACTGGTATCAGTCCCTCTACTTGACTGGTATCAGTCCCTCTACTTGAGTGGTCCCTCTATTTGAGTGGTATCAGTCTCTCTACTCTAGTGGTCCCTCTACTTGAGTGGTCCCTCAGCTAGTGATAATAGAAAACAGGACGTAAGGTGGTGATAAAATGCCTTGAAATGTCCTGCATCTTCCAACTTCAATATCATACATCAGTAGTCTTATTATCGGTTACCATAATAATACCAAATTTCATGGAAGTCTCTTGATTCTTTCTAGAGATATTGCGTTTCCTGTGGGGAAGGTACAATTTCTAATATCTTGAGAACATATTAGAGTTCTATAAAGTATTCCATTCACTTTTAAATCATAAGTTACATATCAAGTATTTATAAATAGCTAACAATTTTTTATGAGGTTTCGATTTTTGAAGAAAAGTATTCAAAAATTTGTGATCCTCGTTCTTTCTTCGACCGCATTAAAAATGTAAAGGCATTTTACGTTTACCGATTTAAATAGTCTTATAAAATTATGCATGACTTAGTTCGATTCGTTCAGGAGATAGCATGCTCATAGACAGACATGCTTCATCATTAAAAAACATTCCATAATTTACTAGTGTCCAAATGTTAAATCGTAATATTTGTGAATGTTTCATGAACCAAAAGTTGGAATGGAAAGAAACTTGGTATGTGTGTGTTAAGGTAATTCAAGTACAACAGAAAATACAAGAATAAAAAATAATTCTATGCAAGAATTAAGCATTTAAAAGAGAAGTCAAAACATGGATTTTGTTTTTCGTAGAAAAAAGTCTGAAGTGGGCAGCACATGACTTTCTGCATATTGCAATGAATTTACTTCTTTCACAATGAATAAATGATGTGTAACAGCACACTATTGTAACGTTGAATTGTACATTTGGCACTTTTCTGAATAACAAACTATTCCGAAGTACCAACTTACCATGTGTGCTGTTACACATCTGCACATGACTTTCTGCATAATGCAATTGATTAACTTCTTTCACAGTGAATAAATGATGTGCAACAGCACATTATTTTAACATTGATTTGTACATTTGGCACTTTTCTAAATGACAATCTATTCCGAAGTACCAAATTACCATGTGTGCTGTTACACATCTGCACATGACTTTTTGCATAATACAATGAATTAATTTCTTTTACAGTGAATAAATGATGTGCAACAGAACATTATATTAAAGTTGAATTGTACATTTGGCACTTTTCTGAATGACAAACCATTCCGAAGTACCTAATCACCTTATATCTGCACATGCCTTTTAGCATAATGTAACGAATTTACTTCTTTCATAGTGAATAAATGATATGTAACAGCACCTTATTTTAACGTTGAATTGTACATTTAACACTTTTCTGAAAGACAAACTTTTCCGAAGTACCAAATTACCTTATATCTGCACATAACTTTTTTCATAATGTAACGAATTTACTTTTTTCACAGTGAATAAATGATGTATAACAGCACATTATTTTAACGTTGCACTGTACATTTGTCACTTTTCTGAATGACAAACTATTCCGAAGTACTAACTTACCATGTGTGCTGTTGCACACCTGCTCATGACTTTCTGCATAATGCAATGAATTTACTTCTTTCACAGTGAATAAATGATGTGTAGCAGCACATTATTTAAACGTTGAATTGTTCATTTGGCACTTTTCTGAAAACAATCTATTCCGAAGTACCAAATTATCATGTGTGCTGTTTTACATCTGCACATGACTTTCTGCATAATGCAATGAATTTACTTCTTTCACAGTGAATAAATGATGTGTAACAGCACATTATTTTAACATTGAATTGTACAGTTGGCACTTTTCTGGATGACAAACTATTCCGAAGTACCAAATTATCTTATATCTCGTGCAACTCAAATTTGACAATTATCAATGTTGATAGAATTCACAATAAACAATATATTATTATTATATCCATATATTAAAGTATTTTAATAATTAATTCATCAATTTGGCTTCATTTTTGTTAATTTAGAGTAATTTCTGCAACTTTCATGATATTTTCGTTAATTTGGCGCCATTATAAACTAAGTTGGCGATATTCGTCAATTTAGTCTTCAAGTTTGCCAAATTTATTGCCAAGTGTTAAAGAGAGATGTAGAAAAGAGCTTTTCTTATATATAAATAAATGATTATTGGCGAATTGTTGGGCTTTAAAATAGAAAACTAATTCAAAGTTCAAAGTATCTTCTTTTGCGAATGGAACGAACTAAATCCACGAGAATGACGTTTGCAATTTGTCGCATAATATTGCATTTGAAAAGTGAACATATTTCACGATAGTTAATACATTTATAACTTTATGTAATTTTTTGATAAATTTATTTGAAAAACGTGCAATATCTCGAGAGAGGTTCATGCTAGCGTTCTAAAGTTTATGTGATTCGTTTCCCAATGGAAATTGCGTAAGAAATGATTATTTATGAAACATTATTGAAAGTTCTGATTTTTTAATGATTTTTTCAACATTTTATTCGAAATTTTGGCGATTTTCTGAACACTCGATTGCGTTGAAAATCAATAAGGTAATATTATTCACCGGTTGGTTGCAATATTTGTACTAAATTTCGTTAGAAACGCTCCATTTCATCCACACACCATTTCGTTCACACATGTGCACATTTTTATGTTTCGCCATCTATGTGACCGGCTAATGGTCCATTTCTTGACCCATGTGAATGTTAGAAATAAATGATCTCTCATCGCTACGAAAGACTGACAAACGCAAAAACACTGACTCTCGCCTTTCCGCCAGAAGAGGAATGTGTTTACTTCGAGAAATCTGCGCGCGCATCAAAGAGACTATACCGGTACACTTACGAACTGAAGTTCTGTTCTGTGTTGTCGATGCTTCGTTTGATGTCGCAGCAAAATGCTTGTTTCTTTGTTTTCCTATGTAATTTTTTAAATGCAGAATCTAATTAAATAATATGTTTTTTCTTCCAATCAAGCGAAATTGTTCCTGATATCAAGATGGTAAACAAACACACTAAAACTGATATTTTTTAAGACTTTAGGAGGAAAGAAGTAAAATTGCCCTACGCCCTTCAAACAGAAAGGTAAGCATTTTACCTATTATAATTATGCTGTGGATAAAGTAAAATGATATTATAACATTATTTCTCATTGGTGAGTCAGAGAGCCATTACCTCTGCACAACTGAGCTACTATATTTTTATCAGATTATGAGACTGAAGTTGTTGCCTGTCTCGCTGGAGAAATTGGTACTAACAAAATAAAATAGCAGCATTTTTCATGAACAATAAAATTATTATTTGAAAAAGGGCATAAAAATAAGTAACCGAAAAGAAAAATTGATATACAAATATATCACAATTATTTTTTTCGTTCCCCATTGACATCGTAAAAAAAAAAACTTCCAAACCGAAAGTGATTTTTTTTTTGGAATAAGATTAAAAGGAAATATCGCACTGCAAATAAACAAAAAAAAAAAGGGAAAATATTTCACAAGGAAACTAAAAATAAGATATAATGGCATCTATCAAGGAAAGTCACTTGATCGAAAAATTAAACCAGGGCAACTATTCCAATTGGAAGTTTAAAATGGAAATGACATTATTGAATAAAGAACTATCAGAAACGATAACAGAAGCGGCTCCGGACCCAATTACCGACGAATGGCAGAAAAAAGATAGAAAAGCCAGAGCGCTCATAAATTTATGTATAGAGGATTCCCAAATCGTTCACGTCAAGCATCTCACCACGGCGCGCGATACTTGGAATGCGCTTCGCGCAATACACGAAAGAGCTAATTTATCCAGCAAACTATACCTTTTACGAAAGTTGTACAGTATAAAGTTAGATGAAAGGGGAAACATGCAACAACATATAACCAAAATTCTGATAACATAACCGCTAGTCAACCTCGTAGATCCGAGAGATCGAACAAGGGAGTACCTCCCGATCGACTCATCTACTTAGCGCAACAAGCTAACACCGTCGAACCCAGAGACTATAATGAGGTACTAAAAATTAAGAGCCCACAAGAGAAACAAAATTGGCTAGACGCTATGGAAGAAGAAATGCAATCTTTGCAAGAAAATAACACATTCACATTAATGGACCCCCCGCATGGAAGAAAAATTGTAGGTTCAAAATGGACATATAAAATTAAACACGACTCTCAGGGAAAAATAGCTAAATACAAAGCTAGACTGGTAGCAAAAGGATTTTCACAAAAATACGGTGAAGATTATTACGAAACTTTCGCACCAGTGGTCTCACACAGCACAATTAGAGCATTCCTGACAGGAGCAGCATATAGAAAATATAACGTACAACACATTGATATCAAAACCGCTTTCTTACACGGGGATTTAGACGAAACAGTTTACATACAACAGCCAGATGGCTACATCTCCCCGGGTAACGAAAACAAAGTATGGAAATTAAATAAAGCTATATATGGGTTGAAACAGGCCGCAAGAGCCTGGCATCTAAAAATAGGTGACTCTCTAAAACAACTAAAATTCGTGCAGAGTACTACTGATCCATGTCTATTCAAAAAGGGAAAAGGAAGAGAAACTATCTATATAATTGTATATGTGGATGATATTCTAATATCAGGATCAGAAGAACAAATTGACAAAACAACGAAAGAACTGGGCAGACAATATGAATTAAAAAATTTGGGTGAAGTTAATTATTACCTTGGAATTAGCATAAGAAAAAACCATGATGGAGATTATCTATTAAATCAAAAAAATAAGATTGAAGAAATTGTAAATACATTTAATTTGCAAGATTCAAAACCCTATAGTACACCAATGGAAACTGGATATTTGAGAAATGAAACAGAAGAAAACCTGCTTCCTAATAACACTAAATATCGCCAAGCTATTGGAGCTCTTCTATATATTGCCACGGTCACAAGACCAGACATCACAGCCGCAATAAACATTTTAAGTCGGAGAAATGAGAAACCACGTCAAATGGATTGGAACGCAGTAAAGCGTCTAATAAGTTATCTAAATCATACAAAGGATCTAAATTTGGTAATAAAATCAACGACAAAACCAATTCTTACAACATACGCTGATGCCGACTGGGCAAGCGATAAAACGGATCGGAAATCCACGAGTGGTAATCTTTTCTTAATTGATGATTCTCCTATACACTGGTTAAGCAAAAAACAATCATGTGTTGCACTTTCCTCAGCAGAGGCGGAATATATATCCGCTGCTAACGCAGTTCAAGAAGTACTGTGGTTAATCAACCTACTCAAAGATCTCGATATGCTTCAACAGCTCCCGATTACTATTTTCGAAGATAACCAGTCATGTATAAAAATGATTGAATCACTGAAGTACATGTCAAGAACCAAGCATATTGACATCAGATTCCACGCCATAAGAGATTTTCAGGAATCGGGTGTAATCCAGTTGAGTTATCTTCCAACTAAGCTAATGACAGCGGACATGATGACAAAACCACTGCCAAAGCCTGAATTTCTGAAGCACAGATCCAAACTGCTACAGCCGTGATATGCAGCTCCAGAGATCAAGGGGGACTGTTAGAAATAAATGATCTCTCATCGCTACGAAAGACTGACAAACGCAAAAACACTGACTCTCGCCTTTCCACCAGAAGAGGAATGTGTTTACTTCGAGAAATCTGCGCGCGCATCAAAGAGACTATACCGGTACACTTACGAACTGAAGTTCTGTTCTGTGTTGTCGATGCTTCGTTTGATGTCGCAGCAAAATGCTTGTTTCTTTGTTTTCCTATGTAATTTTTTAAATGCAGAATCTAATTAAATAATATGTTTTTTCTTCCAATCAAGCGAAATTGTTCCTGATATCAAGATGGTAAACAAACACACTAAAACTGATATTTTTTAAGACTTTAGGAGGAAAGAAGTAAAATTGCCCTACGCCCTTCAAACAGAAAGGTAAGCATTTTACCTATTATAATTATGCTGTGGATAAAGTAAAATGATATTATAACATTATTTCTCATTGGTGAGTCAGAGCGCCATTACCTCTGCACAACTGAGCTACTATATTTTTATCAGTGAATTCAGATAAAAGGGTTAATTTTGTCCTGTATTGAGACAGGTTTTCGGTTTCCTTGGTTAATCCAAAATTTAAAACGTGGTGGCATGGGGTCTTAAAGCAACGACTTACGGGTCGGTTGCTCAGACGGACGATGGAGGGAAATTATACCCATCGTAGGTTTGCCATTCTGCTCCGCAAACGGAGCTGGTGAAGGTTCCACAATTATATACTCAGATAATAATTAAGCTGGAAGGAAACTGAGATTTAGGTATTTGGCTATTGACTGTTGAGGAAGAGATCAAGTTGAG
Source organism: Amaurobius ferox (assembly GCA_951213105.1). Classification (NCBI taxonomy): domain Eukaryota; kingdom Metazoa; phylum Arthropoda; class Arachnida; order Araneae; family Amaurobiidae; genus Amaurobius; species Amaurobius ferox. The sequence continues at coordinate 112,433,048 of OX578142.1, read as the reverse complement.
GTAATTTTGCACGGTCGATCCTGTTAAGCGGTATCTCGCATTCAAAATTTTTTGTTGGTTAGGCCGTGTGTGAGGTCTATTTAACCTCTGCTTATTATTTCCCTCAGTTAGGTTCTAATTTATGTTTTATTTTATATTAACTACCTCTGACTGGTTCCGTTATGTAGACAATCGCTCAGCCAAATAACAATTCTGCGGTCCTGCGGAGAGGCAGGATAAGTTTCGGATAAACGTTGGGAATCAAGTCGGTTTGGAAAGGGGTCGATTGAAAGTTGTTGCAAGGACTAGGAGATAGCCGCAGCGCTGTGTGAGTGCATAGAAGTTGGAAGGTTCACGCCCGCTGGTGCTTCAGGTACTAATAACGATGATCACAAGTATCGAGTTCCCACTAGTTGTCAAGGACAAGATCTCGATGTCCTCGGATGCAGTTTGGTAAGAATCGGCGATTTATATTCTATTTCGTTGGCTAGCGTAGCCATAGTTATATCACCAGGCCATGTCGAAATTAAATTTTGATCTTTAAGTTAAATTACGGGAACGTGCAACACTTCCTGTTTGGTATATGACTACCTTTATTTGATGCAGCTAGCGGCTGTATTATTATGGTGTACATAATAAATATGTTTTAGTTAAAATCCTGAATCAATGTGTTATTGCCCCTGACCATAAGGCACTTGAGTCATTTAATCTAAGATTTGGAGTTAGGTCCCTTTTAACTGAATAAGTCTGCACAACTCACAGTTAATACTCCAATCTGACTATTGGGAAGAGGTTGCATACTTTAGTAACGAGAAAGTGAGTACTTTACTCAAGTAACCAAACAGGTACGTCTCAGTGCTTTATAACGCATCTTTAACGATAGTTTTGTGTAGATTCCAATTATCCTTCGAAGTCTTTGATACCTCGGGAAATTTTGATCATATGACAATGGAACTGTTTCGTTCGGCTACTTGGACTATGGAAATACTTTTATAAATTGAAATTTTTTTCGTGAGAGCTTGTTTAAAAACTCATATTTTGCAATTTTTTTACTGAAAGGTATCACATTGTCAAAATTTGCATAAATTAGTAAGATAGTCTACTTTAATTAAAGCATTCCTTAAATTGGAATCATGAGTCTAAGACCAATCATTCAACAGATATTTAGTACAATCCTTTTGAAACATCCAGTAATATACATTTTTAACACTTTACAACAAAGTTGAAAAGTGTTTATGACTTTGTTCATTCTGTCTGTCTGTCTGTCTGTCCGTTAGCACGATAACTGCCGTAAAAATGACTTAATCAAAATGAAATTTTAGTATGTTGTTCAGATGCTCTGTAGGACCTATGGGAATATAAATGAATAATAGCACCCAATTAGTTTTGGATTGAATCCGGGTTGAAAAAATGAAATACATTGAGCCCTATGGGACCTAATTTTTCAAACATTTTTTTAAACGGATTTAAAATTCACAAATTGCTTCGAAAATTTTAAGTAATATTCAAATTATTCCATAAAATATATTAAAAAAAATTCAGCGAAATATATTCAGTAGTTTTTTAAATAAAAATTAAAATAATAATAACACCTCTTATATGAAGCGATCACGTGACCATGATATGAAAAGATCACGTGACCCACTTCAAAATGATATATGGCATCCATCTTGTCTCAAAATCATGATTTTTAAAGTTCTTTTTAATTCGTATTGAGTGCTGTATCCGTCCTAAAACAACTTTATTTTTGCCTAAATTCTGTGCATCTACATACTGAAATATAGCAATTACAATATATTTGAGTTTAAATGCTCATGCAAATTTGATTATTTCTACAACGAAGCCTATTTTTCACCTATGTAAAATGTAAACAGCAAAATATATAGAATGAGTTGTATTAGAATTGCTGTATTTCTTTAACACAAAATCATTTAGTTCATGAAGTCTGCATGGCTGATATGAATGAAATATTCATTGATTTTACAAAGAGAAGGACGATTTTTTTTCGATGAAGTTTTACGCATAGAGTTTAATTACTTGTAGCTCCATGGTCTTAATTTTTAAATAAAATAAATTATTATAGTATTGTGATGAATGACATGAATGGGAAATTATTTATGAATGAAATGCTGCTTTTATAGAGAGAGCCAGGCGTGTTATTTTTTCTATGATGTCATTTGAATGAATTTCAGTTGTTTTCGATGAAGTTTTCAAATATAATAAATTATCGTAGTATTATGACAATTCTAAAATTATTACCGAGGAATGTATCACATTTTAGAGATGTTTAAACCAGGCAATTTATATTTCAATGCCGTCATTTGAATGAAGTTCATTTTTTTCGATGAAGGTTTAAGTTTCAAATATAATAAATTAATTTAGTATTGTCATAAGTTTTAAAATATTACCGAGGAATGTATTGCATTTTAGACATGTTTTAATAAAATTGCATTGAAGTTGGAAAGTGTTTCATAATCAATGCTTTAAGCATGATTGATCTTTCTTGTTTAAATATTAAACTGATAAAAGTATATGAAATGGCACAGATAAACATGTGGACTTCTGCTTCTTTATATTAAAAGTTATTCTGAAAAGGAATTTAATCATCTTAAGTTCCACTGTTCTTATAAATCATGCGACTAATTAAGTAAATTGTAATGAATCTTTAATGTTACATAAGTTCTTACATTTATTGGGCAAACGCAGAACACGAAACTGAAATAAACATACATTTAAGTCACCTGAAAGACGATTTGAAAAATATAATAAAACAATACATTACTCGCAGGTCTGGATATCCTAAATATTACAGCTTGCAATAAATTAAACTTTTCCTGTATGCAGGAGTTAAATGATAGTTATCGATAGTTTAATCGAGTTTTGGGGCGTTCAGAACTTTACCGCTTACTCCTGCAGAATCAACGCTTTCAGGCTTATACATTTTTGTATTATAAAAGATGAGTGTAAATAATATAGCAAGACTTGCATTTAAAAATATTATCAGTCACATTATTGCGTTTTTTAATCAGCGATATCCTCTTAGTTTAATTTATGTCTTATGAGCGATGCTATTTAAAACACTTTGCTGAGAAAGCTCAGTTGGTAAAGCATTGTAAGCTAAATTTGTCAAGTTTTTAGAGTTCACAGAAACTCGATTAATTCCGTGATAAGTGTAAATCTCGAGTAATTCCATGATAAGTGTAAATCTCGCGTAATTCCGTGATAAGTGTAAATCTCGAGTAATTCCGTGATAAGTGTGAAACTCGGGTAGTTTCGTGATCGTTTAAATAAAGTTGACTTACGAAGGTTATTACTAACATGAAATCAATTCACGTTAAAAATCGTCTTCATCAGTAAACGTTATTTAATTCACTTAAACATCGAGGTTAACGCGAGTGTATGAATACAATGTAAAAATATAATAAAACAACTTACGTATATGTTTCGATTTTGTGGATCTCGGACTTGAGGCAAAATACTTTTTAAAAACTTCTATCTGGATTAGTGGAATCATCTTTTACCTTAGAAAAATTCCTCCCATTCCCGCCTACAGCTTCCAACGGCGTCTTTCACTTCTACTGTGCGTTTTCCAATACCCAACTTTCTAAAAGAAATAGGCTGGAATTTCCACTTTTGCGTTTTTTTTTCTTTGGCTGATGGGCATTTTTTCTTCAATTTTTTAAAAAATCTTCTTTAATATCACCGGACGAAATAAGCCTTTTAACAATCGTTTAATCATATATTTGCTTCGTCAGTATTTCTTATTTCTGTACATTGTTGATGAAAACATCTAGTTGATGCAAAAGCATCGTTATAGACTTCACGTTCTTATTTAGAGCCAGCCGGTGCGTTAAATAGCAATTTACTGCGTCTGATATTTTTGTTCGTTCCCGTTTTGCAAGTCGGGATTGTAAAAGAAAAAAGAAAGTAAGTTTTTAGAATATATTTTTATAACTTTCTCATGCTATATAATATCGTGTAGAGAAAGTATTGTTTTCACGAAAATTTTCGAATTCGAGATTTTGATGCCAATATATGTTTTAAGACCGCCTGAATACGTTTTGACTATTTTTGGAGTGATGTCCGTCTGTTTGTCTGTATGTCTTAGGTCGATTTCTTGTGACACGAGGGATCGCAAAATATGAATGGATTTTCACGAAACTTTATATCCGGCTTTGTTGTAAAAGAAATCTAGAACTAGATAGAATTTTTTTTAACTTGTGTGAAAACTTCGAAATTTATTCAAAATTTTATATTTTTTTAATATGGCAGAATAGGATGAAATTTGACATAATCATAGACATAATCATTGGCATATCATAAATTTGACATAAACATATTTATGGCTCAATGATCACTATAATTAATAATGTCGATTACCGTTCTGAAAGATAGTCTCGATACAATTTTTTTTTGTCCTTGACGTCATTAGCCTTCTTGGGGGAAGTTCCACCTCCCCCGGGGGGTACATTGTCAAGTATGGTATTAATCGAAAGAATTCTTTAAGCACTTTAAAGTGAGGGGTAACACGCTATAATTGTAATCATTTGGACCCACGTTACCAATTTTTCAAAAATTTTGAAATGGGGGGGAGGGGGTGCTACATGAAAATGGATTCTGATATGAGAGAGTCGAGTTGAGCCACATTCCAGCTAATTTTTAATAGTTTATGCGATGCATATCGAATTAAATATTTAATGATGTCTTTTATCCAAAAATTTGAAGCTGTGATTACCCTATTATTTATGTCCCATAATTCCTATTATAATACCCATCATTGTATGTGCCACTATTTTTTTGATCCGATTATAACCCTTTCTATCATTCTCCTTGTAAAAAGAGGGGTTATAAATGAAATTCATGGTAAATATGTAAAAGTAAAATAAATTGCTGACAAGAAAATAAAGTTAAAGAAGATAACTATATGTATATATATATATATATATGTATATATATATATGAATAAAAAGATTTATTTTTCACTTTAGATCACATATATATTATAGAAACGTTGCATTTGAGAGTACATGCAAATATATAATTTATTTGATGCTTTTAATATTAAAATGATTAGAATAATGTGTAGAGTAAGAAAGTAGATATTGAAACATCAAATTTATAGCACATGCACACTGAATTGTTTACATACATTGTAGTGCAAGAATTTTTATGCAATACAGAATTCGGTAGGTGTAATCAAAATATTAACATACACATATACATATGCTTAGACAAATCTTGTTAGCTTTGTATAACTTGTTTAATAATTGAAATCGAAGTTCTGGAAATAATTGCTTCAAAAATCGATCTTATCAAAATATGGTTATATCTCGCTATATGAACCCCAAAATGCAAAATTTGTTAAGTCAATTTATGAAACGAATTGCTGAGGGCACACAATATTAAGATATTATTTTAGTTTATTACTAGAACGAATTACCCGGCTTTTCTCGGGTCCTATATAAGTGTTCGCTACTTAAATAATACAGATAATACATACTATACTCAATTTCTAAATTGCCTGTTTTGAACTAAAATCCTTCTCACGATACAAATAAAATCTCATCTCCCGTGATCTATGATTACACATCAGGACGTACATATACATTATACGCATGCGTGAATGGACAACATGATTCCTCCTTCTGTAGGTGTAGTTTCAGTAGGTCGAAAAACTTTAATCGGGAAACAGTCCGCATGGAAGAAAATGTTTCAAAATTTGTTGTTCGTATAAAAAATTTATAATTAGTGAACGGATGGCTTGAGGAAATGATGTTTAGTTTGGGAATAGTGTGGAATAATTAAATAATCGGCTATTAAATTATAAACATCGGATTACATCCGATTTCTTTTATATCGCAATATAAAAATAGGGGACGTTTTAAACACACGAAAAGTATGCATTTTATTAAATTCGCGAAAATTTGTCTATGAATCGTATGGCTTCCGTCATTTGTTTGAAAGAGAATTTTTCGATCTTTCCGATGATGTCCAGATGGAAACTATGATAATATTTTCGGTTACTAAAGAACCGAATTCTGTGAATATCGCTCAAAATCGAACTAAATCGTGCTAAAACATAAAATAACTGAAAACATAATCCCAATTAAAAAAAAACAAAGCCGAGGTGCACCTTCTCGGGTCCTGAAGTATCGGTATACCAAATTACATGACCGATTCTTAGATTTTCCGCAACAGACTGCACCGACACACACACACACACACACATTTCCTTTATTACGCAAAACGTTTCATTATTTTAACTCCTTAAGAAGTAAACATATTTTGTTTCCATACATATTTTGTATGGTAATATGGAAAATATTACCATACTCAGTCACCAGTTTCAAACTATAAATGTGATAATCTCTTTTGGCATTGCATTGTTCGCTAATGGCGAGATATCTTAGTAGACTGTTGACTTCCCGTAGGAAGTAGCATTTAAGCAGCTTGCAAAGTCCATTTCGACAATAAGAGTTTGCCATTTCGTCCCAGTAGTTCAACGGTAGAGCGTCGGCTGGCCAGTTCGGAGATCCAGGGTTCGATTTTCGGTTGAGGCAGCAAGGCCCGAACCAGGGGGTTCGGGCGCCATTATCTTTACAATGGCGCCCGAACAAATCAACTCTATAGGTTAGTACAAAAATGTCGGAGGTCTGAAAATAGCCCTAGTACGACTAGTACGGATTCAGTGGACTTTGGAAGATTGTGTGTCAATTTCAAATTGAGAGGATAACGACCACGCAGGATACTAACCTGGGTAAAAATAGTAGTAGCAAGAGGCTAACCTGAGGTAAAGATAGCAGCAGGTGGTCAATCAGATTGTCAGTGGCCCGCCAATCTGACATTAGAGAGTGGAGAATGCAGAGTCTAGTTCGACAATAAGAGCTTGCAATTTTGTCCCAGTAGCTCAACGGTAGACGGTCGGTTGCCCAGCCAGTTCGGAGATTCAGGGTTCAATTCCCGGTTAGGGCAGCAAGGTTCTTTACAAGCTTTCGAATAGTTTGTGCTGTATGTCGAATCATCTATACAGTTCAATTCCAGTAATTTATCTCATAAGTGGTACAATCGGAGAAGCCCCACTTGAACACTGTAATCAAGGAAAAGCGTGTAACAAGCAAATTCAGGCCAGTATTGGTTATTTTATTGGCTAAGTTGATGGAGACAATCTGTAGTTGTAGTGAGAATGGTAGAGTGTGTTTGCGCTCAGTTGGCTTTCCATATGACAGAAATTAAATGCCTTTCCTATATAGTTATTATTACAAAGAGTTATAGCTTATAACTCTTAAGCTGGGAAGTCAGTGTTGTACTTAAAAAGTGGTAAAGGTGTTATTTTACTATCCCTGTATATTACATGATTTTCCAATTAAGTTTGTATTTGAGTCAACTTGAATTTCACAGTGTATATAACTCGATTGTAGAATCCATTTAGGATTTCTTTTAATATTTGGGTCAGAACTTTACACTGCTTTAATACTAATTCCACACATTGTGGGCATTGATATATTAGTAAATGTAAATATGATGCGTTTCTTACTAATTGACACATTTATATAAATGAGCAGTTTCTGTTCTATTTGTATCCTGTTCAGAACAAAAAGATCTTGTAAGATTTTCAGTTACTTTCCCATTAGGGATGCTGATGAACAATACTTTAAACGTTTAATATACTGCATAAACATTGCAAAGGAATTATTGCAAAAAGTAGCAAACAAGATTTGACTTGACTACATAAATGTGTATATATATATATACGTATCTATACATAAAAATTAAGTTTAAAATACACAGTTTCAAAAAAAAAATAAATAGAAAACACAGGTAAAAAATGAAACTACAAAATGAAGAATTATAACGATCCTAATAAATTTTCACTTTAGAATAACGATCCTAATGAATTTTCACTGTACAACAATTTTGCTATTTAAAATTAATAAAAAAGAGATGATCTTTTTGCTATCACCATACTTCTACAGTTATTGATTAGTAACTTTTTCCAGTTATAAATAGTTAAAAACACAATATTTGCTTCTATTCATTCTATGCTGCTTATCTAGTTCAATCTACTTATATTAGCAATTACAAATATATTGAAACTGGAAGACACGAGCATTTTTCAGACTAACGTTTGAAGAATGTTCTAAGACTTCAAAAAATAAAATCCCGCAGTAAATGCCCTTTCAGTATAAGAATATCCTTTGAGGGTCCTCTTTTATACCTTGAAACTCGCTGATTTTCAGAAAATTTTTAATTTATATAAAATACATTAATTTCACATGTGTTGTTACAAATTTATATATAATATATTCCTTATATTTTTAATGCAGTAGACTCATAAACCTATTACCCCTTTCACAAATCGAAATCTTTCAGATCACATTTATATGCGTAAACAATAACACTTTGACCTTTTATTAATCCTTTGGTCTAAAACATGGATAATCTGGCAGAAAACTGAATCCTTCTTAATTTCTTTAATACGTAAACATGATACCGCTCAGTTAGGTCACGTGAGGAAAATTTATTATCTAATCAAACCAAAAGAATAAATGCCAACCATGTTAGCTGCAGTCCACTGTAGACGACAGCTAACACGGTTGGACAGGACCTAATAGAGCCAGATATACGATTTTTTTTCCTGGGGCGGAGGAAATAGATATTTTTTTAAAAGTCTTCCCAGACTCTCAAAATCCCTTCTCGGTGGGCTGAATATTTGCACACTTGCAGTATCGACCACAAGTCAGAACCTAACGTAGCTGGATTTCCAATTTCTCCAGTGGGGCAGACAAAGTAGAGGTCTTTCCTAACTGTCCAAAAACCTTCCGGTGATCGAAAGGGTTGAAAATTGCGCACTTTTAATGTATACCACGGGATAAATCCTAACTGAGCCAATTTTCAATTAAGACTGCGATTTTAGACGCTAAGTGCCATATATTGCTAAACAAAATAAAACTGATTAAAACAAATTTGAAATTTAACTTTTAAGAATGCTAATTTTCCTGTCTGGCAGGCTCAAATACTGGTGCATTAAATATTCTTAAATTTTCCGGTTAAAAAAAATAAATGCATTTATTATCCAGAAATCTAATAAAGAAAAAATAAGTTCAATTTTTTTACAAAAAAAAATTGGATATTTTTTTTGCCAACGTATTACAGAATAAGCCCAAATACTTCAATAATGAAATGAAGAACATTTCACCGAAAAACTAGCTGCCGTCATCCGATAGGATTTTTTCTGAAAGAGTTGTGCTGCAGTGCATATAGAATATGACTTTATGGAAAATAGATTTTAGGAAGTTTCATCAAAGTAATTTTTTAAGATATTACAGCAATGTAATTTCATAAGATATCACATCAATGCAATTTCATAAGATATTGCAGCAATGCAATTTCATAAGGTATTACAGCAATGCATATTACGCCGGAATTCTGCGGATTAAGTATTGCGGTATACAGTATTCTAAATATTTTAGTTAAGAACTTAAAGAAAACTTGTATTTCATTTGTTGTTCCATCTGGCTATTTGGCATTCACGAAATACAATTATTTTACAGACATTCAGTACAAGTCTACTGCATAAATACTGCAAAGAAGGACCCTATTTATACCAAAATATTCAAACTTTGTTATAATTAAGTGGTATGTTTTTTTTTAATATTATCAAACACTTCTTAAATTTGCGCAGTTTTAATTTTCAGTACCAAAAATATTTTTGCCCAGTTTCCATTTTATTCCGGTTTGAATTAGTTTCAATTATTATGCAATCTTACGTAGAAATTGCATACACTATTTAAATGAATTTATGATTAAATAAAATGCATTAATTTATGGAAGGCAAATAACAAAATAATCATATTTATATTCTTTAAAAAACATAACCATAAATATAAAATTTTAAGTCATTTAATATTAACAAAAATGTATATCACGAATCAGACAGTGTAGAATATAAATGCAATAAAATGTGACATAATAGTTCCGTAGATACATCTGGTTCCTTGAGCGTCATCTTTAATGTAAGTTGGCTTTACTTCCTTGCACAATCCACAGATCCTTTCACCATGCACTTCACATCAAATTCATCTGGAAAATTCATAATTATCTTAAACTTGTGGAAACACAATTAATAAAATATTTAACAAATATCAAATTTTGAAAATTTGTAAAAAAAAATTCTAAGGATTACCATGATTGAAATGTCATTTGTTAAAACAGTTTCATAGCATTCTGAAAAATGGTTGAGATTATATACAGAATCAATTTTCTGCCAATCGCTGATTCCTTGCGAAAGATCAGCCTTTTTAACTAAAGCCCTTACAATATATATATATATATATAACAAATTTAGATGGTGAATGTATTTGTAGTGCTGATAATTATGCTGAATTTATAAATCCACACTTGGGTCACATAGTTACTGGAGACTTAGCCATTGTAAAAGATAAATCTTTAAGAACTATAATGTCATTTGGCACTAAATTCAGGTTACCTTCATGTAATAATTCTAAACAAGTGTTAAAGTCAATCAATCTGGACCTTGATAAATTTATTTATGGATTAGCTTCTAAATATGCTCAGCCTTTAGAGGCATTTAATATGTGGAAATTTACTATTTTAAGATCTATTAAAAATACCATTTGTAGTATTAATTTATCTAGATCCATATATAATATGGATAATATAAAGCATTCTGTTAATGATTTACATAGATCTTTTGTTATTACTTATGTAGATAAAGCCTCTAATAATTATGCTATTATTTGTAAAAAATTCTATATTCAATATCTGCTAGATTATTTAAAAAATAATAGTCTATTTAAAATTGATTCACACTCTCTTAATAGTATCAAATTGAAAATTATCAATATGTATAGTGATTTAGATATTAATAATAAATTTTTGACATTTCCATATATTGTGCTTATACCTAAATTTCATAAAAATCCTATTAAATTTAGAACTGTTACTAGTGGTCATAATTCATACTCTACTACTGCTAGTAAATTATTACTAAATTATTTAAATGTACTAAATAGCAATTTACGAGATTCTGGTGATAGCTACATTATTCTAAATAACAGTAAGGAATTAAAAAATAAATTAAAAACGCTTGGTAAAATAATAGGATTTCAAACTTTTGATTTTAAAGATCTATTTAATAATATTAAGATCACTGATCTATATGATGTCATTTTAGCTTTATATAATGCTTATATTACTAAACATTCTAATCTTACAAAATTTACCAATTTTCCTAAGCTTCTCCATTTTGTTCTTTTCAATAATTATATCTTTCAAGGTAATAAATTATACTTACAAGTCTCAGGTGTTCCACAAGGTGGCTGTAGTAGCAGTATGTTAGCTAATTTATACCTATATCATTATGAAAAATTCTTTACTTCAACTGATTATAAAATTTATAGATATGTAGATGATCTGATTTGTCTTGTATTTACTGATAACTATGTCATAGATATAGATTTCTATCCGGATAATTTGGAATTAAAACCTAATGAAACTTCTATTAGTAATAATGTTTATTATTTGGATTTAAATCTAATTATAGAACCTGCTCATGGGATAGTTACTAAATTATATGATAAAAAAGATTTTTTTAAATTTAATATTAATAAATTATTACCTTTTAATTCCTGCAACTCGATTCAATTGTTTAGAAATATTATACTTAATCAACTTTTTAGAATTTATAGATTATCAGATAAAAAATTTCATGCTTTGCACATTAATAACCTCAAAATTACCAGTAAAATGTATCAATATCCTGCATATTTAGTCAATAGTATAGTTAATAAGTTTCGATTAGCCTAAAATTCTCATATTCTCCCCTTATTATCTTATTTTAGCCGTACTTCTTCATTCTCCTGCAATTATATTTTCATCTTTTTATCTCAAAGCTTTAACAGTTGAATAACTCATTTTATTGCTTTTGCGCAGTACTGTTTTTATTACTCTCTTTGGCAACAGCAAATCACATCTTTTCATTTTGGCATATGGCAACGTTGATCCAGTCATATTTTGCTCGTCATGGTTGCGCTGAAGAGGTGCGTTTTGAGGTATTTATGTTTCCTTTATTGTTCCAATCTTTATGCTTGTCGTCCATATAACACAAGTTTATAGATAAAATCTATCTTGTGTTTCATAAACAAGCATTTTTGTGTTCATTTCGAAAAGATATATGGACCCGACGAGAATTTTTTCGAAATGAACTTTTCGTAAGCCTAATCTCGTAAGCCTAAATCTCCTCCATGTGCAAGCTTTTTTGCTTGATTTTTTTGTTTTCTTATTTGCATTCCTCATTTTTGAAATTTGTTGATTGTCTTTGTCCTTATGACTTGCATTATGCTTTATTATTTCCTCTTTTTGTCTTAATTTCTTTGTATTTGTAGAAAATTTTGGAATAGTGTATTATGAGTTACTACATACATTCTAACTTTGGATTTAATAATTTATTTTTATATATATATATATATATATATATATATATATATATATATATATTTGAAATGTAATAATAAGAATTATGTAAAAATAAAAAAAAATAAAAATACAATTCAAGTAATATTAACATCACCATAGAAGCAAATTCACGGCCACAATGCCGACAAGAGAAAAGAACAGAACCTTCCCAAACTCGATGATTAATCAGAATTAAATTCATCTTCAGGTCTGAGTATTTAATTCTAATTAACCCAAACAAATGCCTGTTTCAGATTAAGCAATAGTACATACAATATATATATATATATATATATATATTGCAAGGGCTTTAGTTAAAAAGTTAATGTGTGTGTGTGTGTGTGTATGTATATATAACTTATAAGATGTTCAATTTTGCTGCGAAATTAAATATTTAATAACAATTATTATTTAATATTTGTTTAAATATTTGATACAAAACAGGATAATGCATGAGTATGATTTAGAATCTAAATAATACAAAAACTTCATACAGACTAAAATTTAGGGGTCAATCGCTTTCAAAAGAAGAAAACAAGAAAGATCAATCATGCTTAAAGCATTGATTATGAAACACTTTCCAACTTCAATGCAATTTTATTTAAACATGTCTAAAATGCAATACATTCCTCGGTAATATTTTAAAACTTATCACAATACCACATTAACTTATTATATTTGAAAACTTAAACCTTTATCGAAAAAAATTAACTTCATTCAAATAACGGCATTGAAATATAAATTGCCTGGTTTAAACATCTCTAAAATGGGATACATTCATTGGTAATAATTTTAGAATTCTCATAATACTACGATAATTTATTATATTTGAAAACTTCATCGAAAACAACTGAAATTCATTCAAATGATGTCATAGAAAAAATGACACGCCTGGCTCTCTCTATAAAAGCAGCATCTCATTCATAAATAATTTCCCATTCATGTCATTCATTATAATACTATAATAATTTATTTTATTTAAAAATTAAGACCATGGAGCTACAAGTAATTAAACTCAATGCTTAAAATTTCATCGAAAAAAATCGTCCTTCTCTTTGTAAAATCAGTGAATATTTCATTCATATCAGCTACGCAGACTCCATGAACTAAATGATTTTGTGTTAAAGAAATACAGCAATTCTAATACAACTCATTCAACATATTTTGCTGTTTACATTTTACATAGGTGAAAAATAGGCTTCGTTGTAGAAATAATCAAATTTGGATGAGTATTTAAACTCAAATATATTGTAATCGAGTTGTTTCAGTATGTAGATGCACAGAATTTAAGCAAAAATAAAGTGGTTTTAGGACGGATACAACACTCAATATGAATTAAAAAGAACTTTAAAAATCACGATTTTGAGACAAGATGGATGCCATATATCATTTTGATGTGGGTCACGTGATCTTTTCATACCATGGTCACGTGATCGCTTCATATAAGAGGTGTTATTATTATTTTAATTTTTATTTAAAAAACTACAGAATATATTTCGCTGAATTTTTTTTTATATATTTTATGGAACAATTTGAGTATTACCTAAAATTTTCGAAGCAATTTGTGAATTTAAATCCGCTTAAAAAATGTTTGAAAAATTAGGTTCCATAGGGCTCAATGTATTTCAGTTTTTTAACCCGGGTTCAATCCAAAACTAATTGGGTGATATTATTCATTTATATTCCCATAGGTCCTACAGACCGTCTGAACAACATAATAAAATTTCATTTTGATAAAGTCATTTTTACGGCAGTTATGGTGCTAACGGACAGACAGACAGACAGACAGACAGACAGAATGAACAAAGTCATAAACACTTTTCAACTTTGTTGTAAAGTGTTAATAAAGTCATTTTTACGGCTGTTATCGTGCTAACGGACAGACAGACAGACAGACAGAATGAATGAACAAAGTCATAAACACTTTTAAACTTTGTTGTAACGTGTTAAAAACGTTGCCATCGCCGTATAAGGAAAACGAAACGAGATAAAATCAAGGCGGCAGGATACTACGAATTAACGGTAAAAATCACGGAGGAAAGGAGGAACAGCAGAAAATAAGGAATGCATTTAAATAAACCAAGGCGGTAAGAGAATAGATAGCAGAGCAGAAAGAAACAACTGAGCGAGACAACCAACAAAGGAGTTACGAACAGCATGAAACGTTTAAACCAGCTGTAAAGAGCACAAAAAAAAAAAAAGAAGGCAAAACAATTGAAAAAACAAGAATAAAAGTAAAAATCAAATATGAAGGAACCAAGTGGTTTCAGAGACTATATGAACAAACTTCGTAGGATATAACTAACATCTGGAAAAAGGAAGACAGAACTGGATGGAAGCAGACTGGAATGGAAAAATTTACCCCAGGTTTCCAAACGTAAGAGAAAAATAGTAACAACAATCGTTAACAAAGGAGTTTGATTTAGAAGCAATAGAGAAACTTTTAAGAAATTCCAATTCAAAAATTTAATTAAGTATAAAAAGGATCTTGGCTTCCGAAAAATTAAAAATATGATTAGAATCCCAAGAATGGTCAAATTCTTCTAAATTTTTCTAACAAATCGTGCCTGTCTCACGATCTATGAAAGTTACTGCATTTTGATTCAAGAAAATTAAATTAATGATTTCTACAAAGCGACAGTGACTATTAATTAAATTGAATTTTAGTTTCAGAGATATTAAAATATCGTTAACTTGAAGACACTGCGCCAGATTTATTTCCATGGTAGCCAAATTGTCATTAAATTTGTCGTAAGTTGTGGTAGAGAGACATAAAGGGACTTTGTATATCGTATACATTCAAACAGTGGCGTAACAAGTTAATCCAAAAGATTTAAAAAAAAGTGTTCGCCACTGATGACTGACATTATATATTTGTTTCACATTTGGTACTAACCGGTTTAGTAGATTACGAAACATTGCCAATCTAGTGCATGGTGCACATGCGTGTAATACGCATATCACAGGCAATTTTTCACTATTTTATATGAGTACTAAATTTGCTTTCAAGCGATCGGATTAAAAAATGGCTACATGGGTTTTACGCAAATCGGTCACGTCTTTGTTTTCAAATAATTCAAATACATTACTTTAGATAAAAAATTAAAATCAACCGCGCACATTTATTTAAACCATATAATGCAACAACATTAACTCTGAAAGATAAAGCTCTGCAACTACTTACTCCATTTAAAATAAAACCGAACAAACCACCGAAAATTAATCTAACATTACTAGTAATTTATTGGAAAGAAATGGATGAAAACGTATCAAAATTCAATCGCAAAATTTCTGCGATACAAAATTTTTACGTTAAATGATAGCAAAATAAAGTAAAATAATAAAGAGGGGAATTTTAATGACCCCCCCCCCCCCCCATCTCGACTGAATCTCCCGTTTCATTTCCTCCCTGTATTTGAAATTGAAAGACGAGAGGATAATTTTTCTTTCACATCAGCAAATGCTTTTCATGCGCTGCGGAAAGAAAAATATTAAAATATTTTCCCAGTTTCTGCTTTCTAAATTTTTTTCGCTGCAGAGAAGTAATAACTATGTTCTGTTGACTCTTTTCAGCAGTTTTAAATAGAAAAATGGTGGCCTTCCCTTATTTCAGATTTTGTATTCAATGTTTTGAACATTTTTCTCTCGCAATATGTCATCCCAACAAAAGAATAAATTTAAAGTATGACGTGAAAACATTTCTTTTGTAAGTCTACGCTTACTTTGTTGCCGTCAGTGTGTGTGGGGGGGAGGGGGGTCTTTATAACTCTCCAAATAGTTTTTTACAAAGTACAGTAAGATTGGATTTTAATAAGAAACTTGAAAACAATAACATGTTAACTAAATCCAAGCGTTCGCAAAATGTTTTTGAATAAAATTATATGTATAAGTGAGAGCATTAGAGCCATTCTAATGCTACCCCTTTTACCTGCGCTTCGAGCGCTCTCAAAGGGCAATGGTCAATAAATGCCACACCTACATACTTAATAAAAGTTTTGAGTATCAAAAACAGTTTCAAATTTAAGCATAGAAATGGAATGGCGCACATTTTTGAGAGACAAAGTAGTGTAAGCATTTTGATAATCCTTTGATATCGTCAGCTCTAATTCGAATTTTTGATTTTTTTAGTTGATCTGGAAACCGATAGATCGATTGAGATGCAAAACCGATATTGTGGATCGAGTAAAAGCACTCAATCAATTTGAAAATATGTTTTTAATTTTTTTTTTTTAATTATCTTTTGCATCGTCATCTTTAATTCGAATTTTCGAAATATTAGATTTTTTGTTGACCTGGATGCTGAGATGGATTGAAGGGGACCAAAACCAAAATTCTAGCTAAAGTGGAAAGGCTCAATAATTAAGCAATGTGGTTTTGAGTTTTTTTTTATTCCTTTGCACCGTCACCTCTAATTCAAATTTTTAAAATACTAGATTTTTCTGCTGACCTGGAAGCCGGCACGGATCCAATGAGACTACAACCAAGATTCTAGCTAGAGTAGAAGTGCTCGATAATTAAGAAAAGCAGTTTTGAGTTTTTTATTATTCCTTTGCATTCCTAAATCGAATTTTTGATATTTTAGATTTTTCCCTTGGTCTCGAAGATGAGACCGAGTGAATGACACCAAAACCAATATTCTAGCTACAGAGAAAGTGCTCAATAATTTTTACATATCACCCTTCCACTCACTCCATAGCATATTATATATATATAGACTAGCAGTATACCCGTTCTGCGTACGGAGTATATAATATAAAGAAATTTATAATTCGCAATCATGTGCAAATTCTGTTAAAATATTAAATTTATTGCTCCTATAGAGAAGCTTAATATCTGTTCTCACTATGCAAAATTATCTTCACGGGCAGATCTGAAGAATAAAACATCCTGGCTCCTTTTGTAAGTAAATTTAGAAAAAAAAAAGGAATTGAATCAATATATGCAACCCCGTACTACTCATATTGTCGCAGATTAGAAAATATGCCAGTGTGTTAGTAGAAGATTACCCGTATTACAATATGAGTCTGAAAAATCTTTGCCAAAATAAAAGAGATGACGTAATAAATTGAAAATATCAATAATCCCCATACTCTTTACACCAGAAGGTCGTAATTGATTCCAATATATGCCAATATATATATCAAAACATATGCCAATATGCCTGTACTACTTATATTCTCGTAGATTAGAAGATATACCCGGGTATTTGTAGAAGATTACTCGTACAACGTACAATATATGAGTTTAAACAATTTTTGTTATAATAAAATAATTGCATAATAACTTGAAAATATCAATAATCCCTGAATCAATAATCCCCGAAAATATCAATAATAATAACGTTTAAACCTGAAGACCGTAATTGATATTATTCAGTTGAAAATGCTATAAGAAAAATTAAATCGTTCTTTTCTAAAATATATTTTTATATCCATTTATTTATTATTCAAATCGAAAAAATAATTAAAATTAACAGACAGATTTAATTTAATTGCGTTTCTGAGCAACATGATATAAGATAGAATCTTCCTCATAAACTGCGAAATTAAATAACCCTTTTGATTTCTTTATACTTTTCAGCGTTCAGTAAAAACTTGAGAAAAATAAACCATGGAGATAGATTTCCCATTTAAATCATGTTTCAAACAATTCATGTTTTCAGATAGTGACTAATTAGCGCAAAAATCTCCCATCAAACTCAGAGATAAAGTTTTAATTCACTTTCGAATGATTTTTAAGCTTTTCGTTTGGATAAACCACGGAGTTAGAGAGTAGATCTCATAGGAAAAAGTTTCGTTTTTCATTAATATCTCGACAACCCCTGGTCTTAGATACTCGAAACTTGGGTTAAATTTATGGGGGCTATTTCAAGGCTATCCACAAAATTTCATCAAATTCGGTTCAGCCATTCTCCCGTGATGATGAGACAGACGAAAATTTCATTTTTTACTAATATCTCGAGAACCACTGATCGTAGAAACTTCAAACATGGACTAAATTTTAAGTGGGACTATTTTCAGGCTACTCACAAAATTTCATCAAATTCAGTTCAGCCGTTCTCCCGTGATGACGGGATAGACAGACAGACAAATTTTCAATTTTATTTATATAGATTTGTGTAACTCATGTAATTTTCAACTGATACATTTTGGTATAACAATTGTCATTAATTTTCTCAATTCATTAACTTCAACACGAAAACTAGGGCAAAAACAAAAAAAACAAATACTGCAGTTAGTCGATTACAATAAAAAAAAATAATAATAAGGTGCACATTCAAGTGTGGTATCTAGTAGAATGATTTGAACGACTGGCAAGCAAATTTCGTGGCGTAATTTTGGAGTTCCTACAAGTATTGGTCTTTTTTTGTCTTTTTATTTTTGTGAAAATTTAATTTTTTACACACTACCAATTTATTATCATAAGCAAACGCTTCCCATTTAGTGATTGTGCATAATTGATTTCGAATAGCCATTATAATTCATGACTTGGTTTTTTCTGTCAGGAAGGAAGAAGGAGAACTTTTTTCCGCTGGAGATGAAACATGTATGGAAGGAAGGTTTTTATGCGAGCTTTTATTACTTTTTTTACATACATAGTATAATGTATTGCTTTCCTTATATGCATAGTATAATGTATAAGGAAAGTATTGTGACGGGGTCTAAAATTGGAATTCGAGTTTTCGACGAGATAGCACGTTTCAAGCATCCCTGGTCACGAATCAAACGTTTTTGAGGTGATGTCTCTGTGTGTGTGTGTCAATGAGACTGTAGAGAAGATATCTCATGAACGAATGGAGCAATTCGAACGACATTTGGTACAAGAATTACAACCCGTGAATACTGGAAGTCTATTGTTTTTAGATGCAATCGAATGCTCAGAATCCCCCTAAATTTTTGAGTAAAATTTCAAAAAAATCAAAAAATCAAAACCTTTAATAAAGTTACGTAAATAGTAATTTCTTATTTAATTTTTCATTTGAAAACGATTAATATAAACTTTAGAACGGTGGCATGAATCGTTCTCGAGATATTGCACATTTTTCAAATAAATTTATCAAAAAATCACATAGAATAAAAAAGTATATATATTAACTACTATGAAATATGTTCACTTTTCATAAATAATATCATGCGATAAATTTGGTGACATCATTTTCGTGGATCTAGCTCGTTCCATTAATGAGAAAAGTTACTTTGGAAAATACTTTTGCAGTTAGATGCCAATAGTTTGCTATAGGAATAACTTATTGCTTATTTTTGCTATAAGAATAACTTATTTCTTCGTACATAACGCTTGGCGAGATTTTGGCGACGAATTTGGCGGACAAATTCAATATCTTGGGAAGAATATAAGAATCTTCTATAAAAATAACCTATTTTTCCGTCCGTAACTTTTAGCAAAATTTTAGTGACAAATTTGTCGGAATATCTTCAACTTGCTGACTTTTAAAATGTTGCCAAATTGACGAAAATGTCACCCAATTGATAAAAATTCGCCAAATTGATTAAACCGGCTCTAAATCAATGAAATAACGACTAATTGATGAAAGTTCAATATCTTGGAAAGAACATAAATGTAGACTGTAAGAATAACCCATTTCTTCATTCGTCCGTCCGTAACGCTTGGCAAGAAATTTAGCGGGACGTCGCCAACTTGACGACTATTTGAAATGTTGCCAAAGTGACAAAAATATTGCCAAATTGATAAAAATGACACCAAATGGGAAGTAATGTTTCGCAAATTCTGATTTCAGTCATATGACGGGTAGTATACTTCCTTGTAGTATATAAGAAATGGTTTCTCCGTTTGTCTGTAACACTCATCGAGGTGAAATATAGGTATCTCAGGTCGAAGGTAACACTTGGTAATGCATTTGGCAAACTTCTAATAAAGTATCGCCATCTAGACCATATTTCGCTATAGATTGACGAAAATATCGTCAAACATGCAAAAATGGCGCAAAGTTAATGAAAATGATACCTAATTGATGAATTAATTATTAAAATATTTTAACATACATACTATATCGCTTAATGAGGATCCTATCAATACTGGTAATTGTTTAGTTAGTGTTGCCCGAAATATAAGTTAACTGGGTACTTTGAAATAGTTTTACATGTTGTCATCCAGAAAATCCACAGTACCATGGATCTTATACATTATTTTTTGACTGCAAAAGGAGTAAATTCATTGCGTTATATAAGGAAGGCATGTGATGCCCATATAAGATTTTTTTGGCTGGTGCTCGAGTGTGAGATACACAGAATAAGAAAGCTGTTTCCTCCGACAAGCTTTGAACCGAATCCGTAAAACAATTCCTTCATATTTATTTTTTTTAAATTCGCCGACATACCCGTATTTTAAGCTATATATAATTTTTATTTCGTCGCAGAGAATTTAAAGTGTGTGGTTCTGATTTTTAGCACGAATACTGGCAGTAAGGTCTGTCTGCTGCAGATGTAGTGTCGAGCCCCCAGAGCATATACTCGACTGTCTGCAACTCACATGAGACAATTTTACTTGCTCTTGTTTTCCTGCTCTTGTTTTCCTGGTTCTTACTTGCTCTTGTTTTCCTGGTTCTTACTTGCTCTTGATTTCCTGAGGGTTAACGGGTTCATGGACAGTGTCTAGCTGCTGAGAGACAATGGAGGGCAGGTAACAACAACAACAACAACAGGACGAATACGGAGTAACATCTTCGAATTCTAATAAAAGAATTATTTACTTTATTACTGATTTTTTTTTTTATGAATTTTTAACTTGGTTTACAAACGTTGACATTCGCATTTGAGACGAAAATAAGCACATCTTTCATCCTACAATAAATACAACGCATGCGTGGTGGTTGTGTCAATAGACTTAGATTTTATTCTGTTGTTAATGACGTCACAACTGGAGGTCGTGTCAAACATTATGTCAACAGAGTAAGACTGTACGCGCATTTGTTTAAGGTAAGTGAACATCTCCATATTCTATATTAATCATAACGTTGTTTTGCTTTCCCGATGTGAGGTATTCTGAAAACAACGTAATATCACGATATTCGAAATTGCGAAAAAGTTATTATGTTGTCTCAGTATTGTATGAAATTGAAGTACTATCTTATGCGGTCGTATTATGGTATAGCAGTCGATGCGCACTATGGTATAGCGGTTGAACCTAAACACTCCTGCGTCCGCGCTGCGAGCGAAGGAGTGTTTAGGTTCTTATTTGGGGTTCTCATACAGAAGGTGAGGCACAAGTTCGATTATGCCTTTTTACAAACTTGAATGAATAAATTCAATTAATTCTTGATTTAAATCCTGAGTAACGGCGGATACATGTTCTAGTATACTATAAAACTGATGTAGAAAAATTAATTTTGTATGTTGAACAATATATATTCGCGATATTAACGAAATATAGGGCTCCTTAGTTCTTTTTAATAGGAAATCGAATGCTAAAGTTGTGAATTTGTCTCTTCTCACTGTTCTTTTCCCACGTGACGAAAACATATGTTTGCTTCACGGCCGTCCCCATACTGAATTTATATATCCTATTAATATTTCACTCATCTCTGCTTCATAGCAACTGGGCGTTATTTTTTGTGCGTTTGCTACTTTTTAGTTCTATGCATGGAACTTAAAAAATTCTAAAAATAAGAAAAATGGCGGCACACTAATATTTTTAATAGAGGGTGGAACTTGTTTTTTAAGCTCGGAGATTTTCATAATCATAATCGTATGATAGATAATCTGGGCGATTTCGGAAGATGAAAAGAATTTTGCTTACTTCGATAGAAAACATTTTTTTTCCCCTTGAAAATTCGCGAAAACGTCTTACGTATGCTACAAATCAAAATTTATTGAAAAGAGCATTTTGTGGAATTAACTAAAAATTTATCTTTTTTCAGTCTTAAAAACTTACTTCATTGCAGTCTTAAAAAGAAAAAAGAAATTTCGATGTTGCGAAAACGTTTGTCAACCTTTTCAATCGCAATTGGTGCGATAACTGCCTAAAATTTCACTTAAAAAGTAAATAAATAAAAAAAAATTATATATATCGAATTTAAACAACAATCGTTATGAGATATGTCTGGACATGTTCGGAAGTAAATTTATACCAAATTTTGTAACTGTGTGTTCCTTAAATTTTCCACTATAGCACACACGAGCATAGTGAGAGAGAGAGAGAGAGAAAGATGGACATACGTAATCTATTATTTAAAATTATAAAACAGTTTCTAGTTTTATTTTAAATTAAATAATATACATTATAGTGATGCACTGTCAACTAGAATAATAGTCAAGGAATGTATTTGACAATTTTCAAGTTAATATTGCATTTCTGGGGATCACCAGATACTGAAATATGACTGGGGGACAAAAATTCTATTGCAGTAAAATTTAAGTAATATTTTGCACTGTTATCCTTAGTTTTAATATTGCATCTGACGTGAATTTTATGCTTACTAATTATTATCTATAGCGTATACTATCCGATATAAAAATACACTAAAATGCACTTTAAAATTTGAGGAATTTCCGTTTAATCCAATTTATAGCTTAAATAAACATTTCTGTGTGGAAAAGCAATTATTTTAAGAGATGGGCAAGTACTCGAATACCTGAAATAACCGAAAATATTTGAGATTCAAGATCTTGAATATAACGTCACTATAAAAAGTTTGAATACCTCAAGTAATGCACTATGATTAACAACAGGTTCTGGAATAAAAGGCCAGGTTGCTCCCGAAGAAGAAATTCGAAATCAAGAGAAAGTTCACTTCCACCAAATGAAAACATTTTCAACTACTGAAGAAATAACAGTCTATATCCTCGCTTAAAGGAATTAATTTTGAAGTAATTAATCACGTCAATAGTTTTATTTTAAGAGCGACTTTTCCACACCTCCACGCTGCAGTACGATCACGTTAAACATGTGGGTCCGAAAGTCCTTCCGAGAGGTTGGTGGTAGGGGAAGGAGGGTACGGTCCCTGTGGATGCCTCCCCCACTGGGTTCCGGTCTAAATTGGGTGGCACTTCCCGACCGTCCAAACAGTTACCTTACACCTTTCTGGTAGGTCGGACGGTCTGGGTTTCAACAACAACAACACCTCCACGCTGCTTCGGACGAGCCGGTCGTTCTGGGTTTTCGACACCTCCACGCTGGAGTTGCACTCGGTAGGCCTGGGTTCGATTCCAGCCACTGCCAAAAACTGCCGCCGTGTTCACGCGGAGTACGATCACGTTAAACATGTGGGTCCTTCCGAGAGGTTGGTGGTAGGGGAAGGAGGGTACGGTCCCTGTGGATGCCTCCCCCACTGGGTTCCGGTCTAAATTGGGTGGCACTTCCCGGCCGTCCAAACAGTTACCTTACACCATTCTGGTAGGTCGGACGGTCTGGGTATCAACAATCAACATCAACAACACCTCTGGTTTAATTTGCTACAAGAAAAAAAAATCCTAGATCCTAAAAGGATTCGAATGCTTATATTCTTAAATAACAAATCTGTGGTAGGTGAGAAACATTTACAATGATTCAATTATCGTAGTTAAAATAACAAAAATAGCAATTAAAAAAACAAACTGCTGTAAAATAATTCAAATTCAAATTAAAACGTTTCAGTTCTTAATTAGTGTGATTTTATTACACATTTTACTATACTGTATAAATTTATTTACTAATAATTAATAAATAATATTTAATGAATATAAATATTTATTAACAATTTGAAACAACTATTCGGGGTATTCGAATATTCGAGATCTTGTTAATATTCGAATTCGATATTCGAATTTGACAAACATTTTCTTCGCCCATCTGTAACTATTTCATTAAAGCGGATTCAACTGCATATTATTTAAACTCTTGAAATATATATCTTACCTTCATAATGTAAATCTCTTGATAAGGAAAACTTTTTGGTGGCAAACTCTTGCATTTGCTCACGCAGTTTTGAGTAAAGGGAAAAGTCGGCCTTCTTCACAAGTTCCAGCGCCGTCGTTCCAGTTTGGGACAGCTCCTGGCCAGCCATGCTCTTTGTGTGAACAGATTCTAGAGGAAAATGGTATAGCTTAGAAATAACTAGGCGTTTCATTTAACTGCAACCCTTTATAGGGAGTAAACGGCGTATACCATAAAACAACTCCTTGAGCCAGCCATGCTCTTTGTGTGAACAGATTCTAGAGGAAAATGGTATAGCTTAGAAATAACTAGGCATTTCATTTAACTGCAACCCTTTATAGGGAGTAAACGGCGTATACCATAAAACAACTCCTTGAGCCAGCCATGCTCTTTGTGTGAACAGATTCTAGAGGAAAATGGTATAGCTTAGAAATAACTAGGCATTTCATTTAACTGCAACCCTTTATAGGGAGTAAACGGCGTATGCCATAAAACAACTCCTTGAGATTTCTCCAAATTACATAAAGGAAGATGTCTGTTTGTGTGTGTGCGGTCTGTAGTGGGAAATTTAAGCGTCGTACAGCCATAAAATTCGGTGCACAGGTACTTCTCGACCCTGTAAGGTGTACTTATGCGTTATTTTTTTAAACGAATTAGTTTTGCTGATATTTTATGTTTTAGCATTTTCATACAAATCGGCTCTTTACCGATTGAAAATATTTTCGCAGTTTTCATTTTGACACTATCGGAAGGATCTAGGAACGTTCTTTCCAACAACACTTGAACCGAATCCGTAGGGCAACTCCTTCATATTTACTTATTTTTGGTAATCGAAATTTGCATGTTTACGTTATCATCGCATCCGAAAAACTAAGATTAGTTCTATACATTGGCTAAAAATCCCATATATATATCTTAGCATTCTAACAATTTTTTTATCGATTTTATAAGTCATTTTAATTTGTTTAATTTTTTAAGTGATCGCAAAGCAGCCAATGGATCTTCCACGAAGTCTGGAGCGAGATCCACGGATCGACTTTTCTATCCGCGGATTTTACTGCATATGAGGGCCTAGGAGGCACAGTCTGTTTGTTCTAGGAAGATTTTAAGCCACACCTTCCCTCCTCAATGTTCCTTTTATTTATTTACTAGTGGGTAACCATGAAAAATCATGGAAAAAAAATTATGTGCCCAAAATAGTTCAAATAAACTGAAATCATACCTCAAAAAGTATTCAGGGGGGATTAGGGTATTATAGTAACTGGTTTGTAATCTCCAACCTCAATAAGGAGGGATTAGACACATGAAGTGGGGAGTTTTTTTCTTGTTAGCCCCCACCTGAGGGAGACTAATCCCACAGTTCTCTGGAGATTTTACACACACTGGAAATTATATTATATTATTTTATTTATTTTTTATTTTGCATATAGGAGAGCGTACACTTTCCGAATCAAAGCCATTTTAAATTATGTTCAAATGTATTACTAAAATGTTACTTTATAAATGTATTACTAAATGTAGCGGGTGTTTATTTAATTATTTATAAGTAGTGGGAATTTGTTAGGACCAACGGTTTTTTTACTACTAATGAATAAATTAACTAAATCTCTGCTTTAACTCCAGAGCAACATTTTCTAGTTAATAATAAAGAAGAGTTCGGAAAAGCGGTCCTTTAGGATTTCGGTGTTAAGAAAACTTATAATAAGAGATGTCCTAAGTTGTAAACACAAACATTTTACCCATCGTGGTTTGGAATATGCTTTAAACTGTAGCCCCCACTCAAAGTAGCTCTCATGTGTATGAAAAGAACTGTAGAACATTAAAATAATTCAATCTTGTCCAATCAGAGCGCTGTAAGCATCGGTCAAAACACGTTTTCTTGCTAAATCCTTTATTGAACAAGAATATTTTGTGCTTCCTACAGGGCAGCTAAATTTCGGCAAATTTTTCTACTATAAAACTCTCAATTCAGAATCAAAAAGAAAAATATTTGCATTTAAAAAATAAATTCATTTAATAACTCCTACTACATTCAGGATTAAAACACCCTCCAGCTGCATTTTACCATCATTCCTTACTTCTCGGCTGCCATTTAATATAAAGCGAATATACTTTCTCAGCGTTTGCCACCTGTTCAGAAAGAAAGTGCGGTCCACTGAAGGGTCAGCAACCTGCACCTGCCGCAAGTAAATAACAGGAATCTCTTTCGACCTTTCATTTGTTCCCATTACCCTCGCCCTCCCACCCCCCGAACCTAAATATCGGCCTTGTAGCTGTAACTGTTATATATTTCGCATCATAGATACCTTAACGTTTGGGGGTATTACAAAATGGCATTTACTTTCACTTCTAATCATGATTTATTGCGTCTGCAACGCTATTTTTTTTACTTTTGGTAGTTATTTTCAATATGTGCTGAAATTGAAGGATATAATTATTATACGGCCTTGAGTTTTATCTTTGTGTGTTTTGTTTAATTCGTCACAGGCTTCGGTTATCTCTGGCGGAGGTATTTGTGCAAAAGTAGGTTAGTATTCCTTTGAAGAAAGGCGATGAAAAAACCGTACTTGAGATTATATCGTAGATGTAAAAACATTGCAGTCAATTTGAACGGGAAAATAATGAAATAAAATTAAACTATGAAATTTTTTTTAATTCTGATGCGGGCAGCATATGACTTTCCCTATTTAATGGAATGAATTTACTCCTTTCACAGTAAAGAAAGGATGTTTAAGATCTACAGCACATTGTTTTTAATGTTGAATTGCGCATTTGTGTCTTTTTCGGATGACAACGTGTAAAATTATTTCAATGTACCCAATTAACTTTTATTTCACGAAATTCTATTTTGACAAGTATCAATATTGATAGCATCAGCAATAAGCAATTTAGTCCACATATATTTTAATAATTCATCAATTTGGCGTCATTTTTGCAATTTTAACGGTAGTTTCGTCAATCTGGAGACAAGTATAGCTAAATTGGCGATATTTCACTAAATGAATCGCCAAATTTATCACCAAGCGTTACAGACAGATGGAGAAAAGAGCATTCCTTATATATAAATGACTGTTAAAACACAAAACTGCTAAAGGAAATATCTTTTCTTGTGAATGGAACAAACTAGATCCACGACAATGATGTTAACAAATTTATCGCATAATATTACGTATAAATAGTGAACATATTTCACAATAATTAATAGATTTTTTTTTAATTTTATGTGATTTGATAAATGTATTTGAAAAATGCTATATCTCGAGAACAGTTCGTGCCAGCGTTCTAAATTTTATTTCAATCGTTTTGTTATGAAAAATTACATAAGAAATGATTATTTACGTAACAGTAGTGAAGGTTATGGTAGTTTGGTGATTTTTTTCAAAATTTCATTCGAAAATTTTGGGTTGTTCTGCATATTCGATTGCGTTTAAAATCAATAGGCTTCCAGTATTTACTGATTTAAATGTTTAAACCAAATTCCGTTCGAAACGCTCTATGCCTTCGTGAGATATCGTCTCCAAGGACACACATATACACGCACACATACATCACCTCAAAAAACTTTCGATTAGAGTTCAGGGATGCTTGAAACGTGTTCTTCCATTGAAAATTTAAATTAGAATTTTAGACCCCGTCACGAATACATTCCCTATACATTATACTATGCATATAGGGAAAGTAATAAAGGGAATTATTTACTTTCCCTATGTAATATACTATGTAATATACTATGTAATATACTATGTACATTACTATGTAATATAAGGAAAATGATGTGTTGCCCACATCATATTTTATATATAGCATAATGGATAAGGAAAGTATTGTGACGGGGTCGAAAATTCGAATGCAAGTTTTCGACGGGACAGCACGTTTCAAGCATCCCTGAACACGAATCAAATGTTTTTGAGGTGATGTGTGTGTGTGTGTGTGAGAGAGAGAGACTGTAGAGACGATATATCATGAAGCGATGAATGAAACGAATGAAGTGATTCAAACGAAATTTGGTAAAAAAAAACTGACAATCAGTAAACACTAGAAGCCTATTGTTTTTAAACGTAATCGAATGTTCAGAAGCACACTAAATTTTGAAATGAAAATTAAAAAAACACATCAAAAATCAAAACCTTCAATAAATGTACGTAAACAGTCATTTCTTTGTATGTAATTTTCATTTTGTATGTTCATGTAATTTTTTGTTAGAAAACGATTGACACAAACTTTTGAATGTTAGTATGAATCGGTCTTGAGATATTGTACATTTTTCAAATAAATGTATTAAAAAATCGCATAAAATTAAAAAAAAAACTTGTTAACTATTGTGAAATATGTTCACTTTTCATATGTAATATTATGCGATAAATTTGTTATCACCATTCTTGTGGATCTAGCTCGTTCCCTTCACATGAGAAGATACTTTGGGTAATACTTTTGTAGTTGGACGCCAATAGCCATTTATCTGCTATAATAATAACTTATTTCTCCATCCATAATGCTTGGCGAGATTTTGGCGACGAATTTGGCGGAATGTCGCCAACGTGGCAACTTTTTAAATGTTGCCAAATTAACGGAAATGTCGCCAAATTGATGAAAATAACACTAAATCAATGAAAGTAACGACTAATTGACGAAAATTCAATATCTTGGAAAGAATATAAGAATCTACTATAAAAATAACCTATTTTTCCGTCCGTAACGTTTGACAAAATTTTGGTGACGAATTAGTCGGAATTTATCCAACTTGCTGATTTTTGAAATGTTACCAAATTGGCGAAAATGTCGCCCAATTGACGAAAATGTC
Source organism: Amaurobius ferox (assembly GCA_951213105.1). Lineage (NCBI taxonomy): Eukaryota > Metazoa > Arthropoda > Arachnida > Araneae > Amaurobiidae > Amaurobius > Amaurobius ferox. The sequence goes on along the minus strand of OX578142.1, from coordinate 112,403,905 downwards.
ACCCAATTGATAAAAATTCGCTAAATTGATGAAACCGACGCCAAATCAATGAAATGACGATTCATTGATGAAAGTTCAATACCTTGGGGAAAATATAAGAGTAGACTATAAGAATAACCTATTTCTCGGTCCTTCCGTGAGTAACGCTTGGCTAGAAATTTAACGGGACGTGGCTAACTTGGCGACTAATTTAAATGTTTGCAAAGTGACAAAAGAGTCGCTAAAGTGATAAAAATGACGCCAAATGGAAGTAATATTTCGCAAATTCTGATTTCCATCATATGACGGGCATACCTTCTAGTATATTAGAAATGCTTTTCTCTCCGTTTGCCTGTAACACTGGGTGATGCATTTGGCAAACTTGGTGAATAATCTAACAACGTATTGCCAACTTGGCGATATTTCGCCGGAAATGACGAAAATATCTTCAAAATTGCAAAAATGACGCCTAATTGATGAATTAAATATTTTAATTTATGGACTATATCGCTTATTGAGGATGCTATCAATATTAATAATTGTTTATTTATATTTGCGCGAAATATAAGTTAATTGGGTATTTTGAAATAGTTTTACATGTTGCCATCCGTAAAATCGCCAAATGTACAATTCAACGTTAAAAACACAGTACCGTGGACCTTATGCATTATATTTTGACTCTAAAAGGAGTAAATTCATTGCATTATATAAGGAAGGTCATGTGCTGCCGACATCAGATTTTTAAAACTATTGTTCTACATTAAAAGATTCTATATTCTTCTACTACTAAAACTATTCTTCTCATTCAAAGTTTAAGTGATTTTTACTTTCCTTATATACATTTTATAATGTATAAGGAAAGTATTGTGAAGTGGTCGAAAATTCGAATCCGAGTTTTCGACGGGAGAACACATTTCAAGCATTCCTGAACACGAATCGAACGTTTTTGAGGTGAAGTCTGTATATATATATATATATATATATGTGTGTGTGTGTGGTGTGTGTGTGTGTGGTGTGTGTGTCGGGGGGGGGGGGGTCGAGACGGTATCTCACGAACGAATGAAGCGATTCGAACGAAATTTCGTACATAAAATATAATCAGTAAACACTGGGAGCCGATTGTTTTAAACGTAATCGAATGTTCAGAACCATCCTAAATTTTGAAATGAAATAAAAAAAAAACCATCAAAAATTCTAAACCTTCAATAAAGTTAAGTAAATAGTCATTTCTTATATAATTTTCATTAGAAAACGATCGACACAAATTTTAGAACGTTAGCGTCAACCGTTCATGAGATATTGCACATTTTTCAAATAATTTTTTTTTAAAAATCACATAATATGAAAAAATTATTAACTACTGTGAAGTATGTTCACTTTTCATATACAGTATTATGCGATAAATTTGTTATCACCATTCTCGTGGATCTAGCTCATTCCATTCACGAGAGAAGATACTTTGGGTAATAGTTTTGTATTTGGAAGCCATTAGTCTTTTATTTAAGAATAACCTATTTCTCCATCCATAACGCTTGGCAAAATTTTGGCGATGAATTCGGCGAATTATCGCCAACTTGGCGGGTTTTTTCAAATGTTGCTAAACTGAAGAAAATATATCCAAATTAATAAAAATGTCCCCAAATTGATAAAAAAAAAATTACGCTAAATCAATGAAAATGACGACAAATTAATGAAAATTCAATATCTTGGAAATAATATAAGAATCTACTATAAGAAAAGATACTTAGGGAGATAATTTTGCATTTGGAAGCCATTAGTCGTTAATCTATGCTAAAAATAACTTATTTCTCCATCCATAACGCTTGGCGATATTTTGGCGTCAGATATAGCGGAATATCACCAAGTAAGCAAGTGTTTTTTAATTTTACCGAACTGACAGAAATGTCGCCAAATTGATAAAAATGTCGCTAAATTGATAAAAAAAATGTTTCCAAATTGATATAAATGACACTAAATCAATAAAACTGACGGCTAATTGATGAAAAGTATTCAATATCTTGGAAAGAACATAACAAACAACTATAAGAATAACCCATTTCTCCGTTCGTCCGTAAAGTGTGGCGAAAAATTTGGGGGGATGTCGCAAATCTGGCGACTTTTCAATATTACCAGATTGGCAAAAATGTCGCCAAGTAGATAAAAATATCACCAGATTGATAAAAAATGACTCTAAATAGGAAGCAATGCTTTGCAAATTTTTAATTCCGTCATATGACGATCATACCTTCTCGTATATAAGAAATGTTGGCGAATGATCCAGCGAAATATCACCAAATTGGCGATGTTTAGCTCCAGATTGACGAAAATATAGTCAAAATTGCAAAAATGACGCCAAGTTAACGAAAATGGCGCCTAATTGATGAATTTATTACTAAAATATTTTAATATATGCACTATATTGCTTATTGACAATGCTATCAATATTGATAACTGTTAATTTAGAGCTGCGTGCAATATAAGTTAATTGGGTACGAAATAGCTTTACAAGTTGTTATCCGGAAAAGCGACAAATGTACAATTCAACGTTACAATCACTGTTCAGTGAATCTTTCCATCATTTTTTAACTGGGAAAGAAGAAAATTCATTGCATCATATAAGGGAAGTCATGTGCTGCCCATATCAGATTTTTAAAAACAGGATGATAAGCACATTTTGGTAAGTTTTAACTAAGTTTTATGATTTTAAAGAATTATGTCAGCATTTGTATTGTGTTAACTGTCGTGTTCTGACATAAATATAAAAATATCCTTCACACATGGTAATTTTTTTTCACAAAATCATATTTACTATCTTCTTAAATCTTACTGCTTACCTATTTGAGAAGAGGACATTGATTCCTGCTCCTCTAACTTAGTTAAAAGAGCTACGTGAAGATGATCGATGTATCGCACAGCTTCTTCAATCACTGTCACCTACAAAAGGAACAGAATAAAACTATTTTATTTCTTTTCCCCCAAAAAACACCTGATTTCTAAATTAAGTGCACAAAAGACTCTAACCCTGCTTCCTCTTGGATAAATCTCTAAAGTATATTTTGCGATGTTTTTTGTGTTAGGTCGTCTATTTGGAAGAAATTATATTGATTATAAATATTAAAATTACATAATTAAGGCATGAGTTGATGAATAATGAACTGGATAAATTTCTTTAATATCCAATTTAGATATATCATATAGCAGTTTAGATGTATTATACAGCACCAAACGCACAAAACATAGCGATTTTATTTATGTTCCGCAAAGAAATGTAGTCTTTAAATTAAATACATCAAAGATATAGTCCAGACTATAGATCTATATATAGGGTGGGGCCTATGTATAGAAACTATGGAATCCGTGATTTATTACTTTTCATACATACGTAGTATAATCTCGAGAAAATATTGTGACAGGGTCAGAAATTCGAATTCGAGTTGTCGACGAAGAAGCACGTTTCAAGAATCCCCAAACGCAAATCAAACAATTTTGAAGTAATGTGTGTGTGTGTGTGTGTGCTCGATATCTCACGAAGGAATTGAGCGATTTCAAAAGAAAAATCGGTACGATTGTCGCAATCAGTGAATACTGAAACCCTAATGATTTTAAATGTAATTGAATGTTTGCAAGACCTCCAAATGTTCGAATTAATTTTCAAAAAAACATTAAAAAACCACAACCGTCAATAACGCTAAATAAGTAATTATTCTATAAGTAATTTTTCATTGAAAAACGAATAACGCTAATTTTAAACCCTTAGCATGAACCGCTTTCGAAATATTGTACTTTTTTCCAATAAATTTATCAAAAACTTACACAAAATAAAAATAAAAATGCAAGTATGTTCAATTCATGTATGTTCACTTTCTATATACAGTGTTATGTGATAAATCTATCAACATTATTCTTGTGAATCTAGCTCGTTTCATACACAAGAAAATACAACGTTTGCAAAAGCTTTATGTTTGGACATCAAACAACTCGGCCATTGTTATTTATATTAATTTAATGTTATATTTTGATATGGATTTTGCGCATGAGAACCAGGCAGGGCTACCTGAAACAAGGCTCGGACATGAAGGAAAGATGGGATACGTGGCGTCGCAGATGGGAGACCTGTAATCGCTCCGATTGTATGGAGGTTTATGGACGATATCGGAGTGATGTGTTAAAATTTCCATTTCTTTAATAAGAAAAAATAATAAATTTAATTATAAGTCTAGGTTGAGGGAGCAAGATCAGTGTCTTCAATAAATTCTCAAAACGTAAGTTGTTTATTTCCACCTCTGTATGCGCACGCATCATATAAATCAGAGGTTGTGAAAGTGACAGTTAAGTCAAGGTACTTTAAACCAGTTAAGTGCTTCCGCTAGAAAATCATACCAAGGAGGAAATCGCCTCCCCCCCTCCGATATTGATCTTTAGACCAGATTTCTGCCGATTGAGCTATCCAGTGTCTATTTCAATTATAAAAGAACAAGAAAGATCAATCATGCTTAAAATTAATTCTCATTATGAAACACTTTCCAACTTCAATGCAATTTTATTTAAAAAAGTCGAAAATGCAATACATTCCTCTGTAATATTTTAAAACTTATCACAATGCTACATTGATTTATAATATTTGAAAACTTAAACCTTCATTGAAACATGAACTTCATTCAAATGACGGCATTGAAACATAAATTGCCTGGTTTAAATATCTCTAAAATGCAATACATTCCACGGTAATATTTTTAAAACTATCATAATACTATAATAATTTATTATATTTGAAAACTTCATCGAAAACAACTGAAATAAATTCAAATGACGTCATAGAAAAAATAACACGCCTGGATCTCTCTATAAAAGCAGGATTTCATTCATAACTTTCTCCATTTCATTCATCACAATACTATAATAATTTATTTTATTTAAAAATTAAGACCATGGAGCTACAATTCATAAACTCTATGCTTAAAACTTCATCGAAAAAAATCGTCCTTCTGTTTATAAAATCAATTAATATTTCATTCATATCAGCCATGCAGACTCCATGGACTGGATTATTTTGTGTTAAAGAAATACAGTAGTTCTAATACAACTCATTCTACATATTTTGCTGTTTACATTTTACATAGGTGAAAAATAGGCTTAGTTGTAGAAATAATCAAATTTGAATGAGAATTTAAACTCAAATATATTGTCATTGTGTTGTTTTAGTATGTAGATGCACAGAATTTAAGCAAAAATAAAGTAGTTTTAGGACAGATACAACACTCAATATGAATTAAAAAGAACTTTAAAAAATCACGATTTTGAAACAAGATGGATGCCATATATCATTTTGATGTGAGTCATGTGATCGTTTCATATCATGGTTACGTGATCGTTTCATATAAGATGTGTAATTATTATTTTAATTTTTATTTAAAAACTACTGAATATATTTCGCTGAATTTTTTTATATATTTTATGGAACAATTTGACTACTACCTAAAATTTTCGAAGCAATTTGTGAATTTTAAATCCGCTTAAAAAATGTTTGAAAAATTACGTTCCATAGGGCTCAATGTATTTCATTTTTTCAACCCGGGTTCAATCCAAAACTAATTGGGTGATATTATTCATTTATATTCCCATAGGTCCTACAGACCGTCTGAACAACATACTAAAATTTCATTTTGATTAAGTCATTTTTACGGCAGTTATCGTGCTAACGGACAGACAGACAGACAGACAGACAGACAGAATGAACAAAGTCATAAACACTTTTCAACTTTGTTGTAAAGTGTTAAAAACTGTAGCCCCAGTAACTTAAAGGATAGAGCTTTAAATAACCATAGATCTGTGGTTTCATCCCGGTGTAAACATGTTCTTAAGAAAGACCGGTTGAAGCTTTATCTATAAAGCTAATGGGGCTGCAGTATTTTTTTCTATATTTGAAGTGAATCCTACACTAGGATAAGGAGAAAACCTGATTACTGTCCCCTAATTTTGAAGCTGAAAATACTTGACCTCAATCCTTCTGTGTTGTTGTTGAGGCCCACCTAGACCGTCCGACCTACCAGAAAGGTGTAAGGTAACCGTTTGGACGGCCGGGAAGTGCCACCCAATTTAGACCGGAACCCAGTGGGGGAGGCATCCACACAGACCGTACCCTCCTCCTCCTACCACCAACCTCTCGGAAGGACTTACGGACCCACATGTTTAACGTGATCGTACTCCGCATGAACACGGCGGCAGTTGTGGCAGCGTGGAAATCCAGCGCGCAAACCACCGGGCTACCGCGCCCGAAATGTGCCAACTGCACGCGATGTTCCCAGGTGGCCACCCACCCAAGTACTAACCGCTCCCGATGCTGATTGACTTCGGTGATCTAACGAGAACCGGTGTTTTCAGCACGGTAGGGCCGTTGGCTCAATCCTTCTGTGTGTCTTCTTTGCACACTTCATCGTAATTTCATTTTTATATTCACAATATTTTTATTCTGTACAGCACGAGTTACAGAATTGCTCAGTCGTCGAGGTGGAACCAGTCATCTAAACCCCTAGATTAGCGCTTTCCTGACTGAGACCCATGTGTTTTGTAGTATTATTTTTATGGTGTGTCACCTACTTGAATGAAAAGATTTCAGGTATAAATATTAGGTATAACAGTGTGAATAACTAACTCGAGACAATTTTTATTACTATACGATTCTTACATTTTAATTTTTTTTGTAAAATTATGTATTAAAAAGTCTCTCATAAAATATAATCGTGAACAATCCTGTCAGATCATGAATAATCGACTAAGTTTGTAAAAATCGGATAGTTTAGTTGATAGAGCACTTCCAGAGGAAAACGTATTGCTGTCATTTTAACAACGTTGTTATTCCTGGTAGACGAAATATGAGAGAAAAATACCAGGGATTTGTTGTGGTAATAGCTCATCTGGTAGAGATTTTTGTCTGGAGAACAAGAGGTGGTCTCAGATCTTGCGCTCGAAAGATTTGATATTTGCGTCCGAACGTTCTTGTCCTTACAATGCGTAATGAATATAGCATATTAAATTTTGCGTAAAAACGAACGATGCAGAAAAAATGATGGAATGTAAATCACGGGTGCGAAGAAGTCTTAGCCAGCTTTGAAATGTGTGTGTGTGTGTGTGAATTCTAGCTTCTTTCACTATGAATGAAACGTAGTTGCTAGTGCATTAATAGATATCTCTCAAAAGAAAAGATTCCCCGAAATTCGCTGCAAAATACAGATTACTCCAAATTACAGAAAGATCCGTGGGATACCTTGAATAATTTATCAAAATACCAGCATATAAATATGTACAAGATTACATTCAAGGATATCTCATTTTCCCCTTTCTTCCTTTTAACGTAAAACGAATTGGCAAAACATATCCTGTGTTTTAAGAAATGTATTTGCGTTCTTTTTCAATGCATTTAAATTGCTATGAATCATGATAACTAGATAACATATATATCAGCACTGAACGGATTTTGCTTTCAATTATTTTTACCTGTTGTTTTTCCTTTGCTTTTAAACAACATGTTTTGCCAGTCTATTTAAATCAGGTTTGTAAAACATTTGCAAATGCTTGCGAAGAACTGCTGTGTAATACACGGAGACAGAGATTTGTATTCAAATATTTTTAAACTGAAAATATATTTAACTGAAATTGGATTTTTGACTCAATTGTTTATAATAACTGTGATAATAATGATATAATAATAATTTAAAGTATGTTGGAAAGCAATACTTCATTTAAGATGAACAGATTTGTAATATTCAAGATACATAGCTTAAGATATATAGTATTTGAGTAAGGAACACACCATTTTTATTTTACACAATTTTTATTTATATTCACAGTACAAAAAAGTATTAGAGATTGAAAGTACTTTCAAATTTCCCAGAAGTCCCAGCTTTGAGTTAGAAGGCTGAATCTTAGCAAACATATAGTACAGACTGCGGTACAGGACACAACGGAGCCGGACTTTAGATTTACACTTCAAGGTTGGAAAAAAAGGGGGAGGGAGATCAAAAGTGCTTTCAGATTTCCCAAAAGATTTCCCAAACACCTTTGACTTAGAAGGCTGAATCTTAGCAAATATATAGTACCTTCCATGGTACAGAGCTCAAAGAAACCGTACTTTAGATTTACGCTCCAACGTTGGAAAAAATGGGAGAAGGGAGATTAAAAGTACTTTCAGATTTCCTAGAAGCCCCTTGACTTAGAAGGCTGAATCTTAGCAAACATATAGTACCGACTACTGTACAGAACCCAAAGCCGGTCTTTAGATTTACGCTCCAACGTTAAAAAAAATGGGAAAAGGGAGATTGAAATTACTTTCAGATTTTCCAGAAGCCCCAGCTTTGACTTAGAAGGCTAAATTTTAACAAACATATAGTACCGACTACGGTACAGAACCCAACGAAGTTGGACTTTAGATTTACTCTCCAACGTTGGAAAAACTGGAGGAGGGAGATTAAAAGTACTTTCAGGTTTCCCAAAAGCCACACCGTTGACTTAGAAGGCTGAACCTCAGCAAACATATAGTACCGACTGCGGTACAGAACCCAAAGAAGCCGGACTTTAGATTTATGCTCCAACGTTGGAAAAAATGGGAGAAGGGAGATTGAAAGTACTTTCAGATTTCCCAGAAGCCACACCTTTGACTTAGAAGGCTGAATCTTAGCAAACATATAGTACCGACTGCGGTACAGAACCCAAAGAAGCCGGACTTTAGATTTATGCTCCAACGTTGGAAAAAATGGGAGAAGGGAGATTGAAAGTACTTTCAGATTTCCCAGAAGCCACACCTTTGACTTAGAAGGCTGAATCTTAGCAAGCATATAGTACCGACTACGGTACAGAACCCAAAGAAACCAGACTTTAGATGTATGCTCTAACGTTGGAAAAAATGGGAGAAGGGAGACTGAAAGCATTTTCAGATTTTCCAGAAGCCCCAGCTTTCACTTAGAAGGCTGAATCTTAACAAACATATAGTACCTACTACGGTACAGAACCCAACAAAGCTGGACTTTAGATTTACGCTCCAACGTTGGAAACCTGGAGGAGGGAGATTAAAAGTACTTTCAGATTTCCCTGAAGCCACACCTTTGACTTGGAAAGCTGAATCTTAGCAAACATACAGTATCGACTACGGTACAGAACCCAAAGAAGCCGGACTTTAGATTTACGCTCCAACGTTAGAAAAAAATGAGAGCAGGGAGATTGAAAGTACTTTCAGATTTTCCAGAAGCCCCAGCTTTGACATAGAAGGCTGAATCTTAGCAAACAACCCCCTCCCCCCATATACATGCTGATTCCCTATATTCCATCCTCCTATATAGAGTTTACTCATCTGACATGAAAAGCAACATGTAATTTGTGCAACGAATACATATCTCATTATTTCTAAAGTTTCTTACCTCTGAAATTTGAATGCTGCTAAAAAAAATATATCACGATGTCAACAAACGCCATCTTGGAAGCACATTTCATACGATACAACGCATAAGGAAATACCAGCCAATCAGAAGGGCCTATTCAGATGACGTACGTTTTCATACGTCTTGCGGCATATGAAATTCAAACGGTAATTCGATCTAAAAATATTTCAAAGAAAAAAATGCTGTAAAATTTGTGACACTCATTAATTTACTTTTGTATTTGATTTTCAGATGTTTGTGTTTACTCTGTGTTTTCACAAAAACTTTCGATATTTTGACTTAAATATATTGTAGTTATTACCTGACATGGCCGGAATAATGTAGGGCATAGCTGATAAGTGCCGATCAGGAGGCCCAGGTACGATTTCTAATTCTTGTCAATTCTGATTTTTAAGGAAAATGAAATTAAATGTTCCGCAACATTTTTAAAACAGAAAACATTTGACAATTTTTTGAATCGTGTCATTTACGTGTCTGTATGCGCGCGTGGGCATCATCATTAAAGAACATATGTACGTATTGCTATGAAATTTTATGCTTAAACACGTTATGTATAAAATTGGTTTATAAATTTGAATATCATTTTAGTTTTTCATCAATATTATTAATTTTTATAATCTAATTTCCACAGAAACCGGGGAAATATATTAGATTTATTTATTTTTTGTTCAGGTTTTCAATGTTATTTTGTCATATAATTTTTATTTTCAAATAAACCCAAGAAAACTAATTATTTAAAATGAAATCAACAATATTGTGTCTTATTAGAATTTCATTTTTTTTTCAATGCGTAGCCTGAAAATATTTAAATTTAAATTTGTAATTTATTCACACAAATTAACAAATGACCCCGACATACTTCTGATCCACTGGAGCCATAAATTCTTAATCTGGCAATAGCGGTTATCTGCTAAAATGAATCTCATGTTTTAGCTTAATTGATTCATTGCCACAGCCTGCAAAAAATCTTTTAAAACGAATGTAAAAGTAATTCATTACGGAGGTAAGCTCGTATAAAAATGAAATGTTCACCATTCTGACACTTAGAGTATTTTCAGTATGACAGTTTTATAGTCGATTAAAATAAAATAAAAAAAATGTTTTGAGTTACAAAACAATTCTGATGTAACTAGCCGAATACCCGTTGAAAATCAACGGTGTCGCAATAAGCAACCCCTGAATAGTGCAAATTTTTTAATAATTCGCGTTTCACATTTATTCGACAAATCGAATATTTTGGTGTTCAATACCCCCTAAAAAGAAAATATTGGTAAACTGAATTTGCGAATTTCTTCCTTTCGAATTATCTACCCGTACAACACATTAAAGTCTATCTCATCCCGAGGCACCCCTATATTGTTATTTCTCCTTTGGAACTTTTTTTTGTGAAGCACATCCATAAATGAACATTTTTGAAAAACTCTGTTTGTCTTGTTTTTTTTTTATCAGATGAATGGCCCATATACCAGATATCAAGCCTCTATCACATTTAAAAGGAAGTGTACCCCATTTATTCGGAAAATCGAACATATTAGTGTGCGGAACCCCTTAAAGTAACAAAAATTGGAAATCAGAAATTTCATACTTTCTTCCTTTCAAACTATCTTCCCGTACGCCAAATTTGAAGTCCTTATCCTATCGCGAAGAGAAGCATGTTTTTCTATCACTTCACCTTTCGACCGTTTTCTGTGTAGCACCCCGTTAAAGAACATTTTTGTCAAACTGTATTCATCTTTGGTTTTTTTGTCCATATACTAAATTCCTCTATCATATTGTAAAGGAGGCGTTTTTTATTTGTTCGGCAAATCAAATATTTTAGTGAGCGGCACCCCCCTACAATAACAAATGTTGGAAAACTGAAAATGCACACTTTCTTCCTTTCCAACATTTTACCCGTACACCAAATTTTAAGTATCTATCTCATCGCGAAGCATGCTTTTCTAGCATTTTATCTTTCGAATGTTTTTGTGTGGAGTACCCACCTCCTTAAATACACATTTTTGAAAAACTCTATTATTTTTGTGATTTCTATCAGATGATTCGCCCATATACCAAATATCAAGTTCCTATCACGTTTTAAAAGGGGCGTTTCTCCTTTATTCCGAAAATCGAACATTTTGGTGTGAGACCCCCCCCCCCCCCAAAGTAGAAAATATTGGTAAACTGAAATTGTACACTTTCTTCCTTTCAAACTATCTACCCTTACACCAAATTTGATATCTCTATCTCATTCCACAGCATGGTTTTTTATCAATTCACTTTTCGAACATTTTTCTCTGGAGCACCCCCTTAAACGAACATTTTTGAAAAACTATATTCGTTTTGGGTGTTTCCGTCAAATGATTAGCCCATCTACCAAATTTCAAGCCTCTATCAAATTTTAAAGGAGCGTTTTCTCATTTATTCTGTAAATCGAACATTTTGGTGTGCAGCACCCCCTTAAGTAGAAAATATTGAAAATCTGAAATTGTACACGTTCTTCCTTTCAAACGGTTTACCCATACACCAAATTTGAAGTCTCTATCTTATCGCAAAGCACACTTTCCCATCATTTCACTTTTCGAACGTTTTGGTGTGGAGCACCCCCTAAACGAACATTTTAGAAAACTATATTTGTTTTAGGTGTTTTCTTCAAATGATTAGCCCATATACCAAATTTCAAGCCTCTATCAAATTTTAAAGTGGCCGTTTCTCATTTATTCGGTAAATCGAACATTTTGGTGTGCAGCACCCCCTTAAGTAGAAAATATTGAAAATCTGAAATTGTACACTTTCTTCCTTTCAAACGGTTTACCCATACCAAATTTGATGTCTCTATCTTATCGGAAAGCACACTTTCCCATCATTTCACTTTTCGAACGTTTTGGTGTGGAGCACCCCCTAAACGAACATTTAAGAAAACTATATTTGTTTTAGGTGTTTTCTTCAAATGATTAGCCCATATACCAAATTTCAAGTCTCTATCAAATTTTAAAGTAGCCGTTTCTCATTTATTCGGTAAATCGAACATTTTGGTGTGCGGCACCCCCTTAAGTAGAACATATTCAAAATCTGAAATTGTACACTTTTTTCCTTTCAAACGGTTTACCCATACACCAAATTTGAAGTCTCTATCTTATCGCAAAGTATGCTTTCCCATCATTTCACTTTTCGAACGTTTTGGTGTGGGGCACCCCTTCTATAGAACGTTTTCGAAAAATTCGATTTTTCCAGGGGGTTTTATTGAACGACCGAGCCGTGTACCAAATTGCAAGTCTCTATCTATTCGGGAAGTGCCTAAAAAAAGCGTGACAGACAGACAGACAGACAGACGGACACTTGGCAATTAGTATATAAAGATAATGTATACTATATAAGAAAAGCCCTTATCTATGTCTGTCTATTTGTCTGTCTATCTGATCCATTTGGTGACAAAATTAGTGATAATTTGTGGCCTTGGTGACAAATTTGGCAAATATTGCCAAATTGACGACTTGAAAAGTTTACTAAATTACGATTTCACCAAATAACTGAAAAAATATATTTAATTTAATTATATTTCGTTGGGTGATGGTATTGGAATCATATTTCGATAGAAGGTCGTATAATTATGATCAATATTATTCATAATATTGAGAGCATTTGTCCAAAGATATTAGGAGAGCAAGGGATACAGACGGCCAGAATAATGGGAATCTTTTATATGCATCCAACCATGTGGCTTAACTATCACTGATATTGAATAATATTGTGCGTGTTAAGTCACGTGGATCATTTAATATTATCAGAGACTATTTTTTACAATGATGATCCTAAAGCAGATTCTATGACAAGAAGGTGGGAAAATAGTTAATGAGCAGCTGGTGCGTTTATTTGAGTCTGTATCACACGAATGCGTATATTTATTTATTTATTTGTGTGTCTTTAATGTATACTTCGTGAAACATTATGTTTTTGGCTAATATTATGCGGTTTAACGGTTAAGAAAATGAAACAATGACAAGGAATGCTTACCTTGGAGACGTTTGGTTTGAAAGCAATGGAAGGAACCATGATGCGTAATTTTTGGTATTCTTTGTGCTTCAAGTTCTTCATCCTGTTTCGAAATTCTTCCTTTTGCTTTTTAATAAACCACCTCTCTTTCTTTGTAAAAGATTCTTCGACAGTTACCTCGGGATATGTCATTCTGAAATAGAATTAATGCAAATGTAAAACATTTAGCATAAATAAATTGCAATACCTAGCTTTACCATTAAGTTTCAAAATACACTAGTGCCTAAAATTAAAAGATAATGTGCAAAATGTGTAATTGGCACTATAATAAGGAAATAATATGCACATATTGAGTGAGGGAGGTGATGCATCAAAATAATCGAGCATTTTCATTACAGCTATATAGGATTCTGATTTTGACGTCGTTTATCCGTTTTAGCTTCGAGGCCAGGGGACAATCTAAAATTTCAAAAATTCGAATTAAGGGTGACGGTGCAAAGGAATAATAAACAAGAAAGATTAATCATGCATAAAGCATTGATTATGAAACACTTTCCAACTGAAATGCAATTTTATTTAAACATCTCTAAAATGCGTTACATTCAGCTCTGATATATTTTAAATTATCACAGCACTACAATAATTTATTATATTTGAAAACTTAAAACTTCATCCAAAAAAATGAACTTTATTTAAATGACGTCTTCGAAATATAAATCGTCTGGTTCTCTATGTAGAAGCAATGAATCTCGTTCATATAACTTTTATTTCAGACTCCAGAGCTAAATAATGTTGCGTGAAAAAAAGGCAGAAATTCTTGTAAAACTCATCTTACAAACATTTGTTTACATTCTGCATCCATTAAAACAAGGCTTCGTTGTAGAAATAATCAAAATGTGATGATCATTTAAACTCAAAAATATTGTAATTGCGTTGGCGCAGAATATAGGTGCACAGAAAATACGCTAAAATACAGCAGTTTTAAGAAGGATGCAACATTAAATATAAATTTAAAAGGACGTTAAAAATCGCGATTTTTACTTTGGGAAAAAAAAGTGCATGCTATATTTTTTTTGAAGTGGGTCACGTTATCTCTTCATATAATATGGGTGTAATTAATTTTTTAATTTTTATGTAAAAAACTACCGAGCATATTTCGCTGATATATTTTTTATATATTTTATAGAATAATTTGAATATATTCTAAAATTTTCGAAGCAATTTGTGAATTTTAACTTTGCTTAACAAATGTTTGAAAAATTCTGTCCCATAGGGTTCAATGTATTTCATTTTTTCAATCCGGGTTCAATCCAAAACTAATTGGGTAATATTATTAATTTACATTCCCATATGTCCCACAGCCCGTCTCAACAACATACTAAAATTTCATTTTGATAAACTCATTTTTACGGTAGTTATCGTGCAAACGGACAGACAGATAGACAGACAGACAGAATGAACAAAATCATAAACACTTTTCAACTACGTTGGAAAGTGTTAAAAACTCAGCATCACTTTGTGTAATGACTGAGCATTTTCACTCATGCTAGAATCTAGGTTTTGGTCTCATTCAATTCGTCTCAACTTTCAGGTCAACGAAAAAATCTAATACTTTGAATATTTGAATTAGAAGTGACAATGTAAAGGAATAATTAAAAAAAAATCAAAACCACTTTTTAACACTTTACAATAAAGTTGAAAAGTGTTTATGACTTTGTTCATTCTGTCTGTCCGTTAGCACGATAACTGCCGTAAAAATGACTTAATCAAAATGAAATTTTAGTATGTTGTTCAGACGGTCTGCAGGATCTATGGGAGTATAAATGAATAATATCACCCAATTAGTTTTGGATTGAACCCGGGTTGAAAAAATGAAATACATTGAGCCCTATGGGACCTAATTTTTCAAACATTTTTTAAGCGGATTTGAAATTCACAAATTGTTTCGAAAATTTTAGGTAATATTCAAATTGTTCCATAAAATATATAAAAAAAAATCAGCAAAATATATTCAGTAGTTTTTGAAATAAAAATTAAAATAATAATTACACATCTTATATGAAGCGATCACGTGATCATGATATGAAAAGATCACGTGACCCACTTCAAAATTAAATATGGCATCCATCTTGTCTCAAAATCGTGATTTTTAAAGTTCTTTTTAATTCATATTGAGTGTTGTATCCGTCCTAAAACCGCTTTATTTTTGCTTAAATTCTGTGCATCTACATACTCAAACAACGCAATTACAATATATTTGAGTTGAAATGACCATCCAAATTTGATTATTTCTACAACGAAGCCTATTTTTCACTTATGTAAAATGTAAACAGAAAAATATGTAGAATGAGTTGTATAAGAATTGCTGTATTTCTTTAACGCAAAATTATTTAGCCCATGGAGTCTGCATAGCTGATATGAATGAAATATTCATTGATTTTACAGAGAGAAGGACGATTTTTTTCGATGAAGTTTTAAGCATAGAGTTTAGTTACTTGTAGCTCCATGGTCTTAATTTTTAAATAAAATAAATTATTATAGTATTGTGATGAATGAAATGAATGGGGAAATGTTATGAATGAAATGCTGCTTTTATAGAGAGAGCCAGGTGTGTTATTTTTTCTATGACGTCATTTGAATGAATTTCTGTTGTTTTCGATAAAGTTTTCAAATATAATAAATTATCGTAGTATTATGATAATTTAAAAAATATTACCGAGGAGTGTATCGCATTTTAGAAATGTTTAAACCAGGCAATTTATATTTCAATGCCGTTATTTGAATGAATTTTATTTTTTCGATGGAGGTTTAAGTTTTCAAATATAATAAATTAATCTAGTATTGTGATAAGTTTTAAAATATTACCGAGGAATGTATTGCATTTTAGAGATGTTTAAATAAAATTGCATTGAAGTTGGAAAGTGTTTCATAATCAATGCCTTAAGCATGATTATGAAACACTTTCTTATTAAAATTATCGAGTATATCCACTAGAGCGAGAATCTTTGTTTTTTTCTGATTAGACACATCTCATCTTCCAGTAACAAAAAAGTCGAAAATTTTGAGCATTTGAATTCGGGTGACAATACAAAGGGATTTAAAATACTTTTCACCACTTTGCCTCTCAAATATATGCGCCATTTCATTTTTAACACTTTACAACAAAGTTGAAAAGTGTTTATGACTTTGTTCATTCTGTCTCTCTGTCTGTCTGTCTGTAAAATGTATAAAAAAAATTCAGCGAAATATATTCAGTAGTTTTTTAAATAAAAATTTAAATAATAATTACGCCTCTTATATGAAACGATCACGTGACCATGATATGAAACGATCACATGACCCACTTCAAAATGATATATGGCATCTATCTTGTTTCAAAATCGTGATTTTTTAAGTTCTTTTTAATTCATATTGAGTGTTGTATCCGCCCTAAAACTACTTTATTTCTGCTTAAATTTTGTGCATCTACATTCTGAAACAACGCAATGACAATATATTTGAGTTTAAATGCTCATCTAAATTTGATTATTTTTACAACTAATCCTATTTTTCACCTATGTAAAATGTAAACAGCAAAATATATAGAATGAGTTGTATTAGAATTCCTGTATTTTTTTAACACAAAATAATTTAGTCCATGGAGTCTGCATGGCTGATATGAATGAAATATTAATTGATTTCATAAAGAGAAGGACGATTTTTTTCGATGAAGTTTCAAGCATAGAGTTTAATTTTTTGTAGCTCCATGGTCTTAAACAAAATGTTTAAATAACATAAATTATTATAGTATTGTGATGAATGAAATGATGGGAGAAAGTTATGAATGAAATCCTGTTTTTATAGAGTTTCCAGGCGTGTTATTTTTTCTATGACGTCATTTGAATTAATTTCAGTTGTTTTCGATGAAGTTTTCAAATATAATAAATTATCGTAGTATTATGATAATTCTGAAACTATTACCGAGGAATGTATAACATTTTAGAGATGTTTAAACAAGGTAATTTATATTTCAATGCCGTCCTTTGAATGAAGTTCATTTTTTTCGATGAAGGTTTAAGTTTTCAAATATAATAAATTAATGCAGTATTGTGATAAGTTTCAAAATATTACCGAGGCATCATTTTAGACTTGCTTAAATAAAATTGCATTGAAGTTGGAAAGTGTTTCATAATCAATGCTTTAAGCATGATTGATCTTCCTTGTCATGCTTAAATTTGAAATGATTTTTGATATACTGAAATTTTATTAAGTGCGTAGGTGTTACATTTAGCGACCACTAGCCATTAAGAACACTCGAATCGCAGGCGAAATAGCTAGTCATAATAAGATAATTCAATAAATTTTAATATGGAATGTTTTTGTTACATGATACATCAAATTTGGGAATGTTAGCACTATTATGGAATTTGAAAACTGTGTTTCGTTGGTAAAAAAGAAAGTGCAGAAAACCGACATTGTTATGGGTTTTAAAAGCAATGCACAAGCGACAAATAATATACTATATAAGAAAGGCCGATATTTCTACCATCTATCATCTATCACGTTTGGGATAAGTCAAGTTTTGCGAAATGTCGCCATCTATTCAATATCTCTGAAAATGAAAATTATTTTTTTATCATAATCCCTGTCGCTGTTTGGAAATTGCTTTAATACTTGCAAGTCAAAATATACCTAGTTGCACTATTCGTGAAATAGGTACGCTTCATTAGAGGTCTAGAGAGTAATAAGGTAATTCAATTTTTGTTGGGGGATTTATGGTAATTATATTTTCCAGGAGTCATATAGTAATTAATAAAATTGATCGGGTGAGATGCGTGGTTTGCATATATGTATCAGGGATTTTTAAGAACAAGGGCTACAGGTAATTAAATTCCTTTGAATATAAAATACTGTCATATATACTCTTATGACAATTATCAGATTGTTTCTTAATACGAACTTGAAAATTCGATCACAAACAGATCAGTTGTGATTGGAAAGGGGTGATAAGTTATTTTAATTTCCCTTTCACAATAACGTTCATACAAAATTATGGAACTTTTTGGCCCCTAGAATTTGGAAACGGGAAAAGGAAAACCTTAAGCAACCTGCATTCAGAATGAAATAAAAATTTGTTTATTAATATAGCATTGCGGAATTCAATTGGATATGCTCTTTTATACATTGACCCTCTGAGGGAATGAGGTTCAAAAAGGTGATCTATCCATTTCTCACCACTCTGTAATAAAGAAAATGAGGAAACATTTTTGGGTCTTTAGAGGAGGGGTTTGAGGCCTCGTGCCATGCATTTGCCTTAGGTCTTGCAAACTCTAGTTCCGGTCCTGAAGCGATGAAGCAAATATGAATTCCAATTCTTGAAACACATAATTCACTCAAATAATCATAATACAATGGGCAAAAAATCATATTTCCAACAAAGATTACAACCTAAGTGTTTTAGAATTACATTCATAAAATACTTTATTATTATGCTCAATTACACAGATTTTAAAACTACAGTACTTTATTACAGAACATATTAAAAGGTAATTAGAAACTTCCAAAACAAATTCAGTAAAATGTTATACTTTTATTTAGAAGCAGAAAAAATCAATTCGCTTTGCATATTCTTTCATTTATTATTTACACTGCCCGATTTCCTCCGACAGAATATTTTCTTAATATACAAGATCTTACACAGATCGCTCAAGACCACCTGTTTTATTTAACAACGATGGACAGTTTCGTGAGTTTTTTGTGTTAGGTTGACAGACTCCAGTGGGAAAAGGCCTCAATTAGTGACAAAGAACACAGTGTTGTTGATAACAGATTGTTTCGCTGTATATAAATGGCAATTGCTTTATTGTATGTTCCCTACAATTATGACTTGAAGGTTGTTTATTATAACAAGCTTATATAAAGAATAGTTTAATCACTTTTCTGTGATATAATGAAATTATATTTTTATAATTACAATACGAGAAAAAGCTTTGCTATATATAAACGACAATTACATTTGGGGGGGGGGGGGGGGAGGGAATGTTCCTCATAGTTATAACTTGAAGTAGAAAGTGTTTATTGTAACAGGTTTCATAAAGCATAGTTTAATCACATTACTGAGAAACTTTTCTGTGATATAATGAAATTATATTTTAATTATTACAATACAAGAAATTTGTTTAAAAGAGCCTTCAAAGGCAAAATGTGTGCACACTACATTTTCTACAGAACTATTAAGCATTTATATATTATTTTCCACACTTATAGTCTCAGGAATTTTCGGGAAAACTGGAAGTAACGTTTGCAGAACCGGAAGTATAAATAAGTAAACCCCCCAAAGTACCCTTTAGTAAACCCCCCAAAACGCTATGCTGAATCCATATCAGCCATCAAACTCTATTTATAGCCTTATATATTTCAATGAAAATTTTTTAACAGGACGTGTAAATTCTTAATAAACTGCCCTACCTCCTCCAGAATTCTATACTAAATCCATATCAGCTATTACTTTAAGCTCTATTTATAGCTAATCTTGAAAAATATATGTTTCAATGGAAAAGGAAAATCTTTGAACTGAGAAAAGTAAAAGAACAGCAAGTGGAAATTATTAGTGAACTGCCTCTCTCGTCCAGAATTTCACGCTAAATCCATATCAGAGACAATATAGATCTTTTAAAAATTTCGATTTAAATTTCAGTATATCCGAAATAAAATGTTCAATAATTATACAAATTGCATGATTGAAGTTAATCTTAAAATAAAAATTCTGATGTGAGCAGCACATGATTATATAATGCAATTAATTTACTTCTTTCACAGTGAAAGAATGATGCATGATATTCATGGCAAAATGTTTTTAACGTTGAATTGTACGTTTGCCGCTCTTCCGGATGACAACATGTAAAATTAGTTCGAAGTACCCAATTAACTTATAGTTCGTGCAACTCTAAATTGACAATTATCAATATTGACAGCATTTGCAATAAGCAATATAGTCCATATATTAAATATTTTAATGATTAATTCATTAATTTGGCGTTATTGTCGTTAACTTCGCGGCATTTTTGTAATTTTGACGATATTTTTATTAATCTATCGCCAAGTTGGTCGCTAAATGAGTCACTAAGTTCACCATATTTATCTCTAAGCGTTAAACGATGACGGAGAGACGAACCTTTCTTATATATAAATGATTGTTGGCGAATTGTTGGGCGTTAAAATACAAAACTATTACACAATGTATCGTCTCTCGTGAAAGGAACAAACTAGATCTATGAGAATGGTGTTAAGAAATTTATCGCATGATTTTACATATGAAAAGGGGACATCTTTCACGATAGTTAATACTTCTTTTAATTTGATATAATGTTTTAGATAAATTTATTGAAAAATCGTTCTTTTGCACGAATTTTCAAACCTTGTTGTGCTAACATTCTAAAGTTTTGTGTCATTTGTTTTCTAAAGAAAAATTATATAAGAAATGTTCATTTACGTAATATTATTAAATGTTATGATTTTTTCAAAATTTCATTTTCCGAGTTTTTCCGAATATTTGATTGCGTTTAAAAAATCCATAGGCTTCTAGTACTCACAGATTGTAATATTTGCACTAAATTTCGTTCGAAACCCTCCATTAGTTCGTGAGATATCTCTTCCACACACGCACACGCACACGCACACGCATACACGCACACGCACACGCACACGCACACATACACACACGCTCAATTCAAGGGATGCTTGAAACCTGCTCTTTTGTCAAAAACTGGAATTCCAATTTTCGTCATTTCATATTGTTGATAATTGAAGTGTTGATTTCTAACTTCTGATCTAAACGCCCTCCTTATTCATTCTAGACATTTTTCTTACATTCTTGTATCTTGTGCATTGTAATACTCGCGCAAATTGAAAATTGCTGCAAGAAATCATACTTCTCCAATGACCATACGATTTAAACCTCAATAATCACTGTATTTAATTTGCAGGTTTAATTTGTTCAGGCACCATTGCAAAGCTCTCAAGTCATTTTTCTTACATTCTTGTATCCTGTGCATCGTAATACTCGCAAATTGAAAATTGCTGCAAGAAATCATACTTTTCCAATGACCATACGATTTAAACCTCATAAATAACTGTACTTAACTTTCAGGTTTAATTTGTTCAGGCACCATTGCAAAGATCTCAAGTCTTAGTTGGGATTCGAACCACGGATCTCTGATGGCCTGGCGACGCTAAGCAAATCCCATAAACAAGATTACAATATGTTCACCTAACTTCACTTTTCAACTAGTTATATCAACTTTTCAAATCATATATACTCGCTCTGTTCCTAGCTAAACCAGTATTTATTCAGAAATTTGCGTTCAAACGTGTCTTCATTAACTTTAACTACAACCATCTAAAACGCAAGACGCACATTAAATTTTTAGTACTCTTGAAACACCCATCGCTGCTTACAAACAAATAAATTGGGTTATCAATAACTTTTGCAAACACGCACTTCGCTCATACCTCCGAATTTCTCACTTGAATTACGTTAGGAAAAGCCTTTGATCTCGCCGCTTGTTTGCTGGAATGAATAATCCGATAAAAGGCGGTGAATTCCAAGTTATGTCCATTAACGTACAAACTTTGCGCCGACATGACAAATAATTTCCTGATCATAAATACTCTTTATGACTTAAATATCGTTATTATTGATAAAATATTCAAGAACAAAGATAGAGACAGAGAGAGGGAAAATAAACTATTCAAAAGCAGTCAAAGCGTAATTAGAGTTATATAAAATATGGTTTTAATTCAGAAAAATACCTTAAATTTCTTTCAGCTCTCGTTATAACATTCCCGGTTTAAAAAGTAATTCAGCTACTACAATAAATAAAACGGCTGCTTGTGAGGACATACTTTCTGATATCTCCTTGAAGAAAGTAGGTATATAAAAATTGGTGACTGCAATTGTTTCGAGCGAGTAAGTCACTGTTTCTGATCTGGGGAAGAGGGATCAAAACGTTTTCGGAACCATTGTAGTCACTTAATTTTTCTATGTCAGCTTTTTTTAAGGAAATATCAGAAAATTGTACAACTCAGGTAATTTATCATGTATTTGTGGACTTGAGTGACTACATAATACAAAAATATATTTTATTCGCAAAACATGAAACTGCTGCTTGTGAAATATAACTTTCTAATACTTCCTTGAAAAAAGCAGGCATAAAGAGATTGGGTGACTACAATTGTTTTGAGGACATTTGAGCCCTATTTCTCAGGTCATAAACAGTGTGCTGTTAATGGATGCTAAAAAACAACTGTATCGTGACAAGCAAAGTGGCATTCAAACAGAATTAGCAACTGGGTTTATATGTTTATGTTTGGGTTTTTATTTCAATGGCTTATACCACCTGATTATTTTTACACTCCTCTTTAGTTAATACATTCGATATTTTACTATCTTACATCCTTTACAAGGGTTTGTTTCTTATTCCTTCTATTTCGTCACAATTCTCTCATTTTTAACAGCAATTTTACTATCTTATTACTTTCCCTACAATACACGGTCATGTATAGGGAAAGTATTGGAATTGTGTCGAAAATCGCAACTCGAGTTTTCGAAGGATCTATGCGTTTCGAGCACTCTAAAACCCGAAAAACTATTTTTCCGCTAAAAAATTATTTTTAGTGTGACGTCTGTGTGTGTGTCTGTGTGTCTGTCTGTGCAATGTATGTATCCACTCTAACTGAAAAACTAATTGACTAAATTTCCCAAATTTTGGTAGACAGGTCACTTGTGGGTTACCTTGATGCTTATTGCAAAGAATAACAAAAATTAATTTAAAAAAATTCTGGCAACAGTTCAATTTATAAAAGCTAAATTATCGCTTGCTGAAGTTAAAACCTTGTCTATTTTAAAAATGGCACATGTAAACAAACTCTGGAAGACTACGTTTTAACTCTTCCCAAAGAGAAATATTATCATTCTGTTTTTAAAACACGCTATGAAAACCATGTAATTAGCATTTCTAAACGCAAAATAATCAATATAATTAATAATAAAGTGAAAAAGCATCAAAGATTGCTTTTCACCGGAAAAAGAACAACAATTGAATACTCAAAGAAGGTACGCACATTTCGATTATTTAAAGAAAAGTATCTTGCCCCAAAAGAAAGTCCACTAATTCATAGGGCAATTACAGTGTCTTTAAATACATCTGTAGCGACTGTAAACAAGATAATAAATAAAGATTTAAATCTTTAAAAAGCTAAAAAGCATTATGATCACCGTCTTTTGCCTAGACGTGTTGCTGAGACTCAGACCATCCGACCTACCAGAAAGGTGTAAGGTAACTGTTTGGACGGCTGGGAAGTGCCTCCCAATTTAGACCTGAACCCAGTGGGGGAGGCATCCACAGGGACTGTACCCTCCTTCCCCTACCACCAACCTCTCGGAAAGACTTACGGACCCACATGTTTAACGTGATCGTACTCCGCGTGAACACGGCGGCAGTTTTGGCAGTGGCGGGAATCGAACCTCACCCTACCGAGTGCAATTTCCCGCGCGCTAACCACTGGGCTACGGCGCCCCTTGCCTAGACGTGTTGCTGAGGGCAGAACATGCCGCAAAATTCCCCATGAAAATCATTTAGCCGGTGATAGATGGAAATATATTATGACAATTGATAAAGCATGGATCTATTTAAATGACTGAACAAAAAAGACTGATTTACAATCGCAAAAGAGGAGAAAAAGACCTAGAAACTTGGTTCCAAGCATAAAAAAAAGTTTCAGTGAAGGTTCAATTCCATCATTATTACTGTCTTTTCATATAACGGTAAATTAAAATTAAGGAAAGTAAACAAAAATGTCAAAATCAATTCAATATATTACCTAGATAACCTTCTAACTTCTTTATATTTAAAGAAGAAATGCCATCCCTTGAGTAGAACTTCATCCGGAATTTCTTGAAAATTGACATGACAAAAAATGCCGGTATTAAAGCTATACGTTTTACTCATATTCCTCACAATCTCTTGATGTCAATCAATGGATTATAGATCTTTATCTTTGGATTGTTAAAAAGAAACGCAAACCTATAACAATGGAAAGACTATGGAAAACTGTGGAAACGAATAGTGGAATAAAACGCATATCACTCATAATTTTTTTTTAAAAAAAGCTCTCTTATCTTGAAAATTAAGATGTAGAACGATAGTCCAGAGAAAGGGCCATTAGATATAGTGGTTCTCAACGTGTGATACGTGTACCCCTTTGGGGTATGCAAGAAATATTTAGCATTTGGCCGTGAGATAATCCTAATCATTGATGAACTGTGAAAGCTTAAACAAGAGCAAACCATTTCACTGATTACCCAGTAAAAAGTCTATAATTTTATAAGCTTTGTTAAATTCTTTATGTGGTCATACTTTTCCTTTCTTTTTACTTACTTTTCATATGGTCATACTTTTGACTTTCCCTACATAGTATAATGTATAGATAAAGTCAGGTGTCGCGCTGCCGATCGCCATTGTCGCATTTTACGAAAGAAAATTTAATTTGGTGATTGAAAAAAAGAACTGCCGTAACTGTTGGCGATTATGAATTTTACCAATGTCAAAGTCAAAATTCATGGTATACAAATCATAATGTGTACTACTATACTATTTTTCCCCAGTGCCACCCAATTTAGACCGGAACTATGTGGGGGTTACATCCACAGGGACCGTATCCTCCTTTCTCTGCCACCAACCTCTCGAAAAGACTTTCGGATCCACAGATTTAACGTGCTAGTACTCCGTGTAGACATGGGGATAATTTGGGAAACGCTGGGAATCGAACTCGGGTTCTCCGAGTGCAATCCCCGTGCTTACCCACTGGGCTATCCCGCCCCTCTACTATACTATTTGTATTACCACTGGGTAAAGTATTGTGACGGGTCGAAAATTCGAATTCGAGTTCGACGGAAGAGCATTTTTCAAGCATTCCTGAACTCGAATTGAACTTTTTTGAGGTGATGTGTGTGTGTGTGTGTTCGTATAATTATATCTGTATGTGTTTTTGTATGATTATATGTGTGTGTATAATTGTATGTGTGTATGTTCTCACGAACGAATGGAACGTTTTGAACGTAATTTGGTAGGATTATTACGATTCATGAATACAGGAACCCTATTGATTTTAAAAGCAATCAAACATTCAGAAGATCCCTAAATTATCCCGTTATCAAGATATTTCACGGTTTTCAAATAAATGTATCTAAAAACTATATAAAAATGCACAGTAGTATAATCAAATATGGAACAATTGGAGAAAAAAATTGACAAGATTGGCGTCACATTGGGCGAAATATCGCTAACTGGGCGAGTTTTTAATGTGGAGGCCCAAATTAACAAAAATTTCGCCAAATTGGCAAACATGATGCTAAAGTTACGAAAATGACGCCAAATTGATGAAATTATAGTTACTATATTTTAATATAATAGAGAATGTTCCTTAGTAGATGTTATCAATATTTCTAATTGTCAAGTTAGATTTGCGCGAAATATAAGTTAATTTGGTACTTCAAAATAATTTTACATATTGCCATCCAGAAAAACGTCAAATGTCAGCGTACTTTTTCAACGTTAAAAACATTGTACCTTGGTGCATCATTATTTCGCATTGAAAGAAGTCAGTTCTTGCATGATATAGGGAAAGTCGTGTGCTGCCCACATCAGATTTTTGTAATTATATTTATTAAAGAACTCTATAATAAGTTAGACGAATGTGATAAGATACAGAAACTATTTGTATCAGAAATGGATGAAAAAAGAAAATTTTAGCACCAGCATAAGAAACTGATTAAAACGTACGAAAAGTTATGAATTGGAAGAAAGTTGTGACATCAAACAGAATGCAATGTAAATATGCATCACCCGTTTTTTCCCCTTTTACATACTTATACAGGGTTAAAATTTGCTTTGAAAATCATCAAAACCATCATTAAAAATTTCTTTGAATGCTTCTAAAATTTTTCGATGCCCAAAACGGTAACTGCAGGGACAATTTAGATGCAATAGGAAACGCTTTATGCAAATATGTTTAAGTTCAAATGCTTAAAAGAAAGTTACAAAGTTTTTTTCCAATGTAAAAAGCGCAATATATGTCAATCTTACTATTATGATTTTTCGTTTGTTTTAATATACAGGCAGATACGACATTCTAATTGTTTATCCCATACTTAAATATTTTATAAATTATAACAAATATTTGTTCTGTTACTTGCGACTTCGCTACATGCGGGCTCCAATATATGTATAATATACATGATGGGGCTAACTGTAAAACTGATATTCTCCTCTTTTGACATTTAATATTATGATCTGCAAAATTCATAAAACCAAAAAACATTTTTACTTTCCTTGCAATACATTGTAATGTATAGGGAAAGTATTGGAATTCGCAATTCGAGTTCGCAACTAGTCGAAAATCGCAACTTGAGTTTTCGACGGATCTACTCTTTTGGAAAACAATCGAACACGAAAAAACTACTTTTAGCTTGACGTCTGTGTGTGTATGTTTGTAAGTGCAATGTATGTATCCACTCTAACTCAAAAACTAATTGACCAAATTTCATAAAATTTTAGAGGTAAGTCACTTATGGATTATCCTGGTGCTGATTAGATTTTGGTACGATTTGCGATAAAAGAACGTGCTTTGTTCAGCAAAATGGCCAGCAAAAATTATATGTATCCACTCTAGCTAAAGAACTAATAGACCAAATTTCATAATATGTGGCAGATAAGTCACTTGTGGGTTACCCTGGTGCTGATTAGATTTTTGTACGATTCGGGGGGGGGGACCTCCTTTCTCACAAAATTGCCCGCAAAAGTCGTACGTACTCTAGCTCAGAAACTAACAAATTAAATGTTTGGTAGATAAGTTGTTTGTAGGTTACCGTGGTGTTGATTAGATTCTGGTACGATTCGAAAAAAAAAATTAACTTTTTTTTTTTCTTTTCTTTTTTTTTTTTTTTTTTTGGCGAAATGGCCCACAAAAATCGTCAAGATCTGAAATAAAATACTACAAATGCATCAATTAAATGTATGTTTTATGCGTTATTTTTGACGATGAAAAAAGTAAGACCAACTAACTGTATTACTCTAAAATGGACCATTCTCGAAATATTTAAATATTTTAATTTTGGGGAACTGAAGACAGTTTTCATCGTAGTGAAAAGTCTATTTAATGAAATTTCTTAAAATTTAGTAGTTACGTCCCTTGATGGTTATTATGACACTGATTAGATGATGGCATGATGCGGAAAAATATAACCGACCCAAATTTTGGCGAAATGGCCCGCAAAGATCGTGAAAATGTGAAATATGTGACTAAATTTGCTGAAATATATTAAGTACAGCGAATAAGACCGTCTCCATGACTCTTTAACTATGCTCGAGATATTTTAGATTTTTGGAATTTTGAAGCGCTGAAGACATTTAAGTGCATTAAATTGCCAAATGAAACAAACATTCATTAAAACTGTAAATTGGATTTAATATCAGAAAAGTATCCATCTTATTTTCTGCAATTAAACTCAATTAAATGAATTATGAAATAAAAAAATAAGAAAATGAATTTGTAGGGCAAGTCATGTGCTGCCCACATCAGTTTCTTTTTATTGTTATTGTCGCTATACTATATGTTAGAATGATGCAATTGAAGACTAGGTAAACAAAATTGATTCATAGTAACGCAACAATATTTAGTTTTGAATATTGGAGAAAAATAATTCTGCACTTTATTTGTGGGGAGAATGTGAGTTTGGGACCTGATTAATGTGGAGAATATGAGTTTGGGACCTGACTAATGTAGAGAATGTGAGTTTGGGACCTGATTAATGTGGAGAATGTGAGTTTGGGACCTGATTAATGTAGAGAATGTGAGTTTGGGACCTGATTAATGTGGAGAATATGAGTTTGGGACCTGATTAATGTAGAGAATGTGAGTTTGGGACCTGATTAATGTGGAGAATATGAGTTTGGGACCTGATTAATGTAGAGAATGTGAGTTTGGGACCTGATTAATGTGGAGAATGTGAGTTTGGGACCTGATTAATGTAGAGAATGTGAGTTTGGGACCTGATTAATGTGGAGAATATGAGTTTGGGACCTGATTAATGTAGAGAATGTGAGTTTGGGACCTGATTAATGTGGAGAATGTGAGTTTGGGACCTGATTAATGAGGAGAATATGAGTTTGGGACCTGACTAATGTAGAGAATGTGAGTTTGTGACCTGATTAATGTGGAGAATGTGAGTTTGGGACCTGATTAATGTGGAGAATATGAGTTGGGACCTGATTAATGTGGAGAATGTAAGTTTGGGACCTGATTAATGTGGAGAATGTGAGTTTTGCACCAACTGATAGGGAGAATGTTAGTTTTGCAATTAATTGATGAGAATGTTAGTTTCAACATAAAGAGTTGTCAAAACGGAACATTTTTAGAGAAGAGACAGAATGTTGTCCTGCATAAAAAACATAATGTTGAAAAGCTCTGGAGTAGTGTGGAGGTATAGATGAGAAATTGTACTTTCTACTGAGATTTGAATGACACGAATTCCAATTCAAATAAAGGGGGAAAGATAATCGTCTCACCAGCTCAATGGATAGAATATTAATTTACCAGCCTCAGATCAATGGTTCTATTCCCCTTTAAGATAAGCTTTCTTGCAATTTTAAATTAAAAAATATTTAACATTTTAAATAAAATTGAAAGATAAACATTACATCTTTAAAAATTAAATTTACTAAATACTTAAATAATTTATTTGCTTGAAAATATCAAAACATGAACAGATTTGGGTGCAAACATTTCAATATTTATTTAAATTTATTTCAAATTTCCTAAGAACAAAAAAATTCTCAATTTATAAAATGTATTTACTTTTTTGAAAAAGATAACAAATATATTCGTACAATATTTAAATATTAAACGAAAACAACATTATCCACATTTTCAAAGCGGTAATTGTGGACAATTCTCGGAAACTGTCGATATGTCCAAGATGTACATTTAATTATATATATATATATATATGATCAAAGAGTTTAAATATAATATACCAAGCATGCATAAATAGTAAGTTTAACAAATCATAAGTATATTAAAAAACTGTACATTTAAAATTACATTTATTTATTGCGCTATTTGCATCATATAAATAAGATGAAATTAATAAGTTAAATATATGAATTAAAGTAGAATATTTGAATAGACATACAAGTATCCATAACAAACAAAAGAATTCAATTTATTACCAGATAAGACTCAAGAGGATGTTTGTCATCAATATGAAAAACCAGAAACAACCCTCATAATTTGAAACGAATTGTAAAAATGGAGTGACATATATATAGTTATATGTGTCATATATACACAGATAATCTATCCCTGTTTACAGTCTGCATTCTCAACGAATAGAAGTCGTGCAAAATAAACTTTTACATACTATGAATTACAGATTGTCTGGCTATTATCCTTATGATATGCACACAAGTGAACTCAGACAAAAATACAATTTAACGTCTCTTAAAAAAAGAAGAAAATGGTCCTGCCTCTTGTTTTATTATAAAGTTTTAAATAATACTATTGATTGCTCCATTTTACTTTCTTGCCTGGAATTCCATATACCTGTTAATAATACTAGAAAAAAACTTTATTTCACAATACTACTGTTAAACACAATTAAGAGCTATTCTATCTATAAATTTGTCGATCTCTATAATACCTATTGTACTGATATTGATATTTTTATAATTTGACTCTAGCCTGTTTTAAAAAAGCGTGTTTGAATGCGCTTGACATGTATACTACTTAGTATTCTTGTATTTTGTGTTCTGTTCTTTTTATGTTTGTGTGGCTACTGTAACTGGATTTCATCTGTAGTTGCCACGTAAATTGAATAAAATAAAATAAAATAAAATAAAATAATTTTAAATTTTCACTCAAGTAAAAAATTTATTTCCCCAAGTTAACAACAGTTAAAGATTTAAAGGCATTTCTACATTAAAAAAAAAAAAAAAAAAAAAAAAAAAACTCCTCATGTTTCGGCAAGGATTCGAACCACAAATCTTTGCATGACAAGATGATGCTCTATCGATTATGTTCCTGGGATGATTGCTTTTCTTCTTCAATATGTGGAGTGGACTCAATATTCTCGTTCTTCACAGTTTCGAATAAAATACAACTATTGATCTGTACCACCTGCTCATTCCAGTGTTTATTTATAAAAGCGGTAGCATTATATTTGTCCCAGCTGCTTTTGGTTGAAACCTCTGCTATAAATCGAAGAGTCATGTAAAATTTTAAATTCCGGCATTATTAAGACCTCAAGCATCCTTTGATCATCAAGTTGTTTATATGCCAGTCTAAAATACTCATGTCTCTTAACGGACAGTATAACCACCGATATCTGTCTGACCATACGGTGCTCTACCCATTGAGCTATTGAAACGATTATCTTTCCTTCTATATTTGAAAATGAGCCTAAGTTTTTTTAAAAACTGTCTCCAAAACAATTATCTTTACTAATATGATAATATAAAAACTTTGAAAATACAGCATAAACACAAACGTAAACTGGTCAACCGATTTCAAAGGCAAAAAGCAGAGCGTTAAGTCAGTAAAAACTTCCCGTCCCGCTCAAAGGCATACGTAATGACGATCAATCAAAGCGACAGTAAAACTGAACGCATAAAAAATAAGGCGGTAAAAGAATATACAGTAGAGCAAATAGAAATAACTGAAAAGTGACAAAATCTACTGAAATAGTCACGAAAGGAACATGATACGTTTAAGCCAGCTGTAGAAATACAAACAAGAAAAATAACTAGAAAAAATTGGAAAGATGGCAACACATGTAGAACAGGATAAAATGAAATTCAAATATGAAGGACCAAACTTCATCAAACTTCATCAGTGGTAAAATAACTAAAATCTGGAAAAAGGTAGAACAGAAAACCGAAAAAAAGGAAGCAGAATAGAAAAATTAAACCAGAGATTTTCAAGCGGAAGGGAAGGTGGGACAATGATCGTTAACAAAGGAGTTTTACTGAGAAACAATTAAGAAATTTTCAAGAAAGTACAATACAAAAATATAATTAGGAGTAAAAATTATCTTGGATTCCAAATAAAATTAAAAACATAATTCGAGTCCCAAGACTGTTCAACAATTTCTTATCGGTCCAGGAAAAGACTGTTTGGTGTCGTCAAAACAGGTTGAGGGGGGGGGGGGCACAGTCCGGTGATTAACGCGCGGGTATTGCACTCGGACGATTCTACTTCGATTTCCGGCTCTGCCCAAACTGTCCCCGTGGAGTACGGGCACGTTAAATATGTGGGTCCGTAAGTCTTTCCGAGAGGTTGGTGATAGGTGAGGGTACAGTCCCTGTGGATACCTCCCCCACTGGGTTCGGGTCTAAATTGAGTGGCACTTTCCCGGTCATCCAAGCAGATACTTTATACCTTCGAGTAGGCCGGAGAACTCTGTTTGGGTCAAAGAAGAAGAAGAAAACCGATTGACCAGTTTAAATCTGTATTTATGCCGCAGTTTTTATAAAAAGTTTTTTGTATTATTGTGTTATTATTACGACAGTTTTTGAGAGTTTATTTATTATTTTAACTAATGTCAAAACTACAACTATTCAAAATTATTTGACGGATAAAATTTCACAAATATTCTCCAAATGTTCATGGAAACTGAAATACATAAATAAATTAAGCTTCCCATGCTTTCAGAAATCCTCACACTTCGTCGATATCTTCTAATTTCCTACTTTAATTGCATTAGGTTACGAAATCTTTTGATCTTTCCGGTTGTTTATTGAAATAAATAATCCGATAAAAGGGAATGCGCTGCACCAAGTTACGTTCATTAATGCACAAAATTTCTCCGACAGATATTATTTCCGGTTCTCTAATACTCTTTAGGACTCAACTGTGAGTTGTTTGTAAAGCACTCGCCTTTCAGGAGCAGGACATAAACTACTCAAAAAGATCTGAGGAGGAATGTCGGTTATATTAAATGGTGTTTTGGGTCGTAAAAGTGCCACTATTGTGAATTTAATTGCAAATTAAAGTTTAACAAGAAAGATCAATCATGCTTAAGGCATTGATTATGAAACACTTTCCAACTTCAATGCAATTTTATTTAAACAAGTCTAAAATGCAATACATTCCTCGGTAATATTTTGAAACTTATCACAATACTGCATTAATTTATTATATTTGAAAACTTAAACCTTCATCGAATAAAATGAACTTCATTCAAATGACGGCATTGAAATATAAATTGCCTGGTTTAAACATCTCTAAAATGTTATACATTCCTCGGTAATAGTTTTAGAATTATCATAATACTACGATAATTCATTATATTTGAAAACTTCATCGAAAACAACTGAAATTTATTCAAATGACGTCATAGAAAAAATAACACGCCTGGATCTCTCTATAAAAACAGGATTTCATTCATAACTTTCTCCCATTCATTTCATTCATCACAATAATATAATAATTTATTTTATTTAAACATTTTATTTAAGACCATGGAGCTACAAATAATTAAACTCTATGCTTAAAACTTCATCGAAAAAAATCGTCCTTCTCTTTATAAAATCAATTAATATTTCATTCATATCAGCCATGCAGACTCCATGGACTAAATTATTTTGTGTTAAAAAATACAGGAATTCTAATACAACTCATTCTACATATTTTGCTGTTTACATTTTACATAGGTGAAAAATAGGCTTTGTTGTAGAAATAATCAAATTTGGATGAGCATTTAAACTCAAATATATTGTCATTGCGTTGTTTCAGTATGTAGATGCACAGAATTTAAGCAAAAATAAAGTAGTTTTAGGACGGATACAACACTCAATATGAATTAAAAAGAACTTTAAAAAATCACGACTTTGAAACAAGATTGATGCCATATATCATTTTGAAGTGGGTCATGTGATCGTTTCATATCATGGTCACGTGATCGTTTCATATAAGAGGTGTAATTAATATTTTAATTTTTATTTAAAAAACTACTGAATATATTTCGCTGAATTGCAAGCAGCATTTCATTCATAACATATTTCCAATCATTTCATTCATCACAGCACTAAAATAATTTATTTTATTTAAAAACTTAAGGCCATGGAGCTACAAGTAATTAAACTCTATGCTTAAAACTTCATCTAAAAAAATCATCCTTTTCTCTGTAAAATCAATGAATATTTCATTCATATCAGCTTTGCAGACTCCATAAACTAAATACTTTTGCGTTAAAATAATACAGCAATTCTTATACAACTCATCCTACATATTTTGCTGTTTACATTTTACATAAGTGAAAAATAGGCTTCGTTGTAGAAATAATCAAATTTGGATGATCATTTAAACTCAAATATATTGTAATTGCGTTGTTTCAGTATGTAGATGCACAGAATTTAAGCAAAAATAAAGCGGTTTTAGGACGAATACAACACTCAATATGAATTAGAAAGAACTTTAAAAATCACGATTTTGAAACAAGATGGATGCCGTATTATATTTTGAAGTTGGTCACATGATCTTTTCATATCATGGTCAAGTGATCGCTTCATATAAGAGGTGTAATTATTATTTTAATTTTTATTTAAAAAACTACTGAATATATTTTGCTGAAATTTTTTTTATATATTTTATGGAATAATTTGAATATTACCTAAAATTTTCGAAGCAATTTGTGAATTTTAAATCCGCTTAAAAAATGTTTGAAAAATTAGATCCCATAGGGTTCAATGTATTTCATTTTTTCAACCCGGGTTCAATCAAAAACTAATTGGGTGATATTATTCATTTATATTCCCATAGGTCCCACAGACCATCTGTACAACATATTAAAATTTCATTTTAAGTCATTTTTACGGCGGTTATCGTGCTAACGGACAGACAGACAGACAGACAGACGGACAGACAGAATGAACAAAGTCATAAACACTTTTCAACTTTGTTGTAAGGTGTTAAAAATGTGGGGTTTGCGATTGCATTCGAAATTCTCATATATGTGTGCTATGCACTGAACTGAATGACTAAATGCACGAGGGGAATAATGCATCAAAATTATCGAGTACTTCCACAATATTTAGAAATCTTGGGTTTGGGTCTCATTCGATCCGTCTCAGCTTCAAGATCAGAAGAAAAATCTAAAATTTCAAAAATTAAATATGGGGCGACGGTGCAAAAGGAATAATTAAAAAACGAAAACTACTTTGCTTACATATCGAGCACTTACATTTTAGCTAGAATATTGGTTTGGGTTTCATTCGATCCGTCTCAGCTTTCAGATCAAGGAAAATTTGATTTAGGGCTGATGATACAAAAGTATTTTTAAAAAAGTTGATCCGCTTTGTCTCTCAAAAACAATAAATATACAATTTGATATCCTTTCACTACCAACAATTAAAACTGGTTATCAACACTTTGATTCAGTATGTAGGTAACATATTTAATGACCACTAACCATTGAGAACGCTCAAAGCCAGGATTAAATGGCTAGTATTACATATAATGTGATTATAGTAGGAATAATTTCAAAGGTTATGTAGTAAATGAAATTCAACCAAACTTCGTAGGAATACCCTTAAAAAAATCTGATGTGGGCAGTACATGATTTTTCCTACGGACACAAATTCATTTTCTCTTTATTTCTTTAACAATTCATTAAATTAAATTTAATTGCACAAAATAACAAACATAATTTTTTGGAATAACACTGAATTTGCACTTTTAATTCAATTTTCGTTTTCATTTGATAACTGGACGTATTTTCAAAGGCGGCGTAGTAAAAGGTCGAAAAGACTGAAATATCTTGAGAACGGTTTGTCTTAAATTAATGGGGTTGGCTTATGCTTTTCATTGTCAAAAATTAACCATATAACGAGCATTTAATTGACACATTTGAGCATATGTAGTCTCTTATTTTAGATTTTAGAGTCTTTTGCGGGTCATTTCGAAAAATAAAAGGCAAGTTATTATTTTCCGAATCGTACCAAAATCTAATCAGCACCAGGGTGACCCACAGGTGACTTAGCTATAAAATTTTATGAAATTTGGCCGCTTTTGATATATTGAATTTTTAATCTAAAATTTAAAAAAGAAATCACATATACTCACTATTGTCATGTCGCAATTCTGCGCCATGAGCCTTTCTTATTTTTCTGCGAGAGAAACATCCTTCTCTCCGTTCGTGCCTGTGCTGTGTTTTTCGTTAAGACTTGTTTCTATTGAAATTGCATTAAAAAGCGCATTTGGTCGTGAATTCGTTGGAATGTCTGGACTTGGTGTCTGGCCGGGATGCGTGACGTCGGCTCACTTGTTACTAGGAGAAGCGCGCCTGTCCAATCAGGAAGAGGCGAAAAGCGAAGGAGAACTTTTTTTTGTGGGCTCGAGCGACCCACACTTTGCTCTCTTGGAGCTGGAAACTTCCGACTGAAAGGTCGCATCGAAAGTTTTGTCTGGTAAAAGACAAAGGTTTTTAGCCGAAATGGCTAACTGGCGGAGATGGGCATTTTGGTTCTAAAGGAAACCGCCCCTGCATTTCTGGAGATGATTGAAGAAGATCCTGGAAACCTACATTAACTTTTCTGTACATTTTCTAAAATATATTTTTTTTTTATTCCAGGAAATCTATCCGACATCGACGCCATGCTTGAAGTAGTTATTCCGCTATTGTTCAAATTGGTGAAAAATAGAATGATGTCCTGTACCTAAAGTTTTTGGACTTTTCCTCATCTTTTTCCTTTGAGAACTTTTTGTTCTGCCAAAAACCGTGCACACCCGATGAGAGGTATTTTCTGCAGAGTTTAAAATGTATAAAGCCCAGGTAACATTTTCTTTACGAGAAATTTAATGCCGCTCAGCACTGGCATAATGAAGAATAATTCTATGACTAATTTGGCTCATGTTTAATATGTTTATGGTTAATTAAAATTCACAATTAAAAACATATGATTATTGAAGTGAATTATTGTATGTTATATAAATTTAGAACAGAGCAGAAAGTCTGATTGTGTTTATATTAAAATGAAGCTCTGAATTTGATAAATTGATTTTTTAAAGTAAAATACTTAAGTGTGATTTTAAATAAATAATATTTTGATTTTTACTTTGCTTCTGATTTATTTGAAATGCCTTTAATTCCTCTGCTATTCACTGCATGTCATCTAACAAACAATTCTGTTAGACTGAGAAAGTTTCTTGCTTGGGTAAATTAAAATGTTTGATTATTTTGATAAAATTCCACTATACGGCTTCACCGTCCCTTGGGTTGTCGGGTGCGCCTTTGCTTTTGTGAGTTGGCAAACCGCGCCATGACAAATTGGTGCTCGTGTTTTTTTCTCAGAGTACATCAGTGTTGGCAAATTTAAATTTTGTTGAAGGCATATCAAACTATAAAATATTGATTTGTGTTATTTAAATATTGCAGAATTTGAATGTCGAAGTAAGTCACAGAATTTCTTTTAGTGGTGCAAAATATTTGAGTTTAATGGGCATGGAAAATTTTTTATTTATATGTCATAAAGTAAATATAAAAGTGCAAAAAGCACATAAGCCCAGATGCACCAGAGTATTATTTGCATAGTAAAATTTTGTTACATATATTTCTTGATTTATATTTGACATACATAAATACACAAAATTCTATATGATATATGATATATATGAGTAAATTGAAATTTTCAAATACACATACATTGACATAAAGTGCATACACACATTTAGGAAAAGTGAATACAATCGTTCTGTGCACATGCAAAAGTGATTCGAAGTTCATGATAATGAACAAAAAGTGAAAAAAGTTACACGTAGTGTTTTTCGGTACTCAATTTACACATAAGTGATTTAAGTGAAAGTGAAATCAATTCCCCACAATAAACTGTGCCTCGTGATAAATTAGAATTTGTGTCTGGTGAAAAACCTTGTGCTAAAATGCCAAAATCTAGAAATACGAGAGCAAGCAGGAGTAGAGACTCCTCTGCTCAACCAAATGTGTCAGACCGTGTCCCTTCGGTGTCTCCACCACGACTTTCTCCAAATTCGGGCAGATCAGCTTCCGCTGTCAGAGACTCTAACAAAATGAAAATTGGAGTTGGATCTCAGTTTCTTGGATCCATTCCAGGTTTTGCTGGCAATGTAAACGAATCATTCCAGGATTTTTTGGAAAAATTCTCCTTGGTTGCTGACCATGCAGATTGGTCGAATAGAGATAAAATTTTCGTCTTGAAGTTGAAGTTGTCTGGTCGTGCTGAAAGACTGATAAAATCAATTCCAAAACTGAACCAAAGCACGAATTTTTCAGAATTAGTGAACGCACTCAAGGACAATTTTACTAGGAAAAAAGATATTGCCAGGAATGTTGCTAACCTGGTCAATTGTAAACAAATGATTAACGAAGAAGTTCGAGTATACGCGAACCGCATAGAAGCTGAATCCTATGTGGCTTTCCCACAAGATACTGGGACTGACAATGAAGATTCCCTGAGAACTGCTATATTACTAAATGCATTTAAAAAAGGATTGAAAATCCTTATTCGAAAAGCTGTTTTATCTGCAAACCCACAGTCATTTGAAGCTGCGAAAGAGATAGCAATATTGGAAGAAGAAGTGCAAAATGAAGTGCTGGAAGAAATGACAGAAGACATAAATGCTGTGAGAATTGAAAATGACCCTAAACATGAAATTGAAGAGCTGAAGAAAGAATTGAATTCAAAGAAGAAAGAATTTGAGAAATTAAGAAGAAAATTCAGTGAGAACTCAGAAAAAAGAAAGAAAAGACTGAATGAAATAAGAGAAGATCTGGAAAAGAGCAACTCCAGTTTTGAAGATTCCTTCTTGGATACGCCCTCTACAAGCAGATACAATGTAAATGAATTGGAAGAAGAAGATTGGGAAGATATTCCAGTAAAGAAGAAACATAAACCCTCAACATCTTTCAGAACTTCTACACCATCCAAAAGATCTGAAAATAGAAACCGTTTCAGTCAAAGAAGAACTCCAGATGCCTCACAGGAAGAAGAGTGGTATGTTAAAAGTCCATATCAAAATTATTCTCCAAGAAAGAACTCTCTAGCCTTTAGAAGACCTTTTCGTAACAGTTTTGGTAGAAATTCAAATTTCCAGAGAAGAAATTTTTCAAGTTTTAGAAATTCTTTTGATAATTATAAATCACAAAACTTCAATAATTTTGGATACAGAAGAAATAACAGATATTTTAATAATAGATTTGGTAATAGAAGACAATTTAGAAGACAGAATTTCAGAACACAAAATTTTCAATCTCCAAATTTTAATAGACAAAATTCTGAAGTTAGTTGCATGACTGAATATGAAGCTCCTTGCCAGAAAAATTTTCCGGTCATCTCAGTTTTTGTTGAAGATGTCAAATTGAATGCATTAATCGACACTGGAAGTTCTATAAACATTATCTATAGTGATGCCTTACAGAAAATTGATCCTCGAAAAGTGCAAACAAAACATACATCCATTATTGTGAAGGGAGTTGGGGATCATGATGTTTGGGTTGATGAGAAAGCTTCTTTTCTTTTGTCCGTTGGAAAAGACAATATTGTGATTGAATGTTGCATTTTAAACATACCTGCACCAAACGAATACAACATGATTTTGGGAAGTACCTTTCTGCATAAAAATAAAGTGACCATTACCTTTGGACACAAAGAAGTTCAACCTGAAATATCTGAGTGCAATGCTATAAATTATAAATATGATAGAAGAAATTACAATTTTACAAATGATGTGGATTATAGATCCAAAGACACAAATTTTTCAAGAAATTTTAGAGGATATGAAAATAGGTGTAATAATGGATATTTATTTGAACAAAACAATTTTCACAATGAATTTAGAGATGTTGATTTTAGAAATTTTGATGCAAATGGAAATGAAAGGTCAAATATTGAATGTGAAAATGATTTATATGAAAGACAGATGAATGACAATGTACATACAGACAGATTTTTGACAAAAGACAATACCAGTGACAATGAAATATTTCAGACAGATTGTGATAAACATGATGAAGGAAGTTCACAACAAAACCAGGCAATAGGGATTGCCAAAGCTTTTAACAAATGTGTTTTAAAACCATATACTGAGTCATTTATTAAATTAAAAAGAAATTACAAAATTAAGAAAGACACGACAATTTTACTTGAACCTATCAATAATAAAGAATTTTCTGCAAATAAAATTTTCATTGCTAGAAGCATTCATAGAATTCCTGAAAATGACTTTTTGTATGCAAGAGTTGCAAATCCATCTGAGAAAATTGTCTATATAAACAAAGGTATGAAATTGGGAACTTTCGAAAACATCCATGAATCTGATATTGACATAAATAATAGAGTTGACATTGAGAACTGTATTGAAGAGAATGAAACATTTGATGCATGGGGAGGAGAATTTGATTTGAAACATATGAATTATGCTCAAAAAACTTTGCTTTTGAAATTACTAAGTAAATATAAACATGTTTTTGCTAAGAATATGAAAGAGTTGTCTGGATGTGACACTATTTTGCATGAAATTAATCTTGAATCTAACATACCTGTTAGGCAGAAGCCATACCGTATACCTCATAATTTACAGAAAGAACTTTCGCGCCAGGTGAATGAATTGCTTGATGCCAAAATCATTCAACCAAGTACATCTCCTTACAATACTCCTGTGCTGTTTGTTAAGAAACCTGATGGAAGTTATCGGTTAGTAGCGGATTTCCGAAAGTTAAATAAAATTACGATTGTAGAAAACTATCCGATTCCGAATATATCGGAACTCATTGATAACCTTGCTGGAGCCTTGTATTTTTCGACTCTGGATTTAACCAGTGGATTTTACCAATTGTGTTTACATCCTAATGATTATCCAAAAACTTCTTTTTCAACACCTGACGGACATTTTGAATAACATCCTTCTCTCCGTTCGTGCCTGTGCTGTGTTTGTCGTTAAGACTTGTTTCTATTGAAATTGCATTAAAAAGCGCATTTGGTCGTGAATTCGTTGGAATGTCTGGACTTGGTGTCTGGCCGGGATGCGTGACGTCGGCTCACTTGTTACTAGGAGAAGCGCGCCTGTCCAATCAGGAAGAGGCGAAAAGCGAAGGAGAACTTTTTTTTGTGGGCTCGAGCGACCCACACTTTGCTCTCTTGGAGCTGGAAACTTCCGACTGAAAGGTCGCATCGAAAGTTTTGTCTGGTAAAAGACAAAGGTTTTTAGCCGAAATGGCTAACTGGCGGAGATGGGCATTTTGGTTCTAAAGGAAACCGCCCCTGCATTTCTGGAGATGATTGAAGAAGATCCTGGAAACCTACATTAACTTTTCTGTACATTTTCTAAAATATATTTTTTTTTTATTCCAGGAAATCTATCCGACATCGACGCCATGCTTGAAGTAGTTATTCCGCTATTGTTCAAATTGGTGAAAAATAGAATGATGTCCTGTACCTAAAGTTTTTGGACTTTTCCTCATCTTTTTCCTTTGAGAACTTTTTGTTCTGCCAAAAACCGTGCACACCCGATGAGAGGTATTTTCTGCAGAGTTTAAAATGTATAAAGCCCAGGTAACATTTTCTTTACGAGAAATTTAATGCCGCTCAGCACTGGCATAATGACGAATAATTCTATGACTAATTTGGCTCATGTTTAATATGTTTATGGTTAATTAAAATTCACAATTAAAAACATATGATTATTGAAGTGAATTATTGTATGTTATATAAATTTAGAACAGAGCAGAAAGTCTGATTGTGTTTATATTAAAATGAAGCTCTGAATTTGATAAATTGATTTTTTAAAGTAAAATACTTAAGTGTGATTTTAAATAAATAATATTTTGATTTTTACTTTGCTTCTGATTTATTTGAAATGCCTTTAATTCCTCTGCTATTCACTGCATGTCATCTAACAAACAATTCTGTTAGACTGAGAAAGTTTCTTGCTTGGGTAAATTAAAATGTTTGATTATTTTGATAAAATTCCACTATACGGCTTCACCGTCCCTTGGGTTGTCGGGTGCGCCTTTGCTTTTGTGAGTTGGCAAACCGCGCCATGACACTATTATGAAATGAGTTAATGGTTTTTAAATACTTTTAACCACACATGAGTGTATATCAGTGTTTAGGAGTTATTGAGAGCCGCTCTCGAGATATTAGAAATTT
This sequence comes from Amaurobius ferox, assembly GCA_951213105.1. Lineage (NCBI taxonomy): Eukaryota > Metazoa > Arthropoda > Arachnida > Araneae > Amaurobiidae > Amaurobius > Amaurobius ferox. The sequence goes on along the minus strand of OX578142.1, from coordinate 112,362,306 downwards.
TACTTTTCTCCCAAGGTGCAAGACTCTTCTTGAAAAGATGAGCGATATTCTGGAATTTGACATGTTTATTTAAAGCGATAAAGACAATAAACTGAATTTCAGCGAGATCGAGTACTAAAAACGCTTTAATTGGCGACAAAAATGTTGCCATGCTATTGTGTTTACTAAAAATATTTTCTCGAAACATCTATTTCTCGGGATCTGCAATAGATAGAGCTTTAATGAATATGGATTCAGCATCTAATTCCGAAGGATATAGGGGAGTTAACTTTAGATTTCCATTTTGGGTTCAAAATTTTTCATTTAATTGAAACATCTATTTCTCAAGATTGGCTATAAATAGAGCTTTATGGTAATTGATATGGATTTAACATCAGATTCTGGAAGGCGAATGGGAGTTCACTTAGGATTTCCACTTCCGATTCAAAAATTTTCAATTTCCTGGAAACATCTATTTTTCCTAATTGATTATCAATAGAGCTTAGATGGTGACTGATATGGATTTAGCATCAAGTTGTTTAGGGATTGGGAAGTTTCTTAAGAGTTTCAACTTTCTGTTTTCTTTCATTTCCGGTTCAAAAAAATTTCTTGAAACGTTTATTTTTTTCATAATCGGCTATAGATAGAGCTTAGATGATGACTAATATGGATATTCAGCATTACATTTTGGCGAGGGTGGGAGGGCGCTGCGACTCACCAAGAATTTCCACTTCTGGTTCTAGAGATGTCACTTCCAATTAAAAAAAGTTACATTTTCCTTGCAACATCTATTTTTTCCAAGCTGGAAAAATAATCAAAAATCCGACTCCATTAGGTTTTGTTCCGTTTTCAATATTATAAATTTGCTAAGATTTAGCCTCTTAAGGTAGCAGCTGCTTGAGAATCTGGAAAGGGAGTTAAAATTTAAATAAGAACCTTAATTTCAACCCCGTATGTGTGTGTAGGGGGGGGGGGTGCATCTTTTAAATTAAGTTCTATCTGATAGCCGATACTATAAGTCTGCAACGATTCATTTTTGTAGGTCAACAGGAGGGCTTCTGACGGGAGGGGGGGGGTCTGAAAAGACATTTAGAGACCCTCGTATTTTCTCTACTCCAAGGAGTTAGTTACATCGAAAACCCGGCTATGTTAGGTGCTATCCGATGGTCGATATTATAAGTGTGTAAAGATTCCGCTTTCTAGCTCACCGGGGAAATTCTGGGAGGTTGGGATGGGGGGGGGTCTGGAAAAAATACGGTAGACACGTTAGGCAACATGTTATACACTGTCTGGCAAAAAAAGTGTGAGTTGAAGCATGCAAATATTGAGGAGGGACGAAATGGTGATGTATTTTAAAATTTTACATAATTTTGCGTGCAATACAGCTTTCAAATGTAACGGCATCAGAGTGCAGCTGATCATTTCACAGTGATCATGGCTGAATACGTTATACACGGTCGCGGAAAAGAGTTCAAAAAGGACCAAATTCTTGGCCTGTGTCAATACCAGAACACGTGCAAGGAAATTTCTGAAATCCCTGGCACTGCATTACGAACTGTCCAGCGCATTATTAAATCTTGGAAAGATGGCGGTGGACCATCAACTTTGCGGAAAATGTGTGCTCGAAAAACAGTCCTGAACAATCGTGACAGAAGATCATTAAAACACTTAGTGAAATCGAATTGCAAAATATCGACCTTTGAGCTCACAACCATATTCAATAGTGGAAGCAAGACCATTTCCACTCGAGCGATGAGATGAGAACTCAAACGACTGGGACTAAACAGCTGTATTCCAAAAAAGAAACCACTGGTTGCTGAGTGTAATTGGAAAAAAAAGTCTCCAATTCGCCGAGGAACACAAAGAATGGACTACTAAGCAATAGGGGAAAAATCATGTGGTCTGATGATTCCCGATTTACTATCTTCTAACATGATGGTCGCATCAGGATTAGAAGGGAACCGCATGAAGCATTGGACCCTTCCTGTACTGTACGCACTGTAGAGGCCTGCCCCAGGAGGAAGTGTTATGATCTGAGGCTGCTTCTGTTCGGCTGGTCTAGGTGCAGCAACACTATGCAGTAGTAAAATGAAGTCTGAATATATGATCATACTGAAAGACCATCGTATTCCAACAATGGCATTTTTTCTTCCCTGAGGGCAATAGCATATTCCAGAATGACAACGCCACGATTCATCGAGCTAAAATTGTGAAAGATTGGTTTGAGGAGCACGAGGCCTTATTCACACACTTGAATTGGCCACCAAAAAGTCTTGACCTCATCCTCATTGAAGATATGTGGGATATACTGGAGAATCAGTTAAGGATTAATTTCACTCTTCTTTCATCAACCAAGGAACTTGACAAAATGTTACAGCAAATCTGATCACAAATAAGCGTTGTGACATTACATAAACTCATAGACACAGTGCCACGACGAATGCATTCCGTAATTTGTGCTATGGTCCAACGAAATATTAACTTACACGACTTTTTTTTTTTGGCCAGGTGGTGTATATAGTGATGGTAGAAAAAAAATTTTAATTTATGAGAAAAAAATTCTGGATTTTTATTTCCTGTGTTTATTCAGATGTTTAGAATTCAAAGCCCATTTTCCATGACACTCAAAACAATATACAGCTTTCGTTTATAAGTTTCCATAGATTCAATCAAATGCTCTTTTAAATGATTGAGCACGTCTGCAAACGACGAGCGTGAAAATAAAATAAATGTTATATTACATAAAATATTTATCAATATTCGCAGAAACACGCAATTTTCAGGACATGCATGGTAGTAAAAAAATAAATTTTCGTAAAGATGGATCGATTTACAATACCGGCATATTGAAGTCATTGATATATCACCTTTTCTCAGAAAAGCAATTTGTTGCAATGTAAAGGATATAAAAAGAATTTCAATTTTGAATGAAAACTTGGGGGCAGATTCGATGATTTAAAAAAAAGAATAAATATAAATATTACAGTCATCTTTTAGAAATCATACTAAATTATATGTGTAAAGATTAAAGTTACTATAAATATGATTTATATAGAAAACATGGTAAGTAAGTTAACCATGAGTCAAATAGGTCAGACCTACTTTTAAAATTCTCTGGATTCAAAGTCAATTATATCCAGACTGTTATTTTATTGTAAATGTTACCTGTAAACTATGAAATGCAATTTATTTCAGGTTTTACCTATTCCATAGATTATATTGGAATCTTATAAAATGCCTCAGGATTTAGGTTTTATTATAATATGACCTAATACGTTGGTCCCGTGTTCAACAACCTGCTGCTTACGCTGATAAATTAGTATAGTTTGTGTTGTGAATATTTTGGTTTGTGTTATTTTGTTTACTTATTTGTTCAAAAATGCTGATTTATCGTCGGAAACCACATATTCCAGAACAAGAGATCGCCATGACGTGTCTGCAACTTCTGATAAACAGTGCCGGATGACTGTTTTTTTTTTTATTGCATTTGCGGAATATATTTTATGTGCAATTTTTATTATATTATCACCAGTTGCCTTTACTATTTTTATAGATGTCAAAGCTCCCATGTAAATTTGCTGTAAAATAATCAGATTATTTTCTATTACTGCATATTGAAGATTTGCAAATCGCTTCCATTGAAGATAATAGCTTCCATGGCTCGGTTTTCTCACTTATACGCTCGTCAATGGGGAATAGCCGATATCTGCAATGATTATAAGAAAAACCTTTCATGTGCCACAAATGACCGACATGATCTCTGGAGATCCTTTTGTCTGCCTAACCTACTGTATTAATATTTTCCCTTATTGATAATGTATACGAAGGGCCGAAGTTGAAAGGGTCGATCATGTTATTTTTTTCCCTCCGATTTCGGACCTCGTATCCGAGTCTGACTGTGACCTACAAATTCCAATCCTAAACTGCAGACAACTTCCAAATTTTTTCAAAACTGAGACGCTATCCAAACTTTGGGAACGCCCCCTATAAGTGGTTGTGTATGAACTTGGCCGTTGCAGCCTCGTGTAGCCCGAGCTCGATTTTGAAAATAATTGGAGATGGTTATGTGATAGGACGTACTTTGCCGGTTTCTATACGGGTTCGCAATATTGTGGCGCATAACAAGTTTACTTGCTGTCATTGCTGATATCACCCGTTCCATGCTGACGAGCGCATAAAGGCAAAAACGGTCGTGCAATTAAAACTACATTATTTTTACTTTCCCTACAATACATGGTAATGTATAAAGGAAGTATTGGAATCCTACCGAAAATCGCAACTTTTGACAGATTTACACGTTTTGGGACCTCTAGAACAGCGGTTCTTAACCTATGGGTCGCGACCCAAAATTGGGTCGCGAAGCATATTTCTTGGGTCGCGCTGAGTCGAACCAAAAAAGTTAGTAATACACCAAATAATAAGTAATACCAACACCTCCTAGAAGAGTTATTCCTTAATACAAGTTATTCCCTAATACAATGTTTCGGTTTTACCGCTCTTCGCGAATGGCCTTAGGGAAGTGACGTCCAATTCCTGTCCTGAGGCTTTCTCTTCTAGGAGGTGTTGGTAATACGCACGCCATTGCTTTGCGTGCGCGCAGACTCAGTAAGCTCTCTGTCAAAAACTCGTTTCTGCGTATTGTGTTGTGAATAACAGTGAAACGTGTAATAACAGTGAAACGTGAATACAAGCATTTTAGAAACAAATTTTGTCTTATTATTAATAGTGGAGTGATCAAGCTGCAGTGCTTATTGTAAAATTGTAATCACCCTAATAATGGCAAAACGTGAATACAAGGAAGCATTTTTAGAATTAGGTTTTACTTGCATTTATGATCGAGGAGTGAACAAGCCGCAATGCGTGTTGTGCAGTGAAATATTAAGTAATGAATCGATGAAACCGAACAAACTTAAAAGACATTTTGATGCAAAACATAAAAATTTTTCCTTTGAGGGAAAAGATCGTACTTTTTTCGAAAGAAAAGAAGCCCATTTAAAAAGACAGCGTTTGGATGCACCAAGTAGTAGTGGTTTTATAAATTCTGCCAAACAAGCTACACTTACTTCTTTTCATGTGGCTTGGCATATTGCAAGACAAAAGAAACCCCATAATATTGCTGAAAAACTTATAAAACCTGCTGCCATTGACATGGCACGTATCATGTGCGGAGATGAAAGTTCAAAGAAATTACAAAAGATACCATTATCAAATGATACAATTCGTTTACGAATTAATGATATGTCATTTGATATTAAGAATCAACTTATTTCTGCTATAAAAATTGCTGGTTTATTTAGTATTCAACTGGATGAAACGACAGATGTAAGTAAAGATGCTCAACTCATGGTTTACGCGCGGTATCCAGGTTTAACAGATATAGAGGAGGACATTTTATTTTGCAAACCAATGTCAACAACAACTGGAGGTGAAGATATTTTTCTTATGGTCGATTCGTTTTTTAAAGAAGAAGGATTAAATTGGAATCAGTGTTTCAGTATTTGCACCGACGGTGCAGCTGCCATGACAGCATCTCAAAAGGGATTTTCGACAAGAGCAAAACAAATGAATCCACAAATTATATCGATTCATTGTTTGTTACATAGACAAAATCTTGCTTCAAAAAAATTATCACCCGAATTATGTATCGTTTTGGATGAAATTATTGCGGTAGTCAATTTTATCAAATCAAGAGCTCTTAACTGTAGAATTTTCCGCGAACTGTGTTTCGAATTTGGTGCAGAATACGAACATTTATTATATTATTCTGAAGTTAGATGGCTGTCCCGGGGCAAAGTTGTTCAAAGAGTATTATCATTACGGACAGAAGTCGAATTATTTTTGAGAGAAAAGAAACACCCATTAGCATCTAAATTCTCCGAGTTGAAGTGGATTACTCAAGTTGCTTATTTGTCAGATATTTTATTTGAAATAAATAATCTAAATACGTCTATGCAAGGACGTAATCATACTATTATTGAATTAACTGAAAAAATTACATGTTTTAAAAATAAACTCAAATTATGGAGAAATAAGGTTGAAGTAAAGAAACTTGCTTCATTCCCGACTCTTAATTTACTTGTTGAAGACAATAATATTGATATCACAGATTTTGAAATACAGAAAATTATTATTAATCATTTAGAAAAACTAATAGCAGACTTTGATCGATATTTCCCTGCAGACGATGTTTTCAATTATAATTGGGTTCGAATGCCATTTAATTTTGATGTAAGTGATTTGCATGAGGAATTTGTTAATATTAATCAATTTCAAGAACAATTAATAGAAATACAAAGTGACCAAGCACTTCGATACAATTTCTACAAAAACACTGAATCTTTATGTGCTTTCTGGTTAAAATTAAAAACCGAAAAGCCAATAATTGTTAAAGAAGCCCTAAAAGTATTATTGCCCTTTTCAACAACATATATGTGTGAGGCTGGTTTTTCGGCTCTGTGTGTAATCAAAAACAATTACCGGAACAAGTTAAATCCTGAAATAGATATAAGGTGCTCCTTGACAAGCATTCAACCGAGGTTTCAAGATCTTTCAAAATGTAATCAAGCACAAGGTTCTCATTAAAACTGTATGACTTGCATTTAAAATTTAAAAGACTTAACATATGTATTGATATTTCTTTTTTTTTAGGAATAAGTTAAAATGTCAGTTATTTTCAAAAAGTTATAAATATATTTTAATTTGGTCAATAAAAATTATTAAAAACACTTGATTATTAATTAAATTTTCCTTGGATCGAAAAGTACTTTTGTTTATCTTTATTATTAAAAAAAATAAATAAAAAATTTGTAAGTTAAAAAAAATCATCATCGTAGGATTGAAGATTTTTTAAAAATACGATCTAAAATAAAGCAATGAAAAAATTTTGACTTTTTTTTGGGTCGCGACAGGAACATATTTCTCAAATTTGGGTCGCGGCTTAAAAAGGTTAAGAACCACTGCTCTAGAATACGAAAAAATCTGATGTGGGCAGCTCATGACTTTCCCTGCAGACTCATATTCACGTTCTCTTTATTTCTTTAATAATTCATTAAATTGAGTTTAATGGCACAAAATAGCGCCCATAATTATTTATCTTCAAAGGTGGCGTAGCGAAAATGCGAAGCAACTAAAATATTTCGAGAACGGCCAGTCCTAGTGTAATGGGTTTGGTCTTGTTCTTTTTATCGTTAAACATTACGTATGAAACAAACATTTAATTGATTATGTAAGCAAACGTAGTTTTTTATTTTAGATTTTGGCGATTTTTGCGGACCATTTCGCAAAAAAAAGGCAGGTTATTTTTTTTGGATTGTTCCAAAATCTAATCAGCACCAGGGTAACCCACAAGTGACTTATTTACCAAATTTTGTAAAATTTGATGTATTAGTTTTTCAGGTAGCGTGGATACAGCATTTTTTTCGTGTTATTTCTCAAAAAGAGGCGAATTCTTTTGTCCCGAATCGTATCCAAAACTAATCAGCATCAGGGTCACCCACATGTGACTTACGTACAAAATTTTATGAAATTTGGTCTATTAGTTTTTGAGTTAGAGTTGATACATACACTGCACAGACAGACACACACACACACACACACACACACACACACACACACACACGTCATGCTAAAAATAGTGTTTTCGTGTTCTAGAGGTCCCAAAATGTGTAAATTCGTCAAAAACTCGAGTTTCGATATGATTCCAATACTTTCCCTATACATTACCATGTATTGCAGGGAAAGTAAAAACTATTTTTAGCGTGACGTCTGTGTGCGTGTCTGTCTGTGCAGTGTATGTATCCACTCTAACTCAAAAATTAATGGGCCAAATTTCATAAAATTTGGTAGGTAAGTCACTTGTGGGTGATTACTTTTGGGTACGCTTTGAGATAAAAGATCTTGCCTTTTTTTGAGAAATGGCCCACAAAAATTGTGGGCCATTTCTCAAAAAAATCCACTCTAGCTGAAAAACTAATAGTGAAAATTTTACAAAATTTAGTAGATAAGTCACTTGTGAATTACCCTGGTGCTGATTAGATTTCGGAAAAAATCAACCTACTTTTCCATGCGAAATAGTCCGCAAAAATCGTCAAATCCAAAATAAAAAACCACGTGTGCTCAAATATATCAATTAAATTCTTGTTTTATATGTAATTTTTAACGATAAAAGAATAAGACCAACCTCATTACACTAGGACTAGTCGTTCTCGAGATACGTTTTTCGAAATTTGGCTACGCCACCTTTGAAAACAAGTCCAGTTACCAAATGAGAACAAAAATAGAATTAAAAGTGAAAATTCAGTGTAATTTTAAATAATTATGGGTTTTATTTTGTTCATTTAAACTCAATTTAATGAATTATTGAAGAAATAAAGAGAACGTGAATATGGGTGTACAAGGAAAGTCATGTGCTGCCCACATCATATTTTTATCATTGCGTTTACATCCTAATTGAATATTTTTTTCACTATTTTTATTATATCTAGCACGTACACTATATCATAATGCCGACAAAAGAGGGGTGACTCTCGTGGGTTGAATTTCTGATGCAGACTGTGGGAGAGGTCCTGTTCCAAATTTACGGTGCATATACCAAAGTCCGTTGAATGTATTTATATATTCTATTAAACCCTGAAAATCTAATACGCGCAGTCGTTTAGAGTACGCGCAGTCGTCTAGTCGTCTTGTTCGTCTGAGCTCCCTACCTCTAATTTGTTGAAGCTTTTCCATGAATCTCATTGGAAACACATATATTGTTTTCGCTCATGTTCTGTCACTTTTTATTTCTACAATCTACATAATGCTATATATCATGGCCATTAACTATCTTCAGGTGTCAGCAGTAGAGGACCCAGAAAATAATGGGAAGACTACTCCATAATACATTTTTCTACACGTTCATACTTTAAGAAGGGGTCAATGTCCGGAGCTGAAATAACTATGCCTTTTAAATGTTATTGTTAAAATTACAATATATATATATATATATATGTGTGTGTGTGTGTGTGTAATATTGGTGGAAAAATTCAGGGAAGAGACGTATTCCGTTATCAGAAATCTACTTTATTAGATGACACTAGAAATAGATATAGTTACATATCCTGGACGACTCCTGATCATTGACCAGCTCTCACCAAATCTCAGTGTAGTCTGCGTAGTTTTTCACAAGTGCAAATTACATTTACATCGGAAGAGGAGGGATATGAGGCATGTGGCACATGCTGTCTTCGCGTTTAAGGCTTTAAAAATGTGATTGGGAAAGCAGTTTCATATGAGAAAGTTTACGCAGAGGTTAAGATTAGAGACCATCCATATATGGTATGGTCGAGGAAAAGAGGAAGTGTTGGCAGACTTTTAATATTAGTGGCGTAGGGGATAGAATTTAATGTAGTTGCACTATGTGCTAGATAGGAAATAGGAATTTGGAATAATAATTGCGAAAGAAAAGAGCGCGTTATTGGGAAAGGCTTAAAATTTCTGCATCATATATATATATATATATATATATATATATATATATATATATATATATATATATATATATATATATATATATATATAATATATATAATATATATATTATATATATACATAATATATATATATATATATATATATATATATAATGACATTGTAAAACATAACGTTAATAAATACTTCGCAACATTAAATTCATGAAACTGATTAAAACGTATTCTTCTTTTGAAAGAAACTCATTAAGAACTCCAGATGTTTTAAATTTCGCCGTATGCTTATTGTTCAGGAAAGATATTTTATTTGTCCAGTGCCGTATATACAGGCTGCCACGCAGTGAAGGAACTTCTTGAGCCCCTTACTCATAAATACTTGTTCACCATATCTATCGTAGGCCCAGTATAGCCCTGGGCCCCTCCACATTGCGGTTTTTTCTCAGTGTGGTAGTTACGCCCTTGTTGTCGCGGTACATATACTTTTTGTGGAGGATTTTTGTAGGGAAACTGCACCGTCTTTACATTACATGTTAGAAAATTACAAGAACCTAGCTAGCACACGAAGCTGTCTAGATCATCTGAGCTCATGATCTTGTCTTCGCTTCGCAGCTTAATTTTTTGTGTAACCACTGCTGTAACCAATACGTCAAAAGTCGGTCATATGCTCTTTATGAAAGCTATGAAGGGAAAGCATTATCGGAATTCTATTGTTGCATTACGCCCTTTGTGGAAATTCCTTTTTCTATATACTCTAACCATGTAGTATTTTTGTATATACTCTAACCATTTTCAAATGTTAATTACACCATTAAATACATATATATATATATATATATATATATATATATATAAAATCAAACTATATATATATATATATATATATATATATATATATATATATATATATATACTATAAGACAAAAAAATCGACGCACCAAGAAAGAATTATCCAATAGGACAAAATTTGGTACGTGTAACGTGAATGTAGAGAAAAAGAAATTAGAATTTTAGAACAATTGGATGATTTATTGCATGAAAGATCTACACAAAGTGAGCACGTCAATATGGCATTGGTCCACCTCTGGACTTGATACAAGCTGTTACTCGACGTGGCATTGATGCATAAAGTAAATGTTCTGAGGAATATCGTTCCAAATGGCCTACAATTGAGGAGCTAATTCGTCTACATTCTGGGTTGGTCGCAGGCGACGCTTCATCTCAGCCCAAATGTGCTCAATAGGCGAGAGATCAGGGGATCTGGCTGGCCAAGGAAATGTGTCGTAAGCACGCAGACAATCAATAGAGAGGCGTGCCGTGTGTGGCCAGATATTATCTTGCTCAAAAGTTAGCCCGGGGTGTCGCGAAATGAATGGCAATACAACGGGTCGTGAATGTCGGCAACGTACCGCTGTGCTGTGGATGGTGCCACAGAGGACTATCAAATGGACCCGACTATCAAACTAAATGGCACCCCTGACCATAACTCCCTGTTGTCGAACCGTGTGGCGTGTGACAGTAAGAGCAGTATCCTGAGGATGTCCGGGATGTCTCCAGACACATCTGCGCTGGTCGTCGGGACTCAGTTTGAAACGGGACTCATCACTGAAGACAATTCGTTCCCAATCCGAACAATTCCACGTTGATCATGCCCGGCACCATTGCAATCGCTGTTGACGGTGCATACTGGTCAGTGGTAGGCGGAGTAATGGGCGCCGCGAATATAGATTCCGCTCCCGTAGTCTTCTATTAATGGTCCGGGTGGTCACTTCCGTGTTTGTCACACGTTGGAGGGTTAATAACGACGAATCTCATGCTGTCACAGCTGCTCTGACAATCGCTCTATCTTCCTGTTCTGTCGTCGCTCTATGCCGTCCGCTTGCCGCTGAAATCTGCCATTCCGGACCCATTCCTGCCAACATCGTCTAATTGCTGCATTGCTTCTATCCAAATGCCGAACGATTCGTCGGTGTGTCCATCCAGCCTCATGCAGTCCGACCGCAAGCCCTCTCTTAAACTCGTTCATATGCTCGCAGTGGCCGCGAATTCGCCGGGGAGGCATTGTTACAATCAAGGTACGTAAACGCAATCGAAATCCACTGCACGTTTTGTTCCTGAAAGCAAGGTTCGCTCCTTATATACACCACCATGGTGCTCAGTTTTAATGCACTGTAGTTCCGACTATTCATTCATTGGCTATGAATTTTTTATCATTTGCATATTCGGTCGACAGGAGTTTTTATGTACAGTTTCATTACTATCGGATTATTTTGCGGGGTAAATCGATTTTTTCGTCTTAGAATGTGTATATATACTATATATGTATATATATATATATTTTAATTTAGAAGAAATAAAAAGTTTTGAAGCCCTTTCTTTGCATATCGCTGCATTTATACAAAGAGGACATCTGGTCGTGCAAGGTGTATATAAATAAGTATCTGATTGTTAACGGTCGTAGTTTGAGATGCAAATGCATTACGAAAGAATGATTTTTTTTTAAAGAACACATCTACAGTGCAGAATCCACTGTAAATCATAAACCGCTAAAACTTTAGGACCGATAGCCCAAAAGGCGCATATTTATTTTTAAAAGGTGGTTGGTCATAAATTGTTAAATATAAATAGTGTACTTATTGTTAATCCATATTTATTTTGTAATAATACATATTACCACACATGTTTTAATCATTGACAGGCTACACATGTTGGTTCTAATGATTTTTATCAGTGTAATAACTGATTTTGCTAGTAACATAAACGCGTAGTTTCCATTTTTAGATTTTTTTTTATTTTTAGTTATTTTTATTTTAATTTTTAAATTATTTTTATTTTAATTTTTAATTAGTTATTTTACTGTCGTATTTGAAAACAATTTAAATATTTGACAATAAAAAGGAGAAAATCACTATAAGTTAATTTATTTTGATAAAAGTTTTTAAATTCTTCAGATGAAAGGTGGTATAATCGCACCCCTTGCACAGGTCTGCCGTTATTCGTGAATCCCGCAAAATGATAAGTAAAGACCACACAGCTAGCTCACAGGCGTAGAAATAAATTTCTTGATACAGTTGAGTTTTTTTTTCACTATATTATATGCACTCTTAAAAGAAGACACAGTTCAAATGGAGTGTTAATGCATTTCAGCATTTTACATTTTAGACAACAGTTAAATTATTTCCATTTTCAATTAGAAATTAATCAGAGTAGGCGTAAACAACTAAATAAATGCAGCAAGATAAGATGTACGAAGTACCGTTCATTTAATCTGATACAGCTGTTTTCCGATGGGATCATATATTTTGTAACAGCTGTGTGCAAAGTGGTGATTCATTTTTCAAAATTTCTACAAAAAAAAAATATCTTGTTGATTATGACGCAATATAATGTAGCAAAGCATGTGCAAAATTTGAAATTCAAATGAAAAAAAAAAAGTTTTACTCATAGCAATCAATATTATATTAAATAATGTATATTTATTTGCATAAAATAAATCCTTCAAAAGACAGATTTCTGATCTTTTAATATAAAAAAATAAAATATTGGTTATTTATTTTGATATCATAAAAATTTCCCTCCATATGGTGCCGTGCTATAAAGATAATAAAATAATATCCCAAACGACTAAATAGATTTGTATACCTAACAACTTCTTAAAGATTATTCTTAATTTTTTCAATTAAATTCTACCCTTTAATCAGAAATTTTCCCTTTAATTAAACCCATGTTTCACTAATTAGTTAGTAAGTAGAGAACACATCTCCTACCCCCCCCCCCCGACTTTGAAGCTGAGGATTTTACATTGTCTCACCTATTTTTTTCCTCTCATATTCTCATTTTTATATTTTACACATAATTTGATACACTATAGTGTTATTAACGATGTTGCTCGGGCAACAGCAGTAGAGGACGTCTGGTAAAATGATAAGGGGGGCACCATAACGCAATTTTTTTTCACTTTCAAACTTGAAGACGAGGTCAATGATCGGAACTGAAATAAATAAGTCTTATAAACTCTTATTGCCACAATTAACGAAAATGTTAATGACTTCTAAACATAAATTTTATGAAATTAATTGAAACTCTGAAACGACTTCTAAAATACAGTCATTAAAAACTCTCGATGTTTTCAATTTCACCTTATGGTTATTGCGCATGGAGTAAATTTTATTTGTCCAAGCCCAGATATGCCCATGCTTCCATGGAACATATGCCTTAAGTTTTTAATATATTCAAAGTAAGGAGATTACAGGATTCATGAATACCCACTCCTAAAAGTAGTGGATTTTAGTACAGAAAATAGACGGTACATACGTTGCATGCCAAAATATCATGACAACCTACCACACGAAGCCGTTCAGATCGCCTGAGATGATTATCATTTTCTCGCTCCACGGCTTAACGTTTCGTGTATCAGTAATCAGCATCGTAACCAATACTCTTATTAATTATCCCTATGCTTTATAAGGACATAATATGGGTGCTAAAAGATTTTCACCAATACATCACCCTCTTTTGTGGAATTTCCTTTTCTACCTACTCTGATTATGAGGTATATTTTCAAATATTAAATAAACTATTATAAAGCAAGTATAAGAATTTTTTTTTAATATAGAAAAATTAGCAATAAAATGAAGAGCTGTGCAGCATCTTATTTCGGAAAATATTTAAACAGCAATGATCTTCCTTTACAAGCTAATAAACCTGCATTTTTCATCCTAAAATTCTGTTTCCAAGCTGAATATTAAAAATCAATATCACTGCATTTATACGAAAAGAGTATCTTGCTGCGTGCTGTCTTCAAAAAAGAGTATCTGAAAAGTAACAGTCGTAATCTACGATGCAAGAATTTTCAGAAGAGAACAAGTCTGCACTGCAGAAGCCGCGGTAAATAGTAAACTATGCAAAGAATGCGATAGGATTATATGAAAGGTTATACACATCAATTTTTAAAAGGTAGTGCACATTAATATTTAAAAAGTAGTGCAGATTAATATTTAAAAGGTAGTGCACATTAATATTTAAAAGGTAGTGCACATTAATATTTAAAAGGTAGTGCACATTAATATTTAAAAGGTAGGGCACATTAATATTTAAAAGGCAGTTCACATTAATATTTAAAAGGTAGTGCACATTAGTATTTAAAAGGTAGATACATTAATATTTAAAAGGCAATGCACACCAATATTTCAAAAGTGATGCACTTATAGTTGATCCATATTGACTTAGTAACAATACATATAACCACACAACATGGTTTGATCCTTGCCTCAAATGGTATTGGTAGGCGGCACATGTTGATTTTAAGTGATTTTTCTTAATAAAATAACCAAAGTTTCCTAGCAGCATAAAAGAAGCTCATTTTCGCGTTTTAAGATTTTTTCTATAAATTTGTTAATATTTTAACGCTTTAATCAGTTACTTTATTGTTAAATCTTTAATCGACTTCACCAAATCAATATAAATAAATTTATATTAAATATTTTTAAAATATTTAGATGAAAGGTGATGCAACCGCATCCCCTTATAGCTCGCTACCGGAGGATTTTTAGCACCATAAAAGAGGCGCATTTCCTTTTTCTAAGTTTATATTTCCTTATATTTATATTTTTTTATTTTAACTCTTTAATCAGTTACTTTATTGTTAAATCTTTAATCAATTTAACCAAATCATTATAAATTCATTCATATTAAATATTTTCAAAATTTTTAGATGAAAGGTGATGCACCCCTCGGAGCATGTCTCCTCTAAGGTGCAACCGCATCTCTTTGCAGCTCGCTACAGGAAGTTTTCTAGCACCACAAAAGAGGCTCATTGTTCTTTTTGAAGTTTTTCTTTATATTTATATTTTTTATTTTAATTCTTTAATCAGTTACATTTTTAAGATTTTTTTTCTTTATATTTGTTACATATATATATATATATATTTAACTTTTAATAAGTTAATTTACTGTTAAATATTTAATCAATTTAATCAAATCATTATAAATTAATTTATATTAAATATTTTCATAATCTTCAAATGAAAGGTGATGCAACCGCATCCACTTGCAGTTCGCCACCGGAGGTTTTTTAGCACCATAAAAGAGGCGCCTTTTCCCTTTTTAAGTTTTTTTCCATTAATATTTGTTATATATATATACATTTCTTTTTTAACGCTTTAATCAGTTAATTTACTATTAAATCTTTAATCAATTTAACCCAAATCATTATAAATTAATTTATATTAAATATTTTCAAAATCTGTGGATGAAAGGTGATGCAACCGCATCCCTTTGCAGCTCGCTACCGCAGGTTTTCTAGCACCATAAAAGAGGCGCATTTTCCCGTTTTAGGTTTTTCCCCCTTATATTTGTTATATATTTTTGTTTATTTTAACTTTTTAACCAGTTAATTTACTGTTACATCTTTAATCAATTTAACCAAATCATTATAAATTAAATTATACTAAATATTTTCAAAATCTGTGGATGAAAGGTGGTGCAACCGCTCCCTTGCAATTCGCTAACGGAGGTGTTCTATCACCATAAAAGGGGAACATTTTCCCGTTTCAAGTTTTTTTTTTCTTTATGTGTGTTTATATATTTATATATATATTTGTTTATTTTAACTTTTTATTCAGTTACTTTACTATTAAATCTTTAATTAATTTAATCAAATCATTATTATATTCATTAATATTTTCAAAATCTTCAGACGAAATCTGGTGTAACCGCACCCCTTTGTACCTTACTGTTGGTGCTCGTAGACCATGTAAAATTACAAGCCGGCAGGCCATGCAACTCACAGACGAAGTAATAAATGTAATGACACAGGATGCTTTTTTTTCTTTATATAATTTAAATATGTTATTATATGCTTAGACATCTGCGTTCATAAAAAGATACATTGTTTAAATTAAGCGTTAATGCATTTCAACATTTTACATCTCCTACACAATTATTAAATTATTTTAATTAGAAATGAATCATAAAGGCAAAGAAAGCTGAACAAAAGTTAACAAGACAAGATTTACAACGCGCCGTTTACTTAATCTGATACAGACAGCTGTTTCACGAAAGGATCAGAAACAGTGTAACAGCTGTGTGCAAATTGGTGGCTAATTTTACGCAATATCAGCTAAAATAAATCTTGTGCATCAATATGACGTAAAATCATATAGAAGCATGCGCAAAATTTTAAATTCAAATTAAAAATATAATTTTTCTTCTCGTAGCAATCAATATTATAAAAAAAAAATCGTCTATTTCTTTGCAAGGAATAAATTCAGCAGAATTTGAGAAGAGCTTTGATATTTAAATACATAGAAGAATAAAATATTTCTTACTTATATCAATATAATAAACTATACTTATATTTTTCCATATGGTGCCTTGCAATAAAAATAATAAAATCAAATCCCATATGGCAAAATAAATTTAAATTCCTCATAATTATTTGCAGTTTATATTCCTAAATCTTTTTCAACTAAATACTACCGTTTAATCTAAACTTTGTCAATTATAATGATACTAAAACATGAGTTTTCGTATAAAATTTCGAACTTTCGATTTTTATTTTAAAAAATTCTAAAGAAATCAAATAAACAGAAAAAAGAAAAGATAATATTACCTGAAGTCCAAATTTCAGTTTATTTAAATTATAGTTAAAGTATTTAAAGTAGGAAAATAACTTCAGAAATTCGTGTTCTTAAAAAGAGAGAGCGAATGACAGGAGATGCCGACAGTAGCGATGCAACCATATGTTTACAAACGTGGAGCACGTTCGCTAGTTCCCGCGTTTCTCCCAATAAACGTCAATGTATCTCTCCGCGCTGCAGAGTTACGTATCACAACTCAGTTGCAAATGCTTCTCCGCCCACAAAATCGAGTTCTTTGGGAGAATTCGGAATTCAAAGAGATCTTGCAGAGCCACAGACATGTGAATGCGGCTAATTGATCTTATGGTAACTTTGGAGATTGTAAAACAGAATTATTATCTGTATAAGCATTTACAAGGATTTCTCATTCAGCGGAAATTCGAATTATGCCATTTAAAACAAAACGGATGATAATAATAATAATCGGGGGAAACATATTTCCCATTTAAAATGTCAAATATTTCAAATGTCAATAAAAAATTTATTTCGAAAAATCTTAAATAAATGACGACTTTCACGATCTTAAAAATTATTTAAGATCTTTTAAATAAATTTTAAAAACTTAGATTTACATTCCCTGGTATTTGCAGGGAAGCTATTGAAAGGGATACGACGGAAATTCGAAACCCAAATTAAACGTTATAGATTTGCGCGTTTTGGGTATCGTAAAACACGAATCAGCTGATTTTATCTTGGTGATTGCATATGAATAGATTTTGTATATCAATAAAGAGTCATCCTAACGGAAGAGTTTAATCTACTTCTGTTATAATTATCTGATAGACACAGTCGCGGATTTACTGATAGGCTGATTAAGTAGTCGTTTAGAGCCTCGACCACTAAATGTGGCCTTGGAATCATTCACCCTACAAAAAACGTAGAATGTATAGAAGGAGGTGGGGCAAAATTGGGGGGGGGGGCAAAATTGAGACCGTTTATGGTCTTCAAAACAATAAATTCGCTGCCGGATCGGCATAGTTTATCTTGCATTTTTTAACACTGTAAAACATAGTTGAAAAGTGATTATGACTTTGTCCATTCTGTCTGTCTGTCTATATGTATGTCCATTCGCACGATAACTGCCGTAAAAATGACTTTATCAAAATGAAATTTTAGTATATTGTTCAGACGGTCTGTGGAACATATGGGAATGTAAATAAATAATATCACCCAATTAGTTTTGGATTGAACCCGGGTTGAAAAAATGCAATACATTGAACCCTATGGGACTTAATTTTTCAAACATTTTTTAAGCGAATTCAAAATTCACAAATTGCTTCGAAAGTTTTCGGAAATATTCAAATTATACCATAAAATATATAAAAAAATTTCAGCAAAATATGGTTGGTAGTTTTTAAATAAAAATTAAAATAATAATTACACCGATATAATATGAAGAGATCGCGTGACCCACTT
Organism: Amaurobius ferox; assembly: GCA_951213105.1. Taxonomy (NCBI): domain Eukaryota; kingdom Metazoa; phylum Arthropoda; class Arachnida; order Araneae; family Amaurobiidae; genus Amaurobius; species Amaurobius ferox. The sequence goes on along the minus strand of OX578142.1, from coordinate 112,343,807 downwards.
TAAAATAAAATATGGCATCCATCTTTTTCCCCAGAGTAAAAATCGTGATTTTTTAAGTTTTTTTAAATTTGTTTTTTGTGTTATATCCGTTCTAAAATCGCTTTATTTTTGCGTATTTTCTGGGCATCTATATTCTGCGCCAACGCAATTGTAGTATTTTGGAGTTTAAATGATCATCAAACTTTGATTATTTCTATAATAAAGCCTAATTTTAATGTATGCAGAATGTAAACACATCAAGGTTTAAAATGAGTTCTATAAGAATTGCTGATTTTTTTTAACTCAAAATTATATAGCTCTGGAATCTGGAATATAGGTGATATGAATGAAATAATCATTGATTTTACATAGAGAAGCAGATGATTTTATAGAATTGCCTTTTTCGATGAAGTTTTAAGCATGGAGCTAGAAAGTACTTTTACCGCCATGGTTTTAAGTTTCTAAGTAAAATAAATTATTGTAGTATTGTGATAATTTTAAAAATATCTCCGATGAATGAAAGGAATGGAATAAAAGTATATGAATGAAATATTAACTGATTTTGCGTAGAGAGTCAGGCGATTTATATTTCTATGACGTCATCTGAATAAAGTTCATTTTTTTCAATGAAGTTTTATGTTTTCAAATATAACAAATTATTGTAGTATTATAATAACTTTAAAAATATCACCGCTGAATGTATCGTATTTTAGAGATGTTTAAATAAAATTGCATTGCAGTTGGAAAATGTTTCATAATCAATGCTTTATGCATGATTGATCTTTCTTATTTAACATCGTCAAGATTCACTTAGAGAAAACTTTTTTCAATTCATTTGTCCCAACTGTGGTGACTTCTCCCCTATTCTAGCTGGCTTATAAATGATGCTATTTGCTTTTAAATGAACCATTGCATATGAAAAAGATCTAGCATTTTTCAACATAAATATTTTATAGCGATTTTCCGATTTCCACAAAACATGTTCGAAAAATTTAGATCCTTCCCTTGATCCTTTCATCTCGAAATTCAAGAAGCCTCTGACGTTCATCCCTTGAAATCAGCGCATCAAATTTCATTCGACTTGTTCATTTTGTTGGAAAGCTATCGTTTCCACAGAGACAAACAGGCAGACATTATTGAAAAATTGTTTATTTGTAATCATGGATGTTTAAAATGTATAGATCTATCCAAGAATTGAATTTTTACACCATTACAATTCTTCCCTTTTATATTATATATTTATAACAATACGGAAAAATTCATATCTGTTTTTTACTGTTTGTGTCGTCTGTAGCAAATATATATATATATATATATATATATATATATATATATATATAAAAGTGAGAGTCATGCGGCTATGAAATATATATATATATATTTCATAGCCGTATATATATATACATATATATATATATATATATATATATACATATATATATATATATATATATATATATATATATATATATATAGAAGCGAGAGTCATACGGCTTTGAAATTTGGTGCCCAGGTGCTCCAGGGCCCGCGATGATGCACTTCGAGATTTTTTTTTTTAAATTTCAAAATAGTTTTTTAATTATTTTATGCTTTAACACGATTTAGCTTGATGTTGGACGATTTTCACACAAATCGGTATGTTATCGACAGAAAATATTATCACAGAGTTTGCGGATTCTACTTCGACGACAAAAGCTTGCAATTATGTTCCAGAAGCTCAACGGTAGAACGTTAGTTGGCCAGTGAGAAGATCAAATCCCGGCTGAGGTAGCAGTGTTCTTTACGATGGCACCCGAACAAATCAACCCTGTAGGTTAGTGCAAAGATGTCGGAGGTCTGTAAAGTGATCCTAGTACGACTAGCATGGATTCAGTGGACTCTGGAATATTGAGCGCCGATTTCAAATCGGGAGGTCAACGACCAGGCAGGAAGTTAACCTCGAGGATAAAAATAGTAGCAGAAGGCTAACCTGAATTAAAAATAGCAGGAGGTGGTCAGTCAGATTGTTAATTGCACTCCAATTTGACATTGGAGGGTGGAGAGTGCAGAGTCTACTTTGACGATAAGAGCTTGCAATTCGGTCCTAGTAGCTCAACGGTAGAACGTCAGGTGGCCAATACGACGATCCGTGGTTCGATTCCCGGTTGGGGAAACAAGGTTCTTTACAAGTGTCCGTTTTAAAACCAGCGGAAAGATCGAATAATTGTTTTTAAAACAAACTTTGAACGGAATCCATACTATTAATAGACGCATTTTCGTGAACTTTTAAAATATATATACTTTTCGTGTGTTGATGTAATCTTCCGATATAGGAGGCTCTCGAGATATACTCGCAGAATTTCCATCTTTGCAAAGTTTGTTGTTGTTGTAGTTGTAAACGGGCGTATTGTTAAAGCATTTTTTGCCGTTCGAGAATTCACATTGAGTTCCTGTGTGCGTTTTAATCTCAAAGATTTGCATATTAAATTCCGGCGCCGAGTACATTTTCTAGTACTACTATATATTACAGGGAAAGTTAAAAGGAATCACTATACAGAGGTGAGCTAAAGGCGTAACGCTGTACTCACGTATTGGCTGTTAAAATTTTTATATGCTTGAAATCAATTATGAAACACATTAATCCAGTTTTGAATTCACGCACCTTTTTTACCAACCCAGCACATTTTACCTTTTTGTTTTCAATTCCAACCGAATACGTGCCTCCTACTTTAGCTTAATTTCGAAATCTGAAATATTAAGAACATTTTATGAGATATTATTTTGCTAATCAAAACATAAATGTTATTACTTATTTTCAAATATGAAATATAAAAATCAGAAAATATTAAAACTATATAATTAATCCATTTAAGTTATTTTTATACACATAAGTCATACAAATTGGGATTTTATGACGACTTTCAAAGCCCCAAATTAAAATTTCATTTTATCCCGATTTATGTATCAGTTTTCCTGGCTCATCGATTTTTGTTTTATGATAATACTCACATACTGTTCTTAATTTATACTTACTGGTCTTAATTTCATGAAATTTCATGAATTTTATGTCGGATGCCAACATAAAAATCTAATGTGGGCAGCACATGACCAGGGGCGAAACGTGATAAAATAATTTGGGGGAGAGAGAAAACCGGGGACCAAAATTAACAAATAAAGTTTGCTACTTAAGTTTTAGCAAGGTTACAAAGAAAATAAAATATACAACAAACTTCCTATTATCCGGCATTTTGGGAAAATCAGTGGTACCGGATAACCAAATTTGTCAGATTATCGGACTGACCAAAAATAGGATAAAAAGGGAGAAATTAATTCCAAACGAAATAATGGACAATAAATGTGATATTTTGCGTCTAAAGCATAACACAGAGTGAATTACATTGTGCAATACACAAAAAACATTTAAATTAATTTTAAAAACTATAAAATTAACTTCAATGAACATAAATTTGCATATACAAGCATTTAGTCTTATACAGTATATTTACCTCAGTACAACCGAATGGACTCGAATGCGGTTCCAGAGGCGTGCCGGACTATCGGACGTTCCGAAACATCGAATACCGAATAAACCGAAATTTACTGTAATACATTTATTTACATTGTAATTCAGTTATTTCATTTTGCTATTTTATTACAGTGGAACCCCGGTTTTGCATTTCTCCATAGAAGTGATAAAAAACCTTATATGCGGGAAAACACAGTACACAAGAAATTCCATTTTAATTAGTCTATAAAAATCAGGGAAAGCATGTAAAAAAATTAATAGATCACTCATCAAACTGTATTTTTTGATATGTCAAATATTTAATTTCTGATTCACATAGAAAATTCCAAACGTGTATTTGCATATTACATTTACGATTGATTCAGTTTCCGTAAGAATTGTTTTCTTACCCTTAATACTCAGACACGTAAACATTTTGCTATAGTTTTGTCGCTCCTAATTTATATTTATATATATATATATATATATATATATATATATATATATTAGAATTAAATACTCAGACCTGAAGATGAATTTAATTCTGATTAATCATCGAATTTGGGAAGGTTCTGTTCTTTTCTCTTATCGGCATTATGGCCGTGAATTTGCTTCTATGGTGATGTTAATATTTCTTGAATTGTATTTTTATTTTTTTCATTTTTACATAATTCTTATTATTACATTTCAAAAATATATATATATATATATATATATATATATATATATATATATATATATATATATATATATATGTATGTATATATGTATATATATATATATATATATATATATATATGTAAATAAAAATTAAATGATTTTAATCGAAAATTTTTTGCATAAACTACTGTATGTACAAAAAAACCCATCTCTAGCATATCTGTTACAAATGAGTAACTATAAGCCAAGTCTAAGGATAAAGATAGAAGGTTACATATCACTACATTGGAAAGGGGGATGAGAAGAATATTAGGATTCAAAAATCACAATTAAAAGTATATAAAAGTAAATAAAAATAAAACTTTGCAAAAATGAGAATAGGCAATAATAATCAGCTCAAGACAAGAGATCAAGAATAGAGAACAATCAATCGAAACCACACAAAAAATGGCGGTCAGTTCGAAATTGCATTCTCATCAGGACAGCCATACATATATATATATATGTATATATATATGCATATATATATGCATATATATATATATATATATATATAGAAATATAAAAGAAGAAGGAAGGTAACGTAAAGTGCTTACACAAAGGCGGTAAGGGGTAGTGACCTTACTCCCCAGTTAACAACATGCATGTCCTTAATGCCGCGGCATGCACTCCTGGACGCCAGCACTGACATTAGCCAACCTCCGGAGTGATAATCAAAATCATCACAAGACCCCTGACAAAGGAATTGGATATGAAAAAGTAAGGACCAGGTTATAGAGACAGCCAATTTCCTGCACATGCTACATATTTATAACATCAAAATATTCAATTCAGCAGTTTTGATGTCTGTGATGTCACAAGCATAAAGATGTTCAATCCAAATTCACAAAGTCTTCAAATATCTACACAAATTCAACCCATATATTTCGTTTTTTCTGTAGTAATTTTTGATGTAATATATCATAAATCGTTTTGGATATTTTTGCATGAATGCCTGTAGTAAGAATTTTTTGTCACTTTCCAGTCTGGTGACGTCACTGCTTACTATTCTTTTTGTTCTTGCTAGACCACCAATGAATACATTTCTAAATATATTCATGTGTAAATTAGAGGTCCAATGTATGATACCTGCTGTAGCAATATTATAAGTTATTCTTTTATCATATATATAGAATGAAAGTATATTATGGTTGAAATCAATACTGAGATCCAGAAAATTTATTACATTATTCTGGATTGGTGGATTTTCTTCCAATATTAGATCTGAGTGATAAAATTCAAAATTCATTTGAAAATTTTCGTTTTCATAAGCTATTAACAAATCATCGACGTAACGTATGTAAATCAATTCATTGTTAATATGGGACATCTTTTCAAAATGATCAAGATAGATGTCCGCCAAAATTGACGAACATCCCCCGCCCATGGGGATGCCTTTGATTTGCTTATAGAAATTCAACCCGTTATATAGGTAGTTTTCCTCTACAACAATCTTTATCAGAGATCTGTAACGTTCGATTTCCACATATTTCTGCATCTCAAATTCCCCGTACAACGAGTTAAGTGTTCGGTATAATATCTTGAGTTCAATATTGTTAAAAAGTTCTTTAAAATCATAAGTTCTGAAAAATAATTTTGCTTGATTAGGCTTTAAGATCTTTATAACTTCGTAGCTATTTCCGACAATATAAGATCCCCGATCTTTAATTTTCTTTAAGATAGGTTTCAATATCGCGAGAAGCATTTTGTTAGCTTTAGTGAGGTATGTTTTGTATCCAACTGTTACTGGTCTAAAGCTTTTTGGAGTTTTATGAAGCTTGGGTATATTTATTAAATATGGATAATTTATTCTTTCTGTATACTTAATGCCTGCCTTAAGATATAAGGCCTTGATTCTGTTATTAATCACCTGTTTTGTCAAAGTTATTCTGTTGTATAAGGCTTGATTTTCGTAATTTGCCATAAGGGTTTTTATGTAAAGGTATTTGCAAGTAAATGCATAATTACCCGGAACTTTATCGGTGTATGTTATTATATATTGTTCCTGTAATAACGTAAGATTCTTTATATCTAGTTTACAACTCTCTTGACGAGCATAATACATTCTGTAATAATACCCGAAATCATTCAAAACACTTGATCTCCATTTGCCGAATGTAAAATCCGGGATGCTGAACTTTATAGACATCCTATAAATAAATGCATCTAGATTCTTTTTAAATGAATCTAGTGGATATCCTTGGTGTGGATTACGGTATTTGGTGCCCAATTTGAAAGCTCTTATTAAGGCATTATTATTGATTACTTCCAGATTACTTGTAACTATATGACCTATAACAGGATCGTTATATGGATTGGTGTTACAATTACATGTTACATTATTTCCAATTGAAAGATTTTTACTTAAAAGGTTATAATTGTAAATTTTTCTTCCCAAAGGAATTTCGTAACTGTAAGACGTTCTAATATTTATATCTGTTATAGGAAGATGCTTATGATTTGTTTTCAATATCTTGCCAAAAGGGATAGAATTGAAAGTTTTATTTTGAAATAAGATCGATAGATATACCACATCGCATTTTTCTTCGATCTGTGCGTCCTTCAATTTCAAATTTAAAAAGGTTGAACGTTTTTTGATCCAATCACACATAGTAGCCAAGTTAAGTTTTTGGTAAGAGTTGAGTTCGTTTGTAGACCATATTTTAACTTGTTGAGACCAGATATGCCATATCTGTTGTAAATATTGTTTTCTTATGCTCAAAACATATAATTTAATAACTTTAATGTTATGTTCTTCAAATTGATATACCTGTTGCATAAAATTGACAAATGATTCTTTGCGATCGTTATAATTCTGTTTTTTTCTTCTTTTTTTACTTCTGAACCATCTTCTACATGTATTCTTATTGCTTATTTCCACTATAGCGGTATTAGAAGTACTATAGTAAAAATCGTTATTGTATAATCTGTTAAACATCATGGAATTTAATCCATATGGATAAATTGAATTACTTTGTAGTATGTGCATATTTTCCCACCAGATGCGTTCTTCCAATGTTACTGCAAAGTCTAAGCATATATATATGCATATCTATAACTATATAAGCATATATATATGCATATATATATATATATATATATATATATATATATATATGCATATATATATGCATATATATATGCATATATATATATATATATATATATATCTATATATATATATATATATATATATACATATATATATACATATATATATATATACATATATATATATATAAATATATTTATATGTATATATATATATATATATATATATATATATATATATATATATATATATATATAATTGAAGATTTTTATGATTACTTGTAATATATATACCCGAGAAATACCAATGAAAATTGCTTGTAAACTGAAGGTTTTTGCAAATCAGAAGCCTAGTGTAGCACGATGAGCTATGCAAGAAGTTTGGAAATTGAATAAATGGAATCTAGTGAATATAAAAGGAATAAAATGAATATGAAAAGCATTTCTGAAACCATGTACGTTATCAAGGGCCATACATGTTTCATTAATGCTGATTCTACGTTTCTGTTTACACAACTGTAAAATGTATTACAGTATATATATATATATATATATATATATATATATATATATATATATATATATATATATATATATATATATATATATATATACATACATACATATATGTATATACATGTATATATATATATATATACATATACATATATATATATATATATATATATATATATATATATATATATATATAATTCAAGCAAATAATAAATGTAAATCAAAGAATGCAAGATGATTTCTGAGATAACTAAAACACTTGGTTATTTGATATGTATGTCTCATATTTTTCAATACATTAATTCCATACGTCGAATTCTTAACTCCTAAAGAAATATTGAAACCTCTATAATTTGGCAATTTTCTTAATCAAATTTCCTACTAACTTTTAAAATGACTCTCCAGATGACTCAGACAATAAACACTCTATTTGTGGAAATAAAATTATTAAGAAAAACAGCTTCTTCCTTGTACCTTAGGCAGGTCTTAAAGAGCTAATGTAGCCCAGGTAGAAATTGCACGCGCATTTTCTTTTGGTTTCATTTCCAGTGGAATTTTTCCCGAGGTAAGTAGACAGAGAAAGATTCGTCTCTCCTGAAAATTTATCCTGGTGTTTAGAGGAAAAAGGAAAGGCGCCGGCATCGAGTTCGGCACCAGACAGAGCAAAAATTCTTAGTTTATTTACATGGAAAATATTTTATATATTTTCGAATTATATATTCGGATAATATATATAATAAATTAAAAGTTAGTTGATCGTAAATTACCTGGGGTAGACAATGTCTACTTTATATCCCTGACGCTTCGCCACCGCATATGACTTTCCTTACATAATGCAATGAATTGAGGTTTTTCACAATGAAAACATGATGTATAAGATCCATGGTATAATATTTTTAACGTTGACTTGTATATTTGGCTCTTACTTGTACATTTGGCTCTACATCTGGGAGACAACATTTAAAACTATTTCGAAATGACCCGTTAAATTATATTTTGACCAACTCTTAACTTGACAATTAGCAGTATAGATAGCATCCACAATAAGCAATATTATCCATACATTAAGATATTTTAAGAATTAATTAATTAATTTGGCGTCATTTTCATTAATTTCTGTAATTTTGATGATATTTTCGTCAATTTGGCACCATTATAAAAAAAGTCTCCAAGTTGACGAAATTTTGACAAATTAGTCATCAAGTTTGCCAAATTAATCGCCAAGCGTTACAGACGGATGGAGAAGAGGGATTTTCTTATATACAAATAAATAACTATTGACGAATTGTTGGGCTTCAAAATACAAAACTATAACACAAAGTATCTTCTCTAATGAATGGAATGATCTAGAACCACGAGAATGATGTTTACAAACTTGTTATATAATATCAAATATGAAAAGTGAACTATACATAATTTTTTTCTTAATTTATGTACTTTTTTAATACATTTATCAGAAAAACGTGCAGTATCTTGTGAACGGTTCATGCTAGTCTTCTAAAGTTCATGTCATTCGTTTTCTAACGAAAAATTACACATGAAATAATCGTTTATGCAACTATATTGAATGTTTTAATGTTTTAATTTTTTTTCAAAATTTTACTCCAAAATATGGTCTTCCGAACATTTGATTGCGTTTAAAATCAATAACATTCCAGTATTCATTTAGTGTAGTATGTGTATCAAATTTCGTTCAAAACACTCCATTCGTTCGGGAGATATCGCATCCACATACACAGAGAGATCGCTTCAAAAACGGTCGATTCGAGTTCAGGTATGCTTAAAACTTCTGACGAAAACTCGAATTCAAATTTTCGACCATGTCACAATAATTTCCTATAATTGTACTACATATACAGACTGTCCCAAAAAGATTGAAAAGCGCTTTAATCCTTCACCTGTTGGAGATAAGTGGGCAATGTAAGTTGCAGAAATGTTGAAAGTAAGGTAGGAAATAAGACTACGTTAATGAAATAGTCCTCCCATTCATTTTCAAAAAGTTACTTTTTAAATTTTTATATGACCCCCTTAGACAAATTTGGTCAATCAGAAAAATGTTATTTTTAATGCAACAAGATCATTAAATAAGAAAGATCAATCATGCATAAGCATTGATTATGAAACACTTTCGAACTGAAATGCAATTTCGTTTAAAAATTTCTAAAATGTGATACATTCAGTTGTTGTTGTTGTTGTCGTGCCCCTAACATTACATTTAAGGAAGAATGTGTGCACGGCTTCTGTTTAGTCTAATGACCCGAGGCACCCGAAGGTAGAAGTCTGACTTCTGCCCCAAATAAGACATTACAACATCCATGCCCGCAGGCGGGACTCGAACCCGCAATCTGGCAGCCTAGCCGTCACGAGGAAACGCCTACCTCTTTGACAGCTCGGCCACCACATCGGCGATACATTCAGTGGTGATATCTTTTACATTATCACAGTACTACAGTAATTTATTATACTTAAATATTTAAAACTGTATCGAAATATAAATCATCTGACTCTCTATGCAAAATCAATGAATATTTCATTCATATAACTTGTATTCCAGACTCCAGAGCTAAATAATTTTGTGTGAAAAAAATTCAGCAATTCTTATGTAACTCACCTTACAATCGTTTGAGATATTTGCATTCTGCATAAGTTAAAATTAGGCTTCGTTGAAGAAATAATAAAAGTTTAGGGATCATTTAAAATCACAACTATTATAATTGCATAGGCACGGAATTTAGATACACAGATAATACACAGATAATATGTGTGTGTGTATGTGTGTGTATGTATTCAAAGTATTGGAATCGTGCCGAAGATCGGAACTCGAATTTTCGAAGGATCTACACGTTTTGGGACTTCTAGAACACGAAAAAACTATTTTTAGGAAGACGTCTGTGTGTGTAAGGGTGTATCTGCGTATGTTTCTGTGTGTCTGTGACGATATTACATCCACTCTAATTGAAAAACTAATGGACCGAATTTCATAAAATTTGGTAGGTATGTTTTTTGTGGGAAATCCTGATGTTCCTTAGATTATAGTACGATTCGTAATAAAAGAGTCTGCCTTCTTTGCGAAATAGCCGGCAAAAATTGCCTTTATCCACTTTAGCTAAAAACTATTGGACCAAATTTAACAACATTTGGTATATAATTCACCTATAAGTAATTCTGGTACGATTCGGGGAAAAGGAACGGGCCGTTTTTGCGAAATGGCCCGCAAAAATCGTTAAATCTAAAAATAAAAGACTACGTGTGCTCAATTATATCAGTTAAATGCTTATTTTATACGTGATTTTTGATAACAAAAAGAATAAGACTAACCCCATTACTCTAGGACTAGCCGTTCTTGAGATATTCTTGTTTTTTCGCGTTTTCGCTACGTCACCTTTGACAATAAGTTCAGCTATCAAATGAGAACCAAATTTAAGTTTAATGTGCAAATTCATTGTCATTTAAAATATTTATGGCTGTTATTCTGTGCATATAAACTCAAATTATTATTGAAGAAATAAAGAGAACGAGAATATGAGTCTGCAGGGAAAGACATGTGCTGCCCACATCAGAATTTTTAACAATATTACAACAATGATTTATAAAAGTGAACGGGGATTATTTGCAGGCCATTTCGAAAAAAATGTATGATCTATATTTAGAGATCAACCAAATTTTTGTAGAATAAAATGTTCAACAAATTTAAGCTGTGTACCAAACTTTAACTCTCTAGGACGCAGGAAAGTGCATTAAAAATGCCATCAAATAAGTATATCATGAAGAGTTATATAAAATTAAAAAAAATTTGAAAATTGTTACCTACCAAATTTATTTTAAAATGTGAAACCTCTCTCATATACAAAATGATCAAACTCTTAGAAAGAAATTTATTATATAATATATCTCTTTTTTCTTTCTGGAGGATATCCCAAAAGTCAGAATTTAATTGAATTTGTTTTTTTCCCCTATATTAAATCATTTTTAATTAAAAAACTACTTAATATATTTTACTAAAATTTTTTTATATATTTTATCGGATAATGTGAATATTTCCTAAAAGTTTCGAAGCAATTTGTGAATTTTAAATTTGCTTAAAAAATGTTTGAAAAATTAGGTCCCATAGGGTTCAATGTATTTTATTTTTTCAACCCGGGTTCCACAAAAACTAATTGGGTGATATTATTTATTTATATTCCCATAGGTCCCACAGACCGTCTGAAAAACATAATAAAATTTCATTTTGATAAAGTCATTTTTACGGCAGTTATCGTGCTAACGGGCAGACAGACAGACAGACAAACAGACAGAATGAACAAAGACATAAACACTTTTCAACTATGTTGTAAAGTGTTAAAAAAACGCATATCTGTATCTTTAAACTGGAGAGAGTTATATTTAATTGAGAACTGAACATTGTAAATGGGAACCATATATCAAATTAGAAATATAAATGTGTGACATATCACAAAAAAGATAAAACTGAATGATAATACACAGGATACCCAACTGCGTAGTGAGTACCACTACTTTATATGATCTCTGTCTATGTAATACTTTATTTAGATGCATTTGTGATAAAAAAATTTGACACATATTAACGTATTTTTGATCTAAACAATGACCATCGTCAATTTGTTTATGAATCTTATTTTCACGATGAAACAGCCTTTCACATGATACGGAAAAGTGGCATAAGTCAGATTTTTTCCTTTTTCATAATTCAGTTGATTTTAAAGATACAGATATGCGGTTTTTTTTTAATGATCTTGTTGCATAAAAAATAAAAATTTTCTGATTGACCAAATTTGTCTAAGGGGGTCGTATAACAATGTAAAAGGTGTAACTTTTTGAAAATTAATGGGAGGACTATTTCATTAAAGTAATCTCATTTCTTACCTTACTTTACACATTTTTGCAATTTACATTGCCCACTTATCTCCAACAGGTAAAGAATTAAAGTGCGTTTCAATCTTTTTGGGACACCCTGTATAGGAAAAGTAATATTTCTACATTTGGTTTACATTAACAATTGTAGGATGCATTTCAACTATAAGAAAAGAAAATCTGATGTGGGCAACACATGGCTTTCCTTATACATTGCAATGAATTTACTTCTTTTACAGTGAAAAAATTATGTATAAGATCCACAGCACTGCGTTTTTAACGTTGTGCATTTAGCGCTTTTGCGGTTGACAACATGCAAACCCAAATAACTTATATTTCAGGCAACTCTAAATTGACAATTATCAATATATCAGCATCCTCAATAAGCAATAGAATCCATGTATTAATATATTTAAATACTTAATTCATCGGTTTGGCATCATTTTTGTTAACTTAGCGTTATTTTTGCAATTTTGGCGATATTTCACAAGATTATTCACCAAGTTCTCCAAATGTATCGCAACGCGCTACAGACAAACTGAGAGGAAAGCATTTTTTATATACTAGAAGGTATGCCGGTTATATGACGGAATTCAAAATTTGCAAAATATTACCTACCATTTAGTCATAATTTGGCAACATTTGATCAATTTGGGGACATTTTCGTCAATTTGGCAACATTTGAAAAATTGCCAAGATGGCGACATTCCTTTCAAATTCGTCGCAAAATTTTGCAAAGCAACACTACCGTTGTCTCCTTTCCGTTTTGGAGCCTCTACCTGCTGGGAGTAAAAGAATGCCTAGAACTTGTCACACGAGAACATCCGCGTTCTCGCTATTACTCAAGTTTTCCTTATCCTTTGCATAAAGTGCATTTTACTTATTGAATGATTTTTAGAATTTGAGAATTTATAAATCTAAACAAGTCTTTCAAATGGAACGTTAAAATAAAATTTGCTGAATAAAAACTATTTGACGAAAGAGACGAAATTTTTTTCGTCTCTTTTATGTTTCATTTGGCGTAAAAATTAGCGAAAGTAATCAAAAATCCAGAGCAACCCCTGCTAGCCTTTATTAAAAAAAAGTAAAATCAATAAATTTACGTAAAAGCCTTTATATAGTGGAAAGTGGGGTGAACACCTCATTTTCGATGGAATCGTTAAGAATTTTTATACTCTTTTGCCCAATTATTTCGTACAGTCATGTGAATTTTGAAAGAAAAATCAGGAAAGTAACATCTCCAGAACCAGAAGTGACAATCCTTAGTGATCCATCACACCCTCTTTGAATTTCGATGCTGAATCTATATCAGCCATTATCTAAACTTTATCTATAGCCAATCCTCAGAAAGAGATATTACAAGAAAAATATGGATTTTTTAATCACAACGGGAACTTTTTAACCAGGAGTGGAAATTCTTAGGAGAACTATTTCTTTTACTAAAATTTAATGTCAAATTCAAATCCGTCATCATCTAAACTATATCTATAATTCTGGGGAAAAAATGGATGTTTCATAGAAATTTTTTGAACCGGATGTAGAAAAGTACTGTAAGTTAAAATCCTTAGTCAATCCCCCAACCCCCTGAAAACTTGATGCTACATTCACATCAGTCATCATCTAAGCTTGCAGTGCCCACTTCGGCAGAAAGAGCTTGCCCCTCCCAGTAGCTCAACGGTAGGGCGTCGGCTGGCCAATACAAAGATCCGTAGTTCGATTCCCGGTTGGGGGCAGCAAGGTTCTTTACAATGGCGCCCGAACAAATTAACCGTGTAAGTTAATGCATAGATGTCGGAGGTCTGACAGAGACCCTAGTACGACTAGCTCGGATTCAGTGGACTCTGGTATATTGAGCGCCGATTTCAAATCGGGAGGTCAACGACCAGGTAGGGAGCTAACCTCGAGGATAAAAATAGTAGCAAAAGGTGGCTAAACTGAGGTAAAAACAGCAGGAGGTGGTCAGTCAGATTGTCAACTGCACATTAGAAGATGGAGAATGCCGAGTTCACTTCGTCCCAGTAGCTCAACGGTAGAGCGTCAGCTGGCCAGTATGAAGATCTGTGGTTCGATTCTCGGTTGGGGGGAGGGTCAAGGTTCTTTACAATCTATAATACGATATATAATCCGATAATAATTACGATATATAATCCATTCTGAAAAATAGATGTTTAATGGAAAATGAAAAAAAATTGAACCGGAAGGGATAAGCTCTAATTAATCTCCACCCTCTCTAAAATTTGATGCTGAATCCATATTAGTCATCGTCTAAGCTATATCTATAGCCAATCCTGAGAAATAGATGTTTCAAGAAAATTTTTTGAACCCGAAGTGGAAATCCTGAGTGAACCTCCAACTCCCTACGAAATTTGAAACAGAATTGAATCCATATCAGTTATCATCTAAGCTCTTTCTATAACTAATCCTGAAAAATATATGTTGCAAGGAAAATGTGAATTTTTGAATCAGTAGTGAGTCCTCTAACCCCCTCCGTAATTTAATCCTTAATTCATATCAGTTATCATCTAAGCTCTTTCTATAGCCGATCCTGAAAAATAGATGTTGTAAGGAAAATGTGATTTTTTTTTTAATACGAACTGCAGCATCCGGAGTGGAAATCCCTAGTGAGTCGTCCAACTCTCTCCATGATGTAGTACTCTAAGCTCTATCTATAGCCAATCCTAAGAAATAGATATTACAATGAAAATTTTTGAAGTAAGTGAAAGCGGAAAATGAATCGGACGTGAAAATTCTTAAGCAAGTATTCTAGATCTTCTAGAATTCGATACTAAATTCATTTAAGTCATTATCTAAGAAAGCTGTATTTATAATCAATCTTGAAAAATATATGTTTCAAGGAAATAAATTTTTTAAATCGTAAATGGAAAAAAATCGGAAGTGGCAATCCTTAGTGACACCCTTCTCCCTTCCTTATCTTTTTTGAAATTTGATGCTGACTCCATATTAGTCATCACCTAAGTTCTATCTATAATAAAATCTGAGAAATAGATGCTTCAAAAATTTTGGGGTAAAAACATATGGCAAATTTGATTACCACCAATGAGGTCGTAGCTCAAATCGGAAGTTTCACTCCGATATAAAATCTGAAGGAAGAGAATATAGACCGTTTCTACTATAATAGATAAGACCTTCGTTCCTGTATCTCAATGGATAGAGCGTCCTCTGTCCAGTTCAAAGATTCGGGGTTTAAATCCTAGTTGTCTCATGAGTTCTTTCTGATTCTTTGGCACGATATATTTCAGTCTGGCATGAATGGATATAGAAGCAATAGAGCAGTAAGATCACATGCTTAGATATATATGGTTACTTTTCTATTTAACTGAAGCAAAAATTGTTTAATGTAGTATATTAAAACATTTTTAATCTAAATTATATATGATGAATATACATTTTAAACAGTCAATGGTTTAATTCACATTTTACAGATTTCATTGTGAACGCTATGTTTGGGACATGTTATCTTAATTAATACAAAATGTGAAAAGTTTGCCAAACTTCAGAAACATTTACAAACTTGCAATACTGCGCATTATGCTGACCTATTAATTTACAGTAATAAAGTCAACTACAAAATAAATGATGCGGCATTTAAAAGCGTACCGCTAGCCAAATATTCGTATCGAACGATTGTCAGAATATTGGCATCTCGCCATTTTATATTTTTCTATGGGCGCCCATAGGGGAGCACTAGTGGGGGAGGGGGCACTTGCATCCCTGGACGTTCAAGGTCACAAGGTCATTGTATTAAGCTAGTCTATGTTGTACGCCATATCCCAGAATTTGTGCCCCCTTGGAAAGAGTTCTATGGGCGCCCATGTCTTTCACTCAGTTTCCCATTTTATGTAAAACAGGATTGCAACAGAGAAATTTAGTAGAAAGGTTTATAAGAAAAGAGTTATTTATTTTACAAACTTTTGTACTATATGTGTGTTTCTGTTATACTGAAATTAAAATATACGCTGTAAAACATTTCCTTGATATTCCTTTACTAATAAAGAAATGTTCAGGAAAGTCGGCCGTTTTCTTCTAAAAAACACAATAATTTACCAGTCAGAAATTGTTTTAACAAAATATTTCCTAAAATCGTAAATGGGGCCATTTTTGTCGTAAGGGACTTTATATGAGCTGCACGGCCCCTCTGTGGCCAAACAGTTCTATAGCCTCCATATCCATAGGGTTTATTCCCACTTCATCTCTTCCCATTTCGTCCCTTGCGCTACCCTTTTTTAAAATAGTAGCATTTCATCCCTTATCCAATGTACACCTGTTTGTCACCCTTTCTCCCAACTGAGAAGGGTGCAAATGACTCCCTTAGGGGATGAGTTCCGAAGAGCTCCGAGGAGAACAAATTAAAAATATTGCTTGTAAATATGTTGTTTGGCGTTATTTAAATATATTTAAATAATTTAGATAGAGTAAATCCTGTCTTGTCAGATATCCCTATGAAATGGATACTTATAATTGTTTTGTAGTACCATGAATATATATGTTTATGTAGTGGTTGTTGTGCAAACCCTTAATTGACGAACAGAATCCAAAACTTTTTAACCTATCACTTTCTCTAGTATTGTAATGTACTCTTTAGTAGCAAAAGTATTATAACTTAGTCAAACATTATAATTCCAATTTTTGACCGCTTTACAAGTTTGAATTTCAATATAACGTTTTTAGGGTCATATATTTGTATATATCAGTAAGTGTGTACAGTAGTATAAGCAAAGAGAGGGGGGGGGGGTTAAGAGTCATACCTCTTCTTGCTTGAAAAATTACATAAACGAAACTTAGTATTTTCAACATCCCAAGATCCTGGCTATGTGTATGTGTGTGTAAAGGCCTTACAAAAGGCCTTTACACACACATAGACATAGCCAGGACACCTTTACACACACATAGACATACGTAAAGGCCGTGTGTCAAAAATTCAGTTTCACTTTCACCCCACCCGACAGAGTCAATGCTTAAACCCGGCCCGAGCTCGAAGAACTTTACAGGTGTAGAACCCGAGCCCGGCCTAGCTATGTTCAAAGACCATTGAATCTCGGCCCGGCCCGGCCCGAAATAATTTATATTCAAATGTGCTAAACATCTGAATTTGAAAGGTTTGAAAAACGCAGAATTTTTTTAAAAACACAACCCACCCGAATTTTATTGGGCTTTGTTGAGTTTTAGTGGATATTTTCCAGAAACTCTTAAACTTTGATTTCTTCATATATGTTGTACCTAAATTGATCATTTACTAGTGAAAGCTGGGAAACATTTGTGGAAAATGTTGAGTGTAAATTTGTAAAAGTAATTAATAATGTAACTAGTTTTCAAAATTTTCTTCAAACTCAGACAAAGTTCGGGAACTGGAACTTGCGAGCCAAACCAGTAAAAATCTGAAATTTTAGCCCATGCGAGTAATTAAAAAAATATTACATCCGATTTTTTTAGCCATTTTTATACGAAATTCCATATTGAAACTTTTAAATTCAGAAAAGTAAAAAAAATAAAGAATTTAGTAGTTATGAAATAATTAAATAATTTAGCAGTTATGAAAAAGAAAACATAATGATGAAATTTTAACATGAAAATGATGAGTTCATATTACTTGATAAAATAACTTAAAAAAATGACCGAAATATTGCGATCAAGATAATTTAGAAATTGCTTATAAATAATTAAACAATAAAACAGAAATTTAAATGAATAAAAAATCACCTAAAGTTATCGCTTAAATTAAAGAAAAATGAGTAGCCTGCAGTCTTAATAATAATAAAAGCAAAATTTTATATCAAATGGTCATTCAACTTAGAAATACAAAAAAATGAAATGCCAATATCAAAAAATTTGAAACAAAGAAAATGACACGCAAAATCGGAAATAATTGGTGATTTCAGTAAAAAATAAAACCTGAAAAATTCTAGAATGATCAAGTAGGGAAGGGAATTTAAAATTGCTTCACAAGTATTTAAGTGCTTTAAGGTAAGTGACATTTTTAGGATGTCCTGAAAAACTGAATAAAACAAATTATAAATCAAGAAACTAGATTTCCTATTGAACATTTTGTCGCTTACTATTTACATTTATCTCTTATATTTACAAATATATTTCGAGTGAAAATAAGCAAAGTGAAGCAAATCATTGCTCGGACAAAAACTGTGATCTTTTCGAAAAAATATTTAAATATTGAAATCATTTTATATAATCATAATGTGCACTATATTTTCCTTTTCAACAAAATAAGTAAAAAAAATTGTTTACATATTTAACTAATAGGTTTGGAGATATAAACGTCCAAAGGATTTATATTTATCGTACAGCTTAGATTAAGATATCTAGTATTTTAAAAATAAAAACTATAATACTGTTCTGGAGTAATATAATCTCATAAAATAAAGCTGCACAATTTAATGTCCAAAGAAAATAATGTTGAGCTTTTTTATCACTTATCAATTATTAATGTTATGACAATTAGCTAATTCTTTAAAATAATATGTCACTCATGGCATTTTTGAAAGAACTCTGAACGTTACTTTGAGACAGAGGCACATTTGTTTGTAATGAAAAAATGACCTAAATGTCAAAGATATTGTTAAATCGAAGGCAGATTGGGAAATTGCAAGTAAATTATTCTAAATAGAAATGAAAAATGTTTGTTCGGACAATTAGAACAAGAAAGATCAATCATGCTTAAAGCATTGATTATGAAACACTTTCCAACTTCAATGCAATTTTATTTTAACATGTCTAAAATGCAATACATTCCTCGGTAATATTTTAAAACTTATCACAATACTACATTAATTTATTATATTTAACACCTTAAACCTTCATCGAAAAAAATTAACTTCATTCAAATGACGGCATTAAAGTATAAATTGCCTGGTTTAAACATCTCTAAAATGTGATACATTCCTCGGTAATAATTTTAGAATTATCATAATACTACGATAATTTATAATATTTGAAAACATCATCGAAAACAACTGAAATACATTCAAATGACGTCATAAAAAAATAACACGCCTGGCTTTCTCTATAAAAGCAACATTTCATTCATAAATAATTCCCCCATTCATGTCATTCATCACAATACTATAATAATTTATTTTATTTAAAAATTATGACCATGGAGCTACAAATAAGTAAACTCAATGCGTAAAACTTCATCGAAAAATATCGTCCTTCTCTTTCTAAAATCAATGAATATTTCATTCATATCAGCTAAGCAGACTCCATGGACTAAATGATTTTGTGTTAAAGAATTACAGCGATTCTAATACAACTCATTCTACTTATTTTGCTGTTTACATTTTACATAGGTGAAAAATAGGCTTAATAGTAGAAATAATGAAATTTGGAAGAGCATTTAAACTGAAATATCTTGTCATTGCGTTGTTTCAGTATGTAGATGCACAGAATTTTGGCAAAAATAAAGTAGTTTTAGGACGGATACAACACTCAATATGAATTAAAAAGAACTTTAAAAATCACGATTTTGACACAAGATGGATGCCATATATCATTTTGAAGTGGGTCATGTGATCGTTTCATATCATGGACACGTGATCACTTCATATAAGAGGTGTTATTATTATTTTAATTTTTATTTAAAAAACAACTGAATATATTTCGCTGAATTTTTTTTTATATATTTTATGAAACAATTTGAATATTGCCTAAAATTTTCGAAGTAATTTGTGAATTTTAAATCCGCTTAAAAAATGCTTGAAAAATTAGGTCCCATAGGGCTCAATGTATTCCATTTTTTCAACCCGGGTTTAATCCAAAACTAATTGGGTGATATTATTCATTTATATTCCCATAGGTCCTATAGACCGTCTGAACAACATACTAAAATTTCATTTTGATTAAGTCATTTTTACGGCAGTTATCGTGCTAACGGACAGACAGACAGACAGACAGACAGACAGACAGACAGACAGACAGACAGAATGAACAAAGTCATAAACACTTTTCAACTTTGTTGTAAAGTGTTAAAAATATGTCAATGATTGTTAACCATCTTCGTGAGAAAAATTTTCAGGTTGTTCATTTTTCGAGATTTTCATTTTATGTTGTCTTCATTAGCAATATTAACAATAAAAAAAAAATTATGGGACCTACCCATCAGTCATTTTAAATAGGGTGCAGTATACGCGACCTTCATTTTACTACACTAAATATTGAGTTTTGTATAGCGAGAATAGAGAACTTCCTTTTTGGAGCTTTAATTTAATTATTGTAATAGAGTGTTTTGAATAACAATGTCATTTAGAATTCTATAGGAATGTGCACCTGATGGTAAATTTTAAGTTTCTTTAAAATGTATTTTCACAATACGAAAACGGGAATACTGCTAGTTATGTATAAAATAGATATAGACGAACATAGATCTTCTCAAAGGGAAATTATCTTTACTGTATATTTTTTTTTAACAAAGTAAAGTCATTCCAAATGGAACGGCCGCAAGGGGATCAAATCTCAATCCCTCCAACAGGCGAGGAGGGCTGTGAAGAGATGAGACTATTGGGGAACGCACTCAGTTTTCCCCTCTACCAACAGGTGAGGACCTCAAGGTAATTAGGAGGGGTGCAGACAGGACGAAATGGGAATAACAAGAGACGCAGGATAAAATGGGAAGAGATGAAATGGGACATCACCATCCATAGCAGACGGGTTTGATTTATACGGGTACAAGTAAAGAGCTCTATGTATGCATATCCGCCATATAAATGGTTCGGAATCTATTTTAAACGTTAGGCCATGATCAAAGCAGCCCTTGTGTACATAAAACGAAAGTAGAGCACCAAAATTTTTCAATCCAATCAAATCAGAGAACTGTAGGCACTAATGGAAGAAAGTTTTCTTGTTAAGTTCTTTCTGTAATGAGAAAAATTTTTACTTCCTACCGGGCAGCTGTATTTCTTATAAGGGCACATTTTTTACAGTAAAGTAAACACTAATTTGGTGTAGTTTGGGGATGCAACTAAATATGTATTAAAATGTTAGAAATGTGTACGAAAACGTTATATTAAATTTTCAAATAGGTCAATATCCATATTTAAAAATACCTAAAAATATCTATAATCTATCCATTTTAGGTAAAGTAAAATATTTTACTAATCTGCTTGAGTATTACTGTATTGTCTATTAGTCGTGCATTACCAGATCTGTATTTTAAATAATAGAAGAACTTGTCTCTTGTGTGTTTATCTGTTTGTCCGTACGTGCAGTAGCAATAAATTCAACCAACTTACAACCTCGAAATTCAGTATAGTGGTTCTTCGGGTCATATACCGATAGACGTCAGAGCGATTTTTTTATTTGAATTTGTTTTTGAGTTATTTAATATTGAAGTGGAATTTTGAACGATTTTCACGCCAATCAATTTCTTCAAAAATACTACCGCAGATTTTCAATCTTAACCATAGGCGCCGACTACGGGGGGGGGGGGGGGCAGAGGGGCACGAATCCCCGCTGAACTTTTCCAGAGGTGGCTCTGCCCCTTCTGGGAAATTTCAAGACTTTTTTCTGACTTCATATTTTACTAAATACCAAAAAATGAAATGTTTTAAACATAAAAATAATTGAAAGAAAATCCTATCAACGTAAATGTCACATTTCAGTTCAGTCTTGTTCCCATCTTCCTTACCATAGCTCCCTAAACTATCTCGCACACAAACCAAGCTCATCTTTACTCCCAGACAACATGTTTACGCTAATGACAAAAACACCTGGTTACCAGAACTTTTTCGATTGACCACCTAATTCAAAAAGAAATGGAATATTTACAGCCATGTTATTGGCATTTCTAAAAAATAGTTGTTTCCCTCCAGTAATAACTATAAATGATTACCACGAAGTAGAGATGACTTATTTTGTCTACCTAAAGAGATCTTATCTGTAATTAGTCCTGG
Organism: Amaurobius ferox; assembly: GCA_951213105.1. Taxonomy (NCBI): domain Eukaryota; kingdom Metazoa; phylum Arthropoda; class Arachnida; order Araneae; family Amaurobiidae; genus Amaurobius; species Amaurobius ferox. Next base: position 112,321,286 of record OX578142.1, on the reverse strand, counting down.
ATTCTACTATATACTAGTGCTGTCTTTACAGGTGGCATCTATTCCGTTTGAAGCTGCAAACCCCGCGGGTGGTATCCATTCCGTTTGAAGTTGCAAACCCCGCGGGTAGCTTTATTCCTGGTGAGCACCCAAAGAGCTAGAATCACTCCTCGATTACTCCTCGAAGTGAGCACCGAACGTTTGGCACAGCACCATAGTCAGGCAAGGGCCAGAGGGAGCTAACCCCCCCCCCCACACACACACACACACACACACTAGATATACTCAGCCCACCCGCCTGATAAAAATATTAAAGTTTTAGTTGTGATAAGAAATGTTAACCAACATGTTCTCCAAATATTGCATAAAAATATTATTTATGAGATTTTTTTTTATAAATTGCTTTGTTTTAAAGATTTTTTAATTTAGCTAAATGTGTGGTTATAGTGATGATCAATTTATTTACATATTTCATTTAAAAATATTTAAATATAGACAACAATAGTATTTGGATACTTTTGTATTATTGCTGGGTTCATTGTTTTAATTTATTGTGTCAAAATCAACTGATAGGTAGTTAAGAGTTGATATTAAGCATTAAAGTGTATTAACTTTCAGATTTTTTTTTTATTAATTAACAGCTTTGCTACTAATTCTTATATTAAAATCCACTGTAATTATTATATATTATAATATTGATGCATAGTAACTATATAGATTTTCCTAATTAACTCTTAGCTTACAAATATAAATAGGCCTGAAAAGATTAAAAATATTTATCGTACAATAAATAAAACTGCTGATATCTTTCTTTCGACTCAGCCAGTCCGACCTACCCGAAGGTGTAAGATATCTGTTTAGACTACCAAGACAATGCCATCTAATTTAGACTGGAACCCAGTGGGGGCGACATCCTCTGGGACCGACTCTCCTTCCTTTGCTACCAACCGCTCGGAAGAACTTTCAAACCCACAAATTTAACGTGCTCATACGCGAGAACAGTTTAGGCAAATCCGGAAATCGAACTCGGGTCCTCCGAGTACAATCCCCGTGATTTAATCACTCCGTTATCTCACTCCAAACTGCTGCTTGTAAGACAATAACTTACAAAACTTCCTTGAGGAAAGCATATATATGTCAGTTAGGTGACTACAGTTGCTTCGATGGCATTATAATCCCCCTTTTTCAGTCCAAAATAACAGTATGCGGTCTTAACAACCACTACTGCCGTTCGTTGGGCAGTTCGTTCTTGGCGGTTGTTATAGGCGCATACTGTTCTTTTGGTCTGAAGAAGGGGCTTAAAATGACCTCGAACCAATTGTAGTCACCTAACTGATATATGCTTGCTTTCTTCAAGGCGGCCTTGTAAATTGTTATATCTTTATCGACTTTGTGATTCTTTTATATAACTAGATCGGATTATGCCCCCCCCCCCCTGAGAACTCGGCGCCTATGATCTTAACACTATCAGAAATATCGTAAATGCTCTTTTCAACGAACTTTAAACAGAATTTGCAACAAAATTTTCCGATTTTCTCTGAATTTATAAAAATTCCGGAAAACTGCACATTAAAGATGTAATTCACTTTAAAATTCTGGCATAGTAAAATCCACTGACTGTCCGATCTTCATATTTTAACAGAAGCCAAATGGATTATTGTGTCTCGTTTCAAAACAGAAGTTATGTTTCTTGAATAATCTGTTGAGCAATTGCGAAATTTAAAAGGTATCTATTCATCCTAAACGTTTTCAATTCCGCTGAGCAGCAAATCACGCTGAGAGGGGATTGCGGAGCTCCCCGTGACAGATAGCGAGATGTTGCAGACACTGGGCATGCATTAACTGTTGCTATGCCAACGTAATTTTTCTTTTTTCTACGCGCGCGTGTACCTAGTAGCAAGTTAAGAACTTTTTGAAAAAAATAATAGATTCTGACATTGAATAAGTAATTTATACATATTCTGATTTTTGTGAAATATGTCTTACTAATTTCCTGATTGCAAGTTTCAAAAGGCGATTTATATTGTGATTGTATATATACGATTTTTTGTGCTGTGATTATGTACATGCGATTTTTGTACTGTGATTGTATACATGCGATTTTTGCACTGTGCTTGCATACATGAGATTTTTTTACTGTGATTGTATTCATGCGATTTTTGTACTGTGATTGTATACATGCGATTCTTGTATAGTGAGTGTATCTGTTATTATATATATGGGACTTTTTATTCAGCGACATGCCCAATCGTCGAAGACCGATGGTCCGATATGTCGGGGAATATTTGGATCGCAAGTACGGCAGGCGATCGGATGGAAGGGAATCTTTCACATAACTTTATGCACCCTGCCATATGATGGGCGGGGACATCTAGTTTTGAAGAATTGTTTCTGTTTGTGAAAACCTAAAGTTAATAATTTAAGTCATATCCTTTGAGCTATTTCGATACCCAAAAGAGCAAGCGTGGCAGTGGCGTAGGCATGGGTAATACATCCCTTCTCATAGGGCTAACAATTGCATTAGCTCTCCACATTCATTATTTTCTGGTTTAATTCTCTTTAAATTATCTTCCGGTCAATGGAACATTGAATACTGTTCCCACTTTTTGTTTGCATATTTATTCTCTTTCCTTTTTAATTTTTTTTTCACTTCTTTCGACTTTTCAAAACGTTCATTCAAAATTATGTTACATATCATTTTATTTATTATCAATAAGCTATTCATAAGAAAATTTCGCTCATTTTCTGTTCTTCCGGATCATTAATGTTTTGCATGTCTTTGTATTGCCTATGTATATCTTTGTTTGTCTATGTGTATTGTTTTTCTATTGATATTGTATGTATTGTTTTTGTATGTCTATGTATGTATATGTGTATTCTTTTCTGTGATTTTTCCAGGCCGTCCTTTGTAACTGCTCTACACCTTTTGAGTGAGATGGATGGACGGGGTAATAAATAAATAAATAAATTAGCTCTCCACACAGAGCCGTAGCCAGGCAGGGGCCAGAGGGGGCTCGCCCCCCCCCAAGAGGTGTACTCAGCCCCTCCTGATAGAAATATTGAATATTTAGTAGTGATATGAAATTACATCCAACATGTCATCCAAATTTTGATTAAAAATATCTTTATGATATATTTTATAAATTACTTCATTTTAAAGATTATCTAATTTAGCTGAATTTGTAGTTATACTGATGATCAATTTATTTACATATTTAATTTAAAAATATTTCAAAATAAAGACAATAGTATTTGGATAGTTTGTATTATTGCGGGGATCACTGTTGGAGTCAAAATCAACTGATAAGTAGTAAGAATTAATATTAATCGTTAACTTGAATTAACTTTCAGAAATTTTCTTCGATTAATTAACAGATTTGAAAATAGTTAAGGCTTATATTAAAATAATTATAATTATTATACACTCTAAGACAAAAAAATCGACGCAGCAAGAAAGAATTATCCAAATGAGACAAAATTTGGTACGTGTAATGTGGATGTACAGAAAAAGAAATGATTAAAATTACAGAACAATTGGATGATTTATTGCATTGAAAGATCTACATAAAGTGAACACGTCAATATGTCGTTGGTCCACTTCTGGCCTTGATACAAGCTGTTACCCACGTGTCATTGATACATAAGGTTGCCGGATGCCATTCCAAATGATCTCCAATTGACGAGCTAATTCGTCTACATTCTGGGATGGTCACAGGCGACGTTCCATCTCAGCCGAAATGTGCTCAATAGGCGAGAGATCTGGGGAACTGGCTGGCCAAGGAAGTGTTTCGTAAGCACGCAGATAATCAATAGAGAAACGTACCGTGTGTGGCCTGGCATTATCTTGCTGAAACGTTAGTCCGGGGTGTCGCGAAAGGAATGGCAATACAACGGGTCGTGAATGTCGGCAACGTACCGCTGTGCTGTGATGGTGCCACGGAGGACTATCAAAGGGTCCGGCTATCAAACGAAATGGCGCCCCAGACTATAACTCCCTGTTGTCGGGCCGTGTGGCGTGTGACAGTAAGAGCAGAATCCTGACGATGTCCGGGCTGTCTCCAGACACGTTTGCGCTGGTCGTTGGGACTCAGTTCGAAACGGGACTCATTACTGAAGATAATTCGTTCCCAATCCGAACAATTCCACGTTGATCGGGCTCGGCATCATTGCAATCGCTGTTGACGGTACATACTGTTCAGTGGTAAACGGCGTAATGGGCGCCGCGAGTATTGATTCCGCTCCCGCAGTCTTCTATTACTGGTCCGGGTGGTCACTTCCGTGTTTGTCACACGTTGGATTGTTGATAACGACGAATCTCGTGCTATCACAGATGCTCTGACAATCGCTCTATCTTCCCGTTCTGTCGTCGCTCTAGGCCGTTCGCTGCTCGCTTGCAGCTGAAATTTGCCATTCTGGACCCATACCTCCCAACATCGTCTAATTGCTGCATCACTCCTACCAAAATGTCGAGCGATTCGACGGTGTCCCCATCCAGCCTCATTCAGTCCGACCGCTCTCTTTTAAACTGCTTCATATGCTCGTAGTGGCCGCGAATTCGCCGGCGAGGCATTGTTACAATCAAGGTACGTAAACGCAATCGAAATCCACTGCTCGTTTTGTTCCTGAAAACGAGATTCGCTCCTTATATACACCACCATGGTGCTCAGTTTCAATGCGCTATAGTTCCGAATATTCATTCATTGCTTGCGAATTTTTGATCATTTGCATATTCGGTCGACAGGTGTTTGCATCCACAGTTTCATTACTATCGGATTATTTTGCGGAGTGCGTCGATTTTTTTGTCTTAGAGTGTATATTAATATTAATGTATAGTAGCTATATGGATTTTCCTAATTATCTTTAAGTTTACCAATATAAATATACAATTATTTGTTAATAATTTATATGGATTGAAATATATAATAATAAGTATTATGGTTAATAAATGCTAATGATTAACTGCGTTTTTGGTGAGCTCGCTCTCCTTCAAGATTGAGCGACCCTTGAATTTCACTCCAGCCCGTCTTGAATTTCGTCTCTGGCTACGGCCTCTGTCTCCACAGGATCTATATTGGAAAACGAAATCCAACACAACACCCCTCATTCGGTTATTAATCCCCTCCCCTCCCACACACACACGCACACTTTTCGAGATCATGTCTAGGCCTATGACACGTATCACGGTTTGCAAGAGAATGCTTCGGAAAATATAAAATATTTAAGGGTGTTTCTAATGAAGAACCTTACTGTAGTTCATTAAACGCAAAACCTCATTAAATCAGAAGTATGAAAAAGATATGAACTCAATATTCAACTTAAGGTAAAACCTATAATCATAAAACACGTTTTTTCCCGCATGGCTGAAAATTTATATTTGAAGTTTCTCCGAAAAGTAAAGTTTTCTCACCAAACTTGTGTATTTGACCTCAAATACATGAAAGCCATGAGAAAAAGAAAACTTCAAATTCAGCTTATTCTATAATCTAAAGCTCGATAGTTTTGCAATATTCTAAATTATCTGCAGAATAAATTAAAACTACATCATTACTGAGAAAAATTTTAACGCTGCAATTTCTTTCAGTCATATCGCATTATTTGCATGCAACCCATTAACATAATTATACGTAATCACAAAGTTTTTTTTTTTCTGGGAAAAATTTCGTTATGCACAAGCAGACACTATTAGCAACATATAAACTGCGAGAGGGGAGGAAGGCGGGTGTTTCTGACTGGAAAAATTTTCAAAGTTCAAAATATGAATATTTTGCGAATTTTCAAAAAATAGCTCAAATTTTGTATCTGAGGGGGGGGGGGGGTTACCCCCTATCCGTAAATATCCTGGACATGAAATCTAGTCTCTAATGCAGAATTTTCTAACTGACGGTTTTCAAACAAGGATAAGGCTTAGATAGCATATTTAAAATTAACTAAATTACTAAAATTTATTTAAAAAAATTATAAATATTGATATTTAATGAAATATTTAACTGTAATAAATTGTGATGCATAAATATTACTGAAGTTATTGTCTAAGGTTGAAAAATTATTTTGATCAGAAATTTTACACCGTGTTTTATTGAAGATGAGCAACTTTATGTAAAATGTAAAATTTCGAATGAAAAAAATGTTAACTATATGTATTTGTTTATGTCTCTGAGGTTTTTTTTTTCTTTATGGAGATGAATCATTAACTGCTGCAATAATAACACTGCTGTAATCATAACATCATTAACTGCTGCAATAATAACACTGCTGTAATCATAACATCATTAACTGCTGCAATAATAACACTGCTGTAATCATAACATCATTAACTGCTGCAATAATAACACTGCTGTAATCATAACATCATTAACTGCTGCAATAATAACACTGCTGTAATCATAACATCATTAACTGCTGAAATAATAACACTGCTGTAATTATAACATCATTAACTGCTGCAATAATAACACTAAATTAAAAATTCGTAAGATACAGTACACATTCAAAAATAAACTACTCAACCGGTTTTAAAAGCCAAAAAAAAGCTTTCTTCTTAAGGACCGACTAGAAGAGTGACCTTACTTACTCAGACCAGGGTTGCCGACCTGATTTGAGTAAGTGAGGTCGCCTCTTGTCTGTCCTGAAGAAGAAGGCTGTTTTTGTCTTTGAAACTGGTTCATCAGTGCATTTTTAACACTTTACAACATAGTTGAAAAGTGTTTATGTCTTTGTTCATTCTGTCTGTCCGTTCACACGATAACTGCCGTAAAAGTGACTTTATTAAATGAAATTTTACTATGTTGTTGAAGCGGTCTGTGGGGAATATAAATGAATAACATCACGCAATTGGTTTTGGATTGAACCCGGGTAGAAAAAATGAAATACAGTGAACCCTATGGGACCTAATTTTTCAAACATTTTTTTAAGCAAAGTTAAAATTCACAAATTACTTCGAAAATGTTAGGAAATATTCAAATTATCCCATAAAATATATAAAAAAAATTTCAGCAAAATATGTTCGGTAGTTTTTAAATAAAAATTAAAATAATAATTACAACCATATAATATGAAGAGTGACCCACTTCAAAATAAAATATGGCATCCATCTTTTTTTCCCAGTGTAAAAATCGTGATTTTTAAAGTTCTTTCAAATTTATATTTAGTGTTGCATCCGTTCTAAAACCGCTTTATTTTTGCGTATTTTCTGTGCATCTATATTCTGTGCCAACGCAATTACAATATTTTTTAGTTTAAATGATCATCAAACTTTGATTATTTCTACACCGAAGCCTAATTTTAATGGATGCAGAATGTAAGCAAGTGATTGTAAGATAAATTGCATAAGAATTGCTTAATTTCTTTCACACAAAATTATTTAACTCTGGAATGTCTGGAATAAAAGTGTGTGTATGAAATATTCACTGCTTTTACATAGAGAGACAGACGATTTATATTTCGATGATGCCATTTGAATAAAGTTCATTTTGTTCGATGAAGTTTGAAGTTTTCAAATATAATAAATTATTGCAGTACTGTGATAATTTAAAATATATCAGGGCTGAATACATCGCATTTTAGAGATGTATAAATAAAATTGCATTTCAGGTGGAAAGTGTTTCATAATCAATGCGTTATGCATGATTGATCTTTCTTTTTGCATATACGCTACATTTTAAAGTTTAAGTTATGTAATTCAATTTTAATAAAAGTCCATTAAAATAAACACATTTAATCTTAATGATAAAATATATCAGCTAAACTCTAACTACAGGACTGAAACACGTTTAATAAAAAAACGTTTCTTCACTCTGCACAAACTGTGTGCTTCTGCATGTTAAAAAATACCCGTATAATCATCAAAACTTATTAACATTATTAACATAGTATATTAACCTTATTTACATAATTAGTTTGATAACTGCTTTTATCCATAAATTTTTATTGTGTCGCTATTGTATTTAGTAACAAATAAATCTGCGTTCAACGTTAGAACTCATTACATGTAAATGGCTTTATACCTAATTAAAAAAAGAAGCCCAGACTGCTATAAGAAATGGCCAACCTCTGAAGAAATTAACCTCATTCCATAAGGGAGAGTATAAATAAAATCAATCTCAAAGAATCTGCGTGTGGGCAGAACACGACTTTCACGACAGACCCTTTATTCCTTTAATAATTTATTAAATTGAGTTTAATTGCACAAAATAACAGGCGTTATTATTTGAAATTACACTGAATTTGATCTTTTATATAAATTTTCGGTTTTATTTTGTACGTATGAAACAAGCAGTTAATTGATACATTTGAACATACGCAGTCTTTTATTTTAGAGTTTTGCGATTTTTGCCGTTCATTTCATAAAAAAGGCTGGTTCTCGTTTATCGAATTGTACCAAAATCTAATCAATACCAGGGTAACCCATAACTGACTTATTTACCAAATTTTGAGAAATTTGGTCTATTAGTTTTTCAGCTAGAGTGGATACAGACACTTTTTACAGGCCATTTCGCGGGGGGGGGGGAATGAAACGAGGGTCTTTTTTATCCCGAATCGTACCAAAAGCTAATCAGCACCAGGATCACCCATAAGGAACTTGCCTGACATTTGATCCCACACGGACGTCACGCTAAAAATAGTATTTTCGCGTTCAGGAGGTCTTAAAACGTGTAGATCCCTCGAAAACTCGTGTTGCGATTTTTGACATTATTCCAATACTTTCAATATACATTACCGTGTATTGCAGGGAAAGTAAAAATTTGATGTGCGCAGCACATGACTTTCCCTGGAAACACATATTCACGTTCTCCTTATTTCTTCAATAATTCATTAAATTGAGTTTAATTGCACAAAATAACAGCCATAATCAATTAAAATTACACTGAATTTGCACTTTTAATTCAATTTTCGTTCTCATTCGGTAACTGGACCTGTTTTCAAAGGTGGCATAACGAAAATGTGAAACAAGAATAATCAATCATGCTTAAAGCATTGATTATGAAACACTTTCCAACTTCAATGCAATTTTATTTAAACATGTCTAAAATGCAATACATTCCTCGGTAATATTTTAAAACTTATCACAATACTACATTAATTTATTATATTTGAAACCTTAAACCTTCATCGAAAAAAATTAACTTCATTCAAATGACGGCATTAAAGTATAAATTGCCTGGTTTAAACATCTCTTAAATGTTATACATTCCTCGGTAATAATTTTAGAATTATCATAATACTACGATAATTTATTATATTTGAAAACTTCATCGAAAAGAACTGAAATCCATTCAAATGACGTCATAAAAAAATAACACGCCTGGCTCTCTCTATAAAAGCAACATTTCATTCATAAATAATTCCCCCATTCATGTCATTCATCACAATACTATAACAATTTATTTTATTTAAAAATTAAGACCATTGAGCTGCAAGTAAGTAAGCTCTATGCGTAAAACTTCATCGAAAAATATCGTCCTTCTCTTTCTAAAATCAATGAATTCATATCAGCTAAGCAGACTCCATGGACTAAATGATTTTGTGTTAAAGAATTACAGCGATTCTAATACAACTCATTCTACATATTTTGCTGTTTACATTTTACATAGGTGAAAAATAGGCTTAATAGTAGAAATAATCAAATTTGGAAGAGCATTTAAACTGAAATATATTGTCATTGCGTTGTTTCAGTATGTAGATGCACAGAATTTAGGCAAAAATAAAGTAATTTTAGGACGGATACAACACTCAATATGAATTAAAAAGAACTTTAAAATTCACGATTTTGACACAAGATGGATGCCATATATCATTTTGAAGTGGGTCATGTGATCGTTTCATATCATGGACACGTGATCGCTTAATATAAGAGGTGTTATTATTATTTTAATTTTTATTTAAAAAACAACTGAATATATTTCGCTGAATTTTTTTTTATATATTTTATGGAACAATTTGAATATTGCCTAAAATTTTCGAAGCAATTTGTGAATTTTAAATCCGCTTAAAAAATGCTTGAAAAATTAGGTCCCATAGGGCTCAATGTATTCCATTTTTTCAACCCGGGTTCAATCCAAAACTAATTGGGTGATATTATTCATTTATATTCCCATAGGTCCTATAGACCGTCTGAACAACATACTAAAATTTCATTTTGATTAAGTCATTTTTACGGCAGTTATCGTGCTAACGGACAGACAGACAGACAGACAGACAGACAGACAGACAGAATGAACAAAGTCATAAACACTTTTCAACTTTGTTGTAAAGTGTTAAAAACTAAAATATCTCGAAAAACGGCTAGTCCTAGTGCAATGGGGTTGATCTTATTATTTTTATCGTTAAAAATTACACATAAAACAAGCATTTAATTGAGATATTTGAGCATACGCAGTTTTTAACACTTTACAACAAGTGTTTATGACCTAGTTCATTCTGTCTGTCTGTCTATCCTTTCGCACGATAACTGCCGTAAAAATGACTTTATCAAAATGAAATTTTAGTATGTTGTTGAGACGGTGTGTGGGACATATGGGAATGTTAATGAATAATATCACCCAATTAGTTTTAGATTGCACCGGGTTGAAAAATGAAATACATTGAACCCTATGGGACCTAATTTTTCAAACATTTTTTAAGTGAATTTTAAATTCACAAATTGCTTCGAAAGTTTTAGAAAATATTCAAATTATCCCATAAAATATATAAAAAAAATTCATCAAAATATATTCAGTAGTTTTTTAAATAAAAATTAAAATAATAATTACACCTAAATAAAGAGATTCAAATCATGATTTTTGCTCTGGGAAAAATATGGCATACATCTAGTGTCAAAATCATGATTTTTAAAGTTCTTTTTAATCTATATTTAGTGTTGCATCCGTCCTAAAACCGCTTTATTTTTTATTTTTTTTCTGTGCATCTATATACTGTACCAACGCAATTACATTATTTTTGAGTTTTAATGATCATCAAACTTTGATTATTGCTACAACGAAGCCTAATTTTCACGTATGGAGAATGCAAAAACATGAAGCTGTAAGATGAGTTGTATAAGAATTGCTGAATTTCTTTAACGTAAATTATTTAGCTCTGGAGTCTGCAGAATAGCTGATATGAATGAAATATTCATTGATTTTACATAGAGAATCAGACGATTCTATATTATTGCCTTTTTCGATGAAATTTTAAGCATGGAGTAAGAAAGTACTTTTACCTCCATGGTTTTTAAGTTTTTCAGTAAAATAAATTATTGTAGTATTATGATAATTTTAAAAATATCGCCGCTGAATGAAAGGAATGGAAAAAAGTTTATGAATGAAATATTCACTGCTTTTATATAGAGAGCCAGACGATTTATATTTCGATGACGTCATTTGAATAATAAAGTTCATTTGTTTTCTGTGAAGTTTTATGTTTTCAAATATAATGAATTATTGTAGTATTGTGATAATTTTAAAAATATCACCGTTAAATGTATCGCGTTTTAGAGATGTTTAAATAAAATGGCATTGCAGCTGGAAAGTGTTTTATAATCAATGCTTTATGCATGATTGATTTTTCTTTTTATTTTAGAGTTTGACGATGTTTGCGGATTATTTCGCAAAAAATGGCAAGTTATTTCTTTTAATCTTTTAGCACCATGGTAACAAGTGACTCATCTACTAAATTTTGTAAAATTTGATCTGCTAGTTTTTCAGCTAGAGTGGATACTGGTAATTTTTACTGGCCATTTCGCCAAAAAAATTCGGGTTCTTTTATCCCGAATCGTTCCAAAAACTAATCAGCACCAGGGTCACCCACAAGTGACTTACCTTCCAAATTTTATAAAATAAAGCATGGACCCGTGACGTCACATGGATAATTTTGTCCTTACGTTTTCAAAACAAAAAAAATCTGATGTGTGCTGCGCACGACTTTCGTTATACAATGCAATGAATTTACGTTTTTAACGGTCCATATATTTAAATATTTTAACAATAAATACACCAATTAAGCGCCATTTTCATTAACTTAGGTTCATTTTTGCAATGTTGACGATATTTTCTTCAATGTGAGGCCAAATATTGCCAAGTTGACGATATTTAGAAGAGCATTTCTTATATAACAGAAGGTATGCCCATCATATGACGGAATTAAAAATTTGAAAAACATTTTTCCTATTTGGCATCCTTTTTATCAATTTGGCGGCATTTTTATCAATTTGTTAACATTTTTATCAATTTGGAAACAGTTTCGTCAGTTTGGCAACATTTAAAAAAGTCTCCAAGTTGGCAATATGCCTCCAAAATTCGTCGTCAGAATTTTGCCAAGGTTTACAGACTTAGGCTTACGGTAGAGTCTTATATTCTTTCCAAAATATTGAATTTTAATCAATTAGTTGTCATTTTCATTGATTTAGCGTCATTCTTATCAATTTGGTGACATTTTTATCAATGTGGCGATATTTTCGTCAATTTGGCAACATTTAAAAATCTCGCCAATTTAGCCATATTTCGCCAAATTCGTTGCCAAAATTTCGCCAAGCATTGTTTATAGAGAAATAGGCTAGTCTTGTGGTAGATAAACGACTAATGGCGTCAAATTATAAAGCTATTACCCAAATAATCTTCTCTCGTGAATGGAACGAGCTAGATCTACGACATGATGTTAATAAATTTATCGCATAATACTACATATGAAAAGTGAACAGATTTCACAATAGTTAATATTTTTTTTAAATTTTATATGATTTTTTTATAAATATATTTGAAAGATGTGCAATATCTCGAGAACGGTTCATGCTAGCTTTCTAAAGTTTATGTCAATCGTTTTCTAATGAAAACTTACATAAGAAATTATTATTTATGTAACTTTATTGAATGTTTTAATTTTTTGAAGATTATTTTTAAATTTCATTTCAAATTTTAGGAGAGTTCTGAACATTCGATTGCGTGTAAAAACAATAAGCTTCCAGTTTTCACTGATTGTGATTTTTATACCAAATTTTGTTCAGATCGCTTTATTCGTTCGTGAGATATCGCCTCCAAAGTCTCACACATACACACACATCACCTCAAAAATGTCTGATTCGTACTCAGGGATGTTTGAAAAGCGCTCTCCAGTCGAAAACTCGAATTCGAATTTTCGATCTCGTCACAATACTTTCCTTACACATTATACTATGTATATAAGGAAAGTAATACTCGTTTGTTTAGCAGTATGGAAATTTTTCTTATTTCTGTATTAAAAACGGTTCTTTTAGAAACTTACAATCGTTTAACCTCTAATTTTAGTAAGATATATCTACATTTATCTTCTTTGATGGATATTTTTAATTAACCGGAAAATAAAATATTCACTTTCATTAGAATATATACACGAGTTTTTTTTTTTTAAGAAAAGTCGTTATGTATTTTTTCCTTCTCTTAGTGACTACGGTGAAAATGAGTAATAGTGGACAGTCACTTAAAATCACTTAAAGTGCACTTTAGCAAATGAAATCTTTAAATATATATTGTTATTCAAGTATTCTGAATAATTTATTTTTAAAAAAAGTCGTTATGTATCTTTTCCATCTCTTAGTGACTACGGTGAAAATGAGTGGTAGTGGACAGTCACTTAAAATCACTTAAAGTGCACTTTAGCAAATGAAATCTTTAAATATATATTGTTATTCAAGTATTCTGAATAATTTATTTTTAAAAAAAGTCGTTATGTATCTTTTCCATCTCTTAGTGACTACGGTGAAAATGAGTGGTAGTGGACAGTCACTTAAAATCACTTAAAGTGCACTTTAGCAAATGAAATCTTTAAATATATATTGTTATTCAAGTATTCTGAATAATTTATTTTTAAAAAAAGTCGTTATGTATCTTTTCCATCTCTTAGTGACTACGGTGAAAATGAGTGGTAGTGGACAGTCACTTAAAATCACTTAAAGTGCACTTTAGCAAATGAAATCTTTAAATATATATTGTTATTCAAGTATTCTGAATAATTTATTTTTAAAAAAAGTCGTTATGTATCTTTTCCATCTCTTAGTGACTACGGTGAAAATGAGTGGTAGTGGACAGTCACTTAAAATCACTTAAAGTGCACTTTAGCAAATGAAATCTTTAAATATATATTGTTATTCAAGTATTCTAAATAATTTATTTTCATCACAAGGATAAATTTCGATGCTTAATGGGTTTAGTTTCAATGTTTATTTGCCATCATCGTCAGTTTACCATTACAAGCTATGGTAAAAATAATGCCTTTTTGCCCTTACGTTTCTGCGCATTCTACTACGCAGGTTGTTCATTTACGCTCGTGCCCATGCTCTGCTGGGTCCATTAGTTTTTGAGTTACGAATGGATACATACATTGCACAGACAGACACACACACAAACGTCACGCTGAAAATAGTATTTTCGAGTTCTAGTGGTCTCAAAAACTGTAGATCCGTCGAAAAATCGAGTTGCGATTTTCGGTATATGATTCCAATACTTTCTCTATACATTACCATGTATTGCAGGGAAAGTAAAAATAGATACGTCGATGACGTTGATCTATGAAGGAGTGGTAGTGGGGGGTTACACCAACAGGATAAATATCTTAAATGGGATAAGCAAGCATTAAAATTTGGGAAAAGACTGCATTAGATGTGTGAAAATGCTTCAACTAACATAATATAACAGTTACTCTTCTCTATTGCTTCATGCGGGATACATTTAAAATCTTAACTTAAAATTATTTTGGAACCTTTATATTAAAAACTCTGATGTGGGCAACACATGACTGACTCTCCATATATAATGCAATGACTTTGCTTCTTCAGCAACGAAATAATGGTGTAAAATGTCCACTGCAAAATGTTTTTTTTTTATTGAATTAATACCACGCAAATTGAAATTGGGCGCTTTTGGCAGCAAATTAGTCTACACAGATCTTGCTCATAATCACGTGCAAAATATCTTTATCAAATGCAAATTAAAATCCCGGGAAAAAAAATGATTATTCTTGAGCGTCAAAATACAAAACTATTACAAAAAGTAACTTCTCTAGTGAATGAAACTCACTAGATCCAAAATATAGTGGTAACAGATTTGTTTCATAATATTGTATATGAAAACCTATTTGATGATACCTTACTACTTTTTAGTTTTATGCAATTTATGTGAAAAATGTATTTGAAACACATGCAATATCTCGAGAACAGTTCAGCTCAGTGTTCTAAAGTTTATGTCATTCGTTTTTTAATAAACAATTACATATTTAATGATTATTTATATATCATTATTGAAGCTCATGATATTTTATTAATTTTTTTCAAAATTTCATTCGAAAAGTCGGGGTATTTGAACATTTAATCGCGTTTAAATCCAATAAGTTTCCAGCATTTCCTGATTAAAATAATCGTACAAATTGCATATATTATTCATCAGTGAGAAATCGCATTTACAGAATCACGGATACACATACATACACTAACATACAAACATCACCTCAAAAACGTTCGATTCGAATTTGGGGATGCTTCAAACATGATCTTTCGTCGAAAATTTGAATTCGAATTTTCGATCCCGTCACAATTCTTTCCTTATGTGTACATTATATTATATATGTAGGGAAAGTAATAATAGGAGTTATCACCAAAGACAAACAAGGTATATCCGTAAACATAAACAACTTTTATCTAACCACATTCAGAAGCAAAATCGATCTCTTAAACTTTGATTTACACCGCATATCCAAATTTAAAAATTAACTGAAGTCTAAACTCGACTTTCTCATACCAGAATCCATTTCTTTTCAATTTTACAAGAAAATGTTTGAAAATTTGTTACCGTAGGTCCAAATTATAGCTTGTTACTCTCCAGTTTAGAAGGCTGGAAAAAATCTTTCGATTGATAGTATATTTAACAATGTACCTCCCGGGGGGGGGGGGGAGGATGATTGATAAAAATATTGATAAAAAGTGCACTGTCCATCCATGCATTTTTGTGACTTATATTTAACAGACTGTGAGTCCATGTTGATGTGTTTAAGACATCGCGGTTTTATTACTTTTTCCAACTACAAGAATGGGAAGGCGGTGATTTTCTGCAGGGTTAGCACAAACAAGCAAAGTTATATCTTTACTAACCTTGTACCCTAGCGCAGCAGATTCTCGTCGTGAGGAAAGTGTTCTACTTAATGACTCCCAATTGAGCCCAGTCTCGTCAGCATTTTAAATATTGTCCATACCAAGATTCTTTATTATTAACGATTTATTACAATATTGTCCATACCAAGGTTGGGCTATGAGCCCGGCAACCAATCAAAAAGTTGTCAGCCATACGCAGACGAGATTAGCATTTCACCATTTGTGACACCACGGACCAGGAGAGTTGTTGCCAAAACACAGTAAGTTTTTCCATTATTACAATTAAAAATTTTTTGTTAATTTTGAAGTGGCAATATACAGACGTAAACAACATATGCAGAGAGTTTTAATTGTGCTGTGCACACCTTTCTCAGTGACGTCAAAAGAGACTAATGGTCCCTTCAGAGAGCCCGAGAACAAAATGCGCGCGTTTGTTATTCCAGTGACATCATATGCTCAGCTCAGAGCCAGAATAAAAAAATGAAGTCAGTCATACCCAGGATGAGCCCCCCTCCCCCCACGGTCCATACTGTATCCTTCTTCTTTAATCAAATCTCTAACCGTTTTTTTAAAGGTGTCAGTTGCAGTTTTGTCTGATGAAGGTGTTTCTCTTTCGATATGTAATTCACGAATTCCATGATGTGGTTTGAAGCGTTTCAATCATCCGGTACTCGCTTTAAAAGTTGTCAAGGGTCTACTGATTTTTTTACTAAATTGTAATGCTTTTTCTAAAAGCAAAGAACCATAAATCAGTTCAGCTGTTGACCGTTTTTGAAGAAACCACTTGTAAACAGCGTCATCTAACTTCGTGTTTTCTGATAATTCCATGGTCTTTCGCATTGATAAACCATCTGTCTAATCTAAGTTCGTTATAAAAGATTCAATGGCGGCTTTTTGCTTCTTTAAACAGTATTGTAGATTTTTCCGACACCATATTCTTGTGTTAATTTGGTGACACACACCCCATTTTGGAGCCTTTCAGTTGCAGTAAATTTCTCTTTCATGGATAATACTGCTCGCTTCCTCTTTAGCTTTTTATTTCACGGAAGGAAAGTCTGTTAAATATTTAATGAATGTGCTCAGAACATATGCCACTTGATTGTACAGCATATGACTAGCTCAATTGCAAATAGAATAGGTAAATAAGTCTAGACAAATATATTGGCGTCCGGTACATAGAGTTTCGTCCAGAACAGAGCACCAGGCGCGAAGCTCCTTTAATCTCCAATCTCTAGGTGCGGTTCTTATCTTCATACTGTGACATTATTTCATTGGCCCATAGTTGGAGGTTCGAGGTTTTTGATTTACTGTTTTTAACACTTTACAACAAAGTTAAAAAGTGTTTATGACTTTGTTCATTCTGTCTCTCTGTCTGTCTGTCTGTCTGTCTGTCTGTCCGTTAACACGATAACTGCCGTAAAAATGACTTAATCAAAATGAAATTTTAGTATGTTGTTCAGACGGTCTGTAGGACCTATGGGAATATAAATAAATAATATCACCCAATTAGTTTTGGATTGAACCCGGGTTGAAAAAATGAAATACATTGAACCCTATGGGACCTAATTTTTCAAACATTTTTTAAGCGGATTTAAAATTCACAAATTGCTTCGAAAATTTTAGGTAATATTCAAATTATTCCATAAAATATATAAAAAAAAATTCAGCAAAATATATTCAGTAGTTTTTTAAATAAAAATTAAAATAATAATTACACCTCTTATATGAAGCGATCACGTGACCATGATATGAACGATCACGCGACCAACTTCAAAATATAATACGGCATCCATCTTGTCTCAAAATCGTCATTTCTAAAGTTCTTTTTAATTCATATTGAGTGTTGTATTCGTCGTAAAACCTCTTTATTTTCGCTTAAATTCTGTGCATCTACATACTGAAACAGCGCAATGACAATATATTTGAGTTTAAATGCGCATCCAACTTTGATTATTTCTCTAACGAAGCCTATTTTTCACTTATGTGAAATGTAAACAGCAAAATATGTAGGATGAGTTGTATAGGAATTGCTGTATTTTTTTAATGCAAAAGAATTTAGCTCATGGAGTCTGCATAGCTGATATGAAAGAAATATTCATTGACTTTACCGAGAGAAGGACGATTTTTTGCGATGAAGTTTTAAGCATAGAGTTAAATTACTTATAGCTCCATGGTCTTAATTTTTAAATAAAATAAATTATTATAGTATTGTGATGAATGACATGAATGGGAAATTATTTATGAATGAAATGCTGCTTTTTTAGAGAGAGCCAGGCGTGTTATTTTTTTTATGACGTCATTTGAATGAATTTCAGTTGTTTTCGATGAAGTTTTCAAATATAATAAATTATCGTGGTATTATGATAATTCTAAAATTGTTACCGAGTAATATACCACATTTTAGAGATGTTTAAACCAGGCAATTTATATTTCAATGCCGTCATTTGAATGAAGTTCATTTTTTTCGATGAATGTTTAAGTTTTCAAATATAATAAATCAATGCAGTATTGTGAGAAGTTTTAAAATATTACCGAGGAATGTATTGCATTTTAGACATGTTTAAATAAAATTGCATTGAAGTTGGAAAGTGTTTCATAATCAATGCTTTAAGTATGATTGATCTTTCTTGTTAACATTTTACAACAAAGTTGAAAAGTGTTAATTGAAGTGTGTTGAAAAGTGTGACTTTGTTCATTCTGTCTGTCTGTCTGTCTGTCTGTC
Source organism: Amaurobius ferox (assembly GCA_951213105.1). NCBI lineage: Eukaryota > Metazoa > Arthropoda > Arachnida > Araneae > Amaurobiidae > Amaurobius > Amaurobius ferox. The sequence continues at coordinate 112,302,495 of OX578142.1, read as the reverse complement.
CGTTAGCACGATAACTGCCGTAAAAATGACTTAATCAAAATGAAATTTTAGTATGTTGTTCAGACGGTCTATATATAAATGAATGACCTATGGGAATATAAATGAATAATATAACCCAATTAGTTTTGGATTGAACCCGGGTTGAAAAAATGGAATACATTGAGCCCTATGGGACCTAATTTTTCAAGCATTTTTTAAGCGGATTTAAAATTCATAAATTGATTCGAAAATTTTAGGCAATATTCAAATTGTTCCATAAAATATATAAAAAAAAATTCAGCGAAATATATTCAGTAGTTTTTTAAATAAAAATTAAAATAATAATAGCACCTCTTATATGAAGCGATCACGTGTCCATGATATGAAACGATCACATGACCCACTTCAAAATGATATATGGCATCCATCTTGTCTCAAAATCGTGATTTTTAAAGTTATTTTTAATTCATATTGAGTGTTGTATCCGTCCTAAAACTACTTTATTTTTGCCTAAATTCTGTGCATCTACATACTGAAACAACGCAATGACAATATATTTCAGTTTAAATGCTCATCCAAATTTGATTATTTCTACTATTAAGCCTATTTTTCACCTATGTAAAATGTAAACAGCAAAATATGTAGAATGAGTTGTATTAGAATCGCTGTAATTCTTTAATACAAAATCATTTAGTCCATGGAGTCTGCATGGCTGATATGAATGAAATATTCATTGATTTTAGAAAGAAAAGGACGATAATTTTCGATGAAGTTTTACGCATAGAGTTTACTTACTTGTAGCTCCATGGTCTTAATTTTTAAATAATGTACATTATTATAGTATTGTAATGAATGACATGAATGGGGGAATTAATGAATGAAATGTTGCTTTTATAGAGCCAGGCGTGTTATTTTTTTATGACGCCATTTGAATGAATGTTGTTTTCGATGAAGTTTTCAAATATAATAAATTATCGTAGTATTATGATAATTCTAAAATTATTACCGAGGAATGTATCACATTTTAGAGATGTTTAAAACAGGCAATTTATATTTTAATGCCGTCATTTGAATGAAGTTAATTTTTTTCGATGAAGGTTTAAGGTTTCAAATATAATAAATTAATGTAGTATTGTGATAAGTTTTAAAATATTACCGAGGAATGTATTTCATTTTAGACATGTTTAAATAAAATTGCATTGAAGTTGGAAAGTGTTTCAGAATCAATGCTTTAAGCATGATTGATCTTTCTTGTTTAATATCAACTGATTAAGGTGGGACGTTCCTAGTACCGAATATCAAAGTTAAGTACCGAGCGGGGTCTCTTACGAGATTTAGCCTTGCGATGATCATAGTCATGCAGATAAATAATAGTTCATTTGGGACAGATGGCAGATTTTTGTAGAATTTAAGCGCTAGCTTTTTAATTTGGGCTCTAACAGTTTTTATTTTGAAGTCTTTCCTAATTACCGAGTTTCTTAAGTATTTAGGGGCTTTCCTTATAATCCTTAGGGTTTTGTTTTGTCTTGTCTCTAATAAGTCTATGACAGTTTTACAGGCATATCCCCATACGGGTGCTGCATACAGCATTCCCGGGCGGATGACCGATTTATAAATTAGGAGTTTATTTTGAAAACTTAGATGTCCGTTTCCTATCATTGGGTATAAGGCTCCTATGCTTATATACGCTTTTTTGATTATGTTCGTTACGTGCAGTTTCCAAGTTAGGTGGAAGTGTATCGTTACACCTAGGTATTTAGTAGATTTTTCCGCTTTTAGGGCATGGTTGTTTATGTACAGAGGAGGCGGAGGTTTACGTTTTCTAGAGAAATAAATCCAATGACATTTATTGGGGTTTAATTTTATTCGCCATTTTTCCAGCCATGTTTGGAGTATGTCTAAGTGTTGTTGTAGCTGTCTGTGCATTACTGAGACGTAAGGGTGTTTTGCAAGTATCGCGATATATTGGCGTCCGGCGCATCTACGATTGCCGCTTTTCGAGTAACAGGTCGTTCGCTTAATCTACATTCTGCTAATCAACGTTCTACTATAATAGCAAGTAGTCACTTTACGCCATAGGCGTTGCCAGAATCTCGAAAAGGGGAGGAATTCTGACAACCGAATGGGGGAGATTATAAAACTGAATTTAGTTTTCCAATGCATCCTATGAAAACTAATGAAATTGTTCTGATAAGGGGAGGGGGTATCATAGAGAATTATAGGACTATGATCTTGTATACTTCGATTATTTCTTCAACTAAAACTACTTAAACGAGTTATTACAAAATGAGATTACTCCGCGTAGTCAATTTACGTCATTGGTCAAGCTAGAATCTCGGAAATGAGAGAGGGCGACCACAGAATGCAGGGGGGGGGGGTATAGAGCCGAATTTTGTTTTCTAATGTCGACCCTATCGAAAACTAATGTAACTATTTAGATTTAGACAATGAGAGGGGATGTATATAAAATATATATTACAGGGAATTATAGGACTATGAACTTGTAAACGTCCATCATTTCATCAACAAACAATACTATTAAACGATTTATTACAAAATGGGATAACACCGGGAAATCACCTTGCACCATTGGCGTAGCCATCATTTCGAAAAGGGTGGAGGTCTACAATTTATTGAGGGGAGGTATCAGAACTAACTTCGTTTCAAAAGTGGATCCTCTATAAAACTAATGAAATTGTTCATGCAGTGCGGGGAGTTAGAGAATATACATACATTACACCGAATTATAGGACTATGAACTTGTATAATCCAATTATTTCTTCACCTGAAAATAGTATCATAAACCATTTATTATAAAATGAGATAACACATGACAGTCATTTTACGCCATTGGCGTAATTAGGATCTCGGAAATGGGAGAAGAACGTTGACCAAATGGGGTGGGGTGGGGGTGGGGGTTACAGAGCTGGGTTTCATTTTCCAAAATGGCCCTATAGAGAAACTAATGAGTTATTCAGCGAATGGAGGAGGGGGTAGGGGCATAGAGAATGCATAGTACAGGGACTTTTAGGACTATGAACTTGTATATTCCGATTATTTCTTCAACTAAAATTACCACCATAAACGATATATTACGAAAAAATAACACCGAATAACCACCTTACACCATTGGCGTAGATATGATCCCGAAAATGGGGGAGTTTAGCCGATTAAATGAGGGAGGTTACAGAGCGTCAAACATCAAACGCACGAAAACCGCTTTTAGGGGTGGGAGGAGTCTTGAGTTTTTTGACGTCACAACGAGACAAGCAGAGAGGAAGATATGAGGATTCTATGGAAATTGTAGGCTTTATTTTGTCAAATAATTCTGTTCTTTTTTAGTATTGCTTTAGTCTAAGAGCTTTGATTGAATATACAGCAATAATATATATTATTATCTTTGAAACATTAATTGAGCTGCAATTATTTTCAAGTAATTAATTAGTTTTTATAACAGTTATAATATTGATGGAGCAATGATGAATTATGCGGTACTACTGATATAGCTATACGAAGAAAAACAAAGTAGTGGACGTAAGCTTGAATAAGTTTTTAAAGCTCCAAAGTTACAAAATGAATGGCTAATTAAAAGTTGAAAGAAAAAATTACTTTTAATCGTACTACAATATGCTCAAGGCATTTTCCATTCCATGATTAATTCAGCTTTCAAAAATGAAATTCTGGTAGGAAAAAAAACGGTGACTTTCCCTATATACGCAGTATAATGCATTGGGAAATATTGTAACGGGGTTGAAAATTCGATTCTGGTAGGAAAAAAAACGGTGACTTTCCCTATATACGCAGTATAATGCATTGGGAAATATTGTGACGGGGTTGAAAATTCGAATTCGAATTTTCGACGAAAAAGAAAGTTTCAATTATTCCTGAATTGAACTCGAATCTAAAGTTTTTGAGGTGATGTTTACATGTGTGTGTCCGTGAGTCTGTGCGATAAAAAAATACAAAATCTGTGCGTTCAAATACAAAATTATTACTCAATTAGTATCTTTTCTCAGGAATGGAACGATCTAGATCCACGAGAATGATGTCACCCAATTTATCGCATGATATTACATATGGAAAGTGAACATGTTTCTCAAGATTTAACATTTGGGGGGGGGGGGGGTTAATACATTTATTTGAAAAATGTGCAATACCTCGAGAACGGTTTATGCTAGGGTTCTAAAGTTTATATCAATCGTTTTCTAAAGAAAAATCACATAATGTTTATCTGCGTAACTTTATTTAATGTTTCGATTTTTTGATGATTTTTTCAAAATATCACTCGAAAATTTAGGAGGATCTAAGCATTCGATTGTGTTTAAAAACAATATGCTTCCAGTATTCATAGATTGCAATTTTTATACCAAATTTCATTCGAATCGCTTCATTTGTTCGTGAGATATCGTCTCTACAGACTCACTGACACACACACACGCACAGACATCACCTCAAAAATGTTCGAATCGTGATCAGGGATGCTTGAAACTTGCTCTCCCGTCGAAAACTCGAATTCGAATTTTCGACACCATCACAATACTTTCCTTATACATTATACTATGTATATAAGGAAAGTAATAAAACTTTTATTGTAATGCAATATATGATGGGATTCATTTTACTAATTAATCACAAATTTTCTTGCTATTAAATCGAATGCCAGAAAATTTTGCTCTCATATTAGGTGTAATTTATAAAAAATACTCAAGCTTCACCAGTGATTGGTATGACAGATTAGTTACAAAATTAATATTAGACAAGAGTTAAAATTAGCCGTATAACAAAAGTTATAATGAGTCGATAGCCGTATAGAGTGCTTTTCATTAAGCTAGTGGGATGATATTATTATGTTCTAATAGGATGTGAACCCTGTAAATTCAAAAAGTGACAGCAGATATTTATATATTAAATACATTATTTTAGTATTAAACCTTATACTTCATTGAAAATAAGAAATACACGGTAATACCGTTATACTGTATTTTACAATTATTGTTCAATCAATTCCAATTACGGAGAAGGAATTTCTATTTAAGTTTTTTTTAATTAATTATTAATTCTTTTTGTTCTATCACTTCCAAATAGAGAAATCGCGTTTATTGTATCTTAAACATGCAAGTTTATGATAATTCATTAAAACATAGGCTAAAATTATTCATAAATCTGTTATAATATAAAATCATTTCCTAAAAGTTCAATAATAATTTAAATTTGCAATCATTTGAAAAGCGCACTCAAAAACACATAGAAACTACTGAAGAAATTCCCTTCAGTCCCGATATGACGTCACGGAGCGGGAACCAATGGCATTCTCTTGCGCTGTTTGACCTACCTTCTTTCTAAATACCTTGAGCGAATGGAGGAGGGGGTAGGGGCATAGAGAATGCATAGTACAGGGACTTTTAGGACTATGAACTTGTATATTCCGATTATTTCTTCAACTAAAATTACCACCATAAACGATATATTACGAAAAAGTGACACCGAATAACCACCTTACACCATTGGCGTAGATATGATCCCGAAAATGGGGGACTTTAGCCGATTAAATGAGGGAGGTTACAGAGCGGAAGTTCATTTTCCAATATGGACCGTATAGAGAGCCAATGATGGTATTATCGAGAATAAATAGTGAATTATAGAACTATGAACTTGTATACTCCGATTATTTCTTTAACTAAAAATACGATCATAAACGATTTACTCTAAAATGCGGTAGCACCAGATAGTCAGGAGTAGCCAAGATATTAGAAGGAGGGAGGGATCGGATGGAGTATATTCATAACAATGGATGGAGTACCAAACGGATGGAGTATATTCATAACAATGATAATCTCAATATGTTTTACAACAAAATATGATATTTATAAAATAGAGATAAAACTGCCTTACCAATAAGTAAAGAATACTGAATAGTGCAATCGTTGGAGTTAGTTATAATGATTAATATATATATATTTTTTTCAATATAAAAGTTTAATATTCAGAAAGTAAAAACTCAAGACAATACTTTATCAGAAAGTTATAACAGTTCTCTTCGATTGAATATTTATATTTTTAGCGTAAAATTACTCATTAAATCATTTTTCTATTAAATCAGTAAGAATCGGCTTTTTAAACCTGTAAGATAGAAAATTTTAACTGATTTCATAATATCATTTAGACATATAACGTAAAGAAAACAGTTAAATTGTACGTATTATTATATAAGATATACCAGTGTTCTTTTTTCTGATTTAAGATATGTGAAAAAGAAACTGTAATATCAGCAAAATTTACAAAATAGACTATGGGCATATTTAGGGGGGAGGGGGTTATGGGGCAGGAGTGTAGCAAAGCACCTCCCTGAGAAATCGTTACTTTAATTAGAGGCCATTCCTTATAGAATATTTTAATACCATTACAAGTGATCTTTTATCGATTGTGGTTTGAACATCCGACAAAAACTAAAAATTTTTCACAATGTTAAATTAAAAAATCTCATATAGGCAGCACATGACTTGCCCTACATAATTCAAACACTACTTCTTCCATGGGCAAGATGCACTACATAATGCTTCTAACGTTGAAAAGTACACAGACTTGTGGTGCTTTTCAGGGTAAAAACATGTAAAATTATTTTGAAGACCAAATTAGCTTATATTTCGCGTAACTTGACATATAACTTGACAATTGGAAATATCGTTAACGTCTTCTAAGCAAGATACTCCATTATATTGAAACGAGTTAATTATGAATTTATTAATTTAGCATCATTTTTGACAATTTGGCGATATTTTCATCAATTTAGCACTAAAGTAAAAAAAGTAGCCAAGTTGGCGAAATATCGCGAAATATATCGTCAAGGATTCTAAGTTTATCGCCAAATGTTGCATATTTGATGATACTTACTATTGTTCAATTTTATGTAATTTTTTAGAGACATATGTTTAAGAAACGTGCAATATCTCGATAAAGATTCGAACTAGAGTTCAAAAGTTTATGTCATTCGTTGTAAAATAAAAAATACGTATAAAATAATCATTTATTTAACATTATTGAATGTCCTAATTTTTTTTTATGATTTTTTCAAAAAATCATTCGAAAATTTGGGAGTTTTCCGAACATAAAGTCGTGTTTAAAGATAATAGAGATACAGTATTCACTGATTGTAATAATCTGACTAAATTTCGTTCGAAACGCTCCATCCGTTCGTGAGATACTGCATTCACACACACAGACACACACTCTAACAGTGTTTTTTTTTTTTTCAGTAATACCTCCGAGGGGGCTTCGACCTCTCCCCGGCGACATTTTATGTGAACCTAATTTCTATTTATATGACAGCATTTAATACATTTATATAGGGCAAATAGAAAACTTGCTCCCCTAAAGTTTCACTCGCCCCCGCCCCCCCCCCCCCAGCCTAAAAGTTCTGAAAGAAACACTGCACTAATGCACACAAAAACACACACAGAGAGAGAGAGAGAGACATCATTTTAAAAAACGTTCGATTCGAATTCAAGAATGCTTGAAACGGGCTCTTCCGCCCAAAACTCGTATTCGGATTTTCGATTCCATCACAATATTTTCCCTATACGTTATACTATGTATGTAGGAAAAGTAAAAATCTAATACGAGTGCCATATGCATGTTAGAAAATAAAAAAAGTAAGAAAATGCTGTTTGGAATTAGAGTATCCAGCCAAAGTCGTGGGGTATGTGTTCTTCCGCGAATGCATTAATACAAACAATTCAAACTTTCGCCTGAATGTAAAACATTAATGCGATGTTGCATTTGGTATGTTCATGAATATATATGAATTGCTAATTTGGCTACTTTTTCTCCAAAAGCGCAATCAAGATACTATAAAATGTGGAACACAATACTTTTTGATGCTGCACATACCGCTGTTTCACATTTTTTTTTTTTTTTTTTTTTTTTTGTAACATTATATAGAATCACACAAAAAGGTTCTAGTATTAGCTCAGACGATATTCACGAGGTTACAACGAGTTAGTTTTCGTGGATTTTTTAGCATGTAACTTTAAAAAAGTCTTCATTTATTTTTTACTTTCCCTGCAATACACACGGTAATGTATAGGGAAGGTATTGGAACCGAGCCGAAAATCCCAACTCACGTTTTCGACGGATCTACACGTTTTGGGACCTCTGGAACACAAAAAATCTGTTTTTAGCTTGACGTCTGTGTGTGTGGCTGTATATATATATATATATATATATATATATTTTCTGTCTAGTTGTTTACGAATTTTTGTGGTAACATTCATTTTTAATTAGTTAGAACTGAATTACACTAAAGTTAGCTGCATTTGTGCTGAATTGGTGTTAATTTTTATCTCATTTTTATCTCATTATTATCCCTAATCTTATCATTTTATAATGTCTGGTAATTGTAATTCCTTGGTAATAATTCTATTCTTAGCCATTGTTTTTGTGATCGATCTTAGCTTTTCATACATTGAATATCTTATTGATTTTGTGATCGTACTTCGCCTTTCATACGTTGAATCTCTTAATTGTTGAACCATTAAATAAATGTATATTTATTGAAGAATTTGAATCCTGTATTTACAGCATTGGTTGTATTATTCTTAGATCATATTGGTTCCGAGGTAAAATATTGTTTTTCAAGTTGTATTGATGGATGTTAATTTGAATCATTTTATTCTGGAATAGTCAATGTGTATATATGTATTTTCCCACTATCTATCCTAGTTTTGCTTATTCCTAAGCATTTATTTAATCCAGGTTTTAATGTGTCTACACATTAGTTTATATATTTTCAAAGTGTTTTAGATGATCCATTAGTTTGAAAAATAATGGTACTTTTCATATGTTGTAATTGTGTCTCCACTCTTGTATTTGGATTAAGTTGCATTCTTGGCTAAAGAGTCTCTTATTTTGAATGCAAGTGCGCCTTTATTTTGGGGAAATAAAGGTTACTATCTATCCCTAATTACATGATGTCTTATTATCAAAATTTAGCGACTGGCAACTGGATGTTCTCTGACATCCAAGCTCGGTATTCGAGAACTTGTTGGGGTTTTCCTAGATCGATATCCAGCTACCAACAATATCCTTTCTCTTCTATGACTATTCCACCTTCATTCGGTACATCCAGCCAGTATTCTTTGTTCTCTTCATATAATTTTCAATCGTACAGCCATGCATCACTAAATAACACACTTAAATTTAAATCTTGTAATTCTAATAGATGTAAAACTTGCCCGTTTGCTAATCGTAATCAGATCAATTGTAGCAATAATCTTGTATTCTGTAAAATATATAATTGCATCTACCAAATTGTATGTAAAAAATGTAATATGTCATATATAGGTCAAACCAGCAACCCTCTGCACCTCCGAATTAACGTACACAGGAATCACATAAAAAATTTTTCAAATAATGCAACTACCCTTAATGAATCAAGATTCGAATACGAACATTTTTCTAAACATGGGTTCGACAACATTGAAATTAGTATTCTGTGTATTCAAAAAAATTATTGTGACAGATTGTTTCTTGAAAATGAATTCATTTGTGCACACAAAACTATTTTTCCATATGGACTCAATCAATTATTTAATCATCATAACATAGTTAAAAAGTCCTTTAATTATCCTAATGAAAACCATAATATTTATAATTCCTTTAACAATCTTAAAAGTAAATCAAAAAGAACTAAAAGAGCAAGTAAATATAATAAAAAATTGCCTTCATTATCTGAACTAAAAAATGCCATCCTTCAGCAACATGCAAATTTTAAAATTACTTTTGATTGGAAACAATGTAAAAACTGGATTTTCGCAATTAAAAAACAGCAATTAAATATGGTATATAACCTTTTTCTAACTACTGCATTTGATAACATTCATTTTAAACATTTATTCTATGATTTGCTCTATGATTACATATTTCTAATATATATATATATATATATATATATATATCTGTGTGTGTGTCTGTGCAACGTATGAATCCATTCTAACTCAACTAACTGACCAAATTTCATAAATTTTTATAGGTCAGTCATTTATTGATGATCCTGATGCTGACTAAATTTGGGCAAGATTCGGGATGAAAGAATCTGCCTTTTTTTTGTGAAATAGTCCTCAAAAATCGTATTTGTCCACTCTAGCTAAAAAATTAATTGACCAAATTTTACAAAATTTGGTGGATAAGTTACGTGTCGGTTATCCTGGTGCTAATTAGATTTTGATACGATTCGGGAAAAAAGAACCTTTTTTTTTTATATCCCACTCAAATGCTTTTATATTTTTTAATTCTAACCCTTTCTCCTCCTAATCATTAATTAATTAGTCCCTCTTTTTTCCCTCAACCTAAAATCTCCGTGATTTTCCTCTGTATTTGTGTTGTTTTGGTGTATGTCTGAAAAATATTTCAGAATTTTTCGTTCTTTTATTTTTTTATTTTTTTTACAAATAAAATAAAACAGAAAACTGACATTTTTACCGCTTCCTCCCCCAATAACTGCAAAAATGGAAAATTTGATATTTCCGTCTCGATTTTTTGAAACCCAATCGAATATTAATTTTTTTTTTTTTTTTTTACCATTCTCCTCAGAATTTATAACCCCTTTTTTCTAATCAATCTGATGTGAATGCTTTTTAGTTTCGCATCTGGGTTGAGTTCATGTGTATCTCTGAAAACTGCTGAAATGTTCAGCACATTACTTTTTGGAAAACTGGGGAAAATAAAAAACAGTTACTGCAAAAATGAAAATTTTGTAATATTTCTCTTGGCCTTCATGCGCCCTATTTTTTGATAACCTCTCGAACATTTTTGCTTTTGCTTTCCGCCACACATCAATTTTATTATCCTCTCCTTTTGTAATTAACCTGAAGTATTCGTGTTATTTTACCCATATTTGGATTAGATTAATATGATGTATCTCTAAATAACTTTCCATTTTTTTCGCTCCTTACTTTTTTCTTAAACTGAGTAAAACGCGAAAAAAATTGTTTTTTACTTCTTTCCCGCAGTGAATGAAAAAATCTGATGTGGGCAACACATGACTTTCCTTATATAATGAAATGAATTTACTACTTTTACAGTAAAATAAATAGGTTTTTCTTCTAGTAGATACTAATATTCTTTCCAAGATACTGAATTTTCGACAATTAGTCGTCATTTTCATTGATTTATCGTCATTTTTATGCATTTGGCGAGATTTTCGTTAATTTGGCAACATTTCAAAAAATCGCCAAGTTGGCGACATTCCGCCAATTTCGTCGCCAAAATCTCGCCAAGCGTTATGGATGAAGAAATAAGTTATTCTTACAGCAGATAAATGATTATTGGCGTTCAAATACAAAAGTATTACTCAAAGTATCTTTTTTCATGAATGGAACGAGCTAGATCCACGAGAATGATGTCACCCAATTTATCGCATGATATTATATATGAAAAGTGAACATGTTTCTCAATAGGAAATATTTTTTTTTTCTATTTTATATGACTTTTGGATAATTTTTTTGAAAAATGTGCAATATCTCGAGAACGGTTCATGTTAGCGTTCTAAAATTTATGTCAATCGTTTTCTAATGAAAAATTACATAAAAAACGTCTATTTACGTAACTTTATAATTGGTTTTGATTTTTTGACGACTGTTTCAAAATTTCATTCGAAAATTTAGGGGGGTTCTGAACATTCGATTGCGTATAAAAACAATAGGCTTCCAGTGTTTACAGATTGTGATTTTTGTACCAAATTTGGCTCGAATCGGTCCATTCGTTCGTCAGTTATCGTCTCCACAGACCCACTGACACACACACACACACACATACTTTCACACACACACACAGACATCACTTCAAAAATGTTTGATTCGTGATCAGGGATGCTTGAAACGTGCTTTCCCGTCGAAAACTCGAATTCGAATTTTCGATCCCGTCACAATACTTTCCTTATACATTATGTATATAAGGAAAGTAATAAAACAAATTAAAAATCCTAATAATTATGTTAAATTATAAGAAAATATCGACAAGACTTAATTGAGAACAAACAGCCCAGTCAACCTGTATCAATAGTTTCTTTGGCCAAGACCATTTTTTTCATTCGTAGTTCTCTTGGGATGTTGATAGTGTTTATTTTCAGTAAATATAAAAGAACAGAGTGCGTAAAATTTTAATCAGATGAATTCAATCCAAATCACTATTTCTGTTGGTATAAAATTGACCATGGAAAATTTCAAATATTGAAGTAACTTTTCGTTGTGGACTTCGTATCGGCACTCCTACTCGGCCATACCAAGTACAAATTTTCATTTTTTTTGTTTATTATTACCTGAAGGATCATAGGTTACTTTTTAATCTGCAGTCAATTGAACAGCCATCAGTTAAGCACTGTATAGATAATAATATTATTCCATTGTCTCACAGAACATGAGATTGCTAAAGTATAATATGAAAATTTATACGGACTATTAATATTAATATACCGGCCACACACTTTGCTACCATAAACCCTTGGGTTGGTCGTGTGGTCTGGGCCTTCAACGGACTATTAATATCTACCGGTAAAATTTTAGTGAGAAATTATACATAAAAAATATTTTTGTTCAAAGAATATTTTCTATCTTATGGTCTTATATGAGCTCAAGAACACTGCACTAGATAGCGCAGTTAGTTGAATTTAAACAAGAGGGAAAATAAACGGGGTCAATGAGTAACACCTTACAGAGCGTAATTATGCAGATATAAATAAACCATTCGGCTGTTTCAAGAACACGTCGGATCACTCCTTTTTCGTTTGTTTCCAAGGATATGCATTTTTTCATTTTCGGCCCGTACCAAAATTTAGTAAGCTCCAGGGTCATCCACAAGTACCTATCAAACACAAGTACCTACCCTTACCTATGAAATTTGGTCAATTAGTTTTTGTGCTGGAGCAGATGCATACGATGCATAGATAGACACACACAGAGATATACAGGCAGACGTTACACTAAACATAGTTTTTCGTGTTCAAGAGGACGCAAAACATGTAGAACCGTCGAAAACTCAAGCTGCGATTTTTGACACAATTCCAACACTTTCCCTACACATTATCATATATTGTAGGGAAAGAACAATTATTTCACTCTGACCAAACATCGTGTTCTTCTTTCAATAAAAAAAGACATAACGAAAGACCGTAAAATTAAAAAGATCATTTGAAGCAATAAAAACAGTCGACCATATTTCTGATTTACTTTTTAAGGTATATATGAGTACCACTTAGCGGAAAAATATTCTACTAATTCAATTTCCTAGTACACTATATGATTTTAAAATTTATTGTAAGCGATTTTTCAATCACTTTTCAGTACACAATCAGAAGTAGTTAGTACCGCATCACAAGACATGGAAAAACTTCCACTTCAAAGATAATATTTTCTTATATTTTCTCGAGACCCTTTATAGCTGTTTCGAAAAGAAGAAAATCTGATGTGGGCAACACATGACTTTCCTTATATACTGTAATGAATTTACTACTTTTACAGTAAAAAAAATAGGTTTTTCTTATAGTAGATACTAATATTCTTGCCAAGATATTGAATTTTCGACAATTAGTGGTCATTTTCATTGATTTAGCGTCACTTTTATCCATTTGGCAAGATTTTCGTTAATTTGGCAACATTTCAAAAAGTCGCCAAGTTGGCGACATTCCACCAATTTTGTCGCCAAAATCTCGCCAAGCGTTATGGATGAAGAAATAAGTTATTCTTACACCAGATAAATGATTATTGGCGTTCAAATACAAAAGTATTACTCAAAGTATCTTTTTTCTTGAATGGAACGAGCTAGATCCACGAGAATGATGTCACCCAATTTATCGCATGATATTACATATGAAAAGTGAACATGTTTCTCAATAAGATTTTTTTTCTATTTTATATGACTTTTTGATATTTTTTTTGAAAAATGTACAATATCTCAAGAACGGTTCATGTTAGCGTTCTAAAATTTATGTCAATCGTTTTCTAATGAAAAATTACATAAGAAATGTCTATTTGCGTAACTTTATTAGTGGTTTTGATTTTTTGACGATTTTATCAAAATTTCATTCGAAAATTTAGGGGGGTTCTGAACATTCGATTGCGTATAAAAACAATAGGCTTCCAGTGTTTACGGATTGTGATTTTTGTACCAAATTGGGTTCGAATCGGTCCATTCGTTCGTCAGTTATCGTCTCCACAGACCCACTGACACACACACACACACACACACACACACACACACACACAGACATGACTTCAAAAATGTTTGATTCGTCATCAGGGATGCTTGAAACGTGCTCTCCCGTCGAAAACTCAAATTCGAATTTTCGACCCCGTCACAATACTTTCCTTATACATTATGTATATAAGGAAAGTAATAAAAAAAAATGCTACTTTTCTTTTAGCTTAGATGATCAATTTTTGATACCCTGCTCGATTCGAAATTTTTACTGTTTCTTTTATTTACCACCCATATTTTCAAATCAACCCGAAGTGCACTTGTTCGTTTTAGCTCGTTCGTGTATTTTTATATACTGCATTCGAACAATTTTATTGTTTTTATTTTTAGCTCCCATTTTTTGCCCTCTCTGCCCTTGTTCGTATTATGTTCATGTGTTTGGATTAAAATGACGCATTTCTAAATAAATTATCCGATTTGTCTGTTAATATTTTTTTTTCCGAGACAATAAAAACAATGGAAATGTTGTATTTTTATTCCTCTCCCCTTTTCCCCAGTAACTGAGATAATTAAAAAAATGTGTTTTTCTCTGTTTCCCTATTCAGTTTATTTTTCTTTTTCTTTTTACCTCGCTCGATTTAATATCTTTATTGCTCCTTTTATTTTCACCTCCCACCCCCATATTTTTTTACTCTCTTCTTTCGTTAATTAACTTGAAGCGTACCTCTGTATTTACGCCTTTTTGCTTGATATTCTATACTCTATTTTTTTAATGCTTTTTATTTTTTGACCGACTAATTCTTTTAATTTTATTCACCCCACTCCAGAATTTGAATTTTTTTAATGTTTATAAGTTTGTCGTTATTTGATAACCAATCTGCTTCTTCATACTAAATTTCACGGATGCTGGATGAATAGATCTGGTTTAAAATATGGTGGAGGGAGTTATATTTTTTGCAGCAAAATAATAATGTACAAGACCCACGGCACAAAGTCTTTGCTGTTGAATTGTATATTAAAATCGCTGTTTTTGATGACAACATGAACTATTTCGAAGTGCCAAATTAACTTACGTTTCGTGCAAATATAATACAGCAGCTATAAGACAAGTACCTACTAGCTGTTGAGTAATAAATTCCATACAATAAGCAATCTAGAGCCCGAAATATGATGGGTGCATAAAGTTGTAAAGTTGTGCTCATCCATCCTCCTACTACCATCCATTGGTCACCTAATATCCTACGGCACAAGCGAGCCACACACCTCTCCTTATCAATAATATCCTTTTTAACACTTTTCAACATAGTTGAAAGTGTTTATGGCTTTGCTAATTCTGTCTGTCTGTCTGACCGTTTGCATGACAACTGCCGTAAAAATGACTTTATCAAAATGAAATTTTAGTATATTGTTGAGACGGTCTGTGGAACATATGGGAATGTAAATGAATAATATCACCCGATTAGTTTTGGATTGAATCCGTGTTGAAAAAGTGACATACATTGAATCCTATGGGATCTAATTTTTCAAACATTTTTTAAACGAAGTTAAAATTCACAAATTGCTTCGAAAATTCTATGACATATTCAAATTATCCCGTAAAATATATAAAAAAAATTTCAGCAAAATATGTTCGGTAGTTTTTTAGATAAAAATTAAAATAATAATAGCACCCATATTATATGAAGAGATTACGTGACCCACTTCAAAATAAAATTTAGATATTTTCTCACAGTGGAAAAATCGTGATTTTTAAAGTTCTTTCAAATTTATATCTAGTGTTGCAGTCGTCCTAAAACCGCTTTATTTTCGCGTATTTTCTGTGCCTCTATATTCTGTGCAAACGCAATTACAATATTTTTAAGTTTAAATGATCATCAAACTTTGATTATTTCTACAAAGAAACTTTATTTTAATGGATGCAGAATGCAAACAAATGATTGTAAGATGAGTTGTATGGTGAATGTAAACACATAGGGAGACTGAAACACGTATGGAGAATGTAAACACATCAAGCTGTAAGATGAGTTGTATAAGAATGGCTGAGTTCTTTTAATGCAAAATTTATTTAGCTTTGGAGTCTGGAATAAAAGGGATATGAATAAAATATCCATTGCTTTTACATAGAGAGCCAGACGATTTATATTTCCATGACGTCATTTAAATAAAGTTCATTTTTTTTCCGATGGAGTTTGAAGTTTCCAAATATAATACATTATTGTAGTACTGTGATAATGCAAAATATATCAGTGCTGAATATATCGCATTTTAGTCATTGTGTCACGATTAAAACAATAAAAATGTTTTTATTAAAATGGTAAAATAAGAGGAAATATAAAATAGGTATTAAACATTTTTTACCAGGTCATGTATTAATAGACGACAAGCATTGACTGTCTTATATACCCCCGCTACGGTATGGGGCCATTCCAGTCATTTCTCGAACGATTTGCCAAATTAACCTTAGTTGTAGCTAAGCCTACACAAGATCCTAATGGACCCTTCATAAAGATACTACATTGGATCCTTCATAAGGATCCTACGTTGGATTCTCAGAATTTAATGTAGGCATGCATGGGTAGCAGTATTTCACACAGTGCAATAATGTGCTGCGAGTTAAAAAAAATTTGATATGGGCAGCAAAAGACTTTTGCAGAGTCCACTTCCGCGATAAGAGCTTGTAACTTCGTCCCAGTAGTTTAACGGTAGAGCGTCGGCAGGCCAGTTCGGAGATTCAGGGTTCGATTCCCGTTTGGGCAGCAAGATTCTTTACAATGGCGCCCAAACAACTCAACCCTGTAGGTTAGTGAAAGATGTCGGAGGTCTGAAAACCCCAGACCGTGCGACTCACATAGTGGGTTTAGAGTAGTTAGCTGCACGGCCGGGAAAGGCTACTTCCTGCACTCAGGAGACACCCAAGGTCTACTATCTCGCCAATTTAGATCTAAAAAGAAAACAATTGATGAAAAATATTGTAATTAAACAGACAGTTTTACATTATATTTGAACTTGAGTACGTCCATTTTTCAAAAATGGGAAAAGGGTTATTGCGAATATAGATAAAAATATTAATGAAAAATAAAATTTAGAGGGAGGTATAATAACATAATGAAAAATAGATTAAAATTAAAGAAAATAATAAAATTTTAAAAGTAAAATTTAGAAAATATATAAAAAGAAAAATTGTTGGCACATGAAAAACAAAAACAGAAATTTAGAATGAAATTTAGAAAAGTAAAATTGGAAAAAATACAAATAAAAAGGGTCAAAAGAAAGAACCGAGAAAATAAGAACAGTTAACATAGCTTTCTTTTTTAAACAGAAAATATGGAGGGAGCACAATAAGTTCATATAAGTTCAGTGTACTCTGGAAGATTGTGCGCCAATTTCAAATTGAGAGGATAACGACCACGCAGGATACTAACGTAGGTAAAAATAGTAGTATCAGGAGGCTAACCTGAGGTAGCAGGAGGTGGTCAGTCAGATTATCAATTACCCACCAATCAGACATTAGAGGGTGGAGACTGCAGAGTCCACTTCGACGATAAGAGCTTGCGATTTCGTCCCAGTAGCTCAACGGTAGAGCGCCGGCTGGCCAGTTCGGAGATCCAGGATTCGATTCCCGGTTGGGGCAGCAAGGTACTTTACACTTTCCCTACAGACATAAATTCGTTTTCTCTTTCTTTCTTTCACAATTCCTTAAATCGAGTTCAATTGTACGAAATAATTTGAATAATCATTTTAAACTAACTAAATTACACTGAATTCGCACTTTTAATTCAATTTACATTTTCCTTTGTCGACTAGACGTATTTTCAAAGTTAAAAATTCGAAAAACCAAAATATATGGAGAACCCTAAGTTATGGGGTTGGTCTTATTCTTCTTGTCGTCAAAGATTACGTATAAAACAGACATTTAATCTATACATTTCAGCATACGTTCCAGTACTATATGTACCAGTTCTCAGTACCAGGGTCACCCACAAGTGACATATCCACTGCATTTTGCAAAATTTAGTCAATTAGTTTTTGTGCTAGAGTGGATCCATGCAATTTTTGCAGGGCTTTTCGCTGAAAAGGGTAGGTTCATTTTTTCCTAATCGTACCAAAATCTACTCAGCAACAAGGTCACCCACATGTGACTTATCCACAAAATTTTGTGCAATTTGGTCCATTAGTTATGTAGCTAGGGTGGATACGTACATTGCACACACACACACACACATTATGCTAAAAATAGTGTTTTCGGGTTTTATAGTACTCGAAACATAGGGATTCGTCGAAAACTCGAGTTACGATTTTCGCCACGATTCCAGTACTTTCCCTATACATTTACGTGTATTGCAGGGAAAGTAAGAAATATGATGTGGGCAGCACATGACTTTCACTGCAGTCCCTCCCATACTCACGTTCTTTTTATTTCTTCAATAAGTCATTAAATTTAGTTTATTTGCACAAAGTAACACCCATAATTATTTTAAATTACACTGAATTTGCACTTTTAATCCAATTTTCGGTTACATTTAGTAACTCGAGTTATTTCCAAAGTTGGCATGGCGAAAATGAGAAAAAACTGAATTATCTCGAGAACGGTTAGTGTTCGAGCAATGGGATTGGTTTTATACCTTTCATCGTCAAAATATACGCACAAAACAAGCATTATTTGATACATTTCAGTATATGTAATCTTTTACGCTAGATTTTTGCGTGTCATTTCATAAAATAAGGCAGGTTCTTCTTTTAGGAATCGTACCAAAATATAATCAGCACCACGGTATCCCACGAGTGACTTATCTACCAAATTTTGTGAAATTTGGTCAATTAGTTTTTTAGCTAGAGTGGATACATATATTGATACGGGATGTCCAAATTGAGTATGGGCGGTGCGGGGGCGGGCCATTGGGACGTAGAACCCAAACGTCACTTCGCTTCCCGTACATCCTATTTACTTTCTTTACGCTGTAATGCTATTATGGTTATTATGCTGCTGGATATAATATTTTAACGAAGTATCAATAAGTGTTATATTTTAATATGTATAACAAAGCAGATTTCCTTTTAACAATAATCTAACATCATTTCAAGATTGTTTTATATCAAATTCAAGTATTATTTACAAAAATATCAAATTCTTATCAATTGTGTAGAAAGCCCAGACCACACGACCAACCCGAAGGCTTATGGCAGCTGTTTGTGTGGCCGGATTTTATCAATTGTGTATAAAAGTGCACGTTAAAGACTTCATATTTTGTAAAATGTCGGAAAAGCTAGATGAATACAGTGAAGTTTCTGCTGTTTATAAAATATCAGCAAGCTTTCTAGTGTTTTTCTGGCCAAGAATTTGTAAAGATATCTATATGTAAAAATTTTATTGCATGTGTAGCTGATCAATTATTTGCCAATCTTTATAACAATTCATACTAACATCCTTTCACACAAACCACCCCATGCCTGGTAATAAATAGTTACAGAATGCAGGCATACACACATGTAGAAATATATTTTAACTAATTTCATATGTATTTTTGGACAAACTTTCATTCAACAAGCTTTCTTTTGTAGAAGTAAGTAATTTTGTTGCGATATTCAGTTTCTGTTATCATTTAGGTTACGCAAGACTTGATCCAGCTTTGAAAGAATCAATGAGTTGCGCATTGATTTTATTGTATAACTTTTGCACATGACAAGGGTGTGTTTGAAAAATTAACTGAATGGTCATCTCCGTTAACAATTGCTTATCAGTTATCAGGTCATTCACCAAAGAGAAAACAGCATGGTTATTCTGCATGGTTCTAGACAACATTTCAAGCAAAACACGTGTTCTGTGTATCATGTGATCACATAACATCGATTGAGAAAATCCCTGGTCATTTTGATTATAACTGCTCTGTGACCGAAACAAGTTTTCAAATGACAGTGGTTATGAAACAGTTCTGGAACTCTCTGGTCATGACTGGTGGTCACCTATCATAATCGTAGAAACTCTTCAAATGTATCCCAAATATTATCAGTTTTAATTAGATTTTGTCCAGTGGTATGCAGTCCATAGAAGCAATGCAAGCATTGCTTACCTAACATCAGTTTAAAAAAAAAAATTTTTTTTAGTATAATATTTCAGTAGAATTTATGCAACAGTAATTGATGATAGATCATTGGTCACAAAGCTCAAATTAATCTTATAATTAATAATAGCAAAGATACAAATTTTTGTTGTATTTTAAAAAGTTTTCTTCAAATTTGAGAAATAAGAACTCTTAATTTCCACGAAAATGTCATTAATGCGTTTGCAAACCAAAACATCATAGTTACAGCATTTAGGATGTTTCTTTGACACATTTTTTGCAAGGAAAATAAGAAAAGTCATAAAATTTCAATGGGCTGGGATTAGTCGTTTTGGAGGAATTGTTTCTCAAAGTAGTTATGCGGTCAAAATGATCGCTTCCGTTATTCTAGTGTTAATTCCTACTGCGTTATATTATGAAACTCAGATGAGTGCACATTAGATTAATTCGTACCATGTTATATGGAAACCGCATACCTCCTTATACGAAACTCAGAATTAGTACAATACAGAACAATTTGTACCGTGTGATACGAAAACCGCATTAAGAAGAACTCAGAACATATAAATCAGACTGATTCATTCTACGTTATATAAAGCTGTATTTTTAGAGTACCGTGCTATGATAAATATGGTTATGAAATATAAGTTTATAGATACAAAATGCAATAAATATATGTTTACATATTTCGATTTATTTTTATTTAGACTTTATAAGACTTTATAAGACAATTAGAAAAACAATATGAAATATAAATTTAATAACTTTTTTCCAACAAAAATCCTATTAATATTCATCACCTCTATTAAATATTAGTTAGTGGCCTAATTCTTTTAATGTCCTCTTCACTTTGCATATCTTCATTTTTTTTTTCAAATGTAGTTTTAATTTATAACTCTACCAAAAACTCTCTGTAAGGAACTAAGCAATTTTGTAATTCTCTTTTAAACTTTACACTTCGCATTGATGAAGGATCATATTCAATAAAGTAATTTTCTAATTGTTCACCTAAATCCAGTTCCCTTTTCACATCACTTAAATTGAAATTTAAAACCCATTCTTTACCCATATTTTCGTCTACCAATGCATTTGATGTGAATGTATTAATTTTTTTATAGGGGATTTCCCTTATAATTGAAATTGAAATATGGTCATGTACGTGGATGAAAAAGCAGGGGAATTTCCCATTAATTTCGAACCGTAAAAGTGTAATAGAAAAAGTCATGCTATACGGAGACTGCTTAAACTGATTGGTATTATAGAGGAACCGCTTTATAAGACTACCGTGTTTTATGAATATCGCTTTATGACAGGACTGTCGCGAATTTTGCTCCACATTATATAAAATCCACATTATGAGAGTACCACGATATAGGAGAGTTGACTGTAATATATTTTTCTTATTGTTTTTATATACCAGAATTAAATGTTGTGCTTCCCTAAAGCAAAATATCGCTACACACCACTGATTTTATCATTTCATTTAAAAATCAATTCCGTAACCTTGTACGTTTATATATAAAACATGTTACAATTTTGTTTTAAGTTTTTATAAAGAGTTAATTTTGTTGAAATATTTTATTTATTTTGGTTTTATGGCTGACAAGGGAGATAGTGTCTATCCAAATAATTTGAGACCAAGTTACTTTAATTTTAATTATATATTATCCAAACCAAATGGATAAAACATTCTCTGTGTAAATAAACAAAGTATTTTTACTTTGTCTAGTAAAGCTAAGAGTCAAGCGGGATTTTCAGGAGTGACGCATCTCTCTCTGTCTACCCTCATCGGAAGATATTCCATTGGAAATGGAACTAAAAGAAAATATGCACACAATTTATACTCGAACAACAGCAAGTTTTTGATAGACATGTCTAAGCGATAAGGAAGTGGCTGTTTTCTTAATAGTTAATAGGAAATTTGGCTTGGAAAATTGCTAAATTATAGATGTTTTGATATTATAGGGTTGGTTCAATATTTTTCAGAGTTAAAAACTCGACATATGGAATTGATATTTTAAAAAAAATATGAGACATTCATCTCATATATCCTGATGTTTCAATTTATTCAATTACATTGTTTGATATTTATTTATTATTTGCTTCAATATTTTTGTATAAATTAGAAGTGGCATAGTTGTGTATAATAAAGAAATTTACAAGTCTATGTATTAAGATCAAGGTAAAAAAATTTTATGGAAACCAAATCAATCTTGAATGTAATATACGAATACCCATTTGGAAATTTTCTTAATTAAATTTTTACCAAATGAAAAAGTAAAGCTTGATAAGTGGTCTATTAATTTTCTTGCATATTTCCCTTGATTTTTATATTCCAATTAAATGGAGTTTTTGGTGTATTTTGTTTTCCTGCATATAATGCTTGTATCAGAAAACCGGGGTTTAACTTCAATAAATTTGTAAATGTCATTAATTTATTTCAATTATGATTCAGCTGTTACCGAAAAATTACCTAAAACAGTCTTGCATATCTCTCAAACCGCATTCTAGTACAGAGTCGCTGATAGGTAAGACAAAAGAATACTTAGCATAGGGGTTTCATTTTTTTTACCCACACCATCTGACCTACTCGAAGGTGTAAGGTATCTGTTTAAATGGCGGGGAAGTGCCATCCAATTTAGACCAGAAACCAGTGGGGACAGCATCCACAGGGACTGTATCTTTCGGAAGAACTTAGAGGCCCACATATTCAACGTTCCCGTACTCCGCATGAACAAACACATAGACAGTTTGGGCAGAGCTGGGAATCAAACTTGAGTGATCCGAGTGCAACCCCCGTGCACTAACACCGGACTGTTTCACAAGCCAGACCCCTTTTTGCCTAAACCGTTTGTAAAAATATATCAATAACTTGTAAAATAAGGAGGGGTGTACATTTGTTGTATATGTCCAAAATATCTGACGGCGGCTATGTTCAGGTTCATTCAGCTGTACTAAGGTATTTTTAGTGTAATAGACTAAATGCTTTTATATGCAGATTTCTGTTTATCGAAGTTTACTTTATAATATATAAATTAATTTAAATGTTTTTCACTTACTGTACAGTGACCATTTTGTCTAATGCTTTTGGAAAAAAATTATATTTATTGCCCAATATTTTGTTTCAAATTAATTTTTTTATTTCTTAACTCATTTCGACAGCTGATAATCCGGCACCACTTTAAGTCTTAAATGTAACCTAATATATATCATGAATATTCATATTTGCAAATTTTGGACTCCGTTTTTCAGTCTCCGCAAATTATTTTTGCATGACTGATCTGTCATCATGACTGTTATCGTGACTGAACCATCCTCCTCAAAATTAAACAAGAAAGATCAATCATGCTTAAAGCATTGATTATGAAACACTTTCCAACTTCAATGCAATTTTATTTTAAAAAGTCGAAAATGTAATACATTCTTCGGTAATATTTTAAACTTATCACAATACTACATTAATTTATTATATTTGAAAACTTAAACCTTCATTGAAAAAATGAACTTCATTCAAATGACGGCATTGAAATGTAAATTGCCTGGTTTAAATATCTCTAAAATACGATACATTCCACGGTAATATTTTTAAAACTATCATAATACTACGATAATTTATTATATTTGAAAATTTCATCGAAAACAACTGAAATTAATTCAAATGACGTCATAGAAAAAATAACAAGTCTGGATCTCTCTATAAAAACAGCATTTCATTCATAACTTTCTCCCATTCATTTCATTCATCACAATACTATAATAATCTATTTTATTTAAAAATTAAGACCATGGAGCTACAAGTAATTAAACTCCATGCTTAAAACTTCATCGAAAAAAATCGTCCTTCTCATTATAAAATCAATTAATATTTCATTCATATCAGCCATGCAGACTCCATGGACTAAATTATTTTGTGTTAAAGAAATACAGCAATTCTAATACAACTCATTCTACATATTTTGCTGTTTACATTTTACATAAGTGAAAAATAGGCTCCGTTGTAGAAATAATCAAATTTGGATAATCATTTAAACTCAAATATATTGTATTTGCGTTGTTTCAGTATGTAGATGCACAGAATTTAAGCAAAATTAAAGTAGTTTTAGGATGGATACAACACTCAATATGAATTAAAAAGAACTTCAAAAATCATGATTTTGAAACAAGATGGATGCCATATATCATTTTGAAGTGGGTCATGTGATTTTTTCATATCATGGTCACGTGATCGTTTCATATAAGAGGTGTAATTATCATTTTAATTTTTATTTAAAAAACTACTGAATATATTTCGCTGATTTTTCTTTTATATATTTTATGGAGCAATTTGAATATTACCTAGAATTTTCGAAGCAATTTGTGAATTTTAAATCCGCTTAAAAAATGCTTGAAAAATTAGGTCCCATAGGGCTCAATGTATTTCATTTTTTCAACCCGGGTTCAATCCAAAACTAATTGGGTGATATTATTCATTTATATTCCCATAGGTCCTACAGACCGTCTGAACAACATACTAAAATTTCATTTTGATTAAGTCATTTTTAAGGCAGTTATCGTGCTAACGGACAGACAGACAGACAGACAGAATGAACAAAGTCATAAACACTTTTCAACTTTGTTGTAAAGTGTTAAAAACTAAATAATCAAAGACTTGTAAAGTTACTTGCTTTTTAAAAAGCAGTGTAAAAAGAATTAATTTTCAAATCTATTAAAATGAAATAAAAATAGAAAATTTACCAATACACGTCTCTAACTATGTCTGAAAAAGATTTGGTATGAAATTGATATGATGTTCTTAAATAATAATCTCAGGATGCATATATTTTTTTTTAAATCATTGTGCATGTAAATTTTTAGTGTAGTTTAAAAAAAATTTTTTTTACTTTCCTACTTTCATCGATTTACACATTTTAGTTATTCTTGTACACAAAGCACAATTTTTAAATAATTTCTGAACAAATATTTGTGTACAATATCGTTAACATTCTAAGTACTCATTTGTTTAACGCAATATGAAATAAAGGATATTTATATTTTATTTTAAAGAAACATGTTATCAACATAGAATAATTAATACCTGCAATGGCAGCAAGAAAACTTGCTTTGCTATATGCCACTATAATGTGCAATTCTATGGGAACTGATATATTAAGTGCTACCATGCAGCCAGCTTCTAATTTAAATTAAAAATTAAACTCTTGAGAGAACTTTGCCTGTAAAAATACTCCCAATTGAATCAGTCTCTCATTCAGGGCGCAAAATAAGGGGCGCGATAGCCCAGTGGTTAGCTCGAGGCAATTGCACTCGGATAGCCCGCGTTCTTTTCCCGCCGCTGCCAAAACTGCTGCAGTGTTCATGTGGAGTACGATTATGTTAAACTTGTGGGTCTGTAAGTTCATCTGAGAGGTTGGTGGTAGAGGAAGGAGGGTACGTTCTCTGTGGATGCCTCCCCCACTGGGTTCCGGTCTAAATTGGGAGACACTTTCCGGCTGTCCAAATAGATACCTTATACCTTTCTGGTAGGTCGGACGGTTTAGGCCTAAGAGGAAAAAGGGTGCAAAATATGGGAATGATTTTCATTAGCAAACTGTTAATCAACATTTCATTTCTATAGCAGTTTCGATATTTTGACTAGCAGTTCACAACTATTATTTCACTAGTTTTTAAAAATGTACCTATAAACGTATTGAGATGCCGGGTTTGAAATATAAAAGAAACAAGAAAGATCAATCAAGCATAAGCATTGATTATGAAACACTTTCCAACTGAAATGCAATTTCATTTAAAAATCTCTAAACTGTGATACATTCAGTGGTGATATCTTTTACATTATCACAGTACTACAGTAATTTATTATACTTAAATATCTAAAACTTCATCGAAATATAAATCGTCTGATTCTCTATGCAAGATCAATGAATATTTCATTCATATAACTTGTATTCCAGACTCCAGAGCTAAATAATTTTGCGTGGAAAAAATTCAGCAATTCTTATATAACTCACCTTACAATCGCTTGAGATATTTGCATTCTGCATAAGTTAAAATTAGGCTTCGTTGTAGAAATAATAAAAGCTTAGGGATAATTTAAAATCACAACTATTGTAATTGCGTAGGCACGGAATTTAGATACACAGATAATACACAGATAATATATGTGCATGTGTGTATGTATTCACAGTATTGGAATCGTGCCAAAGATCGGAACTCGAATTTTCGAAGGATCTACACGTTTTGGGACTTCTAGAACACGAAAAACTATTTTTAGGGAGACGTCTGTGTGTGAAAGGGTGTATCTGTGTGTGTTTCTGTGTGTCTGTGAGGATATTGTATCCACTCTAACTGAAAAACTAATGGACCGAATTTCATAACATTTGGTAGGTCAATTTTTTGTGGGAAACGCTGATGTTCATTAGATTTTAGTACGATTCGTAATAAAAGAATCTGCCTTCTTTGCGAAATAGCCGGCAAAAATTGCCTTTATCCACTTTAGCTAAAAACTATTGGATCAAATTTAACAACATTTGGTATATAATTCACCTGTAAGTAATTCTGGTACGATTCGGGGAAAAGGAACGGGCTGTTTTTGCGAAATGGCCCGCAAAAATCGTTAAATCTAAAAATAAAAGACTACGTGTGCTCAATTATATCAGTTAAATGCTTATTTTATACGTGATTTTTGATAACAAAAAGAATAAGACTAACCCTATTACTCTAGGATTAGCCGTTCTTGAGATATTCTAGTTTTTTCTCGTTTTCGCTACGTCACCTTTGACAATAAGTCCAGCTATCAAATGAGAACCAAATTTAAGTTTAACGTGCAAATTCAATGTCATTTAAAATATTTATGGCTGTTATTTTGTGCAGATAAACTCAAATTATTATTGAAGAAATAAAGAGAACGTGAATATGAGTCTGCAGGGAAAGTCATGTGCTGCCTACATCAGAATTTTTAACAATCTTACAACAATGATTCATAGAACTGAACAGGGATTATTTGCAGGCCATTTCGAAAAAAATGTAGGATCTATATTTCAGGATCTGCCAAATTTTTGTAGAATAAAATGTTCTACAAATTTAAGCTGTGTACCAAATTTCAACTCTCTAGGACGTAGAAAAGTGCATTAAAAATGCCATCAGATAAGTATGAAATGACAGACAGACAGACGGCCATCAATCTTGAAGAAGAGTTATATAATATTCAAAACAAGAAAGATCAATCATGCTTAAAGCATTGATTATGAAACATTTTCCAACTTCAATGCAATTTTATTTAAACATGTCTAAAATGCAATACATTCCTCGGTAATATTTTAAAACTTATCACAATACTACATTAATTTATTATATTTGAAAACTTAAACCTTCATCGAAAAAAATGAACTTCATTCAAATGACGGCATTGAAATATAAATTGCCTGGTTTAAATATCTCTAAAATGTGATACATTCCTCGGTAATAGTTTTAGAATTATCATAATACTACGATAATTTATTATATTTGAAAACTTCATCGAAAACAACTGAGATTCATTCAAATGACGTCATAGAAAAAATAACACGCCTGGCTCTCGCTATAAAAGCAGCATTTCATTCATAAATAATTTCCCATTCATGTCATTCATCACAATACTATAATAATTTATTTTATTTAAGAATTAAGACCATGGAGCTACAAGTAATTAAAATCTATGCGTAAAACTTCATCGAAAAATCGTCCTTCTCTTTGTAAAATCAATGAATATTTCATTCATATCAGCTACGTAGACTCCATGAACTAAATGATTTTGTGTTAAAGAAATACAGCAATTCTAATACAACTCATTCTACATATTTTGCTGTTTACATTTTACATAGGTGAAAAATAGGCTTCTAACTGAAAAAACTACTGAATATATTTCGCTGAATTTATTTTTATATATTTTATGGAACAATTTGAATATTACCTAAAACTGCGAAGCAATTTGTGATTTTTAAATCCGCTTAAAAAATGTTTGAAAAATTAGGTCCGATAGGGCTCAATGTATTTCATTTTTTCTACCCGGGTTCAATCCAGAACTAATTGGATGATATTTTTCATATTTATATTCCCATAGGTCCTACAGACCGTCTGAACAACATACTAAAATTTCATTTTTACGGCAGTTATCGTGCTAACGAACAGACAGACAGACAGACAGAATGAACAAAGTCATAAACATTTTTCAACTTTGTTGTAAAGTGTTAAAAAATAGAAAATTTTTTATCTACCATATTTATTTTAAAATGTGAAACCTCTCTTATATATAAAATAATTAAACTCTTGGAAAGATATTTATTATAAAATATATATATTTTTTCTTTCTGGAGGATATAGCAAGAGTCAGAATTTAATTGAATTTGTTTTTCTCTCCATATTAAATAACTTTTATTTAAAAAACTACCTAGCATATTTTACTGAAATTTCTTTTATATATTTTATGGGATAATTTGAATATTTCCTAAAACTTTCGAAGCAATTTGTGAATTTTAAATTCGCTTAAAAAATGTTTGAAAAATGAAGTCCCATGGGGTTCAATGTATTTCATTTATTCAACCCGGGTTCAATCCAAAACTAATTGGGTGATATTATTCATTTATATACCCATAGGTCCCACAGACTGTCTGAAAAACATACTAAAATTTCATTTTGATAAAGTCATTTTTACGGTAGTTATCGTGCTAACGGACAGACAGAAAGACAGACAGAATGAACAAAGTCATAAACACTTTTCAACTATGTTGTAAAGTGTTAAAAACTATGAATATTGCAGGAGCTATGCACGTTTGTGGTAAGATTTTTTTTTTATTATTTGGCCGTTATGAATCATTTGTTGTGATTTTTAAAATTAAGTCTTAAAATGAGATTCAAATTTATTTTTACATAGCAAAACACAAATTTTCTATCGCAATTTGCTATGCGATACCGCTTATTTTGCACCCTGCTCTCATTGCAGATAAGATAGCTGCAGCCATGAACATATAAAGCTGACATAAAAGTTTAAATCAAATCTCGGATTCGCAATAGCATTCCTATGAAATAATTTAGATTATCAATGCTTTAAGTGGTATATTTATGAATGCTTTAATGGTATATTATACTAAATATTTTGGAGTGTACTACAAGCAACAAATTAAGGCCATTAATGGCCCCCCACTATGACCAAGATAAATTTACAATGAATAAATAATGATACGTTTACAATGCAAGATAAATTTACAATGAATCAGATGTTTTAAAATCCATCTAATCCAAAGAAAAATACCCAGCTCGCTGAAATATTTCAAAAATTACATTATGTGCTTCAATTAAAACGAATCGCAGTTTGAATGAGTTTCGATAATTATACATACGTAAATAGAAAAAAGATATCCATCCGTAATACGATGAAGACAAAAAAATTAAATCTCCCTGTTTTAGAACACATAATGGGAATTTATGAAAATCCTCTTTCTGAAATACACCAAATAACTTTAAATTGTTCAAAATATTATATCTAGCTAAATAATGGCGTGAATCTCTCTTGATTGATATATCTCGTTACGTCTATGTGTTACGTCACATTGTCTCCTCCCCGGCCATCCATTAAATTGCTCTATGACTTTGGATGAGTCGGATGGTCTGGGCTTTCGACATTGTCTCCTCCATCGAGGTGAAATACAGGTAGAGAGACTTATGGCAACCTTTCCGTGACCACTGGACTAAGTCACATGACTTAGGCACTCCCCTACGCGCATATTTTTTTGCGCATCTCTCCTTCCATTGCAACTGCATTACGTTTCCGAAAGCGAGAAGGCACATCGCACGTTCGCTTTTACTTTTAAGCAAAATATGGTAATGTCCTGAGCTGCATATGGATGTACGTCAAAGTCTATCAAAGTTGGAGACACTACGTTTCACAGGTAAGTCGTTTCCATTCATTTTATAAAAGATATTTTATATAAAATAAAGAGTTAATTGGCATGTACGACCATGCCTTTCTATAATAAAAGTAGATTTTCTGGCTTTGTAAATAATGTATAGCTTTGTAATTATTTTTAAAATAAAATATTTTATATATGTTTGTGTACTTTCATAAACTGTACCTCTATAAATGCTTAAAATTAGAAGAGAAAAAATAAAATAAAGGTGAAACTTTTAATACGCCTAGTTTCCTCTCTTGGCGACATTTTTTTTTACGCCAACTTGGATTGTTTACATTTTCATACTCTTTTCCCCTGACAGTGTTTTCATGCCATATAATGCTATGAAATGATTAATAACTCCCAAGAAATTTATATAAATATCAGTAAGTACACATTTAAAATTGATATTTTTTGCTGAGCTATATTTTTCCAGACTTATAAAAATAAATACAGTGTATGGCCGTAAATATAATTTTTTCTTGAGAATTGTAGCAGAAACAATTACTTTTTACACTTTCTTTTAGTATTAACTGTCTTTGTATGTACATTAAAAAATACTCATTAAACATTTCAAAAAAGTCCTTAACTGTATATGTAATTTGTATCAAATGAAATTGAGCAATTAAAATGCGATTTGAAAATTTTTTTGTGATTATGAAATGTATAAAGTAACCATATAAAAATCCTAATATTTATCTATGATAAGTGCAATAAAATATACAAAAATATTTTTCAATTCAGTTTTTGTGCATTTAAAACTTTTATTAAAATGTTAGCTAATTTCTATTATTTTTATTAGTTTTCCCAAAGATGAAGAAAGATGTGGGAAACACAACTGAAAAGAGAAAAGTTTTAAGCATTAAAATATGCTAAATTGTGCTATATGTGCAAAATATGCTAAATTGCATCAAAATATGCTAAATTGCATCAAAATAGGCTAAATGAAAAAAAAAAATAACGTTTAATCATTTTAAACAATTATTTGTTATGCCTAGTGTTCTATAAAGGCTGGAATTTTTTAAACAGTCGGTGGGGGATGAGGATGTTTTTTACAGAAACTTGGGAACAAAACTGATTTATGTTTTCAACTTTGGCTTTTTTCCATATCTTAAAAATGAAGAAATCGAAAGTGTCTCACTGTCTGATGTATATGTAAAGCAAAGAGTGAGATTTTAAATAATAAAAAAACATATATAATGAGTCGCCGGGTAAATTCATAAAAGATTCAAAGTAATACTCTTTTTTAAAATTAGAATGCGCAGATATCATTCCATTATGTTAAAAATTAGAATTGTGAAAATATTAAATTTTGGGATGCAGCAACATAAATATAAGAAATTTCATAACACATATTTAAAAAATTTAAAAATTAATTTTAAATATGAAGAAATTATTGTCCTATAGATTCTATTTAGCTCTTTGAAACTTCGTTCTTTGATCCTTTTAATTATGTCAAAGTAATAATATTTTTGATCAGTGAGGAACTGAGTGTGAAAATGTTTCAAAATTGTGTTTAAAATGTTTATTCATCCCCCACTCCTTTCCAGCATTTAACAGGGTGTTGTTCTATTGATAAATATGAATTAATAAAGCCATTTTATTAGAAAGTTATGCCTTACAAGCAGCATTTTGATTTATTATAATAGCCTTGTGTCCAAATATTTTTAAAAGCAATTTTTTTTCGGGGGAGGGGGGGGGGGGGGTTCAAGGAATATAAAGTAACTGTTGCATAATCTGGGAATAATATATAAGATTTTGAATAGTTACAATTGTATAATGCTCAGCTATATTTCTAAAGTTGAAAATTGGCATTGCCTCAATGCCAATTTTGCACTTCAGTTTGTACAAAAATAAATGTATTTTATTAAAAATAAAGTTTTACTGAAGTAAGAAAATAATTTAAGCGGCACTTTTAAAACACTAAAAGGTATGGTAATTCTAATGACTGAATGTATATTTTTAAAATCTCAAACTTCATAAAAGTTTTTTATTCATTATTAAAATGTTGATGCATTAATATTAAACATCAACAACCTTAAATAATATAATTGATGCTTTTTTTCGAAATTAAGGACAATTTAACTGATAATTTTATTAATTGAATTGAAAACAAGTAAAAATGTATTTTCTTTTCAAGTACACCCTTTTATTAGTTATATGTGACTTAAATATATGGATACAACAGCATACAAAATGTTTGCTCCTGTTCCCGAGTTATTCCTCAGACTAACATTAAGTTGTTCCTCAATGCATTTCTCTAACGGTTCCTGGACGGGCTGGGGCTGGGATAGTAGCAATGAATTTAATTGCTCCGATAATTCAAAATCCAATGAATTAAAATATACCATGAAATATAATCATATGCTAAATATGATATAATCTTTCTAGATACAACGAATCTCAAGTTATTCCCGAATTATGAGTATATTTATATGGCGGGACCAGGACGGGCTAGCCCGATGAGGTTCAAAATCTAAGAAATCAATATGCACCATAAAAGACAACGAAATAGTAAATTTGGACCTTCTAGCTAGAAAATTAAAATATATCACAAAAGAAAACGATATGCCAAAATTCATGTTACTGTGATTAATAGAACTTGATCAGTTAGGACCTAACCAATATGTATTTTTAAATACATCAGAAACGTAAGAGGTATTCAGCACTATTTTACTCCAGTGAAAAAAAAAAATTATTTTAAAGCGCCAAGCGCAACAATAAGTCGCCAAGTCTGGGAGTGTTCGACCATAAGTCACGTGATACATGCAGTGGCCATGTTTTCAATCTCTTCTGAATGGCAATGCGCAGTCTACCCAAGGTACTCAAGGTGCCCAAGGTCTACCCAAGGTAAATTTCAAATTTTGATATCTTGAAATTAATCAGTGATTCTCTTTTTTTTAAATCAGTTAATTTAAATCACTACAACCCTGATTTCAACCTTGTGTAGTTAAAATTAATGTTCTATAGATTGGATGATGTGTGGTAAAACTGACTACTTCGTAGGTCACCACAGAAATAAGTCAAAGACGAATCCAGGGAAAGATGATTAAAGATATTACATCCTCCTGTTGCGTGTTATTTCCAAAAATTTATACACCTTAAAAAGTTTAATGCAGCACAATAAAAATATCTGGAAATGAAGGATCAGTGTGCTATGTTTTATGATTAAGAGTAGTTATAAAAGGCCGGTCCCAGTCCAAAGAGGGGAGGCGGTGCCGTGCGGTGCCAGAGGAGGCCCTCTTTGGAGTGGACCCTCCTTGGAGGGTCTTGAGACCCCCAGGAGGGAGGATGCCTCTCTTGAGAGGATCCTCTTTGGGAGGATGCCCCCCTCCCCTCTTTTGGAAGTTTGGTGAGGCGGTGCAGCACCGGATGCCTCTTTCGGAAAAGGGCAATTGCGAAAGTCTTTCACAGAGGCATGATGACTCATACGGAGTGAGTTTCACTCCGAGTCTTGAGAGGGAATGTCACAATCGCTGACTGACCCTTGACCTGAGGAAGTGGTTTCAAGGGATTTCGCAATCGATGACTGAGCATCACATAATCTGGAAATGACGTGTCGCGCCTTGGAGCTCCTTAGCACACGTCCTCCCTCTCTGCTGGTCAGCGACAGAGTGAAAGATCTTATCAGCGTGACGTAGTTAAAGCGCCCTCTGGCGAATTTTGATGAAGTGCTGCCATCTATCGGCATTTTTTTTCCAAAAGAAATTAATGTTTCACTGGTCAGGAGCTGGATTCGAACTTGGGCCCAACTGATTAGAAGCCGCGCGTCTTACCATCGTGCCAAAGCACCCGTGCTTTATAAGAAGTTATCTTCGAAGTGTACCTTATCAGTGGAAGCTAGATTATTTTTCAAAGTTCATTCGAATCGCTCGGTGAATAGCGATGCACTTTATAAAGGGTGCGTTTTAAAACAGAATGCTACGGAGTGAATATAAAATTGCGTATTATAACATTATGATTTTTTTTTTAAACAAATGTATACACAAACTTTAAAAACACGAATGTAATAATTAGCTAAAATTGTATTCAGTGGATTTTTTTTTTAAATAAATCTAACTATCAATACGATTTTTATAATAATAACGAAATAATTTCGAATGTTTAAAAACAAATTGATTACGGATTTCCAATGAACACACAAATTGTGTTCAGTGAATACCATTCGACCATTCTGAGTGTTGTGTATCTAAAAACAAATGTATACACAAACTTTAAAAACACGAATGTAATAATTAGCTAAAATTGTATTCAGTGGATTTTTTTTTTTTTTTTTTTTTTTAAATAAATCTAACTATCAATACGATTTTTATAATAATAACGAAATGATTTCGAATGTTTAAAAACAAATTGATTACGGAGTTCCAATGAACACACAAATTGTGTTCCGTGGACACAAAATGGTGTAAAGTGAATAGCATTCAACCCTTTATTTGTTGTGTATCTAAAAACAAATGTATACACAAACTTTAAAAACATGAATGTAATACATAGCTGAAATTATGTTTTGTGAACAGGATTCGACCCTTTCAAGTGTTGTGTATCTAAAAACAAATGTATACACAAACTTTAAAATAGCGCATTTAGTTAAAATGAAGTGAACAAGATTTGACCATTCTAAGTGTGTGTGTGTGATTTTTTTTCTTTTTATAAAAATAATAATGAAAATTAGAACTCACGGAACGACGTCTTCACTACCCGCTGGTCAAACTTCAAATGAGTGATACACTCTCATTACGCTATTAAAAATTAGATATTATCTATAATGACGTCAGCAGTATGAGGTGTTGCCACCTATTTTTTCTAATAATATATTTTAATAGTTGGATACTTCAAGGGTCTGATTTGGTACACGTAATCTGAAATACATCATTTTAATGATATTACGCATTGAATATGATTCGGCCATTTTTAAAATGGTGGATGTAATTGAAATATCGAAGTTTAGAATTTAACAAACTAACGAATTTTCACCCCCAAAAATTTTAGCATTCAGTTTAAATAAAACCCAATGAATATGATATCACCATTTTAACATCGTAATTTTACTACCATTATAGAACTTAGAAGTGAGTGTACATTATTTTTTTCAGGACACCAACACATTTTAAAATCTATTGAATAGGAATAGACCATTTTGCACATACATGTACCTAGATTTCAACACCCGGTATTAAAACCTGCTAAACATGAAACGAGTAAGTATTGTGTGAGATTTTATCACACTAACTTTCAAACTTTTTAAATTTTTAAAAATGTCCGAAATAGTTGTATTTCATCGGTAGACATAAATTGTATGGAACACATTTTTATGAAAAAAATATCTGTTTCGACAGCTTTTAAAAATAGATTTCTACAGTTGTACACTACGGTTCTAGAATTTTCTAAATACGAATCGACTGTTTGAACTACCAATGGTGGTTTTACCGATGCAAATATTTACAGGACAAATATTTCAATGAAACCGAACTTAGTTGAAGCTTCTAAGTTTGAATATTTAGAATCATTTCATATAATTTTATATTCACATTGAAAATAGTTAACAAAATTGGAACTCACGGAGCGACAACTTACTGTCCACACTCCAAATGAATGATACACTCTTATTACATTATTAAAAATTAGATCTTATCTATAATGATGTCATTATGTTGCCGTATTGCCACTACACAATTATTCTTTCCAAATTATGCATTTTTTTTTCTTTTTTCTTTTTAATAACTTGCTACTGTCTTATGCTATCCATTTTTTTTTTCATATAAGCAGATATTCCATATACCTTCTAAATGTTAAGTTGTAATTTAAAAAAAAAAAAAAGCATTAGAGGTGTATTTTACGTCTGAATTCGTCCAAGTGGAAATCCGACGATTGCAAATGCATGATTGCATCCTTACATTTCAATAGACACCACTAAAATGTGTGGATCTAATTTTGAAAAAGCTGCTCTCAGAAAGAATATGTATATGAATACATATTTTCCATAAATATACCCCCTCCCCCCACAATACACACATCATGCAGGCCAAAGACTCACCCAGAATACATTCCAAATCGGCTCTATAGCTTATCGCGCTTATCAGTGTAACAGATAGTGACCCAAAGTTCATGTTCGCAAAGCGAGTTAATTGCAATGTTATTGTTTTAAGAAGTTCCCATATTTAAATGAAAAATTTATCAAATTATACAATACATACAAGAGCTGGAAGATCTTAGCATTTCAATATTATAGAATACTCACGAATGTTTTTTTTTTCTCCCCATTTAAAATTATCAAATTTTAATGCAATTTGACAAAAATTGCACAATACTTAGTGTATGACTATCAAATAAGAGCTAGGTTTTATTGTTACAACAACGTTTAAGATCATTAAACGAGTATATATATATATATATTTTTTTTAAAAGAAGAATAGTATATAACTTACTGTTTTTAAGGATAGGTGATTGTTAACATTGAATTTAAATGAATGAGTGACCCTCTGAGACAAGTACAGTACATTGCAATAACATTAAAAAATATGAAAGATATGCAATTAACACCTTAAAAGAAACATGTAATGAGTTTTGATATCTTAATACGAGACATTATTGACATGCACATAGAAATGTCACAATTTTGCGGCTGTAGGTGCTCCATAAGACCCCTCTGCTCTTAATAAATGATCCCATTTGAATGTACATATTTAACAACACACAGAAAATGACAGGACCACAACAAAATTTTACACCTATTACAGAATAACTCCCAACTTCGTAGATTTTTAAGAAACTACAGTCGAATTTTCACCGATTCTTAGAGATTGAAACACAGCATTGTTTATGAATCTTCATACTTTAGAGAATGGAACATAAATTAGCATTTATTTTGAATGAATTCAGAATTTTGACATTGATTATAAATTTATGATTTAAACTCTGTAAAGTGTAAATATCTTTTGTCATGAAACTCACACTGTAGACATTTGATATGATTCGAATAAATCTATTTTTAATTTTTTATATTTTATTTTAAAAAGTGAGATTAGTAAACCTGTTACACTTGAATGCATAGATACATAACTCACAACAATATAACATTTCTTAAATGGAACATGCTAAAAAAAAAAAAAAAAAAAAAAAAAAAATTAGCTAATGAGTATAAATAAGGAATTCAATTTGAAAGATAAAAACCATTTAATGAATCTATTATTAATGAAATACACATTAACCATTATCACTTGTACATTTAAACAAATAAGTTAAAATAATTTCCTTATCGCACTTTCATAGTCCTCTGATTTGAATGACTCGAAAAAATTTCTATCATAGCAGTAAAAGACTTCTTCACCACGCAACAAAACTTTCTTAGCAATGTTATTAATGTCAAGATTTAGAAGTACTTGTTCAGACACTCTGTCAAACATTTGTAATGGAGTGCTGTAAAGACATTCATGGTAACTTAAATCTTCAACTTGACCAACACAGCCAACACATTTGAAAAGTTTTCTTACATGACACATGATGTTGTCATGAATACAAGAGATTAATTGTTCGAATGCAAAATTTTTGTCACAAATAAGTGATGGTAGAAAGGTTATAGTGTTCTTTATTTTTAATATTTGAGCAGGAAGCCACTCTATAAATATACTTTCTCGAAGATGTATACTAATGTTGTTAACACTATTCTGTAAACATGCTATTTGATTTTTATCTAAGGTAATATGACACTGTGTTAGACAAAATTTTGAATCATATAATTGAATTATTTTCTGCAGATGCAATTTTCCGTTGTCATTGAAACAGAACAACTCATTGCGACTGACGAAAGAGGTATCTGCATATAGAATATTGAACGACCACAATTTTTGAGAAAATTCACTCCATGTAGCCGGTGACAGTGTAACACCACACCTTTAAAAGGCTAAATGGCTATCTTGTGAACCTTGGACCAATGACGTCATCTTGTGAACTTTGGAGTGATGACGTCATTTTATGTGGAATCTTAGATAAGATAAGAACTGATAAGCTCTCATCTAATTGTTGCAATTAGTGTGTTTATCGTTCATTTCTAGTTTGGATGCCGACTTGTGAAGACCTCATACTGTTAGTTATTTTCGTGTTTTTGGTAGTTATTCTTGTATATTCCGCATGATACATATCACCTAAAGTTATAAAAATATATATAAAATTTTTCTAAGTATATAATGTTAATGTGATTTAAAATTCGGAACTTTAAGTAAGTTTGGTACATATTTTCACTCTATGATTTCGAAGCTGAATGAAATAATATCGAAATTTTCTCATGTAGATAACAATTGTATTTACCACAATCTAATGTTGTACGATTCATTAAAAATTATAAGTTCTAATCACTTCATATCTTATGTGATCTGTTTGCACACGACACTCGATTTAGGTTACGTGATTATACTTATGAAGTTGTTTGATAAGTCATTTCAACTTTGGACGTTGTGTGGATAGGTTTGCTTCGCTCATAGCTGTGACAGAATTATAATGTTTTAAGATGTTAGTGTTTTAAAAATAAATCTTATACTGTGAATGTCGTAGTTGGATGTTACTATCTAAAAAGAATGTCTAAAATTCAAAGTATGCCATCACTCGAGCAAATAATTTCTAGTGTAAATAGTGCGGAGTTGACTGTTCCTGCCCTAGAAGAAACAAAATCTGTGGACATTGTCTCAGATGTGATTAATTCACCCTCACAAAAATTTGCTGTGGATTGGTTAGAAACCTATCTTATGTCTTCCAAAACCCCAGCAGAAACATCTACCGTTGTCAATTCACAAGTTCTCACCGAGGTTGAAAACTCAACTCATGATCTGCTTTCTTGTGCTCTAACACATAGTGGACTGTTATCTTCCAATGCAGAATCAGTTTCGACTGAATCTACTTCTTCAGATTTTATGCAAGATGCACTCCGTCGTTGGCATTTAGGTTCTAATGTGTATGTGTATTTGAAACTTCGTCATGGGAAGTTAAAAGTGTATATATGGAAATATCTCTCTAACGATCGAAATGAATTACAGCCTACGCGTGAAGGTGTTACACTGTCACCGGCTACATGGAGTGAATTTTCTCAAAAATTGTGGTCGTTCAATATTCTATATGCAGATACCTCTTTCGTCAGTCGCAATGAGTTGTTCTGTTTCAATGACAACGGAAAATTGCATCTGCAGAAAATAATTCAATTATATGATTCAAAATTTTGTCTAACACAGTGTCATATTACCTTAGATAAAAATCAAATAGCATGTTTACAGAATAGTGTTAACAACATTAGTATACATCTTCGAGAAAGTATATTTATAGAGTGGCTTCCTGCTCAAATATTAAAAATAAAGAACACTATAACCTTTCTGCCATCACTTATTTGTGACAAAAATTTTGCATTCGAACAATTAATCTCTTGTATTCATGACAACATCATGTGTCATGTAAGAAAACTTTTCAAATGTGTTGGCTGTGTTGGTCAAGTTGAAGATTTAAGTTACCATGAATGTCTTTACAGCACTCCATTACAAATGTTTGACAGAGTGTCTGAACAAGTACTTCTAAATCTTGACATTAATAACATTGCTAAGAAAGTTTTGTTGCGTGGTGAAGAAGTCTTTTACTGCTATGATAGAAATTTTTTCGAGTCATTCAAATCAGAGGACTATGAAAGTGCGATAAGGAAATTATTTTAACTTATTTGTTTAAATGTACAAGTGATAATGGTTAATGTGTATTTCATTAATAATAGATTCATTAAATGGTTTTTATCTTTCAAATTGAATTCCTTATTTATACTCATTAGCTAATTTTTTTTTTTTTTTTTTTTTTTTTTTAGCATGTTCCATTTAAGAAATGTTATATTGTTGTGAGTTATGTATCTATGCATTCAAGTGTAACAGGTTTACTAATCTCACTTTTTAAAATAAAATATAAAAAATTAAAAATAGATTTATTCGAATCATATCAAATGTCTACAGTGTGAGTTTCATGACAAAAGATATTTACACTTTACAGAGTTTAAATCATAAATTTATAATCAATGTCAAAATTCTGAATTCATTCAAAATAAATGCTAATTTATGTTCCATTCTCTAAAGTATGAAGATTCATAAACAATGCTGTGTTTCAATCTCTAAGAATCGGTGAAAATTCGACTGTAGTTTCTTAAAAATCTACGAAGTTGGGAGTTATTCTGTAATAGGTGTAAAATTTTGTTGTGGTCCTGTCATTTTCTGTGTGTTGTTAAATATGTACATTCAAATGGGATCATTTATTAAGAGCAGAGGGGTCTTATGGAGCACCTACAGCCGCAAAATTGTGACATTTCTATGTGCATGTCAATAATGTCTCGTATTAAGATATCAAAACTCATTACATGTTTCTTTTAAGGTGTTAATTGCATATCTTTCATATTTTTTAATGTTATTGCAATGTACTGTACTTGTCTCAGAGGGTCACTCATTCATTTAAATTCAATGTTAACAATCACCTATCCTTAAAAACAGTAAGTTATATACTATTCTTCTTTTAAAAAAAATATATATATATATATATACTCGTTTAATGATCTTAAACGTTGTTGTAACAATAAAACCTAGCTCTTATTTGATAGTCATACACTAAGTATTGTGCAATTTTTGTCAAATTGCATTAAAATTTGATAATTTTAAATGGGGAGAAAAAAAAAACATTCGTGAGTATTCTATAATATTGAAATGCTAAGATCTTCCAGCTCTTGTATGTATTGTATAATTTGATAAATTTTTCATTTAAATATGGGAACTGCTTAAAACAATAACATTGCAATTAACTCGCTTTGCGAACATGAACTTTGGGTCACTATCTGTTACACTGATAAGCGCGATAAGCTATAGAGCCGATTTGGAATGTATTCTGGGTGAGTCTTTGGCCTGCATGATGTGTGTATTGTGGGGGGAGGGGGTATATTTATGGAAAATATGTATTCATATACATATTCTTTCTGAGAGCAGCTTTTTCAAAATAAGATCCACACATTTTAGTGGTGTCTATTGAAATGTAAGGATGCAATCATGCATTTGCAATCGTCGGATTTCCACTTGGACGAATTCAGACGTAAAATACACCTCTAATGCTTTTTTTTTTTTAAATTACAACTTAACATTTAGAAGGTATATGGAATATCTGCTTATATGAAAAAAAAAAATGGATAGCATAAGACAGTAGCAAGTTATTAAAAAGAAAAAAGAAAGAAAAAATGCATATTTTGGAAAGAATAATTGTGTGGTGGCAATACGGCAACATAATGACATCATTATAGATAAGATCTAATTTTTAATAATGTAATAAGAGTGTATCACTCATTTGGAGTGTGGACAGTAAGTTGTCGCTCCGTGAGTTCCAATTTTGTTAACTATTTTCAATGTGAATATAAAATTATATGAAATGATTCTAAATATTCAAACTTAGAAGCTTCAACTAAGTTCGGTTTCATTGAAATATTTGTCCTGTAAATATTTGCATCGGTAAAACCACCATTGGTAGTTCAAACAGTCGATTCGTATTTAGAAAATTCTAGAACCGTAGTGTACAACTGTAGAAATCTATTTTTAAAAGCTGTCGAAACAGATATTTTTTTCATAAAAATGTGTTCCATACAATTTATGTCTACCGATGAAATACAACTATTTCGGACATTTTTTAAAATTTAAAAAGTTTGAAAGTTAGTGTGATAAAATCTCACACAATACTTACTCGTTTCATGTTTAGCAGGTTTTAATACCGGGTGTTGAAATCTAGGTACATGTATGTGCAAAATGGTCTATTCCTATTCAATAGATTTTAAAATGTGTTGGTGTCCTGAAAAAAATAATGTACACTCACTTCTAAGTTCTATAATGGTAGTAAAATTACGGTGTTAAAATGGTGATATCATATTCATTGGGTTTTATTTAAACTGAATGCTAAAATTTTTGGGGTGAAAATTCGTTAGTTTGTTAAATTCTAAACTTCGATATTTCAATTACATCCACCATTTTAAAAATGGCCGAATCATATTCAATGCGTAATATCATTAAAATGATGTATTTCAGATTACGTGTACCAAATCAGACCCTTGAAGTATCCAACTATTAAAATATATTATTAGAAAAAATAGGTGGCAACACCTCATACTGGTGACGTCATTATAGATAATATCTAATTTTTAATAGCGTAATGAGAGTGTATCACTCATTTGAAGTTTGACCAGCGGGTAGTGAAGACGTCGTTCCGTGAGTTCTAATTTTCATTATTATTTTTATAAAAAGAAAAAAAAATCACACACACACACTTAGAATGGTCAAATCTTGTTCACTTCATTTTAACTAAATGCGCTATTTTAAAGTTTGTGTATACATTTGTTTTTAGATACACAACACTTGAAAGGGTCGAATCCTGTTCACAAAACATAATTTCAGCTATGTATTACATTCATGTTTTTAAAGTTTGTGTATACATTTGTTTTTAGATACACAACACATAAAGGGTTGAATGCTATTCACTTAACACCATTTTGTGTCCACGGAACACAATTTGTGTGTTCATTGGAACTCCGTAATCAATTTGTTTTTAAACATTCGAAATCATTTCGTTATTATTATAAAAATCATATTGATAGTTAGATTTATTTAAAGAAAAAAAAAAAAAAAAAAATCCACTGAATACAATTTTAGCTAATTATTACATTCGTGTTTTTAAAGTTTGTGTATACATTTGTTTTTAGATACACAACACTCAGAATGGTCGAATGGTATTCACTGAACACAATTTGTGTGTTCATTGGAAATCCGTAATCAATTTGTTTTTAAACATTCGAAATTATTTCGTTATTATTATAAAAATCGTATTGATAGTTAGATTTATTTAAAAAAAAAATCCACTGAATACAATTTTAGCTAATTATTACATTCGTGTTTTTAAAGTTTGTGTATACATTTGTTTAAAAAAAAAAAATCATAATGTTATAATACGCAATTTTATATTCACTCCGTAGCATTCTGTTTTAAAACGCACCCTTTATAAAGTGCATCGCTATTCACCGAGCG
Organism: Amaurobius ferox; assembly: GCA_951213105.1. Classification (NCBI taxonomy): domain Eukaryota; kingdom Metazoa; phylum Arthropoda; class Arachnida; order Araneae; family Amaurobiidae; genus Amaurobius; species Amaurobius ferox. Next base: position 112,259,295 of record OX578142.1, on the reverse strand, counting down.
ATTCGAATGAACTTTGAAAAATAATCTAGCTTCCACTGATAAGGTACACTTCGAAGATAACTTCTTATAAAGCACGGGTGCTTTGGCACGATGGTAAGACGCGCGGCCCAAGTTCGGCCCAGCTCCTGACCAGTGAAACATTAATTTCTTTTGGAAAAAAAATGCCGATAGATGGCAGCACTTCATCAAAATTCGCCAGAGGGCGCTTTAACTACGTCACGCTGATAAGATCTTTCACTCTGTCGCTGACCAGCAGAGAGGGAGGACGTGTGCTAAGGAGCTCCAAGGCGCGACACGTCATTTCCAGATTGTGTGATGCTCAGTCATCGATTGCGAAATCCCTTGAAACCACTTCCTCAGGTCAAGGGTCAGTCAGCGATTGTGACATTCCCTCTCAAGACTCGGAGTGAAACTCACTCCGTATGAGTCATCATGCCTCTGTGAAAGACTTTCGCAATTGCCCTCTTCCGAAAGAGGCATCCGGTGCTGCACCGCCTCACCAAACTTCCAAAAGAGGGGAGGGGGGCATCCTCCCTCCTGGGGGTCTCAAGACCCTCCAAGGAGGGTCCACTCCAAAGAGGCATCCTCCCAAAGAGGGCCTCCTCTGGCACCGCACGGCACCGCCTCCCCTCTTTGGACTGGGACCGGCCTTTTATAACTACTATTAAGCAAGAACATCTGATTAGTTTCAATAATTAATTACTATGTATACTAGGTAAATGATCAATAAAAAATAGCCAAAGTAAATTCCCCGTCCCTGTTATCTCTACATTTATCAACCTTGGCAGAAATTTGTAAAATTGTGGCATATAGTGATTTCTTATTCCCTGTATAGTATTCTATTCGTTCTTGATATGTTCAAACAAAAATTGATCTACTAATGCTAGTTGCTGTACTGGGAGTATCATAGAAATATAACTTTAGAATGGCTTGCTTTTTATCAATCAGTTTTATGACTATGAAGAACATATCTATAAAATTCATAAAATCAAACAAGAAAACCTATTATTTAAAATATAATATTTTTATATTTGTATACAAATAAAAAAATAATGATTATATAACTCCTTTTCAGTCAAAGGTCATTTTATATGTCCATTTTGTAGCAAATAACTGAATCTGATGATGTCTATCTTTCAAACCTCTATTTGCTTTTCAGGATTCCTTTATTCAGAATTCAGATAACAAGTGAAGGATAGAGAATATTTTTAATACCTTGTAACAAGTAAAAAAAAAAAATGAATTGTTATGTTTGTAGATAATAGTTATAAAATTGAAATTGCTTGACTTAAAAAAAAAACATGATTCTTGGCATAATTGATCAATATCGCATCATAATAGAGCATCGCTTTAAGTTCAGGGGCCTCTAATGAATGTTGGAAATCTATAAGGCTAAACTGACGCTGGATTTGTCAGAAATTTAGATCTTTTAAGAATTCTACAATTTGTGGTAACATTTCAATTCACGGAGAGTTACATCAAACAGAATGATGCTATCCCGTATTTAATATTTTGTCGAACAGGATGCTATGCTCTCATAAAAAATAACATGAATAGAATACAGGGTCAATTTTAAATATTGATGAAATTGAAAATATAATTATTTCAGCTGCTCAGTAGATAGAGCATCACCTAGCTAACAAGAAATCAGTGGTTCATTTCCTTATTGAAATGAGTCCTTTACACAGAGAAGTTAATCATTCTCAGAAATTAAGAAAAATCTGAAAAATTAAAATTTGCAGATACTACCACAATTAATGAATACCATCCAGACTCATCTCAATCTCAAATGTTTCAAAATTTACTAAATATATGATTAGGAAATAAGAGACTGGAATGTATTTGAACAGACTACACTTTGAAATAACGCGAGATATTTTCATTAAAAAAAATTCTATATTAACAGAATTTATCTCACACATACCACAATTATAATGTATACATGTTAAAATTTTTATTTGATACAACTACATAGGTTAACAAACATTAAAGAACAGGAGAGTGGCAAAATTTGAATGGGTTGGTCATAGTTGTTTTATCTGTCACAAAGTTCATTCATACAAACTGCATCAAATAGAGAAAACAATTGAACAACAGGTAACTAATTATGTTTATACTTTATTATGTAAGTTATTTATAGGAGGTTTAAACCTCAAGTAAATACCAACAGGAGTTACCTTTTAATACAGGGCTTACCTTTAATTTGAATGTGGCTTACAGGGCTTACCTTTTAATTTGAATGTGTGCATAAGAAGGGAGGAATACATATAAGGAACATAGATCCTTAAATAGCCATTGATAATTAAACTTACTGTTATGACTCAGCTGTTTTAATGAATTAAAAATATGTGTAGTTGAATTTCCAATGAAAAAGCAAAAATTTTCAATGCTTATTAAGTGGATTTATGGGCAATAAGAAAAAGTGTGAAATTACCAAAATAATTTCCAGCCAAATTTTCATTTCATTTCATCCTGTGTGTTCTATTAGCATTGACACAGAGGTACAGGAAGGAAATGGTTAAGACTCTTTTGAGTCAGGATGAGCAGAAGTAATTTTTTTCATAAAATGATGTCTAAGTATTCATTTTTTAGAATTTTACTTGTAATGCATTATATTATCAAAGGAATAAAAGGCATATAGTATCTAAAGTAGCTTGACAAATGTTTAAGAACATATACGTTAGGTACAACAAGTAAACATATTTGAAGTGCTGAAATTTCAAATATACTCCAACAAAAATAAATACATTAATTGGCAGTTTCACATGAACTCATTTGCTTGTTTTCTTTAATAGCTTAGAATTAAGCATAAAAGGATAAATATGTCATATTATGAATACATACAAAATATTAACAATGCAGGTAATGGAATTTACCAATCCATGATAAAGTTTCAAATATAGTAAGTGATAGTCACGACAAGAAAACTTATTAAAAGTGTTAAAATTTCAAATATACTTCAACAGCAATCAATAAGTCAGCATGTCAATTTCCCATCAACACTCATATAACAACAGACTTTCATTACATTATGCATGCTACGAATTTGATTTACATTTTGAATACGCATATAAGATTTAAATTTTAAATTGATCAACATGAGCATGCAATAAAATCATGAAATTTTATTATCAATATGAAGAAAGTTTCTACATACTTTGATTCATACTCCGCTTTTCAATTAGATGTCGAAAACTTCGGCAAGTTTGAATTTGTCGTTGAAAGCATTTCATAACATACGGTTTCAGGATAAATCCTAAAGTGAGGCTATAGCTACCGCAAATTGAACATATTCGCTGTTTGGCGCAAGGCCGGATCTCGCCAAACCTGCGATATTCAGAGCCATCTATCGGAAAAAGGTAACTTTTCGGATCGATTTAACTCCGCCTTAAACATAAGGTAGGTCAGAGAAGGGGGGTTGCTTTTCGACCGGGAGAGAAACCTGAAGCGAGATTACAAGTCAAGAAGAGGGAACATAGAGATACGTGTATAAAGTTTAGAAAGTTCGCTCTTATCATTCGAAAAGGAGATAAGATCATTCGTAATAAAATTTTAGAAGAATGAAATTAAATGATTCTTCTCATAAATGCATAGGGCTATCATTAAAATATTATAATACATATATTATTTATAATAAAAGCTGAAATATATCGTGAAAAGTGTAGTAAATATAAAAATTATATTTCAAGTGTTTTAATATAGATATGAATAAATATCTAATCTTCGGATTTTTAAAAATATAGTATCCATTATCTTAAACATTGATAATACTTTCTACATGTAATATAAATATGCATTTCAAAAATATCTAATTGCGTAAAATATCCCACATACATATAACATATATTGATGACTATGAAATATCACCAATCTAGTAGTTACATAACTATATATTATATTAAAAAGCGTAGATCGGATCTTGAGAAAAGGGGGGAGTTGACGGTCGAATGGATGGTCAATGGCAGTAGATTTATTTTATTTTCCCAACAATGAGACGATGCATTTTGTGGGCTAGTGGAATATTATGACTCTTGGCTAAGCCACTGGATAAGTCAGTTTTCACAAAGATATGTTAAGAATGCAAAATTGATGTTATTAAACTTTATACAATTTTAAATATAAACTATATACAGTTCTAAAATTTTAAAGCAATGTTCACACGGATCATAAATAATAAATCAATACATACCATTTTTATGACATGATACTGCTTTTACACCATTTAGAGGCTTTTCTTTGCTTTTTTCTCTCTACTAATTGTTGCATGAAAGTTTTATTTAAGTGTTTAATCCGAATGAATGTTCTAGTTCGTGAAAACAAAGTTATGGCTTTTAGAGATATAGAAGGTGAAATGCTTGCTAACTTTGACTGCAAGTTCTTAATAACGCATTTCTCTTTTGATATATATGCGCCATGCATTTCTAAAAAAGCATTCTCCCACTTTTTTATTTCTTCGGAAAAATGCGTATTTGTCCCTCTGCGTATTTGTCCCTGGATTCTGCGTATTTGTCCCTCATTAAAAAATGAGGATAATTGATTGATAACCTCACTCCGCGCATATTTAACTTTGCTTTGTTCGGCATGCAAACAGCGACTTTTTAATTGCTTAATTTGAAGCAGAAATGCCTTGATGTATTTTGCACTATACTTTTGATTTTCTTTCTGTAAATTTGTGTCATTCTCTAGAGTTCTCACTTTTTCTTTTAACTGCGTATTCTCATTTCTTAGAAAATTTATTTCTTCATTTAAATCCTTTATTTTTTTAATATGATCATGGGGTTTCAAGCCATTCATAGATTGATTTTCTTCATCATTTTCATAAATTATGCTCTCGTTTCCATCATCATTTATTGAGCTAATGGCAGAAATTTTATATTCAGAAACTTCAATTACAGGTACTACACAGTCTGTTCTAAGCTTTTTCTTCGTCATAGTTTCTGCTTCTATTTTCCGTTTTGTTAATCTTTCTGATCGTTCACTTTTCACATTTTGATTACTTACAGATGATGGCAAATTAAGATGAGGAACAACTCCTTGTTTTAATCGTTTATCCGGCTTCAAATTCAAAAATTTAGCCCGAAAATCCTCTTCAAAATCTTCATCAGAAAAGTGACTCGAACAGACAGTTGCGTTAGCAATGGTTATTTTATCCTGTCTTTTGCACTTCACGACCCATAATTTTTGGAGTATAGGATCTTTTGGAAATCTATGAAAACTGATAGATCCCATTGACTTCTTATAATAATTTGAACACAAAGCAACCGCGCAGCAACCAGGCATTTTTGCGCTCACAAAACACAACTTATATACAACAATTAATCAAAATTATACATTATATACGTGAAAATACTAATATATATACATCTATAATACACAAATTTGCACTTAAACTTCACTTTTACGATAGAATTTCAAATTATATTAAAACAGCGACTGACACAGTCTATGTTTTCCCATAGAAATGAATGCTACGCGGAGAAACTGTCACTTCTCCTTCTAACCCAGTGACGTCACGAACGGCGATAACGTCCGCCTTCTAGAATACTGTCAACGGCGGCATTCTGGTCTTTTGATCTCTGACCCTCCCTGCAGTCTACCTATATCTCTTGTCGAAGGTCTCCTCCTCTATGCTGCCCATTATGGACGAGACCGAGGGCGGAGCCGTAGTAAGTAGTAATCTGGACACCCTGTCTCAATATATGCTGCTGATAGACATACAATCCATAAATCGCCCATTGGTATTCACGTCGTAGTGTATTTCCATAATGCGGTTCGGAGTAACAAGCTTGGCGATTTGGCGAAAATTGCACTGTGAGACGGATGAAGACAATGGTAACCTTCTGAGAAGAAAAGTACGGTAACCCTCACCACCACGAAAAGAAAAACAAACTCGTTTGTTTTCGCATTTTACTGTGTCCTTTCCATTGCGTTCGCACAGAAATACTTATTGAACACGGTTTTAAGTAATAAAAACGTTTTTTAAAAATAAAAGCAGTTTCATGATGTTATTGTTATTGTTTTAGTATTTATAAATTTTATTGATGAGAATCGCTTAGTGTACTGAACTTCGGTTCAAATTGCTGGTAAATCGGAATAAAGTTGCTAGATTATAACCTTTTAGCTACATGTTAATGTAGTTGCATATCAAAGTTACATGGAGAAAATCTTGCAAAATGTATTTTATCTTTAACGGTGTATATCTTAAACGTATCTCATCATGTACAGTGTCGCGGGGGTGTTTCGCTCCGCCCAAAGGGGAAATTTTTAGGTAAATCTATTATAAGATGTATTGTACATTTTCGATTAATATGTCCCCCAAATGTCCTTCAAATAATTCAAAATATGACGCTGATTAGACAAGATTCAAGCATTCTGTGTGCTGCAAACTTGCATGCATAGTATTTTTACTTAACACATTGTAATGTCCTTAAATTAAATAATACAAAATCGGTATATAATACTATAAAGTATTTTCGTCACATGACGCCACAATTGTCATGCTTTGAAATTGTCATGCTGCACTGCTTTGAAATTATATATTATGAGGCTAATATTTACTTATTAATATCATTGTATATATAAACTAACAATTATATATTTGTATTTGGATCTATATTAATTAACTAATAGTTAACTGCAGTTATTTGTAAGCTAATAGTTGACTAACAAACAATATAGTTACTTTAAATTAATAGACAATGTAATTAAATTTAATATTCATCAAAAACTAGTAGTGGAACTTAATTCTTTAAATATTCATCTGTTAATTTTAACTTTAATCCTTTTATAAGTGTTGATAACAAAGAGTACTTATAAATTATATTTTTCATGGAGCACTGTTCTGTGTACTAGGGGATATGCAGTGGTCTGGAATTCTGTTCAAATTTTAGGTCCCAGTCAAATTAGCTTGTTTGCATAAATAGGATGCAAAAAAGTTAGAATTTTCTTTCATAGAAGTGCAAGTAACATACATTTAAACTAATTACAGTACTTTTCTCCCCGATTTCCCAGTCTATTACTCTATATCTTTGGCTGGGTATTAAAAAAAAATTACATACTCGCAGAAGCCCCCTATTTTAGAATTGCGCTTCTATTTCAAATAACACCCATTGGCCATCTTCACACTTATACATTTGCCTGGATAGAATAGTTGATAACTGCACTGACAGAAAGAAAACTTGCTGTGTGCTACACTTTTGCAAACCTCTAATGGGGCCGATAAATTTAGTTGCACCATGCAACTTGCTCAGGCTGCAATGGTCAAGTTCATACTCACTGAATCCACTAATAGAGGACTTTCTCAAAATTAGGATCTTTCGAGTCGTGCAACCAGGATTATCGTTTAAAATCAGTTTATTTGAAAACTGTTACTCAAGGAGAATAACTGTTTATATATAAAAATTGACATTGGGTGGAATTTAAAACTATCTCACACACCTTTTCAATGGGTTATAACGATACAGAGATTACACATAACATATAGAAATGGAGGTTTTAACACTAAACGACTGATATATTTGCCGTCGTTCTAGGAAGATCGTTGATTTGTCCTCTTATTATAAAACCTAGAATAATTTCTTCTGTGTTTGCAATAACTTTAAGAAAATAAGAAAAGTCATAAAGTTTCAATGGGCTGGGATTAGCCGTTTCGGAGGAATCCTTTCTCAAAGTAGTTGTGCGGTCAAAATGAACGCTTCCGTCGATCTAGTGTTAAAAATATTGTTTTATTCCAAAGATTTTAGTACTGAATAAACTATAACTATAATGAACACTTTATATTCTACAATAGTTAAAAGAATATTAAGAGGTCTTGTATAGATTAAGTTAATTTCTTCAATAATAAATATTTTTTTTTTAATATTTTTATATGAAACATATCTTTATAGATCACTTTTTCTAGTATAAGATGCAGACACATTAATTTTTTTTATAAGAGTTTTTTACATTTTTTGCTTCTAGGGAGGGTTTGAGGCGCCGCTGTCCTGTTTCCATTGCAGATAACCAGTTTCACACTTGTTATGCACTCGTCAGCATGGAATAACCAATATAGCTGATTTTATGGGTACGAACTTGGCCATTGCAGCCTGAGCTCTATCTCTATGAAGTTTAAAACCAGCTGTGTAGTAAGACTGCATTTGATAGTTTCTATAGAGGTTTGCAAAATTGTGGCACATAGTAAATTTTCTTTCTGTTACTGTAACTATTCCTTGCTGATAAGTGTAAAATACGTAGGGGTAGGATTTTTATGATTTTGCATAATTTTGGCAATACCGAAATGTTGTTCAAGTGTATGCAAATATGTTTCATAAGAAGCAAGGCTAATTTTAGTATCTTTATTAAGGTATTTTTTTTGTAATTTTTACACATGGTATTTTTTTCAGGTTTTTTGAAAATTTTAAGGCATTTCTTTTTTGTCTTTATTTTGCATATTTTGTTTCAATAGAGCATTTTTGGATGAATTTTCTTGGAAGGCACAGAACTGTAACAAAATAAAGTTGTATTTCTTGTTTATTCTTTGTCTTGATTCATAGGTTAGTACAATACAGAATATCCGTTAATAACCGTCAGAGCAATAGTAAACAAATAAAATTACATTTTTTAGTTTCCTTTCATTTTGTTTCATGTATCTCTTTTTCTTAATTAGTTTTGCTATGACATAACAAAATAAATGTGAATTTTTCTAGCTTATATTTTTGTTACATAGAGCATTTTCTTTTACGTTTTGGGTCATAAATGCATTTTTATAAGGCATTTACTAGCAACTTTTGGTCATAAAAATCCTGGCTGTAACAATAAACATAAAACAAATTCATGAATTTTATTATCTACAATAAGAATGCCTCCCATAAGCAAATTCTGTGAGTATGAACTTGGCTGTTGCAAGCAAAAAATTTTCTGAAGAAGGGGGGTATTTTTCAAAGGTTCTATCCATTAGAAATACAATTGTTTTTGTGTAAAATTTACGATATTTTAATTATACATTAAATTTAAAACAGTTATTTTTAAAATTAAAAATTGAAGTTTTAAATATTTATCAAAAATGTTAAGTTACTCTCCTAATTCGCTCTCTGAAGAATTGTTGTTTCTGAAAAAAGCACGGTATTTCTAGAAGACTATAACTATTTCAGTCTTTTTGTTACGCTCTTCCATAAAAACAGCACTTTTAACTTTTGAATTTTATTTATCTATTTTATTGTTAACTTTTGAATTATTTTTTATTAAAATAATTAATATTTATTTATAAAAAGACTCCTGAAAATCTTGATGAAAAAAAGCTTCCATTTAGCGATAAGTTGTTAAGTGGACCTGTCAGCACAGCGACCATTTTTAATACGTGTAGTAATTATTTTGTTAAGCAGCAGCTAAATTAATAAGCTAGTGTATACTGGAAAGAGATCTTCATTACAAATAGCATATGTGGCACACCGCACACTGAGGTTTGTGTTTGATGAAAATAGGAAATGCTACCATAATACAAATCTCCAGAAATATTTCCTAACTCATAAAATTCTGCTAATTTTGTAATATTTTCTACAATTTAACTTTCATATCCAACTTTTCTAATGATCAACTGAACTGCCACTTAATTGGAGCCTCAAATATCTGTATACTGATAGTTTATTTCTAATAATTTAAATACTGATTTTTTTTCATAATTAATATTTTTTTTTCTTCAAGGGGTTTTGACCCAACCCCTCCCATGGCTGTGCCACTGGTTACAGCCTAGACTCAATCTTTAAGAAATTTGAAGCCAGCTGGAAGGTAAAACTGAATTTGATGGTTTCCATAGAGGCTTGTAAAATAATGGTACATAGTGTTTGTTTACATTGCAGTTATCGACTATTCCATGCTGATGTGTGTATAATATATACAAAACAGATTCATGGATGTTGGTATCTGCAATGGGAGCATGATTATTACTTTTGGAATGCCCTTTATAGGCAACTTTATGAGTATGAACTTGGTTGTTGCAACCTGAGCTCAATCTTTAAGACATTTAAAGCAGACTGCTTGTAGGATTGAAATTGTTGTTCCCCATAGAGGTTTGGGGAGTAGCACTTAACATGTTTTCTTAGTCCTATTACAGATACCATTATAAATATTCCATGCTGACAAGTGCATAATAAGTGCAAAACTAGTCCATGGATTGTGTTATCTGCAATTGGAGCGGATAAGCAAGAAAATGCTCAACTGGTCACTCATCCTATATAACTGTGATATAACTGATATATATATGTGAAACAATGGTCCATGGATAGTAATATCCATGGACCATTGTTTCACAATCATTGCTGCTCATCAGCAACGTGGCAGGCGAACACGAAATTCCTTAAAGCGATAATTTTGTTTTTTGTAGAAGTGTTAAAATATTTACTTATAACCATTAAGAATACTGGACATTATTTTAGCTCTATTGATTGTAGATAAAGTTTTAAGTTCAGTAATTTTTGTCGTATCACTTAGCAGAAGTCGCTTCACTGTATATAGTAAAGCAATGGAACACAATATCTAGTACCCCACGGAAATATTTTTTTGATGATTCTACTGCCGCTCAGTACACACAGTATGTTCAGTACACACACGCCGCTCAGTACACACACATGTATCACTACACAGTATGTAGTTATCGATATAATTTAAAACTAAATTTATTATATTTTTTTATATGTTTAGCAATTTTTTTCTTTCCTTATACACCTAAAAATAAAATTATTATTATGTAGTCGAAAATTCTATTCAGGATTTTTCGACAGATTAACATGCTTTAAGCATTCTTGAACTGAAATTGAATGTGTTTGAGGTGGTATGTATAACAGTTAATGAACATATTTTGAAAACCTATTAAGCAAGTAATAAAAAAATTTAAAAAATCTGCAGTAGCGCCAGTCCAATAGAGTCGAAATGGTTTTACGTGAATAGCATTTTGTAAAATAAAATTGTAAAGTTGAATATGTTTATTTGATTTTTTCAGACCCATTTGTTTCATTTACAGACTTTTCAAATTTCTACAAGTTTTCGTTAACAATTTATAACGAGTCAGCACTTTTAGGTTTCACCCGGGTTTCATCTGGATACTTCGATCATGAACTTCACATTAAAATACCAAATTATTTTACTAACTTGTTTGGCGGTATATAAATTAAACTTATGCAATATATCTGATGAGATTTTACATTCAAATTAATCTATAAACACATAAATATGTACTTGAATACGTATATTTCCATCTATTGTGGTCGAAACTCAACAATCATTAAACATCTATAGAATTCCCAAGTTCATTTAACTTCCTAATTTTTTTAAACCAAATAAAACATCTCGTGTTTATGCATCAATCTTTCACCAAGGAGTAAGTACATAGATTGAGTTGCAACAATCGTGACATTTAAAATATATATTACACCTTTCCCACCCATTGGAAGACCTAGGTTAAAATACTAGAATATTAAAATTATAACCAATATACTTTGAAACTATGAGCTGAATCCAAAATTCAATTGCATACACTTGCAGGGATTTCAAAAAGATATAAATTCTTGATTACAGAGCATAGGCAAGTGGGGTCAGACGGAAAATTTTGTCCTTATGTTTCCAAAACAAAATATTCGTATGCTTAACAGTATGGAAATTTCCATTATTTCCTGTATTAAAAATGGCTATTTTAAAAATTTACAATCGTTTAACCCCTAATTAGAATATATCTAAATTTATCTTCTTTTATGAATATTTTTAATTTACCGGAAAATAAATTATTCACTTTTAATAAAATATATAGTTTTAAGAAAATTTGTTATGTACTTTTCATTTCTCGCTCGCATCGGGGCCAGCGGGATTAGTTCTGCTCTTTATCGGGCCTATGCCTGCGGCGCTGCTGTAGCTCGTGACGTCATAAAGTACATCCCACAATTTGCAACTTACATCATGTGTTTGAAAGTATGATCGTGTAAATATTGACGAAGATACAGATATCACCGAAAGGGGTTTTCTTTTAAGTGTATTTTTAAAATCTAGAACATGATTTGAAGTGATTTAGAACTAGATTCATGGATGTCAAGATTTTAGGTAGCGTATTTTTTTTCAAATCCAACGTCAAATTCGTCCGTTGAACGAGTATTTTTGCTACGTAAGAAGCTGCTGGAAATCGGGTATAAATAAACATACCTTAATGGAATAAGTAGAATGCAAATACATGTTTTTTTATTTATGCATTAGCATAATGAAATTTTTCTTAGTAAGGTTTGTTGTTGTCAATATAAACAATTGTTCGATTTATATATGTAAAGTGTAGAGTTAGAAATTTTTGCAGATTGTTGTTGCACCCCCCTAAAATTTTTGGTAACCCCCCCCCCCCCCCCCCCCGCAAAAAAAAAAAAAATTCATGGATTATACACCCTCAAATTTTTTGGTGTAAGTAATTAAAAAAGTAAATGTGCAGAAAATTTCATGTAAATAAAATTTTTACGTTATCTTGTTCTTTTTGTGTAACGTGTTTTGATTTTTTATTAGTGAGTCAAAAAGGAATCATTGATCTGCAATTTGTAAATGGTCTATGGGCAATTGTCATAGCAAAAGGCAAGATTAAAATTGAGAATTTGATACAGTACTATCAATTAATGAATAATGTAACTTTATTCTTTCAATCATCTGACCTCCAAAGAAACTGGAAACCAATGGTTTTATTTATTTTATGCACATGTGTATTAAATATAAAAATGTGAAATACACAAATCATTAGTTTTTTTTTTTTTTACATGCATTTTTGTAATTACAAAAAAAAAAAAATCTGAATTTCATAATTTTTTTTTGGAAAAACTGAAATTCATATTGGCTACGAAAACTTTTCGTGGATTATTTAGCTTATTATTGTTTCATTAAAATGCAGATGACAACACTCAGCAACCTTAAAGTGTTAAAAGTAGAATTTTCAGGACTTCACATCACAGGTGAAAATTGTCTGTCAATAAGTAACGTCTAAAATTATTTTCGTTGAAAAAAAAACAGGTAAGATTTAAGCTATTAAAATAAGTTTAGTAAAATAGTTTGTCATTGTAATACAGTATTATATTTGATATTTAACCGATTTATTCAATTTATTAAATTATTTCTGTTGTAAAAAAGCGTATCACCCGAAAGCGATTTTTTAGTTTTTTAAAAATTATTACTATTTGAGACTACTGCCTTTTCATGTTATTCACGCTAATCTACATTTCATTTTACCAAACCAGAGATTTCCATTTAAACTGAAAGTGCACAATAACAAATAATAAATATGTTTATATCACAACCCTGCTATCAATTACAAATGTAACTTCCGAAATAGTCGCTCATAATGTGCGTGATCACTTATTGACGCTTAAAATATAATGTCTGTATTATTATGTATGTATATTATTATTAAGTATGTATGCATATTATTAAGTATATATATATTATTAAGTATGTATTATTATTAAGTATATATATATATTATTAAGTATGTATGTATATTACTATTAAATAAGTATTCATATTATATTAATTAATAGTATTCAATAATTATTAATAGTATATTAATTATTAAATATTATTATTAAGTATGTATGTATATTAGGATATATGTTATGTAAATCTGACAGTTAAAACTTTTGAAAGACCTTATTACAAAAATGTTTTTGGAGAACTATGTAATTAGAAATTTAATTAACTCTGCCCAAAAGCATTATTATATATATATATATATATATATATATATATATATATATATATATATATATATAAGAGGTCATAATGTGTTTCTGTGCATTAGGTTATTTAAGAGCAAAAGCCAGATTTCTCAAGTAAATGAATTTTATAAAAAATAAAATTCAAAAGGTTGAAACCTGGCATTGAATCTTTTAGAAGAAAAGAAAAAAAAACCCTCGTAACTACGGAAATATTCAGTGTTTTTTTACTTTACAATCTTATTTATATTCCTTCTTTATATATATAATTTGTTTTCGTTATATTTATTCAATTAAAACATTTTTACTTCAATCAACTTCTATCACTCTAAAATATCGACTCCATAATCGACGCTGATTAAGAACTAGAGCAAAGTGTAAACGCCGTGGATGGGATGTAAGTTGTGACGTCACGAAACCTGCATCTAGGCCCGATAAGAAGAAGAAATCCCGCCGGCCCCGCTCGCATATACACTGCAGAATTTGCTAGTAAATGTTATACATCTTCCGAATGCCCGCTAGTGACTACAGTAAAATTGAGTAGTATTGTACATTCACTTAAAATGTGTTTTAGTAAATAAAATTTTTAAACATATGTCGTTTCTCAAGTATTCTAAATAACTTATTTTCAGCATAAAGATAAATTTCGATGGGCCTAGTTTTAGTTTTTATTTGCCACCATCATCAGTTTACCATTATCTGATATAATAAAAATAATGTCCTTACTTTTCTGCACTTTTTACTATACAGGCTGTTTATTTACGCTCATGCCGATGCTCTATTGTTCATTGCTAGCAATTTTAGTTTATAAGATGCAAGCATTACCATCGTGAAAAACACAAAATTTTCGGACATACTTTTTTAAGTTATTTCGAAAATAAATTTCAAGATATTAAAATATTGAAATTATTTATATATATTCATAATCTGGATAAGATGTAAATAATTTTTCTTATTTTCAACAAAATAAGAAAAATTATTTACATCTTTATATATTAGGTTCATAGATTGGAGCGTTACTAAAAATGTAAACACTTTGCATCCGAAGTGTTTACATTTTTTGTAACACTCCAATTTCTGTCACAGATATATAGATCCCCAAGCATGGATGCTATTCACATCAAAAAATTATTTGTACTATTATTAGAATCATTGAATAATGAAACTATTGATTTTGATTGAAGTCAAATATTCAAAATGCCTAAATTTTTAAATATTTCTGTTTAATTCAGTTTCGAGAAACTTAACATTAAAATATCGAATTACACTAATTTTAAAATGATTGTTCTTACTATTGCACCACATTATTTGAAATTTTCTGAAAGTCATAAAATTTAAAATACATTAAATATGGTTAAATGAGTGGATTTATCAAATACAATATTGCAACTTCTATTAACAATGCACATGTAGCATTATTAATGGAAGCATAATGCTTAGAAAAGAGACATTTTACAAATCTTGTGCTTTGACGCCAACAAAATCGAAGTTTTACTATATTAATTAAATATCAGTGATATTTTGTTGCAGACTCTACACATACATTATTATACAAAATTATTAAAGCACTAAATTTTAATTTTGTGGTATAGGCTTTGAATGTAGATACAAATGAGTGAAAATAAATTTTCTAAAATACTCAGTCTAGCTATCAATATCATTGAACTGGCTCCACAGTTTTACAAGAAGTAAGCAATAGTATAACTGTACATCACAAACTCCGTATTGAGATTTTATCACTTTCCTATGATCCTTTCCATAACATAGTTATCTGCATTACCCATTCTATACCAAAACCTATCAAAAACCTGGTTCAAGTATGATTAAGTAAACACTTATTTCGCATTTGCATTGCTAGGAACTTCCATACACAAAGATGGATATGGCTTATATGATAATTTCTTCCATATGCTAAACCAGTTATTGCAGAAGTTTATTTTCTGTTTAAATTTGTGGGTTTGTAAGGATAAAAGTAACATTTATAATGCACAAAAGACAACAGTTTTCAAGATTGAATCTGAATGACAAGTGTAAAGCACATGCCTAAATATTGAATTATTTCTTCAAGCTTACACTACATGGCAGTAGTTTTTAAGAAACGTATTTTCAATGTCACTAGTTATTATGAATTTAAAAAGATAGAAAGTCAACATTTATAATTTGCATCTAAAAATTTAAAGTTTTGACTCAATAGCAGGTTTTATTAAAAATAAATTTATTGGTAGCATTTTTTATAAATTATGCTTACTTACTTCTACATTCTATTACAAGTTGAGATATACAATACAAAATTATAGTAATTATGAGGAAATCTACATACTTAACTGTGTATATTTAACCTTCATATATTTCTTATCTACATATGCAAATAAGAGATATATATCTTTTATAAATATCTTGCGTAAATTAGAGGTTTGTTAAAGAATCACACACTAACTGTAACATATGTAAACTTCATTATTATAAAATATAAATTCTGTTAGTAAATAAATAATCCATGACAACACATTGAATATTTATTTTATAAGACAAATACAATTGTTCCAATTTATAATGAAATTATATAAACAACAAGATTTCCACCAAAATAAGTATATTTTGTTAATTTACATTTTATTAGGGACGATTTTAGTGGTTTACTACTTGCACAAAATTTTTTATTTCACTGCAATAAAAAAAATTGCTCGTTTGATTTTCTAAAATAACCAAATGCATACTATTATAAATGTCATCATTATTCTAAATGTGACGTTTTAAACCACTTTATTAAAAGAACAGTGAGAAATTCTATAATTACAAGCACATGACATTGTGATATACGGGATTGCAGAATCTAAATAATGACTTCAAGTGAATATTGGAATGTTGACAACACTTTGTAAAGAATTTTAATAATTCATATTGATATACAACGTGTAAATACGAATCCATTTCGCTCAGTCGCAGATCACAACAGAGATGTTTATGGCACTCTTGGCGAGAAAATTTCTTTACCGCAAATTTCGCAAAATTGCTAAGCTTGTCACTCCGAACCGCATTATGGAAATACGCCACGTCGTACGTTGCGTCACGAATATTTATTTAAACATTAAGTAATATTTATGTTATCTAATTAATCACCTTAGAAGCCAAAATCCAAAGGCTGAAAAGGAAAGGGGAAGACTTCACGTTTGGAAGCATGTATTATAGAAGTGAGGAAATAGAAAAAGTAGAAGAGCCATGGAAAGAGCATCCAGCGAAGGAAAAAAGCATAGGATGGATAAAAGAAACTCCAAAAGGAGAAGGAATAGAAATATTTACAGATGGGTCGAAGATGGAAAATAGAACAGGAGCTGGATTTGCGGTATATATGGATGAAAGACAAATAGAAAGGAAAAGTTATAGATTAAGTGATAAGAGCAGTGTGTTCCAGGCGGAAGTACTGGCAATAGATAAAGCACTAGAGTGGCTAATAGATAAAGCAATGAAGAAGAAGATCATTAAAATATTTGTAGATAGCCAAGGAGCCCTAAAAGCCCTTGAATGCTACTATTCGAAGAACAGGCTGGTGAGGCAAGTCAAAGTAAAGATAGCAGAACTGGCCAAAAGTAAGATCAAGCTCGTCTTTTGCTGGATCAAATCACATATAGGAATCACAGGCAATGAAGAAGCTGACAGCGCAGCGAAAGAGGGTACTACCCAAGAAGTACCTAGCATTGTGTGTTGTTGTTGTTGAGACCCAGACCGTCCGACCTACCAGAAAGGTGTAAGGTAACTGTATGGACGGCCGGGAAGTGCCACCCAATTTAGACCGGAACCCAGTGGGGGAGGCATCCACAGGGACCGTACCCTCCTTCCCCTACCACCAACCTCTCGGAAGGACTTACGGACCCACATGTTTAACGTGATCGTACTCGAGGCTCACAAGGAAGCATTGTCAATGTGGCAACAACGCTGGGACAATAGCACGAAGGGAAGGAGTACCTACGAGGTCTTCCCAAAAGTTTCCACAAAAAGAACATGTGGAAACTACTATATAAATCAAGTGATTACACTTCATGGGGCCGCACCAGGGTACTTCGCCAGGTTCAAAGTACCCAACACACCAAGATCGTGCAAGTGGTGTGGCAAGCCAAACGTGGACACAAGACACTTCGCAGATTGCGAAGTTTTCAAGCCCAGGAGGTTGAGGTCCTGTCCGAGCCTGGACAGCGACACATTGCTGAACTACTTGAGGAGTGGTATCTTCAGGTGTGCAACAGCAAGAACAATTAAGGACTTCCAAGAAGGACAGTAGTCCAGAAGACAATTGTATTTCCCTGTATAACCAATATTGTAAATATTTAGTATTGTATTTGTATTACCATATGCTTGTCTATTATCTGACACAAGATGTCAAAGTTTGTAATTATGCTTGAAAAAATAAAGAATTGCGCCCGGTCAAATCTTCCAACACCAGAGGACTTGTGAGGAGTTTTGGTCTCTATTTAGAAATATCGAGGTTCAAAATTGAAGGTGTCCAGAGTCCCTACCTTAGCATGGTATGCTTGAGATGAGCAGGATTTTTGAGCAGCGACAGAGCTCGTTGCGCCGTGGTTGCCCACTTGGGGCCGGGACGGTCTGTGGATTAAATTAATTAATTAAATTAATTATGTTATCTAAATAATTTCAGGATATGGATGATCGACATAAAGCTTGATATGTTCTAAAAATTGCATCAATAGGAGATAAAGATCCATATTCAATGTGTAACACTTCAAAATTTCAAACACATACTTATTTTCGTTTCATATATCATTCAACATAGACGTTCATCATTACATTCATTCAGAAGAAACAATTCTTAATTTCCTTTTAATAAATGGAGTGACGATAAAAAAAGAATAATAATTACTTGAAATAAAGTAATCTTCACATACTCTTAGTCATTTTTACTTACCCTGTAATACAGGGAAAGTATTGTAATCGTGTTGAAAATCGCAACTTGAGTTTTCGACGTATCTACACGTTTTGGGACCTCCAGAATACGAAAAAAAAACCTATTTTTAGCGTAACGTCTGTGGTTCTGTATGTCTATCTCTGCAATATTTGTATCCACTCTAACTCAAAAACTAATTGACCAAATTTCAGAAAAATTCATAGGTAAGTCACTTGTGAGTGACCCTGGTACTGATTAGATTTTAGTACGATCCGGGACAAAAAAAAACCTGTCTTTTTTGCGAATGGCCCGCAGAAATTGTCTCTATCCACTCTAGCTGAAAAACTTATCACAAAATTTGTTAGATAAGTCACTTGTGAGTTACCCTGATGCTGATTAGATTTTGGTACGATTCAGAATAAAAGAACCTGCCTTTTATTTGCGAAATGTCTCGCAAAAATTGTCTGTATCCACTCTAGCTGGAAAACTAATAGACCAAATTTCACAAAATGTGGTAGATAAGTCACTTGTGGGTTACCCTGGTGCTGATTAGATTTTGGTACGATTCGAGATAAAAAGAACCTGTCTCTTTTTTAGAAATGTACTGTAAAGATTGTCTAAATCCCCTCTAGCTGAAAAACTAATAGACCAAATTTTACAAGTTGGTCGATAAGTCACTTTTGGGTTACCCTGGTGCTGATTAGATTTCGGTATGATTCAGAATTTGGTATGATTCGTTTTTTCGCTACTCCACCATTGAAAATAAGCCCAGTTACTAAATGGAAACGAAAATTGAATTGAAAAGCAAATTCAGTGTAATTTAAAATAACTATGGGCGTTATTTTGTGTGACGTGAATATGAGACTGCAGGAAAAGTCGTGCTACTCACATCAGATTTTTATATATTCAATGAGTTCAGCTCTTTTGATGGACGACAGTCACTTCTCTCGGCGCTCTTAGTTTCATCTCCTCTAATTAATGCAGCAAGGAAACTAAAAAAGGATTTACTGTCTCTATTAGAACGATTTCCGGATATGAAAATACCACAGACGGTAGGCATAATAACAAATATAAATTTTTATAACGCTATACACATGAGTATATTCACAAACTCAACCGATAAACATGCAATGTACGCCTACCAGCAACGGTTGCTAGGTGACAGCTTGGCGGAGTGATATCAGCTGAAACAGCTCTACTTCGATAAACTGAAATATTCGCGGATTCTTCATTAAGGTAATTACTAGCACTATTTTATTCAGCATGCAGTCGATTTGTTCACTGTAACTTACTCAATGTAGCAACCAACTTTTTGATCTGAAGTGAAGTGTGCATAATAGGTGATGCAATCGCTGATTGTGATTTGAGCAGAAATGGTCTTGGATGTATCCGATGTATTGAATTAAATCAAGATTTTATGAGAACACGTTAGGTTATGCGTTGTTTCATGGTTGCTCAATCGAAAAGAAGTTCACCAAGCAATTTTTTTGCTCACATTAAATTTGAGCATCTTGTTGCTGGTATTAGTGGTGGTGTTACATCAACACTGGTACTTCATCCTCTCGATTTGTTGAAAATAAGGTTTGCAGGTAAAAACGTCTTTTGAATTCGAAAATGGTTATAATTTTTTATGTAAGCCTTTCAAATTTTAGGTGTCAAATGTCCATATCAATGCTTCTTCATTTCTAAAACATTGCACCGGGTCTGGGAAGTCGAGCGAATATTTACGGACCATATATAAATTTGGCGTCAAGGATACCAGCCGGGCAGCCCATATAGATTGTGGACCCCCTACAAACATTTATCACAGTCCCTCGCATATTTGATTTTCTCCCCTGAATTTTTCATGTCCTCTCCAGCTTCAAAAAAATGTGTGTGTGTGTGGGGGGGGGGGGGGGGATGGTCTGGGCTCCATGTACCTGATACAGCTTAAGATTGAAGGGATTCCCTTTTTGTATCTTATATATTTGATTGAAAAATACTTTCAATTAACTTGTTTTAACTAGTTGAAATTTCATACCTTTGATTTAAAACTACACTATAAGATATGGTAAAATATAAAAGCATTTCTATATATCTACCTTAGGCAGAGTCTCGCAAACTGTTCCTGTCAACAAATAATAAAATGATGTAGGGTTGAACTGGAGAATTGCCCACCGCACTTTTAACTCTCTCGCCAGCCAAGCATGGCGATTGCGAGCGTGTTATCTTGTACTCTGGTAACATCCTGAACATCCAATAAGAACACGTTTCTGTGATTGCTACAGTTTTCTGATGTAAAAGCACATGTCTTTCAACATTTTTGGCCATAATCGCATGTACTTTTATTATTTGATTGCATGTACTTTTATTAAGTACAAAATTTGCGCCAAGTTGGCGCGTTTCCCAGTGTTTTGAAATTGACTCCTCCCAACTCAAGTGACGTTGTTTCCCATGTTTTAAAATAAGCTCCTCCTACCAACCTGACGTATTCTACAGTTTTATGAACTGGAATTTTGAATGTAAATGATATTTTAATAAAAGGGAATAATACTCATATTAAAAGTGAATAATACTCATAAAAAGCTTACAAAATACGATTTTTGTGCATTATAAAAATATTGCTTAATGACAGAATAAAACACTTTTAAAATTTTAGAAGCCATATTGAAACATGAGATACTTAAAAAACTTACGAAAATTTAACTTAACAATACTTATAAAAAATACGAAATTTTAAAAAACGTTTGTACTTTAACAAAATTTAAGAAAAAACAGAACTTAGAAAAATGTTTGTACTTTAAGAAAAAACGATACTTAGAAAAAAGTTTGTACTTTAACAAAATTCAAGGAAAAACGATACTTTAAAATTAAGAAACCCATTTTAAAAACACGGGAAAATGCAAAAGGCAATTTCAAAACACGGGATTAACAAATAAGAAACTAACCTCATTCCTCGTCATCCTCTTCTTCCTTCGTATCCGAGTGATGTACGAAACCATTTTCTTTTTCCTCATCTTCATCATGTCTATGGGGAGGGAAGATTGAAGCGATAGCTTTCAAATATTCATTCCAAGCTTCCTCCCCAATAGAATGACCGTGCTTCCGCTTCCACGTATATTCATATAAGTAGGAATTAAAATAATTTTTCACCTTTCTTCCTTAAACTTTTCTTTTGATTGCAGACCAAGTTCCTTCAATGGAATTGGTATGTGCTCCTGTCTCGGGGTCTTTGAAATGGTAACTGTGATTTACCTGAAGGTGTCTGAAGCCTTCTTTTTGAAGACAATCATACGCCTTCCAACAGTCCGATATTATCAATGTACCCTTCTCAACATATTTCTCAATCACATTCAGCAAACATTTACTTGACCTGTTAGAAACCTTCACAAAAAAACATTTATTAGTTCCCCTTTCAACCCCCCCAAACACCCACTGTCCTTCCACAGGCTTTCCTCTTCCATACTTATTTTTACCGCAGTACAAAGTATAGTAGTATATACAGCAGTACAAAGCAAATATGAGCAGAGGCATTGCTGAAGGAGGAGGATTTGTGGGTCATACCCCCCCCCCTCCCCAAGAACCCATTGAGTTTCAAAGAAACTATATATGAAGAAATGGAAAACAAAATATTTGGTTACCAACCATTCCAACTAAGTTGATGTTGGATTCATTTAAACAATTATTAAAAGACATGGTTAAGAAAAAATTTGGGCATTATCCCTAAGACTGGTACGGTCTTGAATTTGGCGACTTTTCTGGCGCCCGATGTTGAGACAGTTGCCATAGTATCCAACCAAGCCGCAAGGTTACCAAGATTATGTGAGGAGCACGAATGTAAATAATCAACTTGCGTAGTAAAATGCGCAGAAACGTAAGTGCAAAGGGACATTATTTTTATCATAGCATGTAACGCTAAACTGACGATGATGCCAAATAAAAATTGAAATTAATCCCATTAAACATCGAATTTAAATTTGTAATGAACATTAGTTATTTAGAATACATTAATAGCAATATATATTTAAAGATTTCATTTGCTAAAGTGCATTTTAAGTGAATATACACTACTACTCATTTTTATCATAGTCTCTAAGTAGCGTTCTAAAGATGTATACATTTACTAGCAAATTCTGCAATGTATATGCGAGTGAGGGAAAGATATATAAAATGATTTTTCGCAAAAAAACTCGTGCATATATTTTAATGAAAGTTAATATTTTATTTTCCGGTTAATTAAAAATATCCATCAAAGAAGATAAATTTAGATATATCCTACAAAAATTAGTGGTTAAACGAATGTAAGTTTCTAAAGTAATGTATATGTATATATATACGCAGGGCCCGCGTTAGGAATTTAAAACTCTTAGCCAACAAATTAGCCAAATTGAAAAATCATTAGCCAAATTACATGATTATTAGTCAGAGTTATCGTCGCCATCGGTGAAAAAATTTCTACTTTTAAGCCATAATGCAGCTAATAATATTAATTTCATTCTAAACAAGATATAATGATGGGTAGATTTCATTTTTTTTAATCATTAAATAGGCTATTAGTAAATTAAACTTGTATTTACCAATGAAAGATCTCAATGAGTTACAAAAATGACAAATTTATTTTATAATTCACATAGTTTCATTATCATATAAACCAGGCAAGCGTCGAATTTTTGTACTATAACACCAATTTTCAAACGCTGCCTTAAAGTTAAAATCTGGTAATCCATATCTGGCCCTTCACTATTTATAAGAATCAAGTCACTGAGATTTTTTACTCTGATGTTACTACTTAATGAAATTTACGTTCTGTTTACTAAAGCCTCTTTCAACGATGGATGTTGTCATAGGACATGTGAAACCAATTCTTGCTACATCCATAATATTTTTATATGCAGTATCATCATTCTATTTCTTAGGCACCAAAACTATCTAAGGGATAAATTTCTATGTTGGTTTTAAAATTCAGGCAGGCGTAAGGATCGTATAAAAACCACAAAGATGATGATGAAGATGAAAGAAAACAAGCCAGGCAGGCTTAAAAATTCGTAACAAAAAGATAAACTATGATTCAACTTATGACAAAAACAGAAAACAGCAAGTTGGCATCTGTGATAATATTCAGCAGTGACCTTTTCCAGTTGGTTTTAACTAAAATTAAATGCTTTTTTTATTTACAGTATATACTCGCGTAAGTCGAGAAATTTGTGAAAAAAACAAAGTGTGTGTGTGGGGGGGGGGGGGTCGATTTATATGCGGAGTCTAAAAAAAAAACAACATCGTAAGTCTAAAAGTTATTTTTTCCCGTAAGACAATCGATCCTAAAACAATGCGGTAATAATTACACAATCTCACACTTCTAATTTCTCTGCCCTCGAGATGCTCCGGACTACCATTGTATACGCGTCATCAAAAAATATACATACATTTTCGTTCGATGTTTATCACTTATTTCTCTGTTTACGGCTGATCGTTTTCGACAAAAAATGGCTCTTTTCAGAAATAATTCTGTAACACGGATTGTTTAAAACTATAATGCAAGATTTTAAGTTGAAAGTGTTTTTTTTGTTTTGTTTATTGGAGAGTATCTAATAACTGTGTTGGGGGTTAACGGTTGTGCGATTCAGGGTTAACAAAAAAAATCGGCTCACATAACGGACGGAATCCAGATAATGTTTTGATTGCCGCGGTGGGTCAAGGACGCTTGAGAGACAGGAATGCGCTGTCTGCCGTCCATTTTGAGGAGCAGCGTGCTGGGAATTAAAGAATACCTGGAGCTTGTCACACGAGAACGAGCGTCCTCAAAACAGACGGGAGACAACGCTCGTATGTCATAGGCCTACTTGTCTGGAATCGGACTTTTATTCCAAATTAAATCTGACTTTTATTCCAAATTAAATCTGACTTTTATTCCAAATTAGACAGGACTTTTACTCCATATTACTTCCCAAAAAAATATTTACGAAATTTTCACAGTTTCCAAAAAATCCTTCGCCATTTTTTTCGCCAAAGTATTTTTTTATCGCCAATTTTGCGATCTTTTCGCATTTGGCGCGTAGGCGAATGGCTAGCACGGACCCTGTATACGTATGTATATATATATGTATGTATATGTATATATATATGTATGTATATGTATATATATACGTATGTATATATATACGTATGTATATATATATACGTATGTATATGTATATATATAGGTATGTATATGTATGTATATAGGTATGTATATGTATGTATATATATATGTATATGTATGTATATATATACGTATATATATATCGTAATTCAATGTATATGTTGGAGGTCGCACATAACAACAGGTGTTCTGTGGCTCATAGAGTCATGTAACAATTAGAACATGGATCTACGCCCGCTTCGCGAGCTAACCACCCGCTGAAAAAATATCACAGAATCCGGTCCCGCTGGCTGTCAGAGGTTGCACGTAGCAACAGGTGTTCTGTGGCTCATAGAGTGATGTAGCAATTAGAACATGGATCTGCGCCCGCTTTGCGAGCTAACCTCGCTACGCTTGCCTGCTAAAAAAAATCACAGAATCCGGTCCCACTGGCTGTCGGAGGTGGCACGTAGCAACAGCTCTTTGTACAATAGGTGTTCTGTGGCTCATAGTGATTTAGCTATTAAAACATGGATCTATGCCTGCTTCGCAAGCTAACCTCGCTACGCTCACCCACTGAAAAACATCACAGAATCCGGTCCCGATGGCTGTCGGAGGTCACCTGTAGTAACGACTGTTTGTGTACCAGATATTCTGTGACTCATAGAGTGATGTAGCAATTAGAACATGGATCTATGGTCTCTTCGCGAGCTAACCTCGCTACGCTCGTCCACTAAAAATACATCACAGATTCAGGTCCTGCTGGCTGTCAGAGGTCGCACGTAGCAACAGCTGCTTGTGCAACAGGTGTTCTGTGGCTCATAGAGTGAGGTAGCAATTAGAACATGGATCTATGCCCGCTTTGCGAGCTAACCTCGCTACGCTCGCCTGCTGAAAAAAATCACAGAATCCGGTCCCACTGGCTGTCGGAGGTCGCACGTAGCAACAGCTGTTTGTGCAACAGGTGTTCTGTGGCTCATAGTGATTTAGCTATTAAAACATGGATCTATGCCTGCTTCGCAAGCTAACCTCGCTACGCTCACCCACTGAAAAGCATCACAGAATCCGGTCCCGATGGCTGTCGGAGGTCACCTGTAGTAACGACTGTTTGTGTACCAGATATTCTGTGACTCATAGAGTGATGTAGCAATTAGAACATGGATCTATGGCCTCTTCGCAAGCTAACCTCGCTACGCTTGTCCACTAAAAATACATCACACATTCCAGTCCTGCTGGCTGTCAGAGGTTGCACGTAGCAACAGCTGCTTGTGCAACGGGTGTTCTGTGGCTCATAGAGTGATGTAGCAATTAGAACATGGATCTACACCCGCTTCACGAGTTAACCTCGCTACGCTTGCCTGCTAAAAAAATCACAGAATCCGGTCCCGCTGGCTGTCGGAGGTCGCACGTAGCAACAGGTGTTCTGTGGCTCATAGAGTGATGTGGCAATTAGAACATGGATTTACTCCCGCTTCGCGAGCTAACCTCGCTACGCTCGCCTGCTAAAAATACATAGAATCCGGTCCTGCTGGCTGTCGGAGGTCGCATGTAGCAACAGCTGCTTGTGCAACGGGTGTTCTGTGGCTCATAGAGTGATGTAGCAATTAGAACATGGATCTACACCCGCTTCACGAGTTAACCTCGCTACACTTGCCTGCTAAAAAAATCACAGAATCCGGTCCTGCTGGCTGTTTAGGTCGCACGTAGCAACAGGTGTTCTGTGGCTCATAGAGTGATGTGGCAATTAGAACATGGATCTACGCCCGCTTCGAACTAACCTCGCTACGCTCGCCTGCTAAAATATATAGAATCTGGTACCGCTGGCTGTTGGAGGTCGCACGTAGCAACAGCTATTTGTGCAACAGGTGTTCTATGGCTCATAGAGTGATCTAGCAATTAAAACATAGGTTTATGCTCGCCCGCTGAAAAACATCACAGAATCCGGTCCCGTTGGCTATCGGAAGTCGTCCGCAGTAACAGCTGTTTGTGCAATAGGTGTTCTGTGGCTCATAGTGATTTAGCTATTAAAACATGGATCTATGCCTGCTTCGCAAGCTAACCTCGCTACGCTCACCCACTGAAAAACATCACAGAATCCGGTCCCATTGGCTGTCGGAGGTCTCCTGTAGTAACGGCTGTTTGTGTACCAGATGTTCTGTGGCTCATAGAGTAATGTAGCAATTAGACCATGGATCTATGCCCTCTTCGCGAGCTAACCTCGCTACGCTCGCCCACTAAAAAAACATCACAGAATCCGGTCCTTCTGGCTGTCGGAGGTCGCACGTAGCAACAGCTATTTGTGCAACAGGTGTTCTATGGCTCATAGAGTGATCTAGCAATTAAAACATAGATTTATGCACGCCCGCTGAAAAACATCACAGAATCCGGTCCCATTGGCTGTCGGAAGTCGCCCGCAGTAACAGCTGTTTGTGCAATAGGTGTTCTGTGGCTCTTAGAGTGATCCAGCAATTAAAACATGTATCTATGCCCGCTTCGCAAGCTAACCTCGCCTGCTAAAAAAACATCACAGAATCCGGTCCCGATGGCTGTCGGAGGTCACCTGTAGTAACGACTGTTTGTGTACCAGATATTCTGTGACTCATAGAGTGATGTAGCAATTAGAACATGGATCTATGGTCTCTTCGCGAGCTAACCTCGCTACGCTCGTCCACTAAAAATACATCACAGATTCAGGTCCTGCTGGCTGTCAGAGGTCGCACGTAGCAACAGCTGCTTGTGCAACAGGTGTTCTGTGGCTCATAGAGTGAGGTAGCAATTAGAACATGGATCTATGCCCGCTTTGCGAGCTAACCTCGCTACGCTCGCCTGCTGAAAAAAATCACAGAATCCGGTCCCACTGGCTGTCGGAGGTCGCACGTAGCAACAGCTGTTTGTGCAACAGGTGTTCTGTGGCTCATAGTGATTTAGCTATTAAAACATGGATCTATGCCTGCTTCGCAAGCTAACCTCGCTACGCTCACCCACTGAAAAGCATCACAGAATCCGGTCCCGATGGCTGTCGGAGGTCACCTGTAGTAACGACTGTTTGTGTACCAGATATTCTGTGACTCATAGAGTGATGTAGCAATTAGAACATGGATCTATGGCCTCTTCGCAAGCTAACCTCGCTACGCTTGTCCACTAAAAATACATCACACATTCCAGTCCTGCTGGCTGTCAGAGGTTGCACGTAGCAACAGCTGCTTGTGCAACGGGTGTTCTGTGGCTCATAGAGTGATGTAGCAATTAGAACATGGATCTACACCCGCTTCACGAGTTAACCTCGCTACGCTTGCCTGCTAAAAAAATCACAGAATCCGGTCCCGCTGGCTGTCGGAGGTCGCACGTAGCAACAGGTGTTCTGTGGCTCATAGAGTGATGTGGCAATTAGAACATGGATTTACTCCCGCTTCGCGAGCTAACCTCGCTACGCTCGCCTGCTAAAAATACATAGAATCCGGTCCTGCTGGCTGTCGGAGGTCGCATGTAGCAACAGCTGCTTGTGCAACGGGTGTTCTGTGGCTCATAGAGTGATGTAGCAATTAGAACATGGATCTACACCCGCTTCACGAGTTAACCTCGCTACACTTGCCTGCTAAAAAAATCACAGAATCCGGTCCTGCTGGCTGTTTAGGTCGCACGTAGCAACAGGTGTTCTGTGGCTCATAGAGTGATGTGGCAATTAGAACATGGATCTACGCCCGCTTCGAACTAACCTCGCTACGCTCGCCTGCTAAAATATATAGAATCTGGTACCGCTGGCTGTTGGAGGTCGCACGTAGCAACAGCTATTTGTGCAACAGGTGTTCTATGGCTCATAGAGTGATCTAGCAATTAAAACATAGGTTTATGCTCGCCCGCTGAAAAACATCACAGAATCCGGTCCCGTTGGCTATCGGAAGTCGTCCGCAGTAACAGCTGTTTGTGCAATAGGTGTTCTGTGGCTCATAGTGATTTAGCTATTAAAACATGGATCTATGCCTGCTTCGCAAGCTAACCTCGCTACGCTCACCCACTGAAAAACATCACAGAATCCGGTCCCATTGGCTGTCGGAGGTCTCCTGTAGTAACGGCTGTTTGTGTACCAGATGTTCTGTGGCTCATAGAGTAATGTAGCAATTAGACCATGGATCTATGCCCTCTTCGCGAGCTAACCTCGCTACGCTCGCCCACTAAAAAAACATCACAGAATCCGGTCCTTCTGGCTGTCGGAGGTCGCACGTAGCAACAGCTATTTGTGCAACAGGTGTTCTATGGCTCATAGAGTGATCTAGCAATTAAAACATAGATTTATGCACGCCCGCTGAAAAACATCACAGAATCCGGTCCCATTGGCTGTCGGAAGTCGCCCGCAGTAACAGCTGTTTGTGCAATAGGTGTTCTGTGGCTCTTAGAGTGATCCAGCAATTAAAACATGTATCTATGCCCGCTTCGCAAGCTAACCTCGCCTGCTAAAAAAACATCACAGAATCCGGTTCCGCTGGCTGTCGGAGGTCGCACGTAGCAACAGTTGTTCTGTGGCTCAGAGTTATTTAGCAATTAAAACATGGATATATGCCCCCTTCGTGAGCTAACCTCGCTATGCTCGCCTGCTAAGAAGCATCACGGAATCCGGTCCCTCTGGCTGTCGGAGGTCGCACATAGCAATAGGTGTTCTGTGGCTCATAGAGTGATGCAGCAATTAGAACATGGATCTACGTCCGCTTCGCGAGCTAACCTCATTAAAAAGCCCGCTAAAAAAAATCACAGAATCCGGTCCCACTGGCTGTCAGAGGTCGCACGTAGCAACAGCTGTTTGTACAACAGGTGTTCTGTGGCTCATAGAGTGATGTAGCAATTAGAACATGGATCTACACCCGCTTCGCGAGCTAACCTCTCTACGCATGAGTGCTAAAAAAAATCACAGAATCCGGTCCTGCTGTCTGTCTGAGATTGCACGTAGCAGCAGCTGCTTGTGCAACAGGTGTTCTGTGGCTTATAGAGTGATGTAGTAATTGGAACATGGATATATGACCGCTTCGCGGGCTAACCTCGCTACGGTCGCCAGCTAAAAAAACATCACAGTATCCTGTTCCCCTGGCTGTCAGAAATCGCACATAGCAACATCTATCTGTGCATAAAGTGTTCCATAGCTCATAAGGTGATTTTCATGTTACTTCCGCGCTTCAAAATCTCAATCAAACTCAATCTAGAATAAACCATGTACGATTTTTTATACGTAATGTGCATTCGCTCCAAAGACACAGCAAACTCTTCCGTACTATCATTCCTCTCACACAATCGCATTACCCACTTGCAATCAACCCCTGATTCATACACCATTTAATCACATTAATTTACCACTATGAACCAAACAATCAAAAAGAACAATACTAAATCTTTCACTCTTCACAGCCATTTAGTACACTCAAATGAAATTAAAGAAATTTTGCCAATACTTGTATTTCAATCTTGTTCCCAAACATCTAATTTTAAAAGATCAGTAGAATAATTCATAATGAGCATAAAATAACACAAATTAAGACAGTTGCCAGAGTTATCAACTCGCAAGGTTACCATGGTTACGAAGTACGAAGAGTTAGAGTTACCAAGGTCGCAACATAGCCCTCCGCTTATCGCCGATTTGGCGCGATAGAAAAAAACAACCGCACTGGTCTTTGGGATTTAGCCAAAATTTGTTAATGGACCCTGTTCCATCACTGATATTTAATAAATTATGGAGTGTAAATTGGCAAACATTTTTTTTATTGGTGTATTGTAATTCAAGACAATTTTTTGTAGAGTTTTTCAGAGTGGTGTAGTTGGTATAAAACTAAGCGACATGGCTGAATGAGGAACATCTGTAGAATCTTGGTTTCGCTTCTACTTTTAATGTGTAGAAATACTCCTGGAAAAATGCTCGAACCCTCCTTAAAAACTGTCGGCGGCTATTGCTGTGTTAGCTGAGCGACTTGACTAGAAAAAAATTTGAAAGTCATTTGCAGATTTAGCAGTGTTGGTCATATCCCTATCCGAAGTGCTGGTAGAAAATTTTTGTAGCAGATGATATGCAGTAGTGATGTGTTTTCTCAAGAAAACAAGCTCGTTAAACACAAACACAATTTATTTGTTGTGAGATCCATTGCATCAGATGAAGTTACAAAATAAAACACTGTAACATTCGTTGCAAAGCAAAATTATATACAATGAGCTAGCAAGCTCATGAAAAAGATTGTAAACAGTTTTTATGACTAGGCACACACTCTCAGTTACTATAACATCGGTAAGTAGAAAAAACAGCTACTGTACCACACATGCCGTGCACGTTAATGAAGCCACCATCATCAGGTCACACGTCATGGCTTTAGAAGTTAGACTACTCTCTACCGATCAAGGTCTGCCTTCCATACAAGGTCTTTCACCGTCGATCACCGTCTGATCGATCTGACTATACGTCGAGTCTTAAGTCTGCATAACTACAAGATCTTAAACTCTGAAAAGTCTCCCACGTCTACTACATGGTCAGTCAAGGTCTGTAAAGTCTCACGAAATAACTGAGAATGTGTCCTATCATATATACACTGTGATGGGTACGCTCCGGAACACAACCGTTGACGGCAGCGCCCTCACTATATGCAAATCAGAATGCGCGCGCGGCGAGATGGCGATTTGCATGAATGGCATGTTCTGTTCCCGTCACGAGTCGTTCACGAGAACGGTAGAACCATTCTAAAAATGTAAACACGTTCTCGCGATAACGAGAATCGCGACGAAAACAGAACCAAGTTTCCAACAATCGGCCCCCTCATGCAAAACCCCAAATCTCGGCGCACGTGCTATCAATCAATGAAATTACTCTAAAAAAACATAACAGCAAAAATGTCAAGTTCTTTAGTATCCAGCAAAAACATAAAGTATATATATTACTTTTCATGTTAAGCAAAAAAAAATTTATCATTGAAAGAAAATTTTAGATATCGTTGAAACACTAAGTTCCAAAAATTTAATTTAAGTCAAAATTTAAGTTTCAAGAAATTTAAGTATGATAATTTAAATTTAACATTTAAGATTAAAAATTTTACTATAAATATCAAATTCAATTTGTGTAGAAAATTTTATGTATAATTATTAAATTTAACATTTAAGATTAAAAATTTCACTATAAATATCAAATTCAATTTGTGTAGAAAATTTTATGTATAATTATTAAATTTAACATTTAAGATTAAAAAATTTTACTATAAATATCAAATTCAATTTGTAGAAAATTTCATGTATAACTATTAAATTTAACATTTAAGATTAAAAAATTTCACTATAAATATCAAATTCAATTGTGTAGAAAATTTGATGTATAATTATTAAATTTAACATTTAAGATTAAAAAAATTTCACTATAAATATTAAATTCAAGTATGTAGAAAATTTTATGTATAATTATTAAATTTAACATTTAAGATTAAAAATTTCACTATAAATATCAAATTCAATTGTGTAGAAAATTTGATGTATAATTATTAAATTTAACATTTAAGATTAAAAATTTTACTATAAATATTAAATTCAATTATGGCTGTTCATTATCTCTGTCCAAGACCAGTATACATAATTAATACTAATAGCAATGACACAGATAATGAAAGATTTTTTTTCTTTTCTGTGTTGTATTCAAATTTAAATAAGTGGTTTGTCATCAATGAATCATAGCCAAGTGTATGATAACAAGGAGTAAACACACAAAATAAATATACATAAGCATAACTGTCTTATGCGGGAATTGAAAACATGGATATATATATACATTCAGTGTAATGTGAAAAATTTTTAGAAAGTTCATTGTCAACAATACACATATATATACTCTAGATACAAGTATCTGCATCACAGAGGGAGGAGTAATTTATACGATATCCTAACCATATTTTGTAAAAGAAAGAAAAAAAAATTTAGAAGTTACAAATTTAATCATTTTTGTTTTTGGAAATTTGATTACAAAAATTTAATGCTAAAAATTCCTCAAACATTTGGCAAATCTTATTAATGTACTGCCTATGATGTATAAAAATTTTGTTATTGATTTCAGCAAATTCCACACCTAACAGTTTTTGGACCTTCCCTAGAGATTTGATATCAAATTCTCCCTTTAGCAAAGAAACTACATGATCAATATCACCTATTATTTCTATGTTGCTTGCCTCTGGCCTGGATTTGATATCCCTCTTTTCTCTGAAGTTAAACAAATTTTGGTCATAATGTATGTTAGCCTTAGCACAGAATTTTTTAACATCATTATGACTTCTCAGCCTATGTTTATCACCCCTCACTGAGTAGTAAACATCAGTTCGAGTTCCATCAGGCCTGGGTACAGCTTTCCTTTCCCAATCTATGTTTGAACAGGGGGTCAGATCGGAATCAGCAGGAGAGTCCTCTTCCTCACTAGTATGACTAGTGTCATGGCTCTCACCTGCTTCTTCCTCTGACTCACTATCCAAACATCCCGATCCTGAATCTGATGTTCGAGTAAAACCCGATTTCTTTTGGGTGAAGTTTCTAGGTCGAATGGGGTCCAGGACGCCTTCCGCTGCTTCCATCTCCTCAAAACGGACATTGCTTATTTCTAATATTTTTCCTTCTTTCACAAGAAGAATTCTATAGCCCCTGGTATTTTCTGCATATCCTACCATAACTCCCAGTTGAGCTCTTAGGTCTAGCTTCTTCCTAAGCTGTTTTGCAATACCAGCATAAGCCTTACATCCAAAAACTCTGAGATGGGATACAGCAGGCTTCTTCCCATAGTACAATTCGTGTGGAGTTTTAACTTTAAATTTATGGCAAATCCTGTTCTTTGTATAAGTAAAACATAGGATTGCCTCTGCCCACATTTTGTCACCAACTTTGCTTTGATTAAGCATTGCCTTGACACAATCTAACGCTGTCAGGTTGAATCTTTCAGATACCCCGTTTTGTTCGGGTGTATAAGTGTTAGATCGTTCATGCTTAATCCCTAACTTTTTCAAAAAAGCTTTAAATTGACCGTGACAAAATTCCATGCCGTTATCAGTACGGATGCACAAAATCTTTTTGCCTAATTGTCTCTCCTGACAAGCTTGAAAATCCTGAAAAACTTTGAACACATCTGATTTTTGTTTTAAAATAAAAACAAACACCTTGCGGCTAAAATCGTCTGTAATAGTCAAGAAGTATTTGTTTCCCCCCAATGAAGCTACAGGCATTGGACCACAAACGTCCATGTGCAGTAATTGCAAAGGTTCTGTAGATCTAATCCTGCCTATTGGTTTGTACGAAACTCTTTTAGATTTTGCAAGTTTGCAATGAATGCAATTTACTTTTGCATATTTTAATTTTGGGAGTCCGTTTGCCGCGGAAACTTTACTTGTTTGGTGCAAGTAGTCTGAGTTAATATGGCCATATCTTCTATGCCATAATTCAGTTTTGTTCAGAATTTCAACTGTTGAACCACTAATTTTATTTGACTTTGATTTTAAATCAGATTTGTTTTTCCTTTTATTCAAGTTAGGCTTAATTTTGTTTTGACTTTGACTATTTGTTGCAGGGGTTTTTCTAACCTGTTTAGAATTTTTGTCCCTATCCTGATCTCCTTTACGGCCCTCAACACTACTATTTAAACTTTTAGTTGAGTACTGTGGTTTTAAGAAATACAATCCTTCTTTACGTTTAGCGTAAAAGAAATTTTCTCCCTCAGGAGTCTTAAACCATAGAATACCTTTGGCTGCACTAAAAGAATAGCCCTGCTCTTCTAATACAGATGCGGCCAACAAGTTACGCCGTAATTTTGGTGAATACATAACATTTTGTAGCACAATATTATTTGTATGATCTTTAAATTTAACATACATGTTCACCGTTCCAATAGCCTCAACTGGGCTTTCCATATCACCCACTGCTAGCGACATAGATGTATCCTTACATTTATCAAATTTTGAAAACATTTTAACATCATTACAAAAGTGTCGCGTAGCAGCGGTGTCAATCACCCAGCTGAGCCTATTGTCAGGATTATCAACAATATTAGCTTCTACATTTATATTTGAAAATACTTCAATAATACTAGAGCTAGTCATCTTTTTCAATTTTGGGCATTGTGCCTTTACATGACCATTTTTATTACACATAAAACATGGTCCTATGACCTTAATAGACTTTTTAACTTTGGTGACATTTTTACATTTAGCGTTAACATTTGAAAAATATACAGATGAATTGGAACTTACATTATTATTGTCATGATCCTTCCTCAACTGTCTAATCCTGCCCTCCTCCAAAGACAGTTCTTTCTGAATTTTATCCAATTTAAAATCAGTATCGCTCCAGCGATAAATGATTTGAATGATACTCTGGTACTGGGCTGGGAGATACCGGATGGCTTGGAATGCCACGTACACATCCTCCACGGGGTGATTCACGTTCTTGAGCTTGGTGACAGCTTTCCTTATCCTCGTACAGAATATGTCGATGGGCTCCTCGATTTCCGGGCGTAGACTGAAAAACTCGTCCAACAGATGAACTAAATTAGCGCGCGTTGGGGCCTCAAAATGCGCCTCCAACTTCTCCCACGCATCCGCCGGGCTGTCGTCGATGTCGAGCAGTTCTCTGTACTCCGCCGAGATATTTCGAAACAGGATGGAAAGTGCGCGGTCGCTACTGCGCATGTACTCCTCTCGCTCGTGGCGTGACGTAGATTCGTCGACTGGTAATGCAGTACGGTTGATGTGGCCGTAACATCCTTCTCCTTTCAGGATAAATGAAATTTCATTACGCCAGGTGACGTAATTGTCCCTGTTTAACGCTTCTATGCCGTTGCTCACCTCCATAGTCTTTAACTGTGACTAGAGTGCGTTGTTTACCTTTCTGCTTGATGCAAATGGCGCCGGTCGCGGCCCCCGTCGATGGAATTCACAACTCTTCACTGCTGCTTTATCACGGATAAAAGTTATGGCCTTGACATACTACGGGCCCATAACCAAATGTCGGCGGCTATTGCTGTGTTAGCTGAGCGACTTGACTAGAAAAAAATTTGAAAGTCATTTGCAGATTTAGCAGTGTTGGTCATATCCCTATCCGAAGTGCTGGTAGAAAATTTTTGTAGCAGATGATATGCAGTAGTGATGTGTTTTCTCAAGAAAACAAGCTCGTTAAACACAAACACAATTTATTTGTTGTGAGATCCATTGCATCAGATGAAGTTACAAAATAAAACACTGTAACATTCGTTGCAAAGCAAAATTATATACAATGAGCTAGCAAGCTCATGAAAAAGATTGTAAACAGTTTTTATGACTAGGCACACACTCTCAGTTACTATAACATCGGTAAGTAGAAAAAACAGCTACTGTACCACACATGCCGTGCACGTTAATGAAGCCACCATCATCAGGTCACACGTCATGGCTTTAGAAGTTAGACTACTCTCTACCGATCAAGGTCTGCCTTCCATACAAGGTCTTTCACCGTCGATCACCGTCTGATCGATCTGACTATACGTCGAGTCTTAAGTCTGCATAACTACAAGATCTTAAACTCTGAAAAGTCTCCCACGTCTACTACATGGTCAGTCAAGGTCTGTAAAGTCTCACGAAATAACTGAGAATGTGTCCTATCATATATACACTGTGATGGGTACGCTCCGGAACACAACCGTTGACGGCAGCGCCCTCACTATATGCAAATCAGAATGCGCGCGCGGCGAGATGGCGATTTGCATGAATGGCATGTTCTGTTCCCGTCACGAGTCGTTCACGAGAACGGTAGAACCATTCTAAAAATGTAAACACGTTCTCGCGATAACGAGAATCGCGACGAAAACAGAACCAAGTTTCCAACAAAAACTCCTGGAAATGGGTAAAAGAGTATGAACCCTGTAAATAACTTTAAAATATATAAGTAAAATTAAAAAATACATAACAAAATGTAAATATCTCCCAAAACAAAAGATAGCACATGTCAACACTGTAGAGATGCAAATTCATGATGGCTGATGGAAACTTGGTTCTGCTTTCGTCGCGATTCTCGTTATCGCGGGAACGTGTCTTCATTTTTAGAATGGTTTTACCGTTCCCGTGAATGACTCGTGACGAGAACAGAACATGCCATTCATGCAAATCGCCTTCTCGCCGCGCGCGCATCCTGATTTGCATATAGTGAGGGCGCTGCCGTCAACGGTTGTGTTCCGGAGTGTACCCATCACGGTGTATATATGATAGGACACATTCTCAGTTATTCAGACCTTTACGAGTTATTCAGATCTTTAAGGCAGATCAAGGATCTGACATGACCGGAGACAGATCTGATCGATAGGTTGATAGATAGACCTGATGCTTAGCAAATATTCGGTTTGAGTATGTTAGGGTAACGCTAGCATTTTTTCAGATAAGTTGCTTAAACTAAGTAGGAGTCAAGTTCCGATGGTTATTTCGGAAAGTGCGATAAAATGTTTTCTAAAGTTTGGCTCTTTCAATTTTAAAGAGACCAGTTAATTTTTCGCGGTCTTTGACTCAAAGTAATGCCATGACGCGTGACCTGATTATGGTGGCTTCGTTAACGTGCACGGCATTTGTGGTAAT
The DNA here is from genome assembly GCA_951213105.1 of Amaurobius ferox. Lineage (NCBI taxonomy): Eukaryota > Metazoa > Arthropoda > Arachnida > Araneae > Amaurobiidae > Amaurobius > Amaurobius ferox. Next base: position 112,222,020 of record OX578142.1, on the reverse strand, counting down.
GTAGCTGTTTTCCTACTTACCAATGTTATAGCAACTGGACGAGTAACTGAGAGTGTGTGCCTAGGCATAAAACTGTTTACAAACCCTTTTTCCATGAGCTTGCTAGCTCATATTGTATATATTTTTGCTTTGCAACGAATGTTACAGTGATTTTGTAACTTTAAATTATGCAATGGATCTCACAAGAATAAAAGTTGTGTTTGTGTTTTGACGAACTTGCTTTCTTGAAATACACTTCACTACTGCATATCATCCTCTGCTATAAATTTTCTACTCTGCTAATAGTGATACCAGCACGTCAGAAGGATAAAGAAAGGGCAAACAGCGCTAAAATTTCTAAATGACTTCCCAGTCGCCAGCATTTTTAGGTTATGGGCCCCAGCATGTCAACGCCATAACTTTTTTCCTTATAAAGCAGCAGTGAAGCATTGAGAATTCCATCGACGGGGGCCGCGAGCGGTGCCATTTGCATCAAGCAGAAAAGTAAACAGAGCAACTCTAATCACAGTTAAAGCTTAAAGACTATGGAGGTGAGCAACGGCATAGAAGCGTTAAACAGGGACAATTACGTCACCTGGCGTAATGAAATTTCATTCATTTTGAAAGGAGAAGGATGCTACGGCCATGTCAACCGTACTGCATTGCCAGTCGCCGAGTCTACGTCATGATGCGAGCAAGAGGAGTACATGCGCAGCGGCGACCGCGCACTTTCCATCCTATTTCGGAACATATCTGCGGAATACCGTGATTTGCTCGACATCAATGACAGCCCGGCGGATGCGTGGGAGAAGTTGGAGGCGCATTTTGAGGCCCCAACGTGCGCTAACCTAGTTCGTCTGTTGGATGAGTTTTTCAATCTTCGCCCAGAAATCGAGGAACCAGTGGATATTTTCTGTACAAGGATAAGGAAAGCAGTCACCAAGCTGAAAACTGTGAACCATCCCGTGGAGGACGTATACGTAGCGTTCCAAGCCATTCGGTATTTGCCAGACGAATTCCAAAGCATCATGCAAGTCATCTACCGTTGGAGTGATAAGGAATTCAAGCTGGATAAAATTCAAAAGGAGCTGTCCCAGGAAGAAGGAAGGATAAGGCAGTTGAAGAGGGATCGTGACAATAACAATGTAAGTTCCAATTCATCTGTATACTTTTCTAATGTTAACGCTAAAAGCAAAAATGTCACCAAAGTCAAAAAATCTATTAAGGTCATAGGACCATGCTTTATTTGTAATAAAACTGGTCATGTAAAGGCACAATGCCCAAAGTTGAAAAAGTTGACTAGCTCTAATATTATTGAAGTATTTTCAAATATTAATGTTGAAGCTAATATTGTTGATGATCCTGACAATAGGCTCAGCTGGGTGATTGACACCCCTGCTACACGACATTTCTGTAATGATATTAAAATGTTTTCTAAATTTAATAAATGTAAGGATACATCTATGTCGCTAGTAGTGGGTGATATGGAAAGCCCAATTGAGGCTATTGGATCGGTGAATATGTATGTTAAATTTAAAGATCATACAAATAATATTGTGTTGCATAATTGTGTTGAAAATTTCTTTTACGCTAAACGTAAAGAAGGGCTGTATTTCTTAAAACCGCAGTACTCAGCTAAAAATTTAAATAGTAATGGTGAGGGCCATAAAGGAGATCAGGATAGGGACAAAAGTTCTAAACAGGTTAGAAAATCCCCTGCAACAAATAGTCAAAGTCAAAGCAAAATTAGGCCTAACTTGAATAATAGGAAAAACAAATCTGATTTAAAATCAAAGTCAAATAAAATTAGTGGTTCAACAGTTGAAATTCTGAATAAAACTGAATTATGGCATAGAAGATATGGCCATATTAACTCAGACTACTTGCACCAAACAAGTAAAGTTTCCGCGGCAAACGGACTCCTAAAGTTAAAATATGCAAAAGTAAATTGCATTCATTGCAAACTTGCAAAATCTAAGAGAGTTTCGTTCAAACCAATAGGCAGGATTAGATCTACAGAACCTTTGCAATTACTTACTGCAGATGGACGTTTGTGGTCTAATGCCTGTAGCTTCATTGGTCGGAAACAAATATTTTTTGACTATTACAGATGATTTTAGCCGCAAGGTGTTTGTTTTTATTTTGAAACAAAAATCAGATGTGTTCAAAGTTTTTCAGGATTTTCAAGCTTGTCAGGAGAGACAATTAGGCAAAAAGATTGTGTGCATCCGTACTGATAACGGCATGGAATTTTGTCACGGTCAATTTAAAGCTTTTCTGAAAAAGTTAGGGATTAAGCATGAATGATCTAACACATATACACCCGAACAAAACGGGGTATCTGAAAGATTCAACCTGACAGCGTTAGATTGTGTCAAAGCAATGCTTAATCAAAGTAAAATTGGTGACAAAATGTGGGCAGAGGCAATCCTATGTTTTACTTATACAAAGAACAGGATTTGCCATAAATTTAAAGTTAAAACTCCACACAAATTGTATTATGGGAAAAAGCCTGCTGTATCCCATCTCAGAATTTTTGGATGTAAGGCTTATACTGGTATAGCAAAACAGCTTAGAAAGAAGCTAGACCTAAGAGCTCAACAGGGAGTTATGGTAGGATATGCGGAAAATACCAGGGGCTATAGAATTCTTCTTGTGAAAGATAGAAAAGTAATAGAAACAAGCAATGTCCGTTTTGAGGAAATGGAAGCAGCGGAAGGCGTCCTGGACCCTATTTGTCCTAGAAACTTCACCCCAAAGACATCAGGTTTTACTCGATCGACGGATTCAAGATCGGGATGTTTGGATAGTGAGTCAGAGGAAGAAGCAGGTGAGAGCCATGACACTAGTCATACTAGTGAGGAAGAGGACTCTCCTGCTGATTCCGGTCTGACCCCCTGCTCAGATATCGACTGGGAAAGGAAAGTCGTACCTAGGCCTGATGGAACTCGAACTGATGTTTACTACTCAGTGAAGGGTGATAAACGGAGACTGAGAAGTCATAATGATGTTAAAAAATTCTGTGCTAAGGCTAACATACATTATGACCAAAATTTGTTTAACTTCAGAGAAAAGAAAGATATCAAATCCAGGCCAGAGGCAAGCAACATAGAAATAATAGGTGATATTGATCATGCAGTTTCTTTACTAAAGGAGGAATTTGATATCAAAACTCTAGGAAAGGTCAAAAAACTGTTAGGTGTGGAATTTACTGAAATCAATAACAAAATTTTTATACATCAAAGGCAGTACATTGATAAGATTTGCCAAATGTTTAAGGATAGAGCATTAAATTTTTGTAATCAAATTTTCAAAAACAAAAATGATTAAATTTGTAACTTCTAAAAATTTCTAACTTCTAAATTTTTCTTTCTTGTACAAATATGGTTAGGATATCATATAATTTACTCCTCCCTCTATGATGCAGATACTTGTATCTGGAGTATATATGTGTATTGTTTACAATGAACTTTTTAAAAAATTTTCACATTACGCTAAATCCCCGGCCACACAGTTAGCTACCATTAGCCTTTGGGTTGGTCGTGTGGTCTGGGTTTTCTACATTACGCTAAATCCAGCCATCCATCGAAGTGCTCTAAGTCCTAGGATGAGTCGGATGGTCTGGGCTTTCGACATTACACTGAATGTATATATATCCATGTTTTCAATTCCCGCATAAGACAATTATGCTTATGTGTATTACATTGTGTGTTTACTTCTTGTTATCATACACTTGGTTATGATTCTTTGATGACAAACCACTTCTTCAAATTTATCTATATAATAAAAGGCAATGTCTGTCTGTGTGTGTGTCTGTCTTATACACTATACGTTTCGCCACCGCGCGTCGGAGAGCTACGAAATTTGGCAATCGGAGACCTGGGGGGGGGGAGGGAAGGGGACACGTGAAAACCGATTTTTAAAATTTTAATTTTTTTTTTATTTATTTAATGTTTTATGCGATTTCGACCGTTTTTTGCCCTTTTTTCTCCACGATCCAGACGTCGTAGAAAAAAACAAATCACACCATCGGAAAGAGCACACAATTGCGAGTAAAAATATATCAATTTGAAATCTGAAGTTCGATTTCTAATATTTTTTAAAGATTTTAAAACAAAAGTCACTTTTGGCTCAAAAAAACGATTTTTGGTTTTTAAATTCTCGCATAGTAAAAAGTACTCATAATTTCGACTAATAATTTACATTTTTAGAAAAGGTCAAACATCTGGCATTCTTACAAGTCCAATCTGGTCAGGAAATATTCGGTATTGCCCACAGGATCGGGATTTTAAAAGTTTCCGAATTTCAATTTCTCGGCGTTCCGCTCGGCGTGCCGCTTCTTAACCGGCGTTTCTCCCCCGCAGAAGGAGGGAAGGTGGTGGGTGGGGACGTCAAGGTGGAGGTGACGTCACGGTTTTTAATGGAGCTCCTTTACTCCATATAAATTATTATATTTATATTTTAAATGATGGAACGATATGGATTTTTTAAATGTATATTTTAACTTTTGGATATTTTAAATGGATATTTTAATTTTATGGATATTTTAAATGATGGAACAATGGAATGAGGATGATGGAATTAAGCATATGGTCATTTTAAATTGTAAATTAGCGCGCGGGAAGTTAGCGGTAGGCCCGGGTTCGATTCCCGCCACTGCCAAAACTGCCGCCGTGTTTACGTGGAATACGATCATGTTAAATATGTGGGTCCGTAAGTCCTTCGGAGAGGTTGGTGGTAGGGGAAGGAAGATACGGCCCCTGTGGATGCCTCCCCCACTGTGTTCCCGTCTAAATTGGGTGTATATATAGAAAGTTATGGAGATTGTCGCGGAGGGCGCGGCAGCCCAGTGGTTAGCGCGTGGGAATTGCACTCAGTAGGCCCGGGTTCGATTCCCGCCACTGCGAAAACTTACGCCACGTTCACGCAGAGTACGATCACATTAAACATGTGGGTTCGTGAGTCCTTCCGAGAGGTTGGTGGTAGGGGAAGGAGGGTACGGTCAAAATTGGGTGAATAAAAAGAAAGTTATGAGATTGTCGCGGAGGGCGAAGTAGCCCAATGGTTAGTGCGCGGGAATTGCACACGGTAGGCCCGGGTTCGATTTCCGCCACTGACACGGAGTACGATCACGTTAAACATATGGGTCCGTATGTTTTTCCGAGAGTTTGGTGGTAGGGGAAGGAGGGTACGTTCCCTGTGGATGCCTCCCCCACTGGGTTCCGGTCTAAATTAGGTGGCACATCCTGGCCGTCCAACCAGTTACCTTACACCTTTCTGGTAGGTCGCGCCAACGAGTGTGCCACGATCAGCATTTTCAAGGGTTGCGAACAGGCTGGTCGCCAAAGGCGGCTAGTATATGAATATAATACAGAAAAAAAAAAAAAAATTTTTCATTATCTGTGTCACTGCTGTTAGTATTAATAATGTATACTGGTCTTGGACAGAGATAATGAACAGCCATAATTGAATTTGATATTTATAGTAAAATTTTTTTAATCTTAAATGTTAAATTTAATAATTATACATAAAATTTTCTACAAATTGAATTTGATATTTATAGTAAAATCTTTTAATCTTAAATGTTAAATTTAATAATTATATATAAAATTTTCTACAACTTGAAATTTTGATATTGATAGTAAATTTTTTAATCTTAAATGTTAAATTTAATAATTATACATAAAATTTTCTACAACTTGAAATTTGATATTTATAGTAAAATTTTTTTAATCTTTTGCTCAACTATTCTTTGTTGGGAATCAATTGTGTGCAAAAATTTTGGAAGAATTTTAGGTCTAAATTCAATAATACAAATATAGTTTGTCGGATTATGATTCTCTTACGCCCCTCATTACGTAATATTTGATCAACATCATGTCAAAACAGGAGGGTAGAGAAGGAATTTTTATCTGCTGTTAGCAACCTCTCTAGGTATTGATGATATTAAAGGATATCTATCTCTTCAAAAGGATATATTGCGCAGGGGCCCGGACCACATAGCAGTTTATGAAGAAAAGCAATAGATAAAATAAAATACGGCATAGTAGGGAGGTGCCGCAATTGGATCGCCACGCTCCCCATAAAAAATAAATTAAAAATAATGAAAGAGCAGAAAGGTGAAAAATGTTAAATAAACAAATTCCCGCTCCCAACAGATAAAACTTTTAAACAATTTTCATTTCTTTTTAAACTTAAAATTTTGTCAAAGTATTCCATGTTTAGTATGCATCTGGGATGAAAAGTACCAAAGATTTGAACTTTGAAAGAATTTTTGTTCAAAAACCAATATTTAAAAATATAGTTTTCTGGACTAGAGTTTTTTTGAGCCGCAGGAACTTGTGCGTGTGTTTTTGTTGATTCTATCAAAACAGAGGATGATTGAAGGGAAATAGCTGTGTCTAGATTAACGGGTTGCAGTAGCTTTGATGAAATATAGGATAACTTATTTCCCTCATATTATTTAATTACTGCCTTCGGCGACCAGCCCTATTGTTTTTCAAAAAAGTTTTTAAACTTGCAATACCTTTCTTGCAGTAACTGTCGATCGCACACCTACGTTACGTGCGCAAGTCACGGCTAAGTGTGCCGTTTATGAAGTGTTGATCTTGTACCTCAGCTACGCGCGCAAGTTACGGCTAACGATGTAGTTCATGAAGTAGCTGTCGATCGCACGTCTCCGTTACGCGCTCAAGTCATGACTAATGGTTCTGTTCATGAAATAGCTGTCTATCGCACACCTCAGCTACACGCATAAATCGTGGCTAGCGGTGCATTTCATGGAATAGATGTCGATCGCACGCCTTCGTTACGCGCGCAAGTCATGTCTAACGGTGCAGTTGATGAAGTAGCTGTCATTTGCACACTTCAGCTACGCGGGCAAGTCACGGCTAACGGTACATTTAATGAAGTAGCTGTCTATCTCAGCTACGCGCGCAAATTACGGCTAACGATGTAATTCACGAAGTAGCTGTCGATCGCACGTCTCCGTTATGCGCTCAAGTCATAACTAATGGTTCAGTTCATTAAGTAGCTGTCTATCGCATACCTCAGCTACATGCATAAATCGTGGTTACCGGTGCAGTTCATGGAGTAGATGTCGATCGCACGCCTTCGTTTCGCGCGCAAGTCATGGCTAACGGTGCAGTTGATATAGCAGTTGTCAATTGCACACCTCAGCTACGCGGCCAAGTCACGGCTAACGGTACAGTTGATGAAGTAGCTATCTATCTCAGCTAGTTACGGCTAACGATATAGTTCATCAAGTGGCTGTTGATCGCACGTTTCCGTTACGCGCGCAAGTTATGACTAACGGTGCAGTTCATGGAGTAGCTGTCAATCGCACACCTCAGCTACACGCGCAAGTTATGGCTAACTCATTAAGTAGCTGTCAATCGCGTTTCCGTCCGCAATGCGGGCACACGGGTACAGCTGCTGTGTATAAAAGGAATCGTCTTTTATTAGCGGGTGCATGCAATCCACGTACGATATATGCGATAACGGCAATTCTACTGCATGTAATAACGATATACACGCTGCGCGGGCACATGCAATCTGCATAGATTTGAAGTAGCTGTCAATCGCGTTCCAGCCCACTACGAGGGTTCAAGGCTAACAGATAAACACTTTTCCCAAAATAAATTGGCTTTTATTAGCATTATTTACTTTAAGCCCGCCCGCTGCGCGGGTGCATGCAATCCTTGTACATTACATGCAATAACTACTAACTTACCAGCTAGATTTTTGCTCTTATGGCCGTATTTTATTTTACAATTCTTCAAAAATTTTAAATGTGATTTTGAGCTTTTTGGATTCTTTTTTTTTTGTTAATTATATTAAGATTTTCTTTTTTCGTTTATATAAAGTTGTTTGAAAACTAAACTAACATTTTTCTAACATACATATATATAGTGTGTATATATGTATATATTTACACAAAAAATACCTGTGATAAAGTGGCCACTGGATACTGAGTGATAATTTGAATTTTTAAGTCTACAGAGCATTAAAATGAAATAGGAAAAATATTCAAAAGATTACCTTTTTCTTTCAATGATGTTTGTTTTTTGTATCAATTCTTCTTTAATTAATGAAAAGAACGGTAATTAAACAGTACTAATAATAGAAATAGTAAAAATTAGCTCCTAAAATTTACCTAAAATTTTGAAAAAAAATCCTTAAATTCCTACCTAAAATTTTTAGAAAATCTGCTATGATCCCTGTATTCCCCTCCATTTTTCGTTTTTGCTGAAGAATTTTTTTCTTTCCATTGGCAAAAATTTCCCTGTTTCAGAGGATGTCTACAGGTCATGAAAATCCCGAAAAAGTCATGAAATCAATGTTATATATGTCCCATAAATGTCAAATTTGAACAAAGCTATGAATTTTGATCAGTTCCCCCCCCCCCCCCCCCTTTCTTACATGTGAAAATTTGTTTCTCCCTGATTCCAAAATCGGCTCTTGCATATAGCGATTCCCACTGTGTTTGAAGAGAGATGAACAATGATTATCTTACTATCACTTTTGTAATCTATTTGCATTGATTGAATTTTTTATAATTATTTCTTTTTATATGCAAAAAAATAGAAACAATTTTTCTACCATATTATTAATGAAATAAAGGATTATTTTGTAGCAACATCGCGAAAATCGGCATTTGTATGTGATCCTTGGCATACCTCGTTTAATTTAAAAAATATTTTCCACTTTTGCAATCTGTTTGCATCAACTACAATATGGGTAGTTGTTTTGTAAATAAAGGGCTATTTTGTTGCAGGATTGCAAAAAACTGCATTTGTATATAATCCACTGTATATTTCATTTAAATTTGGAAATATTTTCCGCTTTTGTAATCTGTTTGTCAACTACAATTTTTGTAATTATTTCATTTTTTATACAGAAAAACTATTTAAATGTATTATTAATTAAATAAAGGACTATTTTGCAGCAAAATTATGAAAAAATAGCATTTGAACGTAATCCTCTGTATATTCTGTTAAATTATGAAATTATTTTCTACTTATGTAACTGCATCAAAAGTATTCATTTTGTAGTAGGATTGATTCACTTTCTGAGTCTGTGTATATGAGCATTTTTTAAATCAACATATTTAAGGCTGCTGTCCATGATATATAGATTTCCTTTATGCTGTTATTAATTTGCATCTTGTATCATGTATTATGAAATAATTTAATCTTAAATTTAAAAATCAAGCTGAAATTTAAATAAACCATTCTGTTTACAAAACTAATTTCATTGTAAGAAAATTTGTTTCTCTTTTCGTTTCTTTTACTGAAAGAAATGCTAAAGTCTGTCTCATAAGTTTAAGCACAACTGGAAAATGGGGATTATTAGAGAACAATATAAAATAAAACAAAGTGACATTATTCATTCATTAGATACTGCAAATCCTTTTATATAATCCATATCAAAATGTATAAATTTTTTTTATCATGACTTTGATACAAAATAAAAAAAATAGCCGGTTATAGACTATCTCAAAAGTTTGAGCACGGTACAAAAAAAATTCTGGTATAAAACATACATAATGAAGTTACTTATTGATAGTATTTCCATGGTTTCATATAACTTCAAACAAACGTGTTTCCACTGACAAAATCAATTTTTGAAATATTTCTGGTTGCAGGGAGTACTATGCTTCCTCAATAGCCAATATAAGTTCCTTAACAGAGTTATATTGCTTTCTGTTTCTATTGTTATAAATTTCACAGGTTAAGATACCCCAGACATTCTTAATAGGGTTCATGTCTGTGCTCAAAAATGGCCTGTCCAGAATTCAGATATTTTGCTGTGAAAGCCATTGGTGGAACTGGAGGTGTGTATGGAGGCATTGTAATGTTGAAATTCCCATTCAGACCCACCAAGAAGTTCACCGAATGGAAGCAAATGTTGCTGAAGTGTTTCTTGATACTTCATTGAATTTTGTCTTCCTTGAATAATGGCAAAGGAGGTCAAAAACCCAGACCACTCGACTCACACTGAGGCATGAACAGTTCACTGAGTGACCAGGGCAAAGGAGGTCAGACCATTAAAACCAAATGCCCTCCAAATCATCACAGATTTACTGTCCTGTTGTCTGCTGAACAGGGTCCTTTCCCTTTTCCTGAGGTCGTATCATTAAGAGTTCCAGCCATCAGGGTTATCCAAATTCCATTTTTTCTCATCGCTGAATATTACCGAGATCCATTTGTCTCCATAAGACATGTACTTTCGAGCCCACTCCATTCTGCTCTTATGATGCTGTTTTACACATGGTTTGTGAGCCATTTTCTGCAGAACAATGTTGCTGTACTCCCTGATGTGTCTATAGACGTTTCAGGGTACACAATATATAGATGTATTGTGTCCTTTAAGATCTTTATGCAGAGGTTATTTTTTAGTCAACGTAAGGGCATGTTTTGTGTTGACACCAATCTCTGAATCTGTCGATCTGTCTGCATACATGTTACACAAGGCTGTCCACATCTTGGTTTTCTATCGAAATGGTAGTCCAGTCCCTGGCAAGTACTTGATATATACCATGCCACATGATTAAAATTATATTTTAATCATGCATTTAATGTTTGCTCTTCTATTTCGGCTTTAAATAATGAAATTAACTTTATCTTTAACATACCTGCCAACTTTTACGAATTTTTCGTAATTTTTACGAAAATTCTCTTATTTTACGATTTTACGCGCGTAATCGATTTCTTTACGATTTTTAATATTTTTTACTAATTACGCCTAAAAATCGCGCCAATTTGCCGATTTATCGCCAAATTTATATTTTTACACCAAAATGTCGCCAAGCATGCGTTCTCGTGTGACAAGCAATCCAAATGAACGCAGACAATGAACGCGGCAATGAACGCAGACGTTCTCGTGTGACAAGCTCTATTTATTCTGGTACTTCCAGCACGCAGCGTTCAAGAAACGGACGGCAGACAACGCTCGTCTTTCTAACCCGGAAGTGTAGGCATAAAATCCCCCACAGAAAGGAATAAAAAAAAAAGTTGTAGGTTGTAGATTTTTGTCTCCGTAATCACCGTGATGTATGTTATCATATATATCATTAATACATATGTTGTCATTGGACTCAAAGGGGAAACAGAAGAAAAACTTCGCACAGCATTTGAAAATATTTGTTTTACTTTTACCCCTTTTTGTTGAGAGTCCAAAATTACCAGTTTGCATCCATTTTCTTCTTCTAATGATTTCATATCAGAACAATAGATCTAATTTATTTTTATAGTGCGAATAAAAATAAAGAATTATTTTACTAAACAAATTATATTTCGCTTAAATTTTAAGATGAGCAATTCAGTCTTTTCTTTTCAGGCTTTGCTGAGAGTACATAATTGCCTTTTTCCATCCATCTCCATCCCCTGATTATTACACATTAACTTTACTAAACTAGCTTATTTTTATATTTCAGTTGATTATAAAGGTCACCTTTTTAATTATTTTCATATAAATAGTAATTTTTTTTTTTTCATCTCTGCAGCGGTTGCCGAGAGAACGCTATTATCCTTTTCCATCGATCTCCATCTCCCTATTGTTGCACATTAACTTGATTAAATTAACTTATTTTCATATTTTGGTTGATTATAAAGGCAAATTTTTTTATTATTTTCACATAAATAGTACGATCGTGAAATTCAGTTTTTTTTTCGCGAGCGTTTCCGAGATTGCGCAATTATCCTTTTCCATCGATCTCCTTCTCCTTATTGTTGCACATTAACTGGACTAAAGTAGCTTATTTTCATAGTTTGGTTGATTATAAAAGTTAATTTTTTAATTATTTTCATATAAATAGTACGATCATGAAATTCAATCTTTTTCTATCTGAAGCCCTTTCTGCCACATTTTTATGAAAAGATATTTTGAACAAAATAAACATTTTCTTTAAAATATACTGCCACCAATTTTTATTTATGTGTAGACACTAGACAATGCACATTTTAATAATACATGATAATTTTATGAATGTGTTTAAAAATATACTGCAGTTTAAGAACAAAAAATTTGTGTCTTCCCAATTGTAAAATAATTTTTTTTTGTGAAATTAAGTTTATAAATCCTGACTATTGTAATGATTTAATTTCGACAAAACTGACAAAATAAAAGCATGAGTTATTATAGATAACAAAATCATAGTTTAGAATTAATATAAAGGGATGTGTTAAAATTAAATTTGCCCATGTATTTAAACAACCCTGTTCTTAAACGCAATTGTCAAACTTGCATTTTCTAAATATAATAGAATTATATCATTTTTCATCATTACATAACGAATTATATCATCATTACATAACGAATTATATCATCATTACATAACGTAACTTTCTGTCAAAATATTTTGAGAGATGAAGGATACAATGTAAATAATGTACAAATGAACATGCATACAACTGTTTCCAAAGAGATCTCAAAACAGTTGTGTGTTTCACATATTTGTGCATTATTTACATTGTGTCCTTTGAAAATCAGATTTATGTCGATTTGTTCCGTAAAATTCATTTTACGCGCTATTCTGATTTTTTTTTCAAAAATCTTCTGATTTTTACTCCAAATAAGTTGGCAGCTATGCTTTAATCTTCACCATGAGGCAGTTTATTCCTATGAGTTTATTTATAAGATTTTTGCACATGTCCACCGTAAATGCATTCAACCTGATACTAAACTTGTTGCTGCTATTGAACGTCTTCCGTATAAATCCAGTTTCCCTTATCTTAAGATTTTCCATCCCCTTATTCAATTTTGCCATGAATGTGGTTTCAAACCAGCTCATTCTAATATTACTACCTTATTCAATCGTATTTGCACCGATAAGTTAGGGATATTGATAACTTTAGAAGCCATGCTGGGGTGTACGTTGTACCCCTGTTAACTCCTGATAATGACTATAAATTTTACATCGGTAGTACTAAACGTACTGTTGGTATCCTGTTAGCGGAACACGCTCGTGACGTCAGGAATGGTAAACTTTCTGCGGCTCTTGCCCAATGTGTTGTTAAAGATAACTTTCAGCCCGTCTTTGAAAAAACCTTCCATTCAATTCATTGTAATAGCCCACATAATATTCTTCTTTATGAATCCTTGTTTATTTATATCTACCTTGATTCAATTTGTAATTTTTATCCTGTTCAAATTTTAAGTTAGCCTGGCGACTCGTTTTCAACTCTGCATATCTCACCTCTTCACAGTTATCTGTGACATTTTATTGTAATTGTGCTTGGTTGCATTTTTGAATTGTGTCTTTCCTTGTAAAATATTTACAACTTGTTTAAATTAAATCCCTTGGGTATAACCTAGGGGTGCACAACCTTTATAGCAGAAGGGCCATTCACATGAAATAATAAGGCTGCCAAAGGCCAACATGCTCAATTCAATTTGAAAGTAAATATTAATAGTTTGCATTTGTATATATAGTAATAGTACAATATAAAAGTATTTTTAAAAAATATGTAAAGATTGGCCACAGTTAAGCACATTAGTGTGATGGTTGAGACTGAATTTTACCAACAATTTTTGGTATATTGCGTTCAAATCTAGTTGTTGATATTCTATAAGACAGATTGCAAGTATTGATCTGTCAATTTATTTCTTAATTTTGACTTATTTAGATTCATAAGGGAAAATGTTTGTTCACATATATAGGTACTACCAAACATGGTAGCACATATACTTGCATTATCTTTTAAGTGCAAAAATTCATCAGGTAGAGTTTTATAAAAGTCAATAATGTCTAAATCATGGAATCTAGACTTGCATAAGTCAGAAGTTTGTAAGTCAATGAGTTCCATTTGAACATTTTTGGGAGCTTCCTGAACTGGAACAGAAAATGGATCACCAAACAATTTCATTTTAACCTTATGCGACTCAAAATCTGTGAATCGCTTTTCAAATGAGCTAAACAGCTTGTTTATTTGTTCTGAATAATCCAGTGGTTTATCAGGAAATTTTTCCTTGTTTCATCAGGTAAGGAAAGTTGATGAAATTTTGACAACTTAGCTGTTTTGAGAACAGCTGGAGTTTTAGTTTGAATGCAGATACTACTACATTAGCCATTTGGTTAACAAATTGGTTTTTTCCCATCAATTTTTTGCTTAGGTCATTCAGATGGGCTGTCACATCAATCAAAAATGCTAAATCACACTTGAAAGATAGTTCCTTTAACATCCTAGTTTGCTTGCCTTTTTCTTCAAGGAATGGTATGATTTCATCAATCACGTCAGCAAACCTTTTCAATGCCTCTCCATGGCTCAACCACTGTACCTCACAGTAATATATCAGATCACTATGTGATGCATCTGTATGTTCTAACATCTCCTTAAATTGTCTGTGATTCAAACCATGTAAGCGAATAAAATTAATAGCATCACTCACTGCCTTCATTAAGCGGTCAAATCCCAGTTCTTTTGCGCACAGCTGTTCCTGGTGAATAATGCAATGATACCCGAGCAAATCTTTGTCTCGATCACCCAAATAGTTTCTCAGCAAACTCATCATACCATTCTGAACTTCAATCATAGCTGGAGCACCATCGGTGGTGATACTAACTAGTTTGTTATTATCGAAATTATGTGTGGAACACAAATTCAAGATGGAGGATAAAATATTTACTCCAGTTGTTCTCTCTTTCATTGAACTCATTCCAACCAGTTCTTCAGTTACCTCAAAATTTTCAGAAATCCCTCTAACAAACAAAAGCAGCTGAGCTGTTAAAGTGTTGTCTGTTGACTCATCAGCTGCTAGAGAAAAGTACTTAAATTTGGTGGCAGCAATCTGTAGTTGTTCATTAATATCATACGGTAAATTTTCAATTCTTCTTTGAATTGTCATTCTGCTGAGACTCTCATTTTTAAATTTGTTGGTGGCTTCAGCGCACAATTTCTCGGTAGCCAAGAAAATGCACTGCTTGGCAAAATCGCCATTAGTAAATGGGCTGCCACTTTTAGCGATTATGGCTGCGATATCCAAAGATACTTCAACACAGTTATCCAATTGTGCAGACTCTTTTGTAAACACATTCTTTTGTGCAACAAAAGAATGATGAAGAAATTCGATTCTGTGATTTCGATCTTCTCCCTCAAGCTTTGAAACTGCCGAGTGTTTCGTCTCGTAGTGCCACTTAATGCTATACTCCTTGCAAACATTAATCATAAAATTACATATCAAGCATGTAATTCGACTATCTTGCTCTACAAAAAAATACTTTGAAACCCAGGCTTCCGAAAACTTTCTATTATCGTCCGCTACCTTTCTTTTCATTTTCGATCTTTTCATCGTGGCAAATAAGTATTATATGAGACACATAACAACGTGTACTTGCGAAGTCAAAAGTACATCAGCACAAATTATCCAAGCTGCCCTTCGGAAGCAATTTTTTTCTCCCTGCTCCTAGCGTATGCGTACAAGCACACTCGCGCCTACGCTGTATAGGCTAGAAAAGTTATTTCCCGCTCAGGCGGTGAAACTCGTGAAACTATCTTCGGTGAATGCCGGACTTTACTCTTAGCTCATTGCCAAATCATTGAAAATTTTTTCTTCTCACCAACCCATTCTAGAGCCATAGTAAAATCGCGATAACTGATGAGCCCTCGACGGGCCACAGGTTGTGCACCCCTAGTATAAACCCTAAATTTGTATTTGTAATTGATTAATTTTCCATCCATCTCAATCTTCTACATATTGCATTTTTGATTGACTAAACTAGCTTATTTTCATATTCTTATTAATTATTGTGGTTAATTTCTTAATTATTTTTGCATAAACAGTGCGATTGCGCAATTCAGTTACTTGCGTGAATTGTCAGAGTATGTTAGTATCTTTTCCCATCCATCTCCATCATTTAAATGTTGCATATTAGATCGACTAAACTAGTTTATTTTCATATCATGGCTAATTATTAAGGTTAATTTTTTAATTATGTTTGCAAAATACAAATTTTTCTATTTTGAAAAATGGATAGTATGAACTCTGTGAAGGAATATTTTCCAAAAAGTGGTATTAAACATACCTGCCAACTTTTACGAATTTTTCGTAATTTTTACGAAAATTCTCTTGTTTTACTATTTTACGCGCGTAATCGATTTCTTTACGATTTTTAATATTTTTTACTAATTACGCCTAAAAATCGCGCCAATTTGCCGATTTATCGCCAAATTTTTATTTTTACACCAAAATGTCGCCAAGCATTTGGATTGCTTGTCACACGAGAACGTTTGCGTTCTCGTGTGACAAGCAATCCAAATGAACGCAGACAATGTACGCGGCAATGAACGCAGACGTTCTAGTGTGACAAGCTGTATTTATTCTGGTACTTCCAGCACGCAGCGTTCAAAAAACGGACGGCAGACAATGCTCGTCTTTCTAACCCGGAAGTGTAGGCATAAAATCCCCCACAGAAAGGAATCAAAAATAAGTTGTAAATTTTTGTCTCCGTAATCACCGTGATGTATGTTATCATATATATCATTAATACATATGTTGTCATTGGACTCAAAGGGGAAACAGAAGAAAAAACTTCGCACAGCATTTGAAAATATTTGTTTTACTTTTATCCCTTTTTGTTGAGAGTCCAAAATTACCAGTTTGCATCCATTTTCTTCTTCTAATGATTTCATATCAGAACAATAGACCTAATTTATTTTTATAGTGCGAATAAAAATAAAGAATTATTTTACTAAACAAATTATATTTCGCTTAAATTATAAGATGAGCAATTCAGTCTTTTCTTTTCAGGCTTTGCTGAGAGTACATAATTGCCTTTTTCCATCCATCTCCATCCCCTGATTATTACACATTAACTTTACTAAACTAGTTTATTTTTATATTTCAGTTGATTATAAAGGCCACCTTTTTAATTATTTTCATATAAATAGTAATTTTTTTTTTTTCATCTCTGCAGCGGTTGCCGAGAGAACGCTATTATCCTTTTCCATCGATCTCCATCTCCCTATTGTTGGACATTAACTTGATTAAATTAACTTATTTTCATATTTTGGTTGATTATAAAGGCAAATTTTTTTAATTATTTTTACATAAATAGTACGATCGTAAAATTCAGTTTTTTTTCGCGGGCGTTTCCGAGATTACGCAATTATCCTTTTCCATCGATCTCCTTCTCCTTATTGTTGCACATTAACTGGACTAAAGTAGCTTATTTTCATAGTTTGGTTGATTATAAAAGTTAATTTTTTAATTATTTTCATATAAATAGTACGATCATGAAATTCAATCTTTTTCTATCTAAAGCCTTTTTTCTGCCACATTTTTATGAAAAGATATTTTTGAACAAAATGAACATTTTCTTTAAAATATACTGCCACCAATTTTTATTTATGTGTAGACACTAGACAATGCACATTTTAATAATACATGATAATTTTATGAATGTGTTTAAAAATATACTGCAGTTTAAGAACAAAAAATTTGTGTCTTCCCAATTGTAAAATAATTTTTTTTTGTGAAATTAAGTTTATAAATCCTGACTATTGTAATGATTTAATTTCGACAAAACTGACAAAATAAAAGCATGAGTTATTATAGATAACAAAATCATAGTTTAGAATTAATATAAAGGGATGTGTTAAAATTAAATTTGCCCATGTATTTAAACAACCCTGTTCTTAAACGCAATTGTCAAACTTGCATTTTCTAAATATAATAGAATTATATCATTTTTCATCATTACATAACGAATTATATCATCATTACATAACGTAACTTTCTGTCAAAATATTTTGAGAGGTGAAGGATACAATGTAAATAATGTACAAATGAACATGCATACAACTGTTTCCAAAGAGATATCAAAACAGTTGTGTGTTTCACATATTTGTGCATTATTTACATTGTGTCCTTTGAAAATCAGATTTATGTCGATTTGTTCTGTAAAACTCATTTTACGCGCTATTCTGATTTTTTTCAAAAATCTTCTGATTTTTACTCCAAATAAGTTGGCAGCTATGATTTAATGCAATGATTTAAGCAAATAAAAAGGAAACCATTTTGGCAGGAATATAATTCAGTGCTATATATATATACATATATATATATATATATATATATATATATATATATATATATATATATATATATATATTTTTATTAAAGATCAATATTTATTACTTTCTTTAGTGAAAACCTGTGTTTTACCAAACATAAATATTTGTTTTCATTATAAAGTAATTTTCAGCGGATAATATCTTTATATATTTTTTGTTTTATAATTTATTGCCCTGAAATTTTATAAAATTGGCGTCCTGAATTTTCATATTCTATCAGCACTATGCCTGATATTTAATGCAGTATTTTTTTTTTTGGGGGGGGGCATTAAGATTTAATAAATTAATCAAGAATTAATATTATCAAGTTATTTTTTTATATTTGCTACTAACACTGTTTTAATTCAAAAGATATTTCATGAATTTTTTTTTCCAGATAAGTTTAACCCTTTCGGGACGATTGGCATGCCCGCGTGTCGGCTGCGAACTTGCATTCAAGGACGGACGGCACACACTCGTGACGGAGGAAACTTTACCGTAAACGGAGAGTGGCACGCATGCCTGCCTTCACGTGGAACGTTTTAATGTGTCTACTAGATGGCGCTAAATGTCCGTGGAACTAACTTCAATGTATTTTGCAGATGCATGACCTTGGCATAAGAAGGATCCAATGAATTATTTCTCCATTTGGAGCAGTGAAACATGATTTTGTAATATAAACAGACAGCAATTCTCGCAGCATCAACAATTTTATAATTGTATTTCGGGTTTTGTTTTTATTTCAGCATTACGATTTCATTGGTGAATCATAGGAATATAAGAGAGTATTCTTTTTTTGTTTGGGTTTTAAAGGCAGTGAACTTATTCGTTTATTTCGGATAAAAGAATGGGAGCAACTAAAGAGTATTTTGTATTCAGATTTGTATGAAAAATATACATCAAATAGAAAATAAATATTTCTTTTATTTCTGAAAAAAGTAGATTTCTGTGTTGAATAGGTGATTTTTAGTGAATTTTTTTCAAGAGTTCGGCTTAGTGCAAAAAATTTGCCGTCCTGTGGAAACAGTTCGGAAGCGAAGTGCTCAGTCTTTTGGGCTGCAGCAGCTTCGGAATGCCACCGCCGCGAAAGGGTTAAAGCATAATGTACTTAAAAATGGTACAGTATTTTAATGTTTTAAGCAAATATTAAGTGTCATGTAAACAATATATTTGCAACAAAATAGTCTCCTGCTTTTTCTGTTTGGAAGGTTGGCATGTCTGAGTGCAACTGTTCGGAACTGCCTGAAGAATTAATTGTAAAATGTAATATATTAATGGAAAAAGAAATGTAGTTCTGTAAATGTTTCTGTGTAAATTTTGTCATGTATAGTATATTCTTAAGAATTGTGCTTTATTGCTTTAAAATATACAAAATTTATATGTGGAGAGGGGGGGGGGGGGAGGCGGCGGTCCACAACTATTTTGCGCATACACAAAAAAATCCTAGGACCGATCGTGTGCCTTTCTGCTTTTTCTGTATTCCCCTAGGTCCGGAAAACTGTGCAAAGAGTGAAATCGTGAAGGCTCTAGGCTGGGGTGAAGGCTTCATTTAAATTATTGGTAGATCCTAATAAAAAACATTAATAACCAATTTAAAAATTGTTTTGCAGTATTTTGAAACAAAGTAGAATTCCTTGTATTTATAAATTGAAAAGATCATGATACAGTGAAACCCCGATTTTACGTATCCCGTTTCTTATGTTATCCCGCTTCTTGTGTCATTATTCATTTGTCCCTTTAAATAACCTATTGCACGATTGTGTCGAATTTCTTCTGCAAATTGCACAAGCAAGCTGCAGCCTTGTGACTTGGGGATTATCCGATCTTTCAAAATTAACTATAGAAAGTTATTTATGAAAAAGACTCTCCTCTGGCAATCTTTAGGATGCTTTGAATGAAAAAATAAATGTACTGGAAGCTTTGCATTTGATTTCTTCTGCATGGGATAGAGTAGAGAAAATGTGTATTTCTCGTGTTTTTGAGAAGTGTGGATTTTCAAAGTCAACTGACGAATCTCTAGAAGAACAACCCAAAGAAATTGATGAGGAGAATTTCTTGGCAGAACTTGGTTATCCAGAAATAGATCTTCTGGAGTATGTTGACTGCTATAGAGATATTATTACATCAAAAATTCAGACAATATCCGATCTGATGCCATCAGATGAGAGTGAGGAAGATGATGATGACGAACCAACACCCAGCTTGCTCTCACCGGCAGAAGTGATGGAAAGTTTAAAATCTTTGAAGAGCTTTTTAGCTGCATATGAAAACCAAGAACTTAATTTTCAGAAACTTTTAAGTATTGATTTTTAATCGATGGAATCTACAATAACTTTAAAGCTAGTTTTACCAATCTGTGACAAATATGGTTTTTCTTTTGTTTGTTCAGTTGCATGATAATTTTTTTCAACTTTTGCAGCAGCATTGCATATAAATTGTAACTTTGCAAAAAATTTCAATTCGAATTTGCACTATAATGTGTTTTAGCAGGGTTACCACTAAGTCAGGAAAAGAGGGGGAGAATTTCTCTCCTTCCAGAAAATTTTGGAAGAGATTTTCTGTCATAAGGAGAGAAACTTAAAATTTCATTTTTTTTTTACCATGCTAATTTAGAAAGTAATAAAAAAGAAAGCATTAACTATAACTCATATACTTTTTCGACATTTAAATTTTTTAATTCTTAAAAAGAGCTAATCTATAATAAAATATAACATCACACACAAATGGGAAAATCTAAATTGTAGTACAAAAAGAAAATTAGTACAAGAACCAAATGTAATGACTTATTGGTACCGACTAAGTTTTGTTTCATTAAAAATTCTCTCAGCCTCATCATAATTGAAAGATTCTAAATCAACACATCCATCAGAAATGCGTATGAGGTTACTGAGAGTTTCTGAATTAAGCTTATTTTGAAATTTGCTTTTTATTCTGTTTAGAGTGCTGAAACTCCTTTCTACAGAAGCAGAGCTAATAGGTATGACTAGATAAGATTCATAAATTATTGCAGTATTGGGATCAAATCAGCATATTTGTTGATAAATATTGTATTTCTTAATTAAAAATTTATCCATTGGGGTCACCAACCGGTAATATCAGCGATCTTCCACTATATAAGTATTTAGGGTTACTGTTTATTTGCTATCACAACACCCCCCACTAGTTTCCCCCACGTGACAAGGAAGTGTGAGCGAGACGTCAATCAACTCTCCCTGTGGCTATTTTTAGAATTCCATAGGCAGCAAGAGAAATTAGGCTTTGTGGTCATCGGGCATCGGATTTCGCGGTATCCAATTTGAAGGAAAAAATAATTTTAGGCCGGAACTGGAGAGAAATTCTCGTGCAGCCTAAATTTTTCTGAGAGATTTTTTATGGATATCGCGAGAATCTTGCGGTTTCGCGTTGAAATGGGACCCCTGTGTTGTAGTCAGGAGTGCAGTTTATAAGGGGTGTGGTGCTGAAATTGCCCTCCTCCCATATAAGGATTTTCGAGTTATTATGTTTGTTATATAAATTTTTCTGTTGAATTATATTTCTATCTTTGAAGCATTAGTAGTCTATTAGCCCTATGAAATGTTTGAAATAGCATGAATTTGCAGTTTGCCATACATTGCACTTGAAATTAACCATAAATCGAATTTATTATCGTAATCATTGTTTACATTATAAATTTGATTTAAAAAATGTTCATTTCTATATTGATATTATATTAAAGTTAATGATGGACAGCTATTGACAAGACCTAATTACCATGGATTGGGAAATGCTGTTACAACTATAGTCAAAGAAGAAGGTATACGTGGGCTGTATCGAGGTGTAACCCCAAATTGTATGGGTGCTGGAGCATCATGGGGATTTTATTTCCTTTTGTAAGTATTTTGCATTTGTATCCTACTGAATCTACAATTTTTAATCTACTTGTACATGTGTATAAGATTTAGAATATTGTTTTATTGTATTATGCTTATGAAAATATTGCTTAATCCTGTATTACATCCATCTGATTTTTGGTCCAAAAGGCATGGTTGGTCTGAAAAAACCCAACCCACCTGGGCTTTTGTAAAAAAAATCTGGGTATTTTCAGATATTTTCTGGAAACTTTTAAACTATGATTTCCACATGCATGTTGCATATGCATAATATAAATTGATTATTTTTCAGTGAAACTTGTATAAATATATACAAAGATATAAAATTTGTAAAATCTATTAATAATGTGACTAGTATGCTGCACATAAGAATAAGATATGTTATGCCAACTACAAGACTTCTTTCATGTAATTCCAAAAAATCTAATGTGGACAGCATACGACTTTCTCTACACAATTCAATGAATTTTCTTCTTTCACAGCAAGAAAATGATGTACAAAATCCATGGCACAATGTTTCTAACATTAAGTCAAACAGTTGCCATTTTCTGGATGACAACATATTAAACTATTTTGAAGTGCCCTATATTTCAAGCAAATCTAACTCTGCATATTGATAGCATCCGCTAAGCATTATAGTCTTAATACACTAATTTGGCATCATTTTTTAAAATTTTGCAATTTTAACTATATTTTAGTCAATTTGACACTATTAAAAAAATCCTCAAATTGGTGGTATTTTGCAGAATTGATTGCCAGGTTCACCAAATTTATTGCCAAGCATGGATGGAAGTGCTTAAAAAAAATCTAAATGATTATTGGCAAATTGTTGGGTGTCAAAATACAAGTATACTAAAGTTTATTATATATTCCAGTTACAATGCTATCAAAGCTTGGATGTTAGAAGATGGAGCAAAGAAAAGTTTAGGAGCTGGAAGTCATATGTTAGCTGCTGCTGAAGCAGGTTTGTTTGGTTTTCTTTTTTTATAGTTTGCTTTCCTTCATCTTTAACTTATGATTTAATGAGTAGCTCAAGGGTAAGTTCTTTATAGTTTCGATGTACCTGTGTCTAAAAGATAACCATTCTGGCTATTATTAAATCCTCAGCTTATGGTTTGTAATGATTTAAAATTTTTCTAAACTAGAAG
Organism: Amaurobius ferox; assembly: GCA_951213105.1. Lineage (NCBI taxonomy): Eukaryota > Metazoa > Arthropoda > Arachnida > Araneae > Amaurobiidae > Amaurobius > Amaurobius ferox. The sequence goes on along the minus strand of OX578142.1, from coordinate 112,198,971 downwards.
CTCCAGACAGCTTATATATTAAGTGCTTCAAAGGACTGTAGAATATGAAGTCTGAATCATTTAATAAAATCACATTTAGTTATACTATTACAAAAATAATGAATGATTTTATTAAATGTTAGCAAAATATTTATATTCTGCCACCTTTTTTATTACATTAGTATCTAAAATTAGAGGTATCACTTGTAATATATATTTGCTAAACTGTCTTAAATTCTAATATATATAGAAACTCAAAGTATTAAATATTCAATACAATCTGTAGCATCCATAGATGTCGAAAACCCAGACCACTCGACTGGCCCTAGGGCTTACAGCAGCTGTTTGAGTGGTCAAGCATCCATAGATGTAAAAAAGCAAGAAAACTGTCACCAAAGATAGGATAAAAAGTAATAAAAATCATAACTACATTCATTAAAGAATGCTATCGCCTGCACCTCATACTCTTTTGCCATGCTCAATGTCTCATCTCCTTGTTGCAAATATTGTGACTGAGAAATTCTGAGGCAGTAATTCTTATTCTTCAGAAATAGTAGTTTTGAGTCCTTGGAATGTGGATGAAAGGAATTGGAAAATTAATTCATCATTCTAGGCCACACTTTGCACATTCCATGGTGTTTAAATCAGGTGAGTGTGCAAGGTACTAAGAACTCTTCCTTAAGGAATTGGATAAAAGAAACAAGAAAGATCAATCATGCATAAAACATTGATTATAAAACACTTTCCAACTTCAATGCAATTTTATATAAACATCTCTAAAATGCAGTACATTCCTTGGTAATAGTTTTAAAATTATCACAATACTACATTAATTTATTATATTTGAAAACTTAAAACTTCATCGAAAAAAATTAACCTCATTCAAATGATGGCATTGAATTATAAATTGTCTGGTTTAAACATCTCTAAAATGCGATACATTCCTTGGTAATATTATTAAAATTATCATAATACTACAATAATTTATTATATTTGAAAACTTCGTCGAAAACAAATGAACTTTATTCAAATGACGTCATCTAAATATAAATCGACTGGCTCTCTCTAAAAGCAGCATTTCATTCATAAACGTTACTCCATTCCTTTCATTCATCGCAATACTATAATAATTTATTTTATTTAAAAACTTAAAACCATGGAGGTACAAGTAATTTAACTCTATGCTTAAAACTTCATCGAAAAAATCGTATAGTTCTCTGTGTAAAATCAATGAATGTTTCATTCATATCAGCTATATTGCAGACTCCATGAGTTAAATAATTTTGTGTTAAAGAAATGCAGCAATTCTTATACAACTCATTCTACGGGCGCGGTAGCCCATTGGTTAGCGCGCTGGAGTCGCACTCGGTAGGCCCGGGTTCGATTCCAGCCACTGCCAAAACTGCCGCCGTGTTCATGCGGAGTACGATCACGTTAAACATGTGGGTCCGAAAGTCCTTCCGAGAGGTTGGTGGTAGGGGAAGGAGGGTACGGTCCCTGTGGATGCCTCCCCCACTGGGTTCCGGTCTAAATTGGGTGGCACTTCCCGACCGTCCAAACAGTTACCTTAAACCTTTCTGGTAGGTCGGACGGTCTGGGTTTCAACAACAACAACTCATTCTACATATTTTGCTGGTTACATTCTCCATAAGTGAAAATTACACTTTATTGTAAAAATAATCAAAGTTTGAGGATCATTTAAACTCAAATACATTGTAATTGCGTTGTTTCAGTATGTAGATGCACAGAATTTAAGCAAAAATAAAGCGGTTTTAGGATGGATACAACACTAAATATGAATTAAAAAGAACTTTAAAAATCATGATTTTGACACAAGATGGATGCCATATTTTATTTTGAAGTGGGTCGCGTGATCTCTTCATATAATGGTTACGTGATCTCTTCATATAAAGGGTGTAATTATTTTTTTTATATATTTTATCATGGGATAATTTGAATATTTTCCTAGAACTTTCGAAGCAATTTGTGAATTTTAAATTTGCTTAAAAAGTGTTTGAAGAATTAGGTTCCATAGGATTCAATGTATTTCATTTTTTCAACCCGGGTTTAATCCAAAACTAATTGGGTGATATTATTCATTTATATTCCCATAGATCCCACAGACCGTCTGAACAACATACTAAAATTTCATTTTGATAGTTATTTTTATGGCAGTTATCATGCTGACGGACGGACAGACAGACAGACAGAATGAACAAAGTCATAAATACTTTTCAACTATGCTGTAAAGTGTTAATAAAGCATGAAAGTTGCATATGCATCTTTGTGGTATATAGAAAAAGAGCATTTTTTTAAAAAATAAAGCCAGATCTATTGAAGGAGATTACACCCTTCAGCACATGAAAAGAATATATTTTTTTTTAAATTCACAAAATTTCTTTTATTAATAGTATGGATTCTGTTTAAAATTTCTTTGAAAGAGAATTTTTTTTTATCTTTCCAGTAGTGTCATAATATAGCAACTTTGTGATAATATTTTTAGTTGCCAAACAACTTATTTCTGTGAAAATTGTCCAAAATCATGCTAAAACATAAAATAACTAAAAAACTGATTCAAATTAAAAAAAATCTTACCGAGGCTCATTATCCTGGATCCTGCAGTACCTGTGTACCAAATTTTATGACCATATAGCAGTAAAATTTTTTGTTACAGATGACATCTTCCTTTATTAAAGGCCCACAACTCTTTAAAATAAGACATTTATAGCCGTGTAGAGAAATACGAATTGTCCCAGCATATCTAGAGTGGATGATTCCAAAACTATGAATCATGTTCTCATTGTAGATAGCAGTATCTGCTGTTGTTGTTGAGACCCAGACCGTCCGACCTACCAGAAAGGTGTAAGGTAACTGAATGGACGGCCGGGAAGTGCCACCCAATTTAGACCGGAACCCAGTGGGGGAGGCATCCACAGGGACCGTACCCTCCTTCCCCTACCACCAACCTCTCGGAAGGACTTACGGACCCACATGTTTAACGTGATCGTACTCCGCATGAACACGGCGGCATTTGTGGTAGCGTGCAAATCTAGCGCGCAAACCACGGGGATACCGCACCCGAGATGGCCAACAGCACGCGGTGTTCCGAGGTGGTCACCCACCAAGTACTAACCGCGCCCGATGCTGCTTGACTTCGGTGATCTAACGAGAACCGGTGTTTTCAGCACGGTACGGCCGTTGGCCTGATAGCAGTATCTGTGGAAAAGTTTTGCACTTTATCTGCTTCTCATCTTAGAATAGCTGATAATTGTCATTGCAGCAAGAAAAACTTACTATGTGCATCAAACTTTGCAAACCTGTGACGACTGATGAGCAGTCATACCATGCATCCAGCTTTAAATGTTAAGATTGAGCTTAGATTGTAATAACCAATTTTTTAATGAAATTATGTCTCAATTATGATTTTTAGTACTACATTATTGAAACTAACGGAAATTAAATAGTTGATTGAATATAAAATTGTAACTAAAAATAAAATGTAGTTTCTTTTTATTGAACAAAAAGTACCGTTACAACTTTTTTTAATACTAATGGTGGCTACACGTCAAATCTTCAAATCGATCAACTTATAAAACAGAATGACAAATTAATAGATCACAGAAGCCACTTTATTAAAAACATCCTTCAGACATACATACAATTTAAAAAAAAGCCAGAGCGCTTTCTGGTTATCATATCCTTCCTCAGTAGCGTTAAAATAAGAAAAATTGCCAATATGCTTAAATACAATCCACTACCGGCAAGTGTAATTTGCATATTCTAAAATTGACATTGATTACCATCAGGGTGGTCACAGACCGGGAAATATCAGGGAAATTTGTGAATCTGGAAATTTCAGGGAAATATCAGGAAATTTTCTACCAATACCATACCTGCCAACTTTTACGAATTTTTCGTAATTTTTATGAAAATTCTCTTGTTTTACGATTTTATGTGCGTAATCTATTTCTTTACGATTTTTGATATTTTTTCCTAATTACGCTTGAAAATCACTCCGATTTATCGCCAAATTTATATTTTTGCGCTAAAATGTCAAGCATTTGGGTTGCTTGTCACACGAGAACGCAGATGTTCTCATGTGACAAGCTCCATTTATTCTGGTACTCCCAGCACGCAGCGTCCAAGCAATGGCGGCAGACAAAACTCATTTTTCTAACCCGGAAGTGGAGGCATAAAATCCCCCATAGAAAAGGGATAAAAAATGAGTTGGAAATTTTTGCCTCCGTAATCACCGTGATGTATGTCATCATATATGTCATTAATACATATGTTGCCATTGGACTCAAAGGGGAAACAGAAGAAAAAGCTTCGCGCAGCATTTGAAAATCTTTGTTTTACCTTTACCCCTTTCATAACAGTATATTGTTTTTATGAGATGCCAACTTTTACAGATTTTCTGTAGTTTGTACTGATTTTTACTTCATCTTACGGATCACAGACTAATATACGGATTTACGGACATTACTTCCAAAACTACGAAAAATCTTATGAAATCCATGCATCCCACCATTCAATTCGTATTCTCTGCTTTGTTGAGAGTCCAAAATTATCAGTTTGCATCCATTTTCTTCTTCAAATGATTTCATATCAGAACAATAGACCTAATTTATTTTTGTAGTGCGTGTAAAAATAAAGAAGTATTTTATTAAACAAATTATATTTCGCTTGAATTATAAGATCCGCAATTCAGTCTTTCTTTTCGGGCTTTGCTGAGAGAATTGCCTTTTTCCATCCATCTTCATCCCCTTATTATTGCACATTAACTTTACTAAACTAGCATATTTTCATATTTTGGTTGATTATAAAGGTTATCTTCTAATTATTTTCATATTAATAGTGAATTTTTTTTTTTTTTTTGCGGCCGTTGCCCAGAGAACGCTATTATTCTTTTTCATCGATCTCCATCTCTTTTTGGGCTTTGTTGAGAGTACACAATTGCCTTTTTCCATCCGTCCCCATCCCACTATTATTGCACATTAACTTTACTAAACTAGCTTATTTTCATATTTTGGTTGATTACAAAGGTTATATTTTTAATTATTTTCATATAAATAGTGATTTTTTTGCGGCGGTTGCCGAGAGAACGCTATTATCCTTTTCCATCGTTCTCCATCTCCCTATTGTTGCACATTAACTTGACTAAACTAACTTATTTTCATATTTTGGTTGATTATAAAGGCTAATTTTTTTAATTTTTTTCATATAATCATGAAATTCAGTTTTTTTTTCGACATTTTAAATTTTCGAAAAGAATGTGCAGCATGTTTAAAAGCTTTCACTGAAAAATTACTGGAGCGATCTCCACTCTTTTATCCGCTAACCAAAGCAGTTACTTGTTTTGACCCAAGTGTGGCATGAAATGAAAGCCTTGGGGAAAAATGAATCAAAAACCTTTTAACTATTTTAGAAGACTTAAGATTTGTATATGACAGGATTAAGACATCAGTGGGAGATGTGAAGAATTTTGAAATATCTAAATCGCTTATACATAGCTTCAAAAATGCTCGTTCTTCGTTAACTGAGGCCACTAAAAGAAAGGAAAATGAAATATTGGATAATGAAAGGGAAGAAGCTAAAAAGAAGAAAAAATTGTTAACAAAAGAACTGAATAATAAAATCGCATTAATTCAGGAAAATGCCACTAAAGAAATCAGTGCTTTGATGGAAGAGATTAAATCAATAAATGGATAATTTTTGTAAGAGAATTTTTTTGCACCCCAAAGAACTCTGATCATCCAAAATATATTAACTGTAGAAGCAGCTAGTTGTTTGAAAACTAAAAGTAGTACAAATTTAAAACTGAAAATTTGTAAGTAACAATTTATTAATTCTAATACTTTGACTTCGATAAAAAAAACTTCAGCTTCTGATAACAATGTCCATAAATTATTCACAATTGAATACCATATTGAATTTGCATGCAGTATGCAAATTACATTAAGAAAAATTGCTTTTAAATGTTTTATAAAATAGTAGTTATACAGGTTTGCTTATTAAATAATTTGGTTTCATAATGTCCATATGCGTCATTTATCCTTGAATCCTGTAAGAGTAGAAATCTAAAACTGTTTGTGATCTGTTTTGATTTTGTACATTAAATTTATTGTTTTTGATGAGACTTTTAATATTACTAAATTGAATTTATTAAATTTCTAGTATAGTGAGACCTGCTTAAGCCAGAAGGATTGGAAATTTATTCCGTAATCGACAGGTTTCGGCCTTATAAAAGTGAACATATAAACCAACTCTTGAAGGACGGCCGACTGTTTCTGTTTTAAACAAGATTCCAGTTTATGGAGTTTCCAGCTTATACAGGTTTCACTGTATGTCAAAAAAAAAAAAGTTTTATGATGAACAAATTTGTACTTAATAAAAAAAAAATCGTTATCAGGGAAAATTATAGAATGAATAGGGAAATATCAGTGAATTATCAGGGAAATTTAAAATGGATTTTTTGTAACCACCCAGTACCATAAAACATATATGTTTTGCAGTAATATCAATTTTAGGATATGCAAATTCAGCTTGCCGGTAGTGGATTGTATTTAAGCATGTTGGCAATTTTTCTTATTTTAACGCCATTGAGGAAAGGTATGATGATACCCAAAAGCGCTCTGGCTTTTTTAAAGATTGTCTTAAGGATGTTTTTAATAAAATGACTTTTGTGATCTATGGATTTGTCATTGTGTTATATAAGTTGATCGAACTTTTTTTAAGCTCAGTATTTCTCTATTCAGAATTTGTTTTCTATATAGTTATTTTTCCTCTAGGTATTATAACACTTTTTATAACCAATCCAATCTGGGTTGTGAAAACAAGGATGTGTCTACAGTATTCAACAGCTACGGGCTTACCAGCATCAAAGCATTATAATGGTATGGTGGATGCTCTAATCAAAGTATATCGACATGAAGGCATTCCAGGAATGTACAAAGTAAAGTACCTTTTGTTTTGATGACATACCAAGTTTTCTACATATGTTCTGTAAAATTTTTCATATTAAATTTGTCATCAGTTTGCTCTCCCTTTACAATCTGCTTTCAGTAAGTTCAATTCATTGGGATTCCTTGCAGTGGCATGCAGTGGTATTTTGCTTTAGGCAAGCACTACATTCAGTTTTGGAATATAAAAACAAGAGGATAAAATGTATTATTACAAAACATTTATTATTACTGTTGGATTTACTTATAGATAAATTCAAATCTTCTACTTTTCTTTGCAAACATGTTAATGACATTTCCATGGTAACTGGAGTTTTTTCTCATATTTGAAAAAAAGTTTTTCTCATATTTGAAGATATAACAAAAATTTGTATTTGTGCTACAAGATGGCAGCATTGTCACATATAAGAAAACAATTGACAGATTACTTCTAAGATCAGATTTATTTCATGCTTATTAGATTTCAAATTAAAAAAAAAACTTAATTATAAATTTATTTAATGTCTAATTTCACTTACTAACAGATTTGCTGGAGAAAATAAAAATTTTCCGATGATAGAAATGGGCAAACAATGAATTTATTACAGAGCTGGTACCATGCATTTAAATAGCAGACCCTAAAGTAATGCACATTTTGCTTTTGATTCTGATCATGGCTCTGGCATTGGTGTCATAAGTGTGACGTCGTGATTGAATAGGTTAATTCAGGGTTTGTATGCTTCCTACTTTTTCCTATCTTAATAATGTTTATTTATTTCCTATTTCTTTGGGCTTTTTCTTACATTTTAAATAGAAAGTTATTTTTATATATTATACCAATCCGGATATCTTGTATCGTTGTCTGATGGCAGAACACGTGACAAGCAATGGTAAAAAGAGATCACGTGATCTGGCGAATGCTGATGGTAGCAGAGATGGTAATCAATAAGAATTTTCTTTAATTCTTAGGGATTTCGGAACAAAATTACGGACTACGGAAAAGACCTGTAAAATTATGGAAAACACTTATTTGTTTCCATCTTTCTTTCTTATTCCCATCTATCTCCATCCTGTGATTATTGCATATTAAAGTGACAAAACTTACATATTTTCATATTTTAGCACTTTATCCGCAGCTTCGCCAGTCCAATAGTTAAAAAAACTACAACTGAAAAATATAAAAAAAAGTCTGGATTTTAGAGGTTGTACTGTGTGTATGTAAATCTAATCATTAGCTATTTGCTCCAAATTAAATGCCTGGATAGTAATAAGTGTACACTATCACATATTAATCGTATCAAAAGTCTGACATATGTGCAATTTTCCCACCTTATTTGTAGATCGCAATATAAATACGATGGAAACACCATAAAATAAACACCGCCCCAGCGGGCAAAAATAAAAATGTTCAAATACTAAAAAAACTAACTTCTGTTACACAAAAGAATGTGCAAAATAAAAAAAAATCACTTCTGCGGGTAAAGAAAAAAGTTTAAAACACTAATAAAGCTGTTAAGACATATATCTAAAAAGCAAATAAAATCAAAGCAGGCTATGGCTCCAAAAAACAGTGTTATCCACACTTTAAATGCTTTCGATCGTAGTGGTCGCTTCTCGGTTAGTTTCTGAACTTTTGGGTTTGTCTCACCAAAAACATCCGCAACTACTTCCACTTCCTTTCATTTGGTCCATTCCATCGCGGTTTATCATGTGGTAAGCATTCAGGCTGGAGACGCCCATACTCCCATGAAGAGTATTTTAGCTGGCGGACTTCAAAATTTGTGAGTTGCCTTTTTTTTTGCTTGTTTGTGCATTTGTGCATTATATTATTCATGATTGTGTTATTTTATGATATTTGAGTTGAATTTTGTCTTCATAAGTCGTTTTTCTGTGAATCTCGTTTATACCATTGTTGGGCACAGATTGCATAAAATTTTAATCACGTGTTTTTATGCCTGTCTAGAATGTGGCCCTGAAGACATTTCTGGCAGATATACTATTCATTGATTTAGTTTCTTTTTCCTGGCCATTCCATGATCTACTTTTCCAGCCCTTCCTTGTTACGTTTTACTTTCTGCTTTTGATGTAATTAAATACTCTTATTATATTACCCACGGTTTGATGCTGTGTATACTGATTTGCACTCCTGCACATTTGTTTTTATTATTTTAATATTTATATACACACAGGGTGTTCAGTACTATCGGTGCCCAATGGCTATTTCCTTAACCGCTAGTCACAGAGATACACTTCCAATTGCAAAAATGTTTTAAATTTTAAAATCTATTATCTTAAAAACAGTTTAAATCAATAAATGCATTTCTGAAAGAAATACGAAATATAAATTTATATACAGTCCCCCTGTCCTACCAATTATATTTAGGAAAATCATCTGCATATAATTTTATGTGAAATAAAAAAAAAATTATCCTTTTACGACCAAAATTGACAGATTTCTAGCTGTTTAAAGTTGGAGCATTTTTTGTGCTGAGAAATGGTCAATACGGTCCCTGATTGGTTGGTTGCCTGAAATGGGACATTTTTTTGTGTGGAAAAGCGACTTAAGTCATAAAGTTTAATGCTCCATAACTCTGTGAATTTTGGTCATAAAAGGAATTTTTTTTTTTTTTTTTTTTGCATGAAATTGTATGAGGATGATTTTCCTAAATATAATTGGTAGGACCGGGGGACCGTATAAAAATTTATATTTCGTATTTCTTTCAGAAATGTATTTATTGATTTAAACTGTTTCTAAGAAAATAGATTTTAAAATTTAAAACAATTTTGCAATTGGAAGTATATCTCTGTGACTAACGGTTGAGCAAATAGCCATTGGGCACCGATAGCACTGGACACCCTGTATGTATATATATATATATATATATATATATATATATATATATATATATATATATATATATATTTATATTCAATTTCTGTTAGATTATTTAAAAAATAATAGTCTTTTTAAACCTGATTTACATTCCATCAATAGTATTAAATTGAAAATTATCAATATGTATAGTGATTTAAATATTAAATATAAATATCTTAAATTTCCTTATATAGTGCTTATTCCAAAATTTCATAAAAATCCTATTAAATTTAGAACAGTTACTAGTGGATATAATACTTACTCTACTACTGCGAGTAAATTATTACTAAATTCTTTAAATCTAATAAATAATAGTTTAAGCTAGCTAGCAATAATTACCATATTCTAAATAATAGTAAAGAATTAAAGAATAAATTAACATCTCTTAGAAAAATAATAGGATTTCAAACTTTTGATTTTAATGATCTTTTTAATAATATTAAGATATCTGAATCTATATGATGTAATTTTAGCTCTATATAATGCTTATATTACACATCTTTCAAATCAAATTAAATTTATAAATTTTCCTAAACTTCTTCACTTTGTTATTTTCAATAATTATATTTTTCAAGAAAATAAATTATACTTACAAGTCTCAGGAGTTCCACAGGGTGGTTGCAGTAGCAGTATGCTTGCTAATTTATACCTTTATCATTATGAAAAGTCATTTACTTCAATAGATTATACTTTTTACAGATATATTGAGATGATCTGATTTGCTTAGTACATACAGAAAATTATCTCATAGATATAGATTACTATCCAGACAATTTGGAATTAATTCCTAATAAAGCTATTAGTAAAAATGTTAATTTTTTGGATTTAAATCTTTTTATTGATCCTTCTAATAGAATTGTTACAAATTTATATGATAAAAAAGACTTTTATAATTTTAATATTAATAAAATCTTACCATTTAATTCCTGTAACTCGATTCAATTGTTTAGAAATATTATACTCAATCAGCTTTTTAGAATTTATAGATTATCTGATAAAAAATTTCATGCTATGCATATCAATAATCTCAAAATTACTAGCAATTTATATAAATATCCCTCTTATTTAGTAAATAGTATTGTTAATAAATTTAAAATAGCTGGATTTTTATAATTCTTTTCATAGTATCATATAGTTCTATTCATAATATCTTATATTAGCCCGACATCTTCATTTTTTTTCTTTTTTTTTTTTACATTCTCTTCCACTTCAGCATTACTATTATTTGCCCCTCCTTTTAGTTTTTTCTTTTTTATTCCTTCTTTATGTATGTCGTCCAAGTAGAAATAGTTTATAGATATAATCTATTTCTTCAGAAACATACATTTTTGTGTTTGCTTCTACAAAAAACTTGGACATGATTAGATTTTTGTAGAGGTTAACAATTCATGATTTAGGCTTAGAGCCTCATCCACGTGTATAGCGTTTGTGCTTGATTTCATTTGTTATACTTTTTTCGATTCCATACCTTTGCATTATGATATATTTCATTGACTTGTTGATTCGATATTTATTTTATTTATTTATTTTTTTCCATTTGCTTGAGGATTAGTTGATTTTTACTGTTGTTTTATAAGCCAGTTAGATAGTTGAATTTAGTTTAAGTTTTTCTTTTTTAGTTTCCATACCTTTGAATTTTGTTGATTTTCTGTAACTTGATAGCTTGTGTTTTGTATTTTTTATCCATTTGATTGATGATTTGTTGTACTATATTTTATTCTGTGGGTGTTTTAAAAAGTTAGGTTTATCGTGTTACATCTTCTTACTTTTCGTTCATTGGATTTTCAAACTACTATTATTATATATATATATGTATATATATATATATATATAATAAAAATAGTTAATGATAATCCGAAAAAATAATAGAGTATTGTAACACCTAGATAAGACCAAAAATTAAACATATAAAATAGCAAACAATATTAGATTGCTATATTTACTAATGAGCAAAAACTACAGAAAACAAAAATCTTGGCAGTAAGTACCATGATATCCATGAAAAAAGTAATAATAAAGATGCAACATTTAAGAGGAGTATATAAATGAATTAATACCAAAATGTTAGCAATCAATGAATAAATAACAGACAACAGTGATGAGAATTCTAAAATAGAAAAATATGATGAGGCAGTCATGCAGATAAAGTGGAATAACATTAGGCTTAATATTAAGGTTAATTTAGAATAGATTCATTGTCAAGGCTGAGTCTCCATCCAAATTAAGAATACGATCTTAAGAATAATGCTTGTTTCTGAAGACAGAGATAGTTAATAATTATGATCTTCATATACTCGACTGACAGGCATAAAAATATTGTAAAATGATAAAGAAATCAAATAATTACCAGAGAAAAAAATCCATGCCATTACAAATTGCTGATTCGAAAATTGCAAATCAACTGTTGCCACTCATAACTGATAGAAATCAGAGTTGCCTATATAAAGAAAAAGTAGTAAATACCCCTTCAAGTAAAACTAGTTTAAAGTAAAGGACAGGAGTTAAAAAAGTATACTCGCTTCCAAAAGTTAAGCACACAATGCAAATTTTCATTTTTTTGAAAGCGTATTTAAATTTCAATGGCTGAAAATCGCTGCTGATGTAGATGGCAGTATGCATATATCGTATGTTACAGCTAATCACGATTGACTCTCCAAATATATGCTAACTAGGCAGTCGTTAAAAACTCCAGCATTCTGAAGGGTTTGAGGAGGTGCATTTAAATGCTTATACGAAGTTTTTATAACTTTTGTAGGATTATTTTTTATGATATTCATGTTTCTATGGCTGAAAGAAGACGAATGACAGATAGTGGGCATTGTCGTGCTGTTGGATGCATTGAAGCAGGACAGTGAATCAAAGATGTCACTATTTTCTTTGGCGTTGATCATTCGGTAATTTCTCGATTATGGAAACAATTAAACAAGTCAAACAGTTGTCTGGAGATCTGTGCCTGGTCATCAAAGGGTTACCACCCCCTCTGATGATCTGTATATTGCTACAGTAGCCAAGCAGAATTGATGCGCGACCTCCACAGCTGTTATCATGGTTGCAGCGGCACTTGATAAGACAATATCAGCCAGTACTGTGCTCTAAAAGTTCCACTTAAAGGGACTGTACGCCCAAGTACCACGCTTTTGTGTTCTACTAACTGTCGAAGCCAGAGTGGCAAGATTAAAGTGGTATCGTATATCAATTGAACTGTCTCAGATTGGAGCAATGTCCTGTTCATGGACGAGTCCATATTTGCCCTGGAATCAGATGATAAGCGTGTAAGGACCTGGAGAGAATAAGGCACACGCAATCAGGCCAAGAACATCATTGAACATCATGCAATCAGAGGTGGCAGCATCATGGTATGGGCTGGAATTTCAATGGGATATCACACAGAGCTTCACATCTGTGATGGCAAGGTGGTTCTGTGATGGCAGCACTGTATCGGGATGAAGTCCTAGACCCCATTGAGAGACTCTACACTGCAGCAGTTGCCCATCCCCATTGAGCTAACATAGTTGACGAATACCTGGAAAGTGAGGGCATTTATCGTATGGAGTGACCAGTGTATTCCCCCGACCTTAATCCCATTGAAAACCTTTGGGGTGCCCTCGGGCGTGCTGTCTCTGCACATTTACCTCATCCAGCCAGTCTCAGAGAGTTGGAAACTGCCCTATCGGCGAAATAGCCATTGCCTGTATATGTATGTATGTATATATATATATTCACACTCATACAGGGTGTGAAGTAAAGTCCTTATAGGACCGGTACCTTTGAAATGGTTGATTATAGACACACATTTCCAATTAGAAAAAGTATGCATATGATGTAGATGTTCAATATGTCTTGAATTTGACAAGGGGACGTATAGTTATGAAAATACGACATCGCAATTTTTATATGGTCCCCTGATCCTACGATTGATATTTACAAAATTGAAGTCCTGTAGCTAACGAGTACACCAAAACAAATTCCATGCTTCTAAGTGACATGTTCGCTGAGATATGTAAAGGTAAATGTCATGACTTCCACCACATTACCTACCCAAGTTTTGGCGGCAAAAGCGCTCATTTAGGGGTCCGTCTATGAGATACACAAAGTTAAAGATCTGCTTTTTGTTGCTACTTTCCTTGTCCCAATTTAAATCTTTAAAAAAGGTAACAGTGCAATAAAAGAACTATTCCAGTTAGTAGCACTCATAAATGGACCTACACACATTTGTCAGCCTCTTCTCAGCTTCAATGTAATCAACATTTCTCAATTTTCACCTGATCCCTTACAACATGCTCCAAGTTTCAATGTGCGATATCTCAGCAAATATGTCACTTAGAAGCATGGAATTTGTTTTGGTGTAGTCGTTAGTAACAGGATATCAATGGTAGGACCCGGGGACCGTATAAAAATTGCGATGTTGTATTTTCATAACTATATGGCCCCTTGTTGAATCCAATACATTGAACATCTATACTTCATATGCATACTTTTTCTAATTGGAAGTATGTGTCTATAATCAACCATTTCAAAGCTGTTGGTCCTATAAGGACTTTACTTCACACCCTGTATATAATAAAATAAACTAAAATTTGAAAAAGAATAAAATTTGAAAATAAGATACATTAACATTTTTAATGTTTTGAATTTTATTTTGCTAAAAATATGTAACTATCCAGTTTGATACTACAATTTGAGCCCTCTTATAATGTTAGTAGCATTTCATCTATGAATTACTTGTATAGTAAGATTTTTCATATATGCTGCTGTTCATATTCTGTTCTCCTTATATGGGTAATTGTCCTGTCTCGTACTCTAACTCACTGGATGGGTTCTAGGGAAGGTCACCGTAACCGTATGTTCTACCTCCCATGATATAATTCATCAAACTTCTTCTCGATGCTAAAGAATCTCGACTTTTTTCATTCTGTTGCGACTGCGGCTAGCACTCACACGTGTACGAAGGTTCTTGCCGCATGGAACATGGTAATGTTCAATTTCCTATTTTCTTCAATTCTTCCTCTTTTGGTGTCTGTAATCTGAGTTTTGGCATTTATAGTATCTTACTATTGGCAAATCTGAAACAAACATTTGTTTGGGTTAATTAGAATTAGATGCTCAGACCTGAAGAGGAATTTAATTCTAGTTAATCTCCGAAATTGGGTCGGTGCTGTTTGTATTGGCATAGTGACCATGGTTTGACTTCCTTGGTGATTTTAATATTTCATTACTTAGAATTGGTTATTATTATTATATTTTTCTAATATATATATATATATATATATATATAATATATATACACACACACATATACAGGGATGTTGCACATGTGCAAATTGCACCAAATCTAGTACCCTGATGCAAATTGCACCAATTTTCGTGTTTTCCACATGTTTTGCACCAACCAGCTCCAATCTCAAAATTCAATAGAAAAGTTCGGCATATATTAAACATTCTTCATGCATTTTCCAAAATTCCCGCAATGGCTTTGCATACCTCAGCACTTTAGGAACATTTTCTAGTGCAATCTTTTACAATTATTTCCATAAAATGTGTGAATTCACGGGGGAGGACTTGCACCATTTAATTCATTTTCCAGTGCATTGCTGAGAGTCCCCAAAGTTGCTTGCATCCACTTTTATCTTCTAATGATTCCATATCAGAGCAATAAAACTATTTTATTTTTATAATGTGAGTAAAATGAAACAAGTAATTTACTAAGCAAATTATTTTTTTCTTGAATTATGCAATTACTCAATTCAGTTTTTATTCTCGGGCATTGCTTAGAATACACAATTATCTTTTCCCACCCATATCCATCCTCTTATTGCACATTAGCTTAACTAAACTAGCATATTTTCATATTTTGGTTAATTCTAAAGGTTAATTTTTGAATTATTTTTGCATAAATTATATGATTGCACAATTCAGTTTTTATTCTTGGGCATTGCCGAGAGTACACAATTATCTTTCCTATCTATGTCCGTCCTCTTATTATTGCATATTAGCTTGCCTAAACTAGCTTATTTTTATATTTTGGTTAATTCTAAATCTTATTTTTAAAATTATTTTTGCATAAATAGTATGATTGTGCAATTCAGGGCATTGCCGAGAGTATACAATTATCTTTTTCCATCCATGTCCATCTTGTTATTGCTTATTGGCTTGCCTAAACTAGCTGATTTTCATATTTTTGTTAATTCTAAAGCTTATTTCTTAAATTATTTTTGCTTAAATAGTACAATTGCACAATTCAGTTTTTATTTTTAGGCGTTAATAAAGATTTCATACAATTTACTAAATTGTATAAAAGTTAACTCTTTAGTAATGCGATATTTCCTTGCTGTACAGTAAATCTAAAGGCATTTTTCTTTGTTTTACAAAATTTCAGATTTTGAAGTGGTAAATTTTAAAGTATATTTTTTATTGAATAATGCTTTAAACAATAAATAAAATAATAGTAATACATTAATAAACAATTAATATATCTAATGCATTTATTTATTCTTGCACAAAAAAGTAAATTCTGCTTTGATATTTACAGTTGTGAAGAAAATTTTCTTTCTTTCTCAACTTTTCCCACTTTAAAAAATCTCATTTAATACTGTTTAGTTTTACTCCCCCCTCCCTTCTAAGGGTAGCAGGTAGAAAAGTCTGTATCAATAATTCAAAACAAGTAAGTTTTAATTAATTTATAAATTTATTAAAAATGTTTTATTTTATGCTTTTCCAAAAACAGGAAAGACCAATTATCGTAGCAACATATACTTGCACTCACTTTTTTAACTTGGAAGAAACTTCTTCTGAATTTATATTTTATCTTAAATGTACCTTTAGAGAAAAAAACTTAGGCATTGAAATTTTTTTTTTATTAACAAATATTGATTTGGAGGTTCTATAATCTTTTAATTGTTAAGTTTTTAATCGTATTTGGTACATAAATAAAATAACAAATTTTGATTTTGTAAAATTGCATAATCAGAAAAAGCACAGTGCCAAGTTTCAAAACAATTTTAATAATTGAGCTTAAGACTCTTTTGCACGATAGAAAAATTTCATTTAAAAGTCTAAGCTGTATATGTATCCATTCAAAATTACATAAAACATTTAGAGGTATTTTTTGATTTCCACTGTCATGTACTTATAATAAATATCAATTAATTCAAAAATTGAAATTTTGTTTAAATAGCAGTATCCTGAATTTTGCTAAACAACAGGGTAAATCTACAAAACTATAGGAATTTCATTTTAAAAAATGAGCAGTAGGTTGGAAAAACACATTGGGTATTTTTTCCCTCCCAAATTGAATGTGGTTGTAAATGTTCAGTATTGTACAGTTAACATTGCTATTGTCTTGACTTATATTTTACTAATGTACTTAAATGTATGCCGATGAGTTAATTTTTTTAAAAACTCTTTTTCATGACATATTTTCATATTAGTGCTCCTAAAGTTTGTAAATTTGCTGCTTCGAAGCATTTCATGTTGCTCCAAAAGTGAGTTTTATACCTGCTCCAAAGCATTTTTTGCTGCTCTGAAACATTTTATGCTGGTCCAAAAATGAGTTTTGCCTACTCCAAAAATTGATATGAAGAGCACATAGGTGGGCAACATATCTGTATATTAGGCTTGGGCGATGTGGCAATTTCAACATCATGATATATCGGCAGTCTATCATCACGATATATCATGATGTTAATCATGTGAACAACGTACGTGACTAAAAACTGAACAGCATGGCGACTCAGGTGAATAAAAAAACTGAATTCCAAATCCAATAATATATATGAATTTATGGGGTGACCTCTGTATTTCAGCCACTCCTGATCATATTTCATAACGATATATGGCAGTTCCCGGAATTCATACATTTTATGGAAATAAGTTCTTAATATTTTTAAGGACCGTAAGAACTCTATTTCTTAACCAAACAAAAGAAAAATAGAAACTTATTATTAACTACAAAAATCAATATAAAACTTACCAAAAAAACATCAATATAAAGTTTACCTTACTGAAAAAAAAATCTAGATATGACAAGCTATTTCCCCATGTAACCACCATAATCTTATGTTTCCTGGTCATCTAGGCATTCATAAACTATGTCCCATTCCCTGCCCTGCCCCGTCCCGCCTCGTCACTCCTTTTCCTATAAACAACCATTAAAGTTAACTAATGTCATTACCGCATGGAAGAGCAATCTCCCTGCTGCATCTATTAAAAACATTCTAATAATTAATTTATACATTTTCACAATAAAAATAAAAGTGAAACATGAAAGAGCTTGGAATGCAGTCTATTAAAGTTGAAAACCATTAAAGAAAGTTTTTTTGGTGGTCAAGAAGAACCTGAATATTGCACTTTTTTGCCGGTTTTGGAACAAATTGTAAAAACAGAACATTAAGTTATTTTTGCATTAAAACATAGTGAATGTGATAAAAATTTGCACTTCGTTAGTTACAAAATTTTAAGGAGAAATGATCTACAGATTATATGTATTATCCATATCCCGAGAAACTATCGACGTGAAAATCAAAAAGCGAAGTATCTTAAGATTCAATGATTATTAGTTAGCATAAGATTCTTTGGTGCCGTGGCATCGGAAAGCAAAGTCCGTGTTGTGATACTGGGAAATCACGATATACTGTGGTGACAAAGCCAGGAATTTATGCATGTATGTAAAAACATTAGAATCATTATAAAACTCGGCAGTGGTAGTTTACACCGGGAATTCGTGCATGCGTTAAGAAAATCTCAAAACTGAAATTATTGGTCTCAAGATCGGCACTAGCGATGTCTGTAATACCAGGATATCAAGATATATTATGGACAGAGTGGCAACAGAACCGGAAAATCAGAGAATTCTCAGTGGAAAATGATTTACTGGAAATACCAGGGAAAACTCAGGGAATTTTGGTTCAAATCAGTGAAAATTTTGGAATTTTGTTTCATGAAGTCGCCGATCTTCAAATCCCTGTGAAAACATCTGAACGGGAATTTTTCTTTTTCTTTGTCTCTCCGCGAAACTGCTCTCGTTATGTGAAAGTATTAAACTTTTTTCTGATTGGCAGTTGATCAGATGTCATCATAAAGCTTTAAATTCCCACTCGCCACATTGTGATTAAACTTGAAAAACTGCCGATTTATGAAATCCTGATTACCGGCCAAACTGTGTGATAGCATGGGATGGCTATTTTCCCTAAACAATTCCACCTGTGGAGTGAAAAAAATCTGTCAGCAACCATTATGATACTGCTACGGCTCTCCCATAGTTTTCCCCCTATGAAGCAATCTTAATTTATTGCATTTGCTGCTGAGAATGAGTGCAATCCACATTCCTATCCTACCCCTCTCCATAATCACCAATGTGTTTTGCGACATGCTGGGGCTTAGCATCTTTGCTGTGCCCTCTATAATAAGCTAAAGTTCCCCCAATTTTACATCTGACTCAAATTTAAAAGGGTTCCCGAAAGCGGATGCATGAACGGAATTAAAATCACTCGCTAAAATAAAAATGGTGCATGAAACTCGTCCCATCTATTTCCTGCTTGTAAATTTATTTATTGGTTAAATATTCATTATAGTATATTTTTCATAATGAAAAATTAAGAGAATTAATCTATATGAACGAGTTTCGGGAATACGCTGCGGCTTGGGACCGGCACAAGTGAACTAAATCTGGGTGCTCCGCAGGAATAAAGGATATCAATCTTTGGGATGGGGGAGTGCTTTTCCGAGCTGAATTGCTGATATTGCAATGTTATGTATTATTGTTCTACCTTAACCTACATATGAACGGTCTCTAAACGACCATACGGAAATTATGAATGTGTGTAGCATTGGCTAAAATAGGGTGTTTGAAGGATACTATCCCAGGTATACTTTGTATTAATTTTAAAGCTAGATCGCGAGAACTTCACGATTTTTAAAATCTCTATGCACAACATTTTTTTGCTAGGAGGCACGACAGTTTTTCGTCAGATTTCCTTTTACAGATTATACCCTGTTTTAAGTTATCAATCTCTCATCGACAATGTATAAAACAACGATGCATAGATTCCTAAAATGTTTGCTTAGTTGTGTTTTCAGAAGTGCTAACTGTTAACAATTATTATAAATTCAAAGTTAAATCGGTTCAATTTTCAACTTACCAGAGGCAGTTCATGCCCCTTTCCCTGTTGATCGGAAAATTAGAGTATTGCAATAAAATGGCATGTTTCTAGTGATGCAAAATGCCATTTTTTAAATTCAAAACATCGAAATATTTTTAAAAAAATCAAATTTCATCAAAAGAATAGAGAATTTGCTAGTTATGAAATAAATATAATGGGGAAATTTTAAAATGAGAGTTCATAACATCCAATAATATAATGCAGAAAGAAATCGAAATATCATGATCGCGATGATTGAGAAATTAGAGTAAATGATCAAAATATAAAAACAAGAATATTAATTTATTAAAAATTGACGAAAATCATCGGTAAAACCCTCTAAATTAAAGAAAAATTAGTGGATGGACTTCTTAAAAATAAAAGAGAAATAAATAATAGTGAATGCTTCATAAGCTTGGAAAAGTAAAAAATAAAAAGATCAAGATGAGAAAACTTAAATGAATTTAAAATTGCCTCAAAATGTATTTGAATGCTTCATGATAAATGCATTTTTTTATGATGTATTGGAAAACAAATATTATAAAACATCTGAAAAGACTTATAATGAAAATCATTGCCAAGATTAAAAAAAATTACAAAGTTAAAAAAAATTAATGAATATAAATGTTTAAAATATTTAAATAATGGATAAATAAAAAAAATTAAATTTGCAAACAGACATATAGTGATACCTTGATAAAGTACTCATCAATTCAAGACATGGAGAGAAGGATTGGTTGTTTAACTTATGTCTACTGTACAATAAATCTATTATTATAAATAAGTACTAAGTAATAAGAGCAATTTCTAAATTATTTTTAAACATACTTAAACACAATTTGCATAACATTAATCAACTTGAAAAAACCATCGCATGATGTAATGTAAAAACATGTTGAAATTACTAAATTATTTTTAGTCTCTTTGATGAAAAACTCGTCCAATGTCAAAATTCATCCAAACTCATCCACTCAGCAATGAGACTCGTTTTTGTGATGCTTATCTTATACAATATATATAAATGTTTTATATTTATTTTTTATATTCATTCATTTGTCTATCGATTTGTCAAGTTTATGAGTATGGTTGGAAAAATCTTATGCGAACAGATGATTGAAGAAAATCAGGGAATTTCATGAAAAATACTCTGGAAATCGAGGAAAACTCAGGGAATTTTGTTTTTAAGTTTCTGTAGCCACCCTGATGGATGATGATACTAGGAATTTGTGCATGCAATAAGAAAATCCCAAAACCAGAATCATCACTGTAGTGCTGGCTATGAACATTGGGAAATTATGTGTATCGCCAACTTGTAAATTACGAAACTGGTATGCAGGGGTGAAAAATCTGCACCAATTGCGTCAAACTGCTACAATTTCTGTTCACTGCTACATCCTGCTACAAAACCACCTAAAATCCCAATATCTGCACCAAACTGCGCCAAAAGCGCTATTTTTTACATGTGCAAAAGCGAAAGTTACGCACTGATCGGGCCGAAATACAAGAAAAAACTCGGTTATCTACAGTTATTCTGCGCGATTTCAGACTGCATTTTCAGCAAAACAAGTCTGCGTATCACATGACCGGGGAAACTCTTGTCATTTTGGTTGCAATTGGACCATAACCGAAACGAGTTTTCAAACGGCAGAGTCCCATCATACAACAAAATGATAAAATTACATTTTATCATTTTATTTAAATATTTGAATTAACATTTGTTATTTCATTAATTTTGGTTTATGAGAAAGCAGTTTTTTTTATCCTGTAGATGGACATTATTTCTGTTCAGTTATAAAGCTTCTTTATTCAAGACCTTTAATTGCATGATCAATTGTTTGCATAAGATTATCAATGGATATTTTTTCTTCTCCGCATTTATCATCGCTACTTTGATCTTTTTCTATTTAATATCATATCGCGAATCTCGCTATCACTCAATTTATTTACGATTGGCCCATCATCATCACAGTGCAGAACTTCCGTTTTATCTGCTTTGTCGAGATTTAATTAAGTGCCAGAAGAATTTAATGTAGCACCAAGATTTAATAAAGTGTGAGGATTAGTTTTTTTGCCGATATATTTAAAGGTGTAAATGTGTTTAAACCATTTTCGCTATTAACGAACGAAACGCAAAAAATAAGAACTTAAAAGTTTTATTTATTTTCCAGCATCTATATAATATTATGTTTAATAAGGCTGATGACTGAAAAAAGTAAAAATTTTATTAGTAATAGTCATATATGTAAAAAATATCGCCTTAGATAAAATAAATACCTTTTCTTAAAAAAGAAAAATATAGTTCTCCTCTCAATGATTTTTCTAAATTACGATGAGTCATTACTAGGCTGCAGCAGCACCGGGATGTGGTGGGGCAGGGAAAGAGAAGAAAGGAATTTGCTTAGTTTCTAATCGTAAATGCAACCGACCCCTTTGAGAGGTCTAGGTCTGTGTGTTAATGACCTTGTTGCTCGGTTCTGTGCGATACGATATTATTTAGTTATTTATTTGCTATTTATAGTATGTAAATATGGCTTTCTAAATAAAAAAGGCAAAATATACAGTCGATTTCAAGCTGACACGTTCGACGAGAACAAAAAACTTGTCAGATATCGGGAGGGGGAGGAGATTCTGAAGACAAAACAGAATACATTGAAGAATGGGATTCTTACTACGAAGTGAACAAAATAAATTTCCGTGAGCGTTAATATGAATTCTCGGAATATTTAGATTTAATGGAACAATCTGTGAAAAAATGTTACGATAACGTTTTAAAGTGTTTAATATTAAAAATTACATTGTTTTAGAAAATGTCTTTTTCAATAATGAGAAAAGGAAATTTTAATAAAAATTCAGTATATAAATAACAATATATTTTTTACGTGAAATAATTCATCGGGAGTTGTGACTTGAATAAGGGAGAGGAGGGATTAATGCCAACAACGTAATTCACGCTCCAACCACGAGCCGATCTACGGCCATCCATCTAAACTTTAGTTTCATTTCAGGGTTCAGAAAGTTGACCGGAAAATATGGTATTTGTTTATAAAATATAATCCCATATAAATAATTTTACCCTGTTGTTTTAAATCCGTGACTTCATCAGTCCGGGGGAAAAAAAGAAAATTTGGAAAACGTCCGGATTTTGGAGGTTTCCTTAAGTGTGAGTAAAAAAATAAATAAATAATTTTCACATAAATTTGCGCTGCAATATGCCGGAACATGTATCTATTTATGTTGAACCAGTCAAAATACAGGATGATGGGAAGGGAATGAAAAGTTGTGTTTAGAATAACACGTTACACGAGCATTGCATGGATCTTCACTGGCTTTGATGAAATACAGGAAAATTTATTTCCCTCATATTATTTAATTATGGCGTTCGGTGACCAGCCCTATAGCTCTTTGCAATAGATGTCGATCGCTCACCTCCGTTACGCATCTGAGTCACGGCTAATGGTGCAATTTAGGAAGTAGTTGTCGATGATCACCATGCAGTTTAGGAAGTAGTTTTAGATCGCGTATCTCTGCTACACGTACAAGTCAACGCGGGCTCTCTGCTAATGTTAAGGATACTTCAGAGGCGCATGCAATCAGCGTTAGCTATATACAATAATGATGACTCCGCTTCATGCAATAACGATACGCACGATGCGCGAGCATATGCAATTCGCATCGCATTACAAAATGCATCTTCTTTTATTAGCGGATGCTGGCATGCAATAACTCTGCACGCTGAACGGGCACGTATAATCTGTGTAGCGTTAAAATAGCTGTCAATCGCGCACGTGTTTCATGCACCATTTGTGCAGGAGCGTGGCACCCATGTAGTGAATTCACAATATAAATTGCACTTTATTTGCGTATTCGCCTTTAAAGCACTATGCGGGTGCATCAATAACCAAACTCAATTCAATAAAGATGTACGCAGACTCACAACTGACAATGCATTGAACAATAAGTAAAATAGTATTAATAAATACTTTTGTATGTCTTAAGTTAAGCATTATTTATATTTGCACAGAAAAGTAAATTATATAATAATTATAGGGAAAATTTCGTATTTATTCGAACTTAAAACTTTCCCCCACCTTATAAAATAACATTAAAATCTGTTTTTCTTAAGATTAGCAAGTATGGATTGAAAATTATTTTTGATTATTCATAAATTTATTAAATATTTTTTATTTTACTTTTTTGGAAACTGAAGCTATGAATTATTTCAAATTGTGGTTACTCTAGAACCTAAAAAATACTTATGAACTTTTCTAAAATGGATATTCAGAAAGTGAAATTTATAAACTAACTTCAATATTTAAATGAAAAGGAATTTAACAAAACTAAAAAAGCAATTATTCAGATATTCTTGATAATAGTTTGACAGTGATTTTTTACCTTTTATTAAATTTCCCGTTTATTAGTATTCTGTAACTTAGTGTCTTTATATGTAGTCCCCTTTTTCTGGCCTTTTTTAGTCCTAGGGAAAACTGGTTGTAATATAAAGTGATGCAAAAAAAACCTTTTATGTTTTAATAATAAAACTCCTGACTTTTTGAAGTTTTCCTCTAAGATTTTAAAAATCTACTAAATGGAGATGTGAGCAATTTATCAATAACTAAAGAACTTTTAAGATCTGTAAAAGGAGCAGGGGAAAAATATAGATAAAGAATGGAGAAAAACAGCAAAAAAGAGTTAAGCCAAAAGCTGAACACGAGAAAGATGTATTAAAGAGTTTGAAAATAGACGGTGATGAGTTAAAAAAAAGTTACAATCATCACAAAAAATCAGGGTTGCAAAAAAGCCGGCTAAAATTAATAAAAGCCATGCCGGTGGCTTTTATTGGTTTTAACCAGCTTTTTTTGGTCAAAATTGGCTTTTTTTTTGGCCAAAATTTGCTCTTTTTTTTTTTTTTGTAAAAAAGTGTGAAGGATTTTAATTTTAAATTACACATTTTTAAGCATTCTCTAACTAATTTTAAAGGCATTTTATTGGGTTAGAATTTAATAAACAACTTTATTTCTCAATAATGAAAACATTAATATTGGAATACCTGCTAGTCATTTGTTGGCTGCAAAAAAGCCAGCTAAATTTAAAAAAAGTATACCAACTGCTTTACATGGTTTACATTGGCCTTTAACACAATTTTTTAAAATTCCTTTTGATGTGTGATGCCTAATTCCTATTGATGTGTGGTGATTTGTCTGTTTAATTAATTATAGTCTTTAAAATGTATAGGATATGTAATGTAGAGCTATGTATTATGTAACAGGCTTTCAAAACACCATCTTGGTGTCTAATATAATGCATTCTCTTCACTGTATATATATTTTTTCTTTTAAACATATTACCTTCATAGTATTTTTCTAGTGGTCATAAAATCTTGTGTACTTGGTAATATTTAATAGAAGTTTATAAACATTTTAGTAAAAAACATTTAGGAGTGCAACAAAGATAAAGTAATGCAAATTTAATGTGAATTGGCTGTAAACCACCTTTTAATAAAAGCCGGCTTTTTTTAAGCAGTTAAAACCAAAAAAAGCTGGCCAGCTTTTCTTGGTCTGGCTAAAATCCAGCAACTCTGCAAAAAATGCTTTCTACAGCAGAGAAGATGATTGAAGAAGGCATAAAAAAAAAAGATTTATCAGAGATTGAAAATGGCCAAGGTCTCTTAAAAGAAGTAAATTCAAATATTGAAAAAAAATCTCACAAAATTAGAAGAGCACATAAAACTTGAATTAATTCAGTGTGTCCAAACAGTTAAAAAACAAGCATCTCGGACATAAACTATTTGTATTTTGGATAAAAAAAAATTTAGTGTGTATTTAACTAGCAGGCAATTTCTGTTTTTTAAGATTAGATAGTATCATTAAATCTTTTACTCATTTTTCTAGCTTAACTTTTTAAGATTTAATACTCTTCATGTTTTAATTAATGTAAAATGAAATTTTTATATGCCTAAAATAACTATTGAGTGTGCGCAGCATCATTTCCTAGCTGCTACAAAACTGCTTTGCACTGCTATAAAACAGCAATATTTCCTGCTACAAAGGAGCTACAAAACTCAATTTTCAGTTTTCCACCCCTGGGTATGGCGATGTCGACCTCATACCGGTTTTTCACAATGTATCGATACATCACCCAAGCCTACTATATATATTATAATATATATATATATAAATATCTGTTCTATATACAAATCTTCAGTTTTTGCCAACATTTTTTTTTATCATATTTGATATGATTATTATCTATTTCACTGTAAATAGTGGCTAAGCTTGAAGGGAATTTAGGGAGACAGTGTTTTCCCAAACAACTCACTACCAAGTAAATTTTATTTTAATTGTATGCTATTTAAAGTTTCATATAATATTTTTTAATAAAGTTTAATTAAAGGGGGGGCTGCTTAATAGTAGGTTATTTCAGGTAGTCACTGTCTCCCTTAATTCTATTCACACTTCACCATTGATTATGGGAAACCCTATTGAAGTTTCTCTGCTCAGAGGTTGACGAAATTTTAATAGAAGAAACAAAATGAAACTTTCCATAAAAATGATCTTGCAGACTATTTTTTTCCCAAAACTTTATTTGAAGAAAATTATATATTACTTATAAATCAAATGTATTTATATGATTGATAACTTTTATTCAATTTGTCTAATTTAAATAATAAAGAAACCGATATAAAAATAAATTTTATAAATGAACAGTACAATTTTGATTGGGTTACACTTGTTATGGCCTTGAGATATAAGATTACAGGAATAGATATTTTCAATTTTGTAAGTTATCTTTTATTTTGATAAATTTTTTTTTTTAATTTATATATTTTCTATTGTATTTAACAATTGTTGGAACAGTATAAAAATGATACATAAACTACATACATATACTTTTGCTACTATTTTAGTCTTTATTTTGGCATATGTTGATGAAACTTCATCTTTTTGCAAATTTATTTACAAATTGAACCAGGATGTTATACTTTTTAGATTTGTATGTACAGATAATTTATTATAGTGAGAGCAGATTTTCTTACATTTACTTTTTAGGCAAACAATTTTTTTTTTAAAATAAAATATCATTTAGGATTATAAAATTAGCATATATTTTATATTCTGAGCAATGCTAGTTGAAAATAAGGATAAAACATTAAAATTTACTTTGTACTGATTATGACTAAATAAAATATTAACCATTTAAGCTGATTTATGTTTCTCCTATCAATATAAAATTTATAAAATGCAATAAATTACATTATTTTAGCTTTCATTCTATTTCTTTGTATTTTACTTATTCTGCTTTATATTTAGGGTCTTGTTCCGGGAATGTTTGGAGTGTCTCATGGTGCATTACAATTTATGGCGTATGAAGAAATGAAAAAATACTATATTAGTTACTATCAACTTCCAGTTGATATTAAGTTTGTAAGTTTCTATGCCTTTTGATTTTCTCTTAAATTCATTTACTTCATTAACTTTTCTTCCTCTTTTTAAAAGAATCTAAGTATTTTATATATGTATTCTTTAGCATAGAATCCTTTGATATCACTAAAGTTTTTCATAGAACATAAAGTTAATAAAATAAAAGTTTCAGTATATTGATCCTTATTAATATAGACTAAATTTAAGCAGTGATTGTTTGTATTACTGTAAGTCTAGATTACTAAAATATCACCCAACTGCATAGAAATTTAATAAATTCCTATGTACCAAACATGAAACAAATCTTTTGTATTTGGTAGACTATACAGTATATTGCTAACAAAATTCTAGAACAGCATTCTATGAGACTCATTATAAAATTTCAAAGGGATTGAGGGTTGTTTTTGGTTAAACAGTGTCTTTTTTTTCTTGCAAGTAATTAGAAATTTATCTTTTTTTTTTTTAAATTTTCACTTTATAAACTTGTATTTATCTCTCATTTAAGATCAAACTCAACTTTCAAAACCTAGTATTTCTATTGTAAACCAGTAGTAGAATTTAGAGAAAAAGTCACTGGTCCTGTGGACTATTGACAACTGAAATTCAGTTGCTCACACTAATTAGTACTAGTCCCAAATTTTTTTTTGTACCATGTTGTGTTATTTTTAAGTTTGATGATATTTTGCCCATAGTTGAAACAATTTGCTTAATATTGCTGCATCTAATTAAGCATTAACAGCTCATTTAAATGTATAAAGAATATCTATAACCTTATTTAGCAATTCTTTAGCATACTGATATTTGCTAAAACATAAGTTTTCTTTCTCGTTGAATATCCATTAGCAAAATGATTAACTTCACTATTATGTTAATAATATTATTTTTCTTTGATACTGCTTGCTACTTATTAATTTATACCTAAGTTTCACGCATATACCTAAATACAGTAAACCCATATAAATTGCAATCTTACTAGTCCGATTGTAAATTCAGAACTCCTGAACAAGCAGACTGAACTTCAGTAGCAATTTTGTTTCTTCCGTACATAAACCTAGTACCAGTACTAAGTTGCATCATTTTAATTTTATTGATTTATACTGCTTCAAATAAATGCGATTTTGTGTATATAGATTATATTGCCATGTAATGTTGAAACATCTGTTTCCATCTATGTTTAATTTCAAATTATGTGAATGAAAAATACACAACATTTCTTTGTAGTAGGTTTCATTGTTAATCAATATTTTCATAAAATATTGATTATTTTTTTATGTGCAATTTTGTGAGTTTAGGTTACATTCCTGTGTAATGTTGAAACATCCTTTTCCATGCATGTTTAGTTTCAAATTATGTGAAAAATGCACACCATTAATTTCTCTGTAGTATGTTTCATTATTAATTAAAATTATTAAAATATTTATTTCTTAAGTGTGATTTTGAGTGTATAGATTAAATTCCCGTGTAATGTTTGAACATCCTTTTCCATTTATCTTATTTTTGATAAAATCTCAAATTAATTAAACAGTACTTTCACATTTTTGCAGTTAACATAAAAATGAAGGATTATTTTCTTTAAAATGTGTTCTTTTCCCTTTTTTTTCTAGGCAATAGAGTTCCTAAAGCATTTTCCTATCCACATTCATCTAATTAACTAAATTACTACAGAACATCTTTTGTTTCAGTGAGTCCCCGCCCCCTCTAAAATTTCTCTGTTTATGCCACTATGTTTTTTTTTTTATACACTATGTAAAAACAGTTTTCTTATGCAGTAGGTATTTTTAATGTTATAGTGAATTATTGTTTTTTGAAAAAAGAATATACATTTTTTGTATGATGTCAAAGAATCCCTTTTTCCCTAAGTGGTATTGAACAGGCTGACTTATAGAGTGCAGTAAAAAATGCTCACTGTTCTGTCTACTGGATTTTTATTCTGTAATGTTGGCAGGTATGCTGATATCTTTCTACTATGAAGTTTTGTTTAGAGCCTTATATGTAGTTTTTGAGTTAAAATAAATAATATTTTAAGCTGCTTTGAAACCCTGAAAATGTGCTCCAAGATGATAATTTGACTTCCAAAACAGGCTTCATACACTTTCATCACTCAACTCATTAGAGCCCCCTTACATAAAGATCAACATTAAAATTATATGTTAAAGCCTTTCTAATAGATTTAGCGTCATTTATAAGTTGTATAAACAGGAAAATTTTATTTGTAGCCTTTAATTGATTCATATGTATCTATCTGTATTAGTGCAAAGAAAGATTTTGGTAACTAAATTAAGTAAATAGTTTATATTTATAGGACACTTTTCACTATCATTCATTTAACTAAATTAACTAAATAAATTATATTTATAGGGTACTTTTCAATATCTTTCATTTGCTGCGCTTTCCAAACTTTTTGCTGCTAGTTTGACATATCCTTATCAGGTTGTGAGAGCACGTCTGCAGGATCAATATAAAGAATATTCAGGTGTTCTTGAAGTGATTAAAAGGACATGGAGGTACATTTTTTTTTATATGGCTTATATTTTTATGATTTCTATGTTATTTATTTATATTCATTATTTTATATCTACTTTTCTGAATTTTTTTAAGATATGGATGCTTTAAGGAGTTTTATTAAATGGACTTTGTTTATTTTTGTATTGATTTTTATTGTTATTTAAGCAAATTGAATTTAGCATGTGTTTAGGGAGTAATAAGATTTCTTATTAGATGGAAAAGATGTCAAGAGTTAAAAATTATTTTAATGTTGTAATTTGGATTTTTTTGCATTGATAAAAGGTAATTGTAGATTAAATTGTGAAACTTTTCCATTGTAAATTAAGTTATTTTATATTAGTCGGCATTCAATGTATCTGAAAACTTGCTTCTAGTTTTTATCTAATATTCATTCTTTCTTTGGTTGGTAGATTTTTTTTTAAAGGTTTACTTAGGAATTAGTTCAAAATTATTGCAATTTTTTTTTAATTTAAATAGTTTATTAATTTATGTTTGAAAACTTAAAGAAATGAGTATGAAACTTATATAAAAGAAATAAATAACTTATTTTTATTCATAATGACTAGATTGTAGAAAATAATTCAGTTTTAAATGAAGGCGTCCACCTTACATGGGAAAACTTAGATTTGTCAAATTTTGATCAAAAATGAGCAACAAAGATAGAATTAAGAGAAATATTTTTTAAAAAGTTCAAAATCTATATAATGCATAGAATTTTGTAAATTGTTATAATCATTTTTGTAATCTATCTATAAAATCTTTGGATACATAAGCTATTTGCTTGTTTCCATCCAAGCCTGCTATAATGAATCGGAGTTCTCATGATAACACAAGATCCTGAGATTCTTGCACTTTTCTAGAGAATCTTGCACAATAAAAATTGCTGTGTGAAGTTGTCTCACATGAAACAAGATACTTCTCTCGTCAGCCTCCATTTCTGTTTGTTCTCCCTTGAATCTAGTGATTATGTGCTGTAGCAAACATTTTTGACCTGTCTTTAATTCTCCTTCTGTGCTGGATTTTGCACTGGGGCCATATTAAACCACTTTTTCTATCATCCTTCTTTTCTGATTCCCCCTCTAATTACAACCAATAGTTATATTCCAAGGACTTAACTGACCTTGACCTCATCATCTAGTAGTTCAGAAGAAATTAAGAAGACTCACATTGTAAGGGAGCAGGCTTCTTTACTGCATCACAAAGCAGAATGAATTTGCATTGTAGCTAGACTTTCAATAACAATCAATCGTGTCTGTATTTCCAATTTCTTGGAAGGAGGCAAAATAAGAGCCCTAAATTTCAATGTTAGTGCCAAAAACTAAAACTGTTTGATTTTCTGTAACTAGAACAAATTTCCTGGTATTACCAGGGTCCTAAATACGCACCCATTAGGTATTGGTCTTATGTAATATATCCTATATAATTTTCTTTAATATGCCTGATTAAGTATGCAGAGTGTATGTAAATGATCATTTCAGCCTTCTCCAGTTTGTACATATCCGATGTGCTAATTTTCATCCCAAATACAAAAAAAATGTCAACTTTTATAGATCCACTTAAAATTTATAAAAAAAAAGAAGTTTTCTTAGAATGGGAAGATATCATTCCATATTCATGCCGAAAATTAGAATTGAAATTAAAATTTTTGTTATTTACACTATATTTGTTATATTTTTGTATGTTGTGTAAATAAATTCATATTTTTTAATGTAACACTATGCAAATGTTTATAAATTAAAATTGATTCATTACAGTAAATAATTTTGAATTTTCACTCAAGTTTAAAAAATCGCACAAATTTTTTGCTAGGGTAAGAAAATCTCACTCTGTTTAGAGTTACTGGAAGTCCTGATAAATAGAATAGTGTATTATCTATTCTATTGAATGTTTCTGACCTATATATTTATAACTAGAAATTTTGAAAATGTCTAGGAAGTGCAGAAAAATGTTATTATGCTCTTTGGGTGACAACCCTGTAAATCTTTATTATGGTTATGTTAATAAACTATATAATTATTTTTTATGCGATCATAGCTATTTAGTTAACATGCTATAATTTTTCTTATGCGATCATAGCTATTTAGCTAGCATGCTACTAGCTGCAATACGAACAACCTGCATCTAGTTTATTAAAAATGCTAGGTGTTTACCTGTTACATGACTAAAGATAGACACAAAGTTTATTTAAATTGAATCGATATAACTGAAAACAAATAAGTATAGCTAAGACCATATCTGCCTGTTGGGCCTCCTCAACTTATTCTCTATCGCCCACAAGCAGGTGGTCTACCAAGATCTCCAACTGACTACTATTCATAACCTCATCCTCTACACTGAAGTAACTGACTGCTGTCTTGCAAGAATTAGCTAAAGCTATCATTGCTTGCAATAATCCTAAACACATTGTTTGCCTGGAATATCTTAATTACTTTCTTTTCAATAAAATTGTGCTTTTTGTGGCTAATTTGCAGAGCAGTTTTGCTAATAATTAAAAATACAGGGTGTTTAGTTAATGCGGTGACAAAGTCAGAAGGTTGTTAGTAGACATCAAGAGGAACAAAAAATGAAATGAACATGGTGTTGCAAACCACGTTTAGTCGGTGAAAATCATATAAATACGTATGCTGGTTCTGACGTAATGCTGGGACGACAAAAATATTTATTTGACAGCATGTTTGCAATGCAGCTTGTGGTGCACTGTACAATGCTGGAAAGGGAACAATGAGAATGATGTGAATGAAATTATTACAGGTGTTCTTCGAAGTGGCGGCCATGGATGTCACTGTAGACTGTACAATGACGTCTGTGGTCGCCACTTCAAACAACACCTGTAATAGTTTCATTCATATCATTCTCATCGTTCCCTTTCTAGTATTGTACAGTGCACCACAAGCTGTGCTGTAAACACGTTGTGAAATAAATATTTTTGTAGTTACAGTGGCTGCCGCTTAATTGGATCAGCCGCTTTATCGAATCAAATCACGGAAAACGGAACGGAATCACTCTTTTACATTGAAACTCCGCCGGCTATTTGGATCAAAAATTTTTGCGATTCGATGCTCTTTTTTCATTGTTTGATCTTTCCATTGTGTTCTTCCCAACATCAGCTTTTTCTGGAGTTCTTTCTCTAAGCCTGACAAGCAGGGTGCCATGCGGTGCGCAACAAAGTCAGACCCAGATTTCTTAGAAACGTGAATCCCCTGGGTGCCTGTTATAAAATGCCCCTCCCACACATGTCTGGCAAGGAAAGGGGGTGAAAAGGGAAGGGGTAAGAACATTGGGGTTGAGGTTAAAAGGCACAGATGGTCACTTTGTTCATTATTAGTGTGTCGTGTTACAGTGAGCCCTTCTTTGTCAATTCAATGGCAAAACGTAAGGATTTTGGCTTATCTGAAAAATATGAACTTTTTAAAAAAATTTGATGTTCTGCCGAAATGCAATCAGAGAAAAGCATCTTTGAAATTGGGCATACCTCAGTCAACTTTATGTCACCTTTTGAAACAAAGGAGTAAAATCTTAGATGATCATGCATTGAATAGAAACACGAATCATAAACGGCAACGAGTTGGAAAAGCAGAAGATGTCGAAGCAGCTCTTGGAATGGTTCAAAGCCGCACAACTTAAAAAAGCCCCACCTTCACGTGCAATATTAAGCTTGAAAGACGAAGAATTTGCTGAAAAATTTGGAATCGAGGACTTTGATACAACTGACGGGTGGCTGACCAGATGAAAAAATCGAAACAACATTGTTTATTAAAAACAATATGGTGAAAAGGGATATGCCGATATTAGCACTGCAAAAAAATGGGTGCAAGATATTCTGCCAGAACTATTGTCAGGATATTCTGCAAATCAGATCTATAATATGGATGAGACTGGGCTTTATTATCGTGCATTACCAGACCATACTCTGATGTTCATAGAGGACAATGGTCGAGAGGTAAAGAAAATAAATGCTCGGATAACAGTTCTCTTGACATGTAATATTGTAATATGAGTGGAACAGTAAAGAAAAGACCATTTGTCATAGGAACGAGCAAGAACCCACGTTGCTTAAAAGGTGTAAAACAGCTTCTCGTAGAATACACAAGCAATACAAAGGCATGAATGACGAGCGAGATTTTCACAAAATACATGAGGAAATGGGACACAGAGCTTGGAACAGAAAAAATTGTAGTTTTGCTCGACAACTGCACTGCCCATCACTGCCTGAGTTGAAGTTAAACAACATAGAACTGTTTTATTTTCCACCAAATACCACGTCAGTTATTCAACCATTGGATCAAGGTATCATAAAAACTTTTAAAACCTATAATCGCAAGGATATAAGAATGAAAATTGTTCAGGCAATAAACGAGCCAACGAAGCCTACTGCTAGTGATAGTACAGAGAAATCAGTCAGTCTTCTTGACGCCTTTCACTTGATAATAAATGCATGGAAAAATGTTACTCCAATAACAATTTTCAATTGTTTCAAAAAATCGGAAGGAAGTAGTGAATAACATTCCACAGGAGCAAGAAGACCCACGCAATGACGAGGAGCTTACAGAAGAATTTTGGAACTGGGACAATATCGATGGAAACGTACCAACATCAGCTGAAAAAACGGAAGACATTGTTTTAACAATTCAACAATCCAAAGGAACAACTGGAGAAGCAGATGAAGAAGTAGAAAACAATGAACTGCTACCACCAACGGCTAGGGAATCGCGCCAGGCTCTTCAAATTCTTAGAAGGACATTAGAACAACGTGGTGCATCTTGCGATGACTATAATTCTTTTTACGATATTGAAAAGCGAGTATCAAAGCTAATTAGTGCCATTATGAAGCAATCTACAATACAAATGTTTTCCAATAAAGTACAGTAAGTACGTAAAGTGTTTCTTCTTATATAATGTATTTATTGCTACATATGTACTGTATATGACATACTCAGGGGCGGATTACCTTATCTTAAACTTTTACCTTATCTTTTCAATGTTAAATTTAATCCTTTCTTTAAATTCTTAATTTCATGTATAAAAAAGTAAGAACATTCAAAACTTTTTCATATATGTACGACTATGTATGTTTCATGTATGTACAAGGCTGTCAAGAGCTGGTCTCGGGCCCTAGGACAGACATTGAACCGGGAGCCCCGGGCTCCTCCCCTATATGTTTTTACATAATTTTCTACCTGGTGTGGCTGACACTCAGGCCCGGGGAAAATTGCCTCCTCTGCCCCCCCCCCCCCCTTCAACGCTCCTGTGTATGTATTACTATGCTGAGTAAAAAAAAAAAACGAAACTGCATCGCCGCCGCTTTATTGGATCAAACATCGATGGCACTAACATGATCCAATTAAGCGGCGGCCACTGTATTATACTTTTTGTCGTCTCTACATGACTTCAGAACCTGCATACTTATTTTTACGATTTTCACTGACTAAACATGGTTTGTGATACCATGTTTCATTTCATTTTTTGTTCCTCTTGATGTCTACTAACAATCCTCTGAGTTTGTCGCCACATTAACTGAACACCCTGTATATTAACTTTTATGAACTTTTAATTGATGTCACACATCTCCAGATCATTTGCTCTTGTTTAATATAAATAGTGACTTTTTGGGCCAAGTATTTATGGAGTTTTATGCTAAAAATACAAAGATACATACATCAGAAACATTTTAATATTGAATTATTGACAACTGCTTTGCAATTTGCAGACTTTCTCCACAAAAACAGCAAAGTTACACACTCTGCATAATTAGCAATATTATCTCTAAATAAAAAGAAACATGTACTGCTAAATTGAGTTTTTATGAATAAGAAAAGTCCAACAAAATCAGAATGTTATCTCAATTATTTACTTATGGAAGTGTGGTTTAGCTATTCTATCCCTTTGAATTAAATGTACATTAATTTGACCTTACAAGCTACACTTTAATGTCTACTTTTTCATGTAGTACAAAATATTTATTAAAAGTTAATATAAAAGCTTCATGCAAAAGCAAGTTGCCACTATTTCTCAGGTATCAAATTTAATTTTTCTTAATTGGAACAATATTGCATTATTTAATGCAATGAATTGGTAAATTATTGACAATCTTATTTAAGAAATATCATCAATGCTTTTTGATATTTCCTTTTCTATTGCACTTTCTGAGATTACTATATGAAAAAAATATTTTTCTGTGTTTGAAACTTCAGACTTTTAATGTTGACAAAAGACACTTGTGCTTGTAGACTGCCCAGACAGAAAATATATCTGTTACTCAACCTCTGTCGGTTGAGTATTAAAATGTCAGAATATTTTTTTTTCACACTTGTGTAAAAATCAAACTATAAACCTAATGCTTATAAAGCAATCTATATAAACACTGGTATATTTGAATATTCATAATTTACACTGTTTTTATCATATAATAGAACACTCATTTACTCAAAGATGACTATATATCATAGGCTACATGCATGAAAACATAGTAAAAAATTTATTTTTTAAATAACAATATTTTTCATGATTTTTATAGTTTCTAGTCAGTAGATCATATGTATTAACAGATATGTATTTTTGTTTATAATTGTTTTGAACTGCCATAGAAAAATATAATTATTTTAATTACTTTAAGTTATAATTTTATGAATAATTTTGATTTTATATGTGGTGTCTTATTTTATTTTTATTGGGTTTATGCAGCAAAACAGATATTACAAGTGTGAGTGCATTTAGGTGCATTTCATCAGATATATAATTTTAGTATATTTAGTTGCATGCATTGTGTTAGAGGTACAAAAACATTTTATAAATTTTGCGAGAGGTTTATTTGGTTGTCTGTTATAATTAGTGATTTCAAGTGTTTAAATATCCTGTTCATGAGGCAGGCGCTATATCTATCCATAGGTATGAAGGTGTACGGGGTTTTTACAAGGGTTTGCCTGCTTACTTCCTCCATGTTACACCCAACATATGTATTGTCTTCCTCATTTATGAGAAATTGACCTATGCATCTGAGCCTGAAAACATCTATGAAGAGGATGTTCTATGACGTACATATTGTCATAGAACAATTGTTGATTTTTATGTAAAAAATTGTTAAATTATGACTTCCACAAAATGTGTGGTTCTTGTGATAATGGTCTATCTGCTATATATACGAAATTATTTAAAATTTTTGCTCTGCAATATTTGTCTTATTTAAATCTCTAGTTTGTTTTCTTTATTTGTGATCATTGATTCATATTGTATCAGTTTCTTAAATTATTTATACCTGTTCTAATAAAGATTTAGTTACATGCTGCTTTACACATTAGTTTGATAGGTTATGATAAATAGTAGCATATTAGAATAAATTAAATATTTCCCTGAAAATAATGAACATCACATAATTTTAAATTGTACATAGAAAATATTTGCTTAATAAGTAGACTTATTTTTAAAGGTAATTTTTTTTAATTTTACCATATTCTGCTCATCCTTTATGCATTTGTGCTTCAGATTATTTTTTATCCATTAATGCATCTTAAAATTCCTTTGGGTACTTTTCTAGTCATATTAAGAGTATAAACTTTATAGGAATACTTATTTAGTTTGCCTATTGTAATTAAAAATTAATATTTTATAAAGGTGCCCTATATTGCATATGTAATTTAATGTTCTTGTTTTCTATCTATATAAATAATTAGCATTCTAATTAAATAGTTTTATTGTAGAATTTGGAAGTCTGGTATTGTTTTTGTTATAATATGATCAAAGCTTATGATCAAAGTATTGCAAAATGTAAATTCTGAAGATTCATTTATCAATAGTTATTTTTAAGCTATTAACATAATGTTTTCTTTTATGAAATACATTTAAACATTTTGCAATATTTTAAGAGCAAACACAACTTAATTATTCGCAATAAATACAGAGAAGTAAGTTCTGTCATAAAAGCTGATTAAATGTGAGTTATATGCTTTGACTTTTTTAATATTTACAGATTAATTGAATATGTTTAGTAAAACACTCAATATTTGCAGCGAGTCTCACTTTGAAGATAAATAGGACATTTAATTCTCTGTTATGAATTGAAAAAGTTAATGCATTCTAAATTGCAGTTTAACCAAATTTCTTTCACAATATTTATGTGATACTACTAAATTCAAACTTGCCATACTCAATATATCATGAAATAAATAACTCAATTTACTTAGACTAGCAGTCACTTAAAGATCTGGCTTCAGAAAGTCTTTAATCCATATAATAAAATACATATTAAGAAGGCTTCTGCAGCATCGAACTGCTTATGGTATCAGAGACTAAATATTCATCTCTGTACCAGAATGTAAATATGGTATCTAATCTGACTTTTGTGATAATGTTTTTATGAAATTTACTACCTGATCAAATACAGAATGAGAAAAATTATTCAATTTTATAAAATTTCTATATTTTAATGATGTATAAATCTTAATTTTAAAATATAGTTACACCCTGTAGCTGATGTTCAATTTGAAAAGAGAAAATGCTTCTTTTATTTATTAACCATGTTGCAGTTTAAAAATTTTTATGCATCAATGTTTTGCAGGAGTGATTATAACATATTAAATGAACTATAATTGAACAGATATTTATATGTTTTATGAAAAGGGGTCATATTTTGTTAATTCAAGTTAATAGAATGTTATCTAATATGTGATGTTCATTTCAATAGAAACTTTTAATCAAATATGTATTTTAATTAGTCACCTAGTAGTAGTAAACTTGGTGTATGGTTTCATTAATGTAGATATTAAATATTACAAATTTATAACCTTAAGTTATTATTTAATATATGCTTCTGCCATACATTTCAAATTTTTCTGATTGTTTATAAGTTTATTTTTTAATTACTCATGTGATATTTGTCCCATACTTACAAACTAGGGTATTTAAGAAATGATGTTCCCAGTGCAACAAAAGCATGTAAGATTTGTTATTGATGTCATTAATGGCTATTTGATGGTGCTAAGCTTAATGATACCAATACCACTCTTAATACTGGTTGTTGCACTGGAAGCATGATTCCAACCTTTAAAACGCCTCCTGTTGGCAGGTTTTTACCAATCATATTCATCTCTTAAATTTTCAGGTACACATTCAGAAAAAACAGTATACCTCTTGTTATTCGTGCCCCTCTCATGTCACAATCAAATAATAGTACCATTAGACGTATAATAACTTCTACAAATGCATATGATTAAGTACTTTTTATACTAAATCCATTTTTCCCAGTGACAACACCCACTTTGGATTTCAACTTTGTTTGTTCTCTAGGGTAAAATGTACTTGTAATGCCAAATTTCATGAATTTAAACTGTATATACAAATTTTTGAATTTTTAACTTCATCTGTCTTTTCTTTCTTCCTGAAATATTTTATCATGCTAATTCCACTGGGATATATTGTTCTACTAAATATACCAAACAAAATCTTTTTAAGTTTTTACTGTTGGGAGTTTTAATGATAATTTATGAAATTAATATTAATTTAAAACATTGAAAAATTATTAACACTAAAAAATTAATTGAAATGTGGGTAATTTTTTCTATATATTAACAGCATCTAAAATGTGTACAAAATTTGTGCGTATTAGATAC
This sequence comes from Amaurobius ferox, assembly GCA_951213105.1. Lineage (NCBI taxonomy): Eukaryota > Metazoa > Arthropoda > Arachnida > Araneae > Amaurobiidae > Amaurobius > Amaurobius ferox. The sequence goes on along the minus strand of OX578142.1, from coordinate 112,159,515 downwards.
ATGTGAACTACACATCTGCCATGTGTACCAATTGAAAATTTTCAAGATCTGAATATCTGTTATTACATTAAAAATGCTTAAAATTTGTTACGGCAAAATTCAACTTAATATTTTTTTATTATTATTTATGTTCAGTTGTGGTCAGAATTCCATGTAAATAAATATCTAGCATAAATTTACAATCAATAATGTCGTGATGAAATAACAATTTAGGTGCTGCCATTGAAAATTCCAGAGTGTTAGTAAATATGAAAACCAAGTTAAGAATTTTAGGGCCTCCTTTGCGTATGGCATAAATAATTCAGAAACTAAGATTAACATTTATACTGGTTATATGATAAAGAAAATGTAATGCAATGCTGTTGTTGATGAAAACAATATTGTTTTAAATAATTTAATTTTTCCATAATTTTCTATGGTTTAATTGAAAATAAAAATATAAAATAAAATTTCAACATTCAAAAATTGAAATAAAGCATATAACTTTTATTTAAATTTATCTTTCTGTATTTCTTAAGTAATAATTCTGAGAAAATAGCTGAAATAATTTTTCTGTGCATTTTACTTTTCTTATGATACAGTATATGTAAAAGGATTGTGATGTGGCAAAAATCAAACGCTAGGGTTTATATGGATTTATGCATGCTAAGCATCCCTGAATATATATCAATCATTTTTTAAACATATCTGTGTCTGTATGTTGCCATGATAAAGCTGTTAAAAAAAAATCTGCAAATTGAATGAAATTTGATATGATTATTTCAATCTCAACATCAGGGTTCTATTGATTTTGGGAAGTAAGTAAATGTAGGCGAAGCCCTATAAATTTTTCACCAGAAATGTTAAGAAATATCTGTTAAAATGGAACTAATTTTCTTATGAGATTTTTTAATTTAAAAAGCAGTCTTATATGCAGGGTGTTTCACAAAAAGGGAAGAGTGAAAGGTTTTTTGAACTGTTGGTTGTAGATACATAATTTGAAAAATGCTGGCAATACTTTATTTAGTCAAACTAAAGGAAAATTTAGATCTCAAAAGTTCAAATTTAGGACAAAATAAATTGCCAAATTTCCTGACTTGTATAACTTTTTCGTGACTTTTCAATACTTTTGTAGTCACCAAAATTTATGAATACATGCACCTTTTATAAATTAAATTGATGCAGAAAAATCATTTAGTAGGTTTTTAAAACAATTTTATATATGGTTGTCTTTGAAACTATTAAAGACAGACAGAAAATAGTGGTTAAAAGTTATTTTTATACCAAGGTTTATTATTGTGATTTTGCGGGTCTATCATATTTTCCTAACAATTGTTAAAAAAATAATCATGGCCTTCAATTTTTGAAATCAACTAGGATGATTTAAAACCACTGTCATTTGAGTCTGCATATTTTGCACCTGAAAGAGAGCCCTGATAGACGAATTGGTAAGAACTCTTGCATTTGGTACAGCAGGTAGTAGATTCGGGTAGACAGAGGAAAATGTTGTTAAGTACTTATTGCTCAAACACTTGCATGTGGATATCAAGAGAAATAGGCTAAAATATCTAATTCATCATTTTCCGTTAGTACTCTTTGTCTTCCTCAGCCGTATCGACGATAAAACGAATCTTTTGATTATAATCGACATAACAGCCACATAATAAAAAACTAGAAGGATGCCGGTTGTACGGGAAATAATGATAATATTTCCTCACTGTTTCACTACAGGGTGGCTATAGAACCTGGAATTCAGGGAATATCAACATTCTGGAAATATCAGGGTATTCTTACAAAAAACTAAAATCAAGGAAATTGGAATTTTTCTTTTGTAATCAGTTTTCTTCCGACTCATGGCAATACAGCCTATTGGACATCTCAATAACAAGAAGAGAGTTTTAAAATTTCTACATTTCTCAGTGATCCCTCTCATCTAAATTGTTTTGAAAGTTATCAAGATATTTCATGTGACAGGAAAAGCAGATTACAAAAGAACACGTTTTCTGCTTATTTTATTGCAGTAAGTGATATTTAACTGTATTAATTCTTGACTGGATTTTACAGAACACTTCTCAGTTTATAGCTGAGTTTTATAGCCTATCTAGAATTTTAATGCTTGAAGGATTAATATTTGTAATAATACTGTTCTTATATATAACTATTTACTTTTTATGCTTGTTAAACTGATATTCATTAAAAGTAGGTATTTATACATATCAGGGAATTTTTGAATATATTACCTAGAAATCAGGGAATTTCTTAATTGAAATCCTGTAGCCACCCTGAACTAAGAGATAAGTTGCATTCACTGTAAATCAAAATAATCTTAGAGTTTGGTATTACTGAACAGTACCATAATTCGAACTCTAGTTGATTCTGGTTATTGTAATCAACATAACAGCCACAGAATAAAAATTCTATAAATATGCTGGCTGTATGGGAAACTGACAATATTCCCTCTTTGTATCACTAGGAGATCAGTTGCATTCACTGTAAATCAAAATCTTCTCAGAGTTTGGCATTACTGAACAGTGCCATAATTTGAACTCTAGTTAGGTAGCATAGTTACATGAATGTTTAAATGCTTTGAATTGACATAATAGTGATGTAATAGCTTTACTGAAATATCTACATAAAATATATTTGAAGAAGTGGTAAAAGTTTTAGTAACTATTTGCAATTGAAGTTGAATTGTAATTTTCCAATCAAAATTTTAATTAATGATAACGATGTCAAACTGGATCATATTACAGCCAATTTTTTTTCAATTTTACTAAATATAGTGTGGGTAACATTTTTGTAATTTGATTTTTTTTATGAAGGGGCTGTATAAAAAGTTCATTTTCTTAATTCTTTATAAAAATATGGAACAGCATATTTAGATTACTATTTTATAACTTTCTACAACCTTATTTAAAGCATTTTTGTAATTGGAACTATGGGTCTACAATCAATAGTTTAAAACGTCTTTCACTGTTCAGTTTTTATGAGACACCTTGTATAAGATTATACTAACATATATCTTTCTCGAGATATTGCATGTACATTTGTAACAGAAAATAAAAATCATTAACTATTATCCAAATTAGTGCATTTGCAAGTACTTAAAATTCAGGGATTCTTTTATTTAAGCGTTGTTGCAAGATTCTTGAGATATTAGAAATTGTACTTTTCCATATAAAGTGTGATTATCTTGAACAAATTGAGCAAATTAAATATGGTAAATTATTTTAACTAATGTATGGCCAAGGTCTATTAATTTTCAGAGTGAACCAAGGTTTTGGGCCTTCAATTTTTTTAAGAAAATTTCTTGTAAATCTAAATAGTGGTATAGAAAGATAAGATAATCATTTGAAAAAGTATTCCAAAAATATCTTTTATGAGATTTGTTATTTAAAAATGAATGACATTTTTAACATATATGTTAATGAGCTCTTCTTTAAAAATTACACGTTTTTGATATAAAATGAAATAGTCATAAAAGATTTAATATACTTACTATTATTAATTTAGTAAATAATTTTCTTTTAATCATAAATAAATGGGCATCATTGTTTAGTAGTTAGCACTGTTTTTAAGATGTTAAAAATTTTACTTTTTTACAGGTAGCATTACATTATGTTTATCGAAATATCAAAACATTCTAATGATTTTAAGTGAGATCACGTTTTAAGAGTACCTAAATTTGTACTATTTTTCTGCAATATCAAATTTGTTTAAAAGGGAAAGTCATGTGTTTGGACCCAAATTTTTAACAAATTTAGTGACTCTCTTCAAAATGGTTATTTTCTATTAGTTTGTATCCAGTGGACTTAAATAATATTTAAGCTAGTCTGTATTCAACAGACTTAGACAATATATATGCTATTTTGTAACTTACATGCTCTTGGCTCATTTTTTGAGAATGCTTACTTTTAGCCCCCTTTACCATTTATTCAAAGTTCTTAGAGTGCCCTAAAATTCCTTAAGTTCCCAGGTCTCTTCTGCCTTGGCTCTATTGATAGTTCAGCCCTGATAAAGGCTGTCTGATACAAATTAAATTAATATATATAGTAGACATTATTTTGATTCTAATGGTACTTTTCCTTATAAAATCATTGGTGCACAGGGGGGGGGGGGGGGGAGTTAAAAAATGTTTTTTTTTTTTTTAGCTGTACTAATGAAAATTGTCAATTGAACATTTGCATATCATTCTACTATTTTTATGGATGTTCTAAATGTTCTGGGAAAAAAATTATACATATTTTTAATGTGTTTTACTTTTCATTTAACATTCCAAGTGAATTTGATGATTCCTTCACGTTTTCATATCAAATTTTGTTAAAATTATTTACAGATATAATTATATTAGTATAGCATCTCTGCAGCTTTGGAAGCAAAGTTTTTTTTCTTCGCCATAGATAAACACTCACTCAGTCTTATGATATTAAGAATTCTATTTCTAAATATTCTTTTGAAAACAAGCTTTGTAACTTGCTTTTAATTTTAAATTACTGTACGAGATAATGGATTTTGAGCTTATCTGCCTTCAATGATTCGGAAGTGTTTTCTCATTGCAATAAGGGTCATATCAGAACTTCAAAATATAAATTCTCAGGAAATTTAAGTTTCAATTTTATTAAATTCTTGAATTGGACTAGCATTGTTAAAACTCATTTCAATAGATTCTTTTAATGGAATTTCATTTAAAAGCTTAGTTGTATATTTTCATTAATTTTCTGTTTTTTTTCTTTTTCAAAATTGTCTTTAAAACTTTATTAATTGAAAATATTAAGAGAAATCTGAATTGATATATTGATAAAAAAGTTTGACTTTTTTAATGTGATACATGTAACATTGATTTTTAATTATGAAACATGCTATGAAGTGTCATTAAAAAATAATCAAATATAATATATACCTTTTTGTTTTACCTACAGTTGTATATGTAAAGGAAAGTATTGTGATATGGTCAAAAATGATTTTGGAATTTTGATGGATTCATTTTGATCATTTCTGAATTCAATTTAAATATTTATTCAATGATGTCTGTATGTCTGTGGACTATAACTTTTGAACGAATTAATAAAATCAAATGAAATTTGGTATAATTTTTTCAATTACTAAGCATCAAAGCCCTATTGATTTTAAAATCAATAGGACATTAAAGCCCTATTGATTTTCCAGGTGATTGAATGCTTAGCTGCCAGGTATTCAGATTTTCCAGTGTTTGTTCTATATGTTTAGCCATGTTCCAGGATTTCAATTTTTGGCCAAAATAGTCTAATATTTCATCTCTATAAACTGCATTTGTGCACGATCCTTGGAATATATCTTTTCATTGTGAAAGTGTTTTTACACTTTCTCAATCTGCTTGCATCATCTAAAATTTTTGTTTATTTTGTGTTTTCAGGGTGGCCACTCAACCTGGAAAATGGGAGAACCGGGAAAAGTCAGGGACTTTTAGAATGGTCAGGGAAAACTGGAAAAAGTCGGGGAATTTTGTGAAAATTCTGAATATGTTTTGCAGCCGCTAATTTTTTTTTTTATATTTTTGACAAGGATAACTCAATTTCAGAAATAAGGATTTTAAAATGCTTTTTTAAACGTTTGATAAAAAAGAATATATTGGACCAAAATTGCATTTCACAAACATGGACAAATCTATATAAATTATGCACTGTAGCTCGAAATTGCAAAGTTTGTATTAGAAAATAATAATTTTTTGAAATTTTTCTTTTGGCAAAAAAAAACCATCGGGGAACATCTCTTAGATCTAACTCTGTAATTTAAGAGATGCTATATGGAGGTAACAATCTCGATGGCCCGTTTAGTGATTTATGCCAAATTTAGAAACTTTTCATGAATCATATAATATATTGTCCACATAGGCGGCACCAGGCTTTCAAAATTGAGTGGGCTATACAATTGAGGTTGCTGATCTCAGATATGTAAATCCATAAAAAAAAATTTAAAAAATTGTGACTTTAAAAAAGAGAGAGAGAAAGAAACTGAAAATTGTTGGATTAAGGGGCAGTTGTTAAGTAAAAGAGTGCTTGCACAATTTGTAATAATGGTGCTGAAGCACCCCCATGGTGACACGTATGATTGTCCAGGAAAAATAAAATATTAATAAGTGAATTATGAGGGCATAAATTTCCATTGTTGTGTGGATAGACAGCACATGTGACTGTAAATTTTCTGCAGCCGACAGCAGTTTTTCATAGGAAAACATGCAAAACCATAATTTGTATTATGAGAACATTTTCCGTCAAAACTACAAAAAAAGAAATTGGTGGAAAATAACAAGTCTGATTATTTGGTGAGATTAAAAAAACCCTCTTTTGACCAATTTTTGGTGAAAATATGTTTGTTAGTATAAAATTTGGCACCATTCTTCCCAATTCCAGTTTTCTGAGCATTTCGGATATAGGGATGCCAGATAAATGATCCTGTACTGTACTCTGTTAAGATACTGATTTGTTAATTTAGTTAGTCCATTTAAATATTTAAATAATTTTTCTGAATTTAAAAAAAAGTTGAATCCCTCCCCACATACTCACACATGTTGCAAATTTCAGGGTTTTTCACTTAGCTTCACAATCACCTCTGTCTATTGGCTTATTGCAGTTACAATGTGGAGTACTAGCACTTATTTCAGCATTGGTACTAGCACTACATGTAATGTACATTATGTGTAAACTCATGGTGTAAAAACAAATAGTATTCTCAGTTTTTAATTTCCCATCCTTTCCCTGTTCTGTTTTGCGGAAGAGATTTGACAGGTTTCTCATTTTATTAATAAAGTAATTATCATTTTTTATGTTTGCAATCAACACATGAAATTCCCACATAGATGCACATTCTTTGACAAGGGTCCTAAAATTTGCAATTGTTTTGGGAAATTGTTAAACTCTAAAGAGTGCTAAAACTCAATTTAATTTCAAGGTATAAATTCATGACTTTTATAAACAGAAAAGTGTTAAAATCCACAATCAATATAGTTATTTCCAATTTTAGTACTTTTAATTAAATTATTATGAATTTTTGCCATTTTAAATAAAATCATAAATTTTAGCACCTTTAACCCTTTCGCGACGAACGGCACGCCCAGCTGCCAGCTGCGAACTTGCATTCAAGGATGAACGGCACGCCCACGGGCCAGAGGAAATTTTACCCTAAAGGACGACTGGCACGTATTGGTGTTTCTACGTGGAACGTTTTAATTTGAATGTATTTGTCTCCTAGATGACGTTAAATGCCCGTGGAAGCAACTTAAATGCATTTTGTAGATGTTTGACCTTGGCACAAGGAGAATCCAATGAATTATTTCTCCATTTGGAGCGGTGAAACACATGGCTCTGTAAAGTAAACAGGACTTCTCGTAGCATCAACAATTTTATAATTGAGTTCCGGGTCTCGTTCTGATTTTGTCTTTTATTGATTTCGTTGTTGAATTAGAGGAATATAAGAGAGGTTTTTTTTTTTTGAGTGGGTGGGGGAGGGGGGTAAAGGAATGTGCGGCAATGAAATGATTAGGTTATTTATGTTCTCATGGAAAGGAAGGCTGGGATTTCGTTAATATATCCCATCGAAAAGGTCCAGATATGGAATAAAATTATATAAATCGTCAGAATCGGAATGAGGCCATAAATGGAATTTCCTTGTGTATACTGGAAAGGACACGGGATTATCAAGCTCTGATGGTGGGTATGGAGAACGCGTTGTGAAAACATTTCTAAGTGAACTTTTAGGAAAAGGATATACTTTGTATTTGGATAAATTTTTTACCTCTCCTGTACTTGCAAAGTATTTGTTGTCTAAGAATACGCATGTATGTGGTACAGTTTTAAAAAATTGGAAGGACATGCCAAAGAATTATCCATCTGTACCTAAAACATATATACACTAAAATTTTTAATATTTTGATAAAAGAAAATTTGTATATAAAATATACATCAAATAGAAAATAAGTATTTCCTTTCTTCCTGAAAAAAGTAGAATGCTGTGTTGAACGGGTGATTTTTAGTGAATTTTTTTCGAGAGTTAGGCTTAGCGCAAAAAAATAGCCGTCTTTTGGGCACATTTCGGAAACAAAGCGCTTCGTCCTTTGCGCCACGGTAGTTTCAGAATGCCGCCGTCCCGAAAGGGTTAACACGTTAAGCGCAGCATCAGTCCATGGGGACTGACAGTGAACTTTCCTTTTAGGCTGTAGCAGTCTGTGGGGGACTGACAGTGAATTTTTCGTTTGAGCTACGTCGATCCGTGGAACAGGCACTATCAAGATTAAAAAATAAATGTTATAATTTTAATGGAGTTTATTAAAACATTCTAAGCAAAGATGTGGTTTGGTTTTACACATATTAAAAAAAGTGATGACCTGTTTGGTTAATTTTCTGGCTGTATTGCACCCGAATCTTTTTATATTTGTGTTATAACATTTACAGCAATATCGTCAGACTTTATGGATGTCTCCTTTTTTTTTTTGCAATTTATGAAGTCTTCTGTTTATGCTCTATGACCGAGCGATCGCCGCTGTTTGCTGCCTGAACGATAGGCGGAGCGAGAACAGCTCCACGCTCAATGTGTTAAGTGATTTTGATAATCTCAGCACTTTTAAATAAAATAATGCATTTTAGCATTTAATAACTGAAATAAAATAGCAAATTTTAGCTCTTTTAAAAAATCATGAATTTAAGTCTCTTTTCTTAAAAATTACGAAATGTAGCATACTCAAAAATCCCAATTGTTTCAGACTTTATGGATGTCTCCCCTTTTTTTTTTTTTGCAATTTATAAAGACTTCTGTTTATACTCTATGACCGAGCGATCATCGCTGTTTGCTGCCTGAACGATAGGCAGAGCAAGAACAGCTTCGTACTCAATGTGTTAAGTGTGAATTTGATAATCTCAGCACTTTTAAATAAAATAATGCATTTTAGCACTTAGCGCTAAAATTTGCTATTTTATTTTAGTTATTATTTTAAAAAATCATGAATTTAAGTGTCTTTTCTTAAAAATTACGAAATGCAGCATACTCAAAAATCCCAATTGTTTCAGACTTCATGGATGTCTTTTTTTTTTTTTTGTTGCAATTTATGAAGACTTCTGTTTATACTCTATGACCGAGCGATCGCCGCTGTTTGCTGCCTGAATGATAGGCAGAGCAAGAATAGAGCTCCACGCTCAATGTGTTAAGTGAATTTGATAATCTCAGCACTTTTAAATAAAATAATGCATTTTAGTACTTAATAACTGAAATAAAATAGCAAATTTTAGCTCTATTTTAAAAAATCAAGTGTCTTTTCTTAAAAATTACGAAATGCAGCATACTCAAAAATCCCAATTGTTAGCATTTTTTCTCAAAAGTCATGAATATTAGCACTCTTTCTCAAAAATTGTGACATGAAATTCTTATACACATTCTTTCTTTCGAGAAAGTTCTTTTCGAGAAAGAGTGCTGAAATTCACTATTTTTTGAAAAATTGTTAAACTTAAAAATTTTCAGGAAAGGGTGCTAAACCTTGTGATTTAATAAGTATGCATTCATGCAAAATGCTAACATTCGTAACCTTTAAAGGTATTTCATTTGATTTTGCAATTTCTATGTTTAGGAAAATGTTCTTAAGGCATTTTAGATGAAATGTTCGAAACAGATTGTGCTGTGATCATGTTCTTAATTTTTGTATGAATGTTTCTAATTTTGAAGTTCTAGATAGCTTATTAAGGACTACTCCATTTTGGAAGAACCCACATATCTAAAAGACTTTGGGTGACTAACTGACATCATTGAAAAACTTAAATAACTACACTTACAACTACAAAGATAAAAATATTCTGCAAATGATTTTAGAAATATTAACTCATCCTTACATGGCTCTTAAAGCAGAAAACCTGTCTCATGCCATTAAACAAGATGGACTTATGAAATTGCAGGCTACTATAATTGATTTGAAAACTTACGAGAAGTTTCACTGCAAATTTAATTAAAATTTAATAAATAATGTCACTTGAATACTTTTACTTTCTCATACTATGTAATATAGTATAGAGAAAGTTACCATCTGGGGGTACATTTTCAAGTATGGTATCAATTGAAAGATTTTTTAAGCTCTTTAAAGTGAAGGGTAACACTATAATGGTAATCATTTGGACTCATGATACCAATTTTTCAAAAAATTTCTTGTAAAATTTGAAAAGAAAATGATACTAAACACTGATTATGGTATGAGAAAGTCAAGTTGAGCCACACTATAGTTATTTTTTATTAAAATTTAAGGATGTACCATATTTATACAAAATATTGGAATTGTGCGAATCTTCAATTTTCGAATGCAACAGTATATAAATGAAATTGCATAAAATATGCATATTTCAAAGTATTTTCAATTTTTTTTTAAATATGAAGGAGTTTTCTTATAGAATTGGTTTAAAGCTCGTTAGAAAGAATGTTCTTTGATGCTTCCGGTGGTGTCAAGATTGAAACTGTGGTAATATTTTTTATTACTAAGGAACTGACTTATATAAAAATCTCTCAAAATTTCTCTTCAATATAACTAAAAGTGTAATTTGAATTTAAAAGATAATCACACTGAGATGAATACCGGATAATGTCACACCGGATCGAAACAAGCACTATACTAAATTTCTTAGCTGTGTATCACTTGAATTTTCTTCTATGAGACCAATAGACAAACAGACATCTTTTATTATAATGTTATGTTTGATATTTTGTATCAATTAGATCTGTAAAAGTGTATTGAACTTTGAATACTTATTTGACTATTAAAGGTTTATTAGCAATGTTTGCTTATGGCTTCTCATTAAAATGAGTGTGTTTTACATGTCAAACTTGTATTCAAAATGGCTGCTTTAAAATGATGGTGCAAAAGCTGTGATTTTGTAAACTAATTTTATAAATCCACCTCAACAATAAATTTATCAGATTTGTTCTTAGTGAATTGCTTTAAACAATTTAATAAGAACAAGATGAGTTTTGTGAATTTAGAAATTTGTGTTAATATTTGAAGATAATTTAAGTACTCTGGTATTCTATAGTGTTTCACTTCTGTAAGCAAAAATAGCTGTGTATAACTGGGTACATGTTTAATTTTTTTTCTTTTGCAATGTTCTTGATCCTACCCTGGTAAGCAAGTTCTGACTTATGGTTACTGGATGTAATGTAAAAATTATGTTTGTTGTCTCTTATGTAAAAATTGTCTGTTGTCAGTATATTTCTCTATGAATTTGCTGAATATGCATGATTTATATTAAATATAGTCAGGTGTAACATGCAAGTAGCTCTGAATAAGTGTAGTTATAAGTCTCTTATTTGTTATACATGTAAACCTAGGAGTTATAAATTAGTGGCGATACAAAATATAAAATATTTCACTTCTTAGCCATACAAAATCATGGTTAGGTTTGCTATGGTGTTCCTTGTTTTAAATATTAGTTCCTTATAGCATATTTGCATACTCTCTATTATTTATTTCTCATAATTATGAACACAAATGCTAAAAACTGATACATTTTAATTATTTATTAAACACACATTGAAATATTTTGATGAACGCTAAAGAAAATATGTATAATTATCAAGCATTCATTTTATACTCTATATATCTTTTGTTGCCTAGTTATGCTTGTCAGTAAAAGAACAGAAAATATAATTTGTTGAATAGTATTGGGGTCGAACCATATAAATTGGTCCAGTACTGGCTACTTGATAATTTTTTTTTTTTTTTTGTGATCACCCGAATACGTCTAAATTTTGAAACTACCAGAATTAAATGTATATACTTTTTCATTTAGTGACAGCAGCCATATTTGTGTCATGGTACATAGCTTTTTCATCAATTTTAAACCTTTATGCAAATCACCATATTTCAGCTTTGTTAAGTCCTAAGACCCTGGTTCAAGCAACCACTTTTCATATTCCTGAACCACTTGATATGGATTGACCCATTATGCTTGTGCTAAATCACCGCAATGTTAGACAGTGTTTGGTTACTGTATTTATTTTCTGAATACAGTAACCAGTAAGTTGTTGAAGACTCTAATTTCAGAGCCTACTTGTGGAGATCAATCCCAATCTCCTTTTTATATGCATTTATGTGTAAAATTTGTAAATATAGAAACATATTACTTATAAAATGTTTTGAATCATTTGTTTCGACTGATATGTTTTCCTTGCATATTTACTAGAATTTATTTTTAATAAAAATTTCTGTATATTAAGTACTAAATCATGAACTCAACTATTTATTTAATTGAAAGAAAACAGGGTATAAAAATGCCTATCTGAAAATTCATCTTTTTTATACATGTTATTGTCTTCCACTTATAATTTTAAAAAAATTCAAAATGTGTAAGTCCTTAAATATTATTTTCTATTTATTTTGTGAATAAAGTTATAAAATTGAAATAACTCTGTTAAAATCAGCATATAATATAAAAATTAATAGTATTGACCAGTTTAGAAAGCAAAAACAGCCTTCATCAGGACACACAAGAAGCACAACTATCACTTGTCAGAGAAAGATTGGTGACTGATGTAAGAACAGCAAATGTGGCAGAAGCAGGAAAAGGGTGTTACCGATGGCTAGAGGATAAAAAGGTAGTAAAACTCAGGAGGAAGGAACAAGAAGTGGGACATAATGAATGAATGTTAAAATACCAAAGAGGAAAACGAATATCCAATTAAGGATTTAAATCACTTGTTCAGTAATTCAAAAAAGCCCAATTAAATTAAAAAAAACAAACAGGATAAGGGGGATTTCCTTTTTGGTATTTTACCATTTATTCATTATGTTCCTTCGCTTATTTCTTCCTCCTAGGTTTCTTTTAGCTCCTTTTTCTTCTCTCATCATTGACCCGTTCCTTACTTCTGCTACATTTGCTGTTCTTGCTTCAGCTACCAATCTTTCTCTGACAAGTGATAGTTGGGCTTGTGTGTCCTGATGAAGAAGGCTGTTTTTTGCCTTTGAAACCGGTCGATACCATTAATTATTATGTAGCTTTTGGCAAAGTCATTTTAATTTTATTCTTTAGCAGCATTTTGAGCTGTACATATAAAGTTATAATTTGACAAATAAATACATGTATCTCTGAGCATTTTGTCATCTCTCAAAAATACATTACAATAAAAAAATTAATGATTCATTGACTTGGATATTTCAATTTTTTTTTGGAAAGCATAGATTTATATTATGAAAGGTGATATTTTCCAGACATTATTTGTACATACATAATTGTATTACTTTTTTTTTCAAAATTCGCTGTATAAAATTTTACAACACTGACTTCAAATGAAGTTTTTTTTTCTTATATTTTCCTTTAATTTTTTCTGTACACTTCTTATACTGGTATTGGATTACAATGCTTAATATAAACCAATATAATTTTTCTAGAAGCTGGAAATTATGCCACCAAAAAGAATATTAAATAGAAAATCTTCTATCGCTGAATTCTGAGAGAATTATCTTATTCTACCAGTGTACAAGTAATCTATCTTATCTTCCATGTAGGGTGGCCATCACTTGATCAGCTAATTTCGGGACATAGACCTTAAAAAATCTGGACTTTTTTTTTGCCAATTTATAATGGGAAATAATAAGTAGCTTGAGAGTTGAAAATAAGTTGCATAAGTTAGTAAATAAATATTTATTTAGGTCAACATCAAAATCAAACATTTCAAACAAAACAGAATAAAAAAATTCATTACACTAAACCTAAACTGGTAGCATGGTAACATTTTTATTCAATGTAATTAGAAACCCCCCAAACAAATAACTTTTTAATCAAATACAGTGATGCCGGGTTTATTGTAATCTGGGTGCTTTGACAATTATTCTGGGCCCCTTCAAAAATGACAAATATATATTAATTTTTAATTAAATTTAATTATTGTGCAAATATATCAAATTCTAATATATGCTCTCCAAATGTGTTTCTAATGAGCATAAAATAGTAAGTGCCTAAATGCATAATGTTTTATTAGCAGTATTTTAAAAATATACCAGTATTTCATTATAAATGTTTAAAAAATACTTGTGTATAAAAAGCAAAATAAATAAACATTGAAAAAAGATTTTAAAAATAATTATATTTTTTTATTTAAATGAAATATACTGATGATTGTGTATAAATGCAAATTTCTACTATATTGCATGATCTTTAAATTGTGTTTTATAACTGCCAGTTTTTTTTCTTTGAATTTTGATAACTAATATTAATTTCAGTGATTGATTAAAAAATGTGTAATTTGATATTTGGTGAAAAATATTTAGTGGACCAAATGTGTATTCTATGAATGCTGCGATTCTATAATTTTTTTTTTTCAATTTTTTTTTTCATTTTTTTTTTCAAGAAATTTGCATTAATCACAACGATTGTGAATGGCACATTATGACTGGAAGCGTGCCCACATAAGACATGGATGGCTGGAACTCTTATTGGCATGACCTCAAGAAAGCGGAATAGGCCCCTGTTCAGTAGATAACAGGGCATTAAATCTGTGATGGTTTGGGGGGGCATTTGGTTTTAATGGTCCGACCGACCACTTTTGCCATTGTTCAAGGAAGACAAAATTCAATGAGGTATCAAGAAACACTTCAGCAACATTTGCTTCCATTCAGTGAACTTCTTGATGGGTTAGAATGGGAATTTCAGCACAACAATGCCTCTATACACACCTCCAGTTCCACCAATGGCTTTCACAGCAAAATATCGGAGTTTTGGACAGGCCATCTTTGAGCACAGACTTGAACCCTATTGAGAATGTCTGGAGTATCTTAACCTGTCAAATTTATAACAATAGAAACAGAAAGCTCTGTTAAGGAACTTATTTTGGCTATTGAGGAAACATGGTACTCCCTGCAACCAGAAATACTTCAAAAATTGATTTTGTGAATGGAAATGCGTTTGTTTGAAGTGATATGAAACCATATGGAAATACTATCAATAAGAAACTTCATTCTGTATGTTTTATACAAGAATTTTTTTGTACTGTTCTTGAACTTTTGAGACGGTCTATAACCGGCTATTTTTTTTGTATCAAAGTCATGATAAAAAAAATTATTTATACAATTTGATCTTTTTTTTTGTATCAAAGTCATGATAAAAAAATTATTTATACAATTTGATATGGATTATATAAAAGGATTTGCAGTATCTAATGAACAAATAATGTCACTTTGTTTTATTTTGTATTGTTCTTTAGTAATCCCAATTTTCCAGTTATGCTTAAACTTATGAGATGGACTATATATGTATATATATATATATATATATATATATATATATATATATAATGTACATACATGCATACAAAAAAGATAGACCAAACTTTACGAGGTAGTAGTACACATCAAAACAAGCTATTTTCGTCTTAATTTACCAGGTCGGAAATGAAACTTACAGGTGTCTTTACAGGGTGCTTATTTGTTGGGAGGCAGCCGCTCCGCAAACTTAAAAGCGTCATTCTGGTTGAAGAAGAAAACCACATATGCAAATTTCATCTGGGGAAGAAGAAGAACCCTTATGCAAATTTTCATAACACCGAATGTATGGCCTTATCAGTTTGCAGTAGTTATTTGCAGCTCCAACTTTTGAGAAGAATGAGGAATTTACAAATAGGGTAAAGGCCGATATGCATTTCATCTATAGAGCTGCAAATGTGAATGGTAGAGAATCGCAATGACTGTACAGAGAACATTTCCCCCATATGCGGTTGCCGAATTGTAAAACATTTGAACGCTTGCATCAGCAGCTCTGGCGATTGGCAAATTGGAGAGTTGGTCCCATAGCTTGGCCCCCATAATCAGTCGATCTGTCATGTCTTGACTTCTTTTTATGAGGATATCTCAAGAGTTTCGTCTATAACACTCCCCTTGAATCTGAAGAGGAACTCGCCACTAGAATTCAGCTGCTGTTGCTGAAGTGTGCAACATGCCTGGTCTGTTAGAAAAAGTTTGCCAATCCCTCTATCACCGCTGTGAGATGTGCATTCAGGTTGGCAGTCTCTCTTTTGAGCCATTACTGTAATCATTGTTTATTAAATGTCATTTTATGACTTCTAAATCTTTCTTGTGTTTTCGCATCACCTCATTAGTTTCACCATTTCACTGGCACCTTTACGTTTCATTTCCGACCTAGTAAATTATGACGAATGCTTGGTTTGGTGTATACTACCGCCTCGTAAAGTTTGTCTCAATTTTTTTTAGTCACCCTGTATATATATATACACACACATACACACATGGTGATCCTAAATTCTTTCCACAAAAAAATGAGGGGCACTAGTACACATCAAGATGAACAATATTTACAATAGAACCTAAGGCCGCTTTCCATTCATAGTGCCAGAAAAGAGTAAAGTTACATATCCCCACGTTGATCCTTCAACAGAAAAAAAGACTTAACTAATTTAGGAGTTTTACATTTCCATTCTGATTAGAAAGTGGCGTCTAAGGGTTGTTGTGACCCAGCCCATCCAACCTACCAGAAAGGTGTAAGGCAACAGTTTGGACAGCCGGGAAGAGCCACCCAATTTAGACTGGAACCCAGTGGGGGAGGCATCCATAGGGACTGTACCCTCTTTCCCCTACCACCAACCTCTCGGAAGGACTTATTGACCCACATGTTTAACGTGATCGTACTCTGCGTGAACATGGCGACAGTTTTGGCAGTGGGAGGAATCAAGCTTAGGCCTACCGAGTGCATTTCCCGCACTCTAACCACTGGGCTACTGTGCCCTTGGCATCTGAGGGTGTCATTGCACAGCTGGCACTGGTGAACAAAAGACTGTTGCACCCTCTCGCAGACTCCTGTTATGGTGTTGATCTTGTCCACAGCAACAATTCTTGGAACGAGATGATCCTTTGAGTCTACAGGTGTCTTGTACACCAATGTTCTCATGTGTCCCTAGAAGTAGTTCAGTGGATTAAGGTCCAGAGAGCATGAAGGCCAAGTCACAGGTCTACCACATCCAATCCACCACCTGGGATATGTCAAATTTAGGAAGTATCTAACCTTGGAAATGTGTGCTGGAGCCTCATCATGCATAAACCACATGTGCCTCTGTGGTAAGTGGAACACCCTGCAACAGATTAAGAAGCTCCTGCTCCAAGAACACATTGTACTTTGTGCCAACTAGATGTTCTGGCAAATCGCCAAGGAAGCCTTCCCAGATGATGCCCACTTTGAGCAGCTACTTTGAATCTTTTTCTGAAACAAATGAAAATATTAAACTCCTAAATTAGTTAAGTCTACTTTCTTCACTGTTGAAGGATCAACATGGATATGTAACTTTATTCTTTTCTGGCACTGAGTGGGATGCGGCCCTAGGTTCCATTGCAAATTTTGTTCATTTTGATGTGTACTATTGTCTCGCTTTTTGTGCTGAAACAGCTTATGATCACCCTATATATGCAGGGTGTCTAACAAAAGTGAACAATGGAAAATATTTTGAACCATTGGTTATAGATAGTTTCAATTGCAAAAATGCTTAAAATGAAATAGGACGTTATGAAATAATAATTTAAATGATGTACAATATTTTTGTAAAATAATAAACTTTTTATACAGACCTTCTAGTGAAAAAAGTCAAATTTCAAAAATGTTAATACTTCATTTAGTCAAACTGCAGAAAAATTTGGATCTCCAAAGTTCAAATTTAGAGCAAAATAAATTGTCAAAACTTCCTAACTTACACCATTTTTTTGTGGCTTTCGATATCCTTATGATTATAGAATTTCATGAATTTAGGGACCATTCGTAAATTAAATTGCACAGAAATCATTTAGTTGAGTCATCCAACAATTTTTTCCATGATTTGTCTTTGAAACTATTAAGGACAGATGATACTTTTTAAATGCTATTTTAATGATTAAAGAAGGTAAATAAAACAGATTATTATTTTGCCAATCTGTCAGATATTTTCCTAACAAAATCTATAGAAAATTAGGCATGTTCTTCAATTTTTTTAAATGAACTAGAATCATTTAAAACCACCACTTTCAATTGAGTTAAGAAGTTATTAACACAATTTTGTCACTGCACTTTTTCCACCAGAATGAACTCTTATATACAATTCGGTAAGGACTTTTGCATTTGATACTGCAAGTGGTAGGTTCATGTTGACTGGTGGTGGGTTCGGGTAGACATAGAAGGTGTTCAGTACTTATGGCCCAGACACTCGCATGTGGATAGCATGAGAAATAAGCTAAAATATCTATATTATTTTCTATTAGTACTCATTGTCTTCCTGAGCCATATCGATGATCAAATGAACTTGTTGATTAGAATCGACTTACCAGCCACGGAATAAAAACTTTAGAAGGATACTGTCTGTATGGGATATAATTATAGTATTTCTTCACTGTATTACTATTAGTTGTATTCACTGTAAATCAAAATCATCCCCTTATTTCCCAATGAAAATTTTAATGAATGATAACTATGTCAAATTGGATTATATTACAGCCAAATGTTTTTCTGTTTTACTAAATACGATATGGGTAAAATTTCAGTATTTTGACTTTTTTTTTTTCGATAAAATGGCTGTATAAAGAGTTAATTTTTTTAACTTTTTGCAAAAGTATAAAACACTATTTAAATTACTATTTCCTAATGTCTTATCCTATTTAAAGCATTTTTGCAATTGGAACTATTGGTCTACAACCAACAGTTCAAAATACTTCCACTGTTCACTTTTTATGAGACACCCTATATATATATATATATATATAAATTTTGCTACTTTGCTTATTTAAGCATATTTTTATTCTTTGGTACATATGCGTAGAATTCTTCACATGTGAATAAATAATTTACCTTTGCATTCTTTGTTAGCAATCTATTTCTATTATTGCTCCAAGTATTATTGCAGAATGAAAATACATGGTGTGGTGAAGCATTTGAAGCTGGAAACTCCTTTACTGTATCATAAGACCTATATTTAGTTGTTTAGAAGGTGTTATTAGATATTAGCAATCAAAAAATTAGAAAAAAAAATTGATAGTGATAAACTGTGAAGTTTTTAGGCAAACTGTTTTAGTTTAAACTTAAACTAAGTTGCATTATAATCATATTGTAACTGAACATTGCAACAACAAGATCTAATAATATTAAAACATCATTTTATATGAAATTTGATTCAGGTGAACACACTTTAAATAAAATGCTGAATACTACTATGCCTAACATTCTTATTGGAAAATTAATTACCCTTATGAAGTGTTCACTAGTATATACACGTTCACTAGTATATCACTAGGTATACAGAAAATTCTATCTGTGAATAAAAGTTTCATCACAGATAATCCTTTAGCCAACAGCCCTACCGTGTGAAAACACTGGTTCTCATTAAATTACTGAAGTCAAGCAGCATTAGGTACGGTGAGTACTTTGGTGGGTGACCACCTGGGAACACCGCGTACTGTTGCCACATTTCGGGCGTGGTAGCCCGGTGGTTTGCACGCTGCCACAACTGCCACCGTGTTCATGCAGAGTACAATCACGTTAAACATGTGGGTCCATAAGTTCTTCGGGGAAGGAGGGTACGGTCCCTGTGGATGCCTCCCCCACTGGGTTCTGGTCCAAATTGGGTGGCACTTCCCGGTCGTCCAAACGGTTACCTTGCACCTTTCTGATAGGTCGGACGGTCTGGGTCTCAACAACAACATATAATCCTTTGCTCTTCAAATTAGTATAAGTATTATACAAATTAGTATAATAAGTATTATACAAGTCTAAAGTTTTCCCAATTGGATCAAAACATTGAGATTCGCATCATACTTTTTCTATTGTTCTTCCCGAAAAGATAACCTCATCGTAGTATAGTCATTGATGGCTTTTGTGCCTTCTAAAAATTGTCTCTTTTAATGCCACTTGACATGAAAATAAGCTATGTTACATCAGCGAACTTTTTTTTAAAGGATTATCAAATTATCTATTTTATAACTTATTTTCTTTAGTTATTTAGAACTTTGTATATGCATAAAAAAACCTTTTCACTGATTAAATTCAGAATTTTAAACCATTTAGCTACTGTTAACACCATGAGTGAAATATTTCCTTAAGAGGAATCCTCAATGATTCAAGCTTTGATTCGCTACCATTAGATGGTGCAACTTATTTGGTGATGAACCTGTTCAAAATTACAGAAGAGCAATAAGTCGTCAATTCTATCTACCTCTGCCTCTTGATGACATTCAATGTATGCCAAAGGATTAGTCCTATTTCCTCTATTGAGGAGGTGATGCATTTTCTGGGAATTCTCAGAAACAAGTTTACCAACCCCACTGCTGTGCCTTGGGGGGGGGGGGGGTGTCAGGGTAGATAAGATCCCTTTGTGAATAAATAACTTGGGATCATGAGTGGTGAAAGCTTTGGAATTAGGAACTTGTCATTTTGAGCGATGTTGCTTAATAAAGAATATAGTAATGCGTGTATATTAAAATAATAAAAACATGAAATATGCAATTCTATATATTTTGATATTAATTCCATAAATAATTAAAAGTATTAATTTAATATAATTTGCAAATAAATAATTCATATTTTAAAGAATTCGATTAAAGCGTTTTTTTCTATGGAAAATAATGATAATTCTACGAACGGTATCATATAGGGTCAAACATACAAACAGGGCGGGCAAGAAGGGATGGAAGCCAGGTTAATTTATGAAGAGGCCCTAGCCCTAAGGTGACTGCAATTGCTTTCCACGAGCTTGTATATGAAATGTGTTCAGGAATACATATACTTTTTACCGAAATCTCAAATACAAAATATCTCGGAAAACATTACCTTATACTTCGATTTTGACTGACAGGGAAGTGTTCAGGAGTACTTATAACGTATTTTTCCATTTATGTTAGTCCTATGTTTTAAAAGTCTTTATTACATTCAAGTCTCTATTACATACAAGCCTCTATTATATTTTTAAAGGAGGCATTTCACATTTATTCGGAAAATGGAACATGAGTACCGCATTTCGAAACATGGTTTTTCGTCGTTTCACCTTTCGAATGTTTTTCTCTTGAGCAGCCCTTTATATGAACAGTTTTGAAAAACTATTTTGTCTTGGGTGTTTCCTTTAGATAATTAGCCCATATACCAAATTTCAAGCCTCTATCAAATTTTAAAGCAGTCGTTTCTCGTTCGGCAAATCGAACATTTTAGTTCGCTGTACCCTTTAGAGTAGCAAATTGAAACACTAAATTTGATGTCTAATTGCAAAGTATGTTTTCCTATCATTTCACTTTTTAAATATTTTGGTTTGGAGCATCCCCCTCTAGAGAACGTTTTTGTAAAATACAATTTTTCCAGGGGGTTTCGTCGAACGAATGAGCCTTGTACCGAATTGCAAGTCTATCTATTCGGGAAGTGCCTAAAAAAAGACGTGACTAACAGGCGGACACTTGGCAATTAGTATATATAGATGCCTGGAACAAATAATAAATGGTCCCCCCCCCCCCCATCCCTGTGCCACTGAAAGGCTCAAGGGGTATATGTATCAGAACTGTATTGCAAAATATGTTTTTGCAACTAACAAGAAAGATCTTTCAACTTAGAATGTTAAGTTAGTTTGAAAAAAAATCTGCTGATTCTGCACATCCAAAATGCACATTATTCAAAATTAGCTGCTGAATTCGTATAGATAATCTAGAAAAAAAAATTAATGGCTATTACTTTTGATTATCAAAGACAAACTGTTCAAGATTTGGTGCATTTTGCATGTGACAAGATTTTGGTGCACTTTGCACCAAATCTTGTCAGAACAGTATTTGCTTCTGGTTATTTTAGTGTTTTGCCAAAAAGTGCTTATTTAAACAAATTTGTAATCTATATTTTGAAGTTAAGTTATAATAAAAATGTTTACTTTTTACTTTTCGTTAGTGATTGCTTATCAATAATTTATACATGTTTACATAAAAGGAAACTGTTGTCACTGTATGTTAATTATTTTTACTACCTTGCAAGCTGCAAAAAACTATACATTTTAACTTGTAGTCAAATTGACTAGTATCAAGTCTGTTATAATCTGAAAAATTAAGAAGATATTGGATTATATATATCTTTTTATCCCAAACTATCTGGTTGTATGTATAAATACATGTAATATGGTTTGGACGTTGTTGCAAGAATATTCAGCGAGACATTTAAAACTAACAGACTTTTCACAAAAGGATATCTCTATATTGAAAAAAATCTTGAGATTATTTAACATAGCATTTACATATGGACTAATATAAACCCATAGATGTGCAAGATGGACTTGGAAATTTGATTTAGGCTTTAGCTAATTAAATATTATTTAATAAGCTTTTGCATTGCCAGTATGAGCAAAGATGTAATTGGTTGAGTCGATTTCCAACTTCTGTGGTTGATTGCTGACAGAAATGTCACATTATTATGCCTTAATGTTAAACCTTATAAACAGAGTATTTTGCAAATATTGTTATTATGAGCAATTACGATTAAAATTTAATTATTATTGCAGTTAACAATTATATGTCTTATTGTTCATTTTATAATTGAAAGCATTTAATTTATTTACATTGTAAATTGTCTGCATTGTACAATCAGTTAAATTTTGAATTAAATATTTACATGGTTATTAATATAGCTCAAATTTGGTCCTTTACATTATTATAAAAATGATCTTATCACACTAAGAATATAAATTGAAAACACTTAAGAGAGTTGCTAGTAGACCACTATGTTTAGGGTAGGGATAAGAGGCAGACTTGTGTGTGTGTGTGTGCGCCTGCAAAGTAGAAAAAAAATTTTAAGACTAAGTATCAAAGGGAAATTACAGTCTACAATGAAATAAAATAAATTCTCGATATCGTCTCATGAAAAGATGAGACTGAGAGACTTTAAAAGTAGAGCAGATATATATTTGAACGTTAATTCCTGGATATGTTGTCAAATGATGAATTGGGAAAAAAAACAAATCATAAATGTTATATTCTGGATATTTAAAGGAAAAGTGATATAATACTGATGTGATGTAAAATCAAGGAAAACAAATCATAGTTTGCAGTATGTTCAAAATAGATCATTAGAAGAAATGGTTCCAAAGGGCAGGTGATCAAAAATAAAATTAAAAAAATATCTGGCATTAAAAAAAAATTTAGGATATCAAAAGACATTGAATCCATGTACATGATTCTGATTTTAAACACTGAGTATGCTTTATCTGTTCAGCCAGGTATGCCATTTCATGTTTTGCGAACCTGGTTAAGCAAGTTTGTAAGTAAATTTCATATTGTGAGCCAAAAAATAAGTGCAGTTTCATGCCATCATATCACTGAAAGCATCTATATTCAATAATCTGCTTTTGCTTTTTTGAGTAATGATATTTTCATAATACTTATAACTTACTGATGATCAGATATTCAATACAAATCAGTCCAGCTTTAACGAGGAAATTCATTTAGTATGAACACTTTATTATTTATGATCAAAACAAATTGAAAGCATAGCTCAATCTGTATGTGTAATCACACATTCATACACAACCTACTATCAGTAAAAGTGACAAACTATTATCACTGTTATTTATTGTATTTCCAGAACAAGCGGAATAGTTCAGAGCTATTGTACGAAAAGGAATGTTTTGAGCAGATAGTATTTATACTATTGTTTCTTAATTGGGAAAGTGGGTAGACAAAAATTTTAAATGTAGCTATCGGAAGTGTATTTTAAATATACTCCAAAGATAACTCTGTTTCTTGTCGACTCCTGGTCTTCTTTTAAAAATTAGAATTTGACATATCTGGAAAAAATTTTCAAATCCGTAATGTTCCCCTTTAAGGGGGTATGGTACCCAAATAGCTGAAATCTGCAATTTTGAAGTTATAGTTGTAATTTTTTGTATTCAGGTAGATTTTAAGTAAAGTAAACAGAATGTGATATTCAAAATTTTAAAAATTAAAAAAAAATTATTTTTAAAAATTTAAATTTCAAAATCTTAAGTTTTCTTTTTGATATAAGTAGAAAAATAATTTTTTTTAAATTTTAATTTGAACATTTTTAACATAAAAATATGTAAGAAATCAATTGTTTTCATAGTTTTTGTAAATATGAATCGGAAAAAATTTAATAAAAAATAATGTAAAAAAACGTGATTTTACACGACAAATATTGTTTTCGAAAATCTAATAAAAAAATTGAGATTTTTTAGGTACTATATCCCCTTAAACTATACATCTCTAATTCAACTTCTTGACAAATATAGGCTTTGATTTGGAAATATTTAGTTCAAAAATTTTCCTATAATGTATTAATTGAACAACTGCCTCGTGACTTCTTTCAATGGAACAATATCTTCAAACTGTAAGCTATTATGCATAAAAAGTTATAATTGCCTCACTGCATAAACATGTGGAAATATTTATGGTATGCGTGTTCATATGCAAAGGTACACACTGGTCAGTTCGAAAATCCTATTGAATTTGTGTTTGGTACACAAACTGCAGTTATAACAGCGATTGAGTTAATATGTATTGATAACAAAAATATATATATTTTGCTTTTTATTTATTCCTTTATTTTATATTTTTGTTCCAAGAACAGTCATTTGGGAGCTCACAAAACAGCATTTTTTAATTTTGGAAAGCCACAAAATAGTGCTGCATCACCAAATATCGTTAATTTTACGATTTTTTCTACAGTAATTCAGCAGCTAATATTTTTATCATATATTTCTAGATGAGAAGAATCATCTGTATTTGTTTCAGAACATTCTGGAATGAAAGACCTTCCTTTTAAGTGTAGTATCATAATTTTCATTTAGTGGTAAAAATAATTCTATGAAGAAATTTATATTCATCTCATTTTACAGTTTGCATACTTTATATTATATCAAAGCTTATAAGTTCAAAAATGAAAACGTATATTGAAATTTATTGTGAAGAATTGCAGCTATCAATGAATTGAGGACAATCAATAAGGTGTAAAAACTTTTCTAATGTGTAACTTGATATCCTGCCTGATTACTACCTATGGATTCAAAGCAAATCTTAATTTTTTATTTTTTTTTAAAAAACAGGCTGAGGCATTTATGTTTATCACATAGAAGTATTTTTAAAGTTATTTTAATTTATGCTTGCTTTCAATGAATAAATTTGTCAAGAGAACAAATGTTTGTTAACTTTCAAAGTAATGTTTTTAATTTGCTTTGAATCTCACCAATTAAAATTAGTAAGATAATTTGCACTGTTGGCATTAAAAACTACATTTTTTTCCCTTTCTACATTAATAGAAATAAGATTAGAGGATTGAAACTAATAGAATATATGGTCATACCCTTCCCCATTTAAAAAATAATAAATTGCATATATTCTGTTTAAATTTTATAAGGTGCTCTTTAGATTAAAAAAAAAAATTCCTTTTCACCACATTAATCTGTATTTGTGAAAAATTGACAAGAATTTGATAAAGCTTTTTAAATGATATATATAAATAATCAGTGACAAAAATATACATTAGAAAGTTTAATTTCTGAATCTATATTTACTTTTTTAGAAAATTATAGTTTTCGAGTAATCGTCTTATCAAGTTGGAGATTTCAAGTTTGCAGTACTTATTTCTCAAAAACTGAAAGTTCTAGCTATGAACAATAAGCAGGAATGTGCAGCTCTTTGAAAGCCCTACAAGTGTATATAATTAGATTTTGGATCAATCTTTTAGTTTAAGTATAGTGGTTATAATTTCGACATTTTAATATTTTAATCGAAGTTTTCCAATGGCTGGGAAAGCTGTAATACTTAAAATCTCATGATTGTTTCAGCTCAATCTGTTTCCTTACTCCTTGGTGCATAAGTAAAAATTATTTTCTTTTATTAGAAAACATTAGAAGGTTAAGTGAACTTAAGGGTTTCAAATATGTTTAATGATTCATGAGGTTGGAACAAAAGTGATAAAAATATACATATTCGCATGCAGCCAGACAAGTTTTTTTTGATTAACTTAAATGTAAAATCTCATCAGATATATAGTATAAGTTTAATTTATACACCAAAAAGTAAGTTAGTAAAGTAATTTGATATTTTGAGGCTATGGTCGGAGTATCCAGATAAAATCAGGACAAAAATTAAAAGTGCTAGCTAGCTATAAACCGAGTAATTTGTAGTGCTTTGAAAGTTTGTAGATGAAAGAAATGTACAAATAAACTTATTGAACTTTACTAAAGTTTTATTTTACTAAATGTTTTCATGCAAAATAATTTTGACTATTGAACTGGAGCTACCGCTGAATTTTTTAAAAAAGATTTCATGAAAATCAAAATTTATTAGCCAGCAAAATCCACTTGTGAGAACGTTCTAAAAAGTTTGGATTCATGTTCGCAGTGTAGCAACCAGTATTAATAGGCCAGTTTTACTCTTGTTTGTATTCGGGCCAAATAATGGTTAACTGCACTGTTAGCAAGAAAATTTAGTCACAATTTTCCAAACCTCTTGTGACTAAAAAAGTCAGTCATACTATGCAACCAGTATCAGATTTATTGAAGATGAGCTCATTACACAAGTTCTTAGTCACTCTGTCAAGCTGAGTGAACATTCTAAAGGTCGGAATCAAACTTCCTTTGGAGAAACCATGAGTGTACGGTTTTGCATCAGCATCCAATAACCAACTAGTAAATACGACTTTGCTAACTCTCACAGTCAAATTTGATACTGACTGCACCACTACAGAGGTTTGCTAACATAGCAAATTTTCTTACTAGTGCAGGAAACATCTGTTCGATGTTAATGAGTTTTAACAAGAAGGAAACTAGTCCAGAAATGCTGGTTTTTTCACTTGGACCACAATTCTAAAATTTGTAAGTTTATAGAAAGTCTTATTTCGTACACATCAGATTTTATTCCTGTGCCCTATCATAATTATTTGTACCTTAATTCCAAAAATAATATAGAATTCTTACTCCTTTTTGTTAGTGCAATTTTGTGCTATTCTATAACAGTTTTCATTGTATTCTATTATTTATTTTTATAATAATTAACAGTGATTTTAGAAAAGTCATGTGATAGCACTATTCCGTGTCTAGTTTGCAGTTTAAAGGAAAGTCTATCTCCTATTATGACACCACATCATTAGATCCAATAACAAATTTATTTGGGACTTTGGAATGTGCAAAGCCTACTCTATCAAAATTTTTAAATTGAAAGTGAACTTCTTCATCTAAACTAGTTAAATGAAGTTAGCCTTCACATCTAACCATTTTGAAGTTTTAAAAACTAAAATGAGAATATTTTCTCCCATATGGTGCTTGGACTTTGGCAATCAAAGTAAATATACCGCCCTATCAGCTAAGGTCACTGAAGTTTTAGTTGAAATTAGTATGTCTTGTTATATGGAACTTGTTAGACAATATGTTCAGATCAAAAGGACTAATTTAACTTCAGTTTTGCTGATATTAATGATCTAACTAAATAAAATGGAATGTGTTTTGCATTACTTTTATTATAGTAGCTAATAAGCAGAAGAAAGTTCCTTGGCTCCACTGCAATTCTCCAGCCCTCATTTTTTTTATCCTTCTCACTCTTGACTTTTTTTTAATCATCCCAATTTTTATTCAATTTATGGCAGGATTACGCCATCATTTAGCGCCAGTATGAAATCTTTCCCATAGAACCCTGAACCTCTGATTATAGACCAAGACTTCATTATCTGAGCTATTTGGGTTGGATAGAGACCCTCAGTACAATTCGGCTTTTGCACTTGGATA
This sequence comes from Amaurobius ferox, assembly GCA_951213105.1. Taxonomy (NCBI): domain Eukaryota; kingdom Metazoa; phylum Arthropoda; class Arachnida; order Araneae; family Amaurobiidae; genus Amaurobius; species Amaurobius ferox. The sequence continues at coordinate 112,131,816 of OX578142.1, read as the reverse complement.
CTGATTCTACCTCTTTTCTTCCTTTTGAGTACTGTAATGTAATTCATAAAATTTGTGGAAAAAACTATACAAATGTCTATTTTGTGCCACTGAATTAAATTACATACCGATTCTACTGGTGCACGACCCTCAATGCCAGATATTCAGAACACTTAAGTGGAATATTGTCACACTGGATAAGAAACTTTATTCATCGGCCTGAAAAAACTACAAGGTTAACCATCTAGTAAGCCTTTAACCAGCAGTTTATAAATATAAATTGATTAAATTTTATAATATAGGTTAACAATTTTTATATTGCACTATATTTTCTACACAAGAACATAGAGGGGGTAAAGTTTAAGTAAAAATTTAAATAAATTTTGAATGATCATTGCTAGAGCTATGAAAGTGAGGTATTTGTATAGTAAATTGACTATGCACTATTGTATAAGACTAATGGGCAGCATCTCTAGCTGCAAAAATTTGGAAGTTTTCACTCCTATTTTGGAAACTGTGTGAGATACAGAAAAAAAAAGTTACTCAGACAGTTGTAGAGCATCACTAGGTTAGTAGAAGATGCCATTTCATTTAATATAAAAACCCTATGTACATAGCCTACCATTTAACGTAGAGTATGTTTTATATATCCACTGTCTGTCACAATACATGTTTGTATACCACATGACCATGCAATTAGATCTGGAGATGAAGGGAATCGTAAGGAATACTGCCTTACAGCTTTCTCAGCATTTCATAAATTCACAGTATAACAATATTATCTTGCAATAATTTTAATTCAAATAGCTTGTCATATTCTTTTTTTTTTACAATATTTGTCAGAGTACACATATGGAACACGATATTCATCTGATAATCGATGATCATTTGCAAATTGCCTCACATGTTTTATCTGCAGAAACAGTGTTGCACCTTATGATTTGCATACAACACTCTCAGTAATGGCTAAATCTCTATTTGCACCATTCATTTCTCTAAAATATTTCTTTCTAATTCGATTATGCTCTACAACTTTCTAATTGACTTTTTTTTTGTATCATAGTTTACAAAATAGGAAAGCTAGCATTCAACCATAATTCTCATCAGGTAAGCACATGACCACTTTACCAATTCTTCCCTTCCATAGCTCTAGCTACTAATGTTCAAAACTTATTTAGCCTACTTGCAACTTTACCTGTTACCTTGTTTATCCAAACTCTTGCTTACTATGTTTTAATGTTCGTCCTAGTATTATGAATACTACTACTAGATTCATTATACATTTATTATTAAAAATGCATTTAGTATATATTCCTTTATAATCGTATTTCTTGTATTTTAAATATATAGATTTTATATTCTATGTTTTTCGCAATATTTTCTATAGGTTTGAAGGTCTTAAAGGTTTCTACAAAGGAATTGTGCCAAATCTGCTTAAAGTAACTCCAGCTACTGCAATAACATTTGTTGTTTATGAAACAGTGATTAATAATTTGTTAAATAAGTAATAGATGTTCCTATTAAGTTCATTCTATCTACATTGTTATACATATATATTAAAATAAAATCATTCACTAGACATCTGAAATATGTTTATATATCTTCTGTTTTACTATTGTTTTAATATCAGTTACCACTATGCTTGATATTACTAAGCAAGTGCATACAACATAATTAAGTGCATGCATAATTAAGCAATGCATGAAAAGTTGTGGATAGTAATTATTCATGATGTGGCTGCTGATTGTAAAGTTACATAATATAAACAAAATGAAAAAAATTACAACTTCTTGAAATATTATTCATAGAATGACTATCAGGTTGAATAAAAAATATGAACATTTGAATGCAGCCGATATCTGCAACGACAAAGAAAACTTGCTATGTGCCATAATTTTGCAAAACTATGGCAACCCTAACTTATTGAGTGGAGGATCAAATTAGGAAATTGAAAGTGCTAAGCGGGATGATCGTAAAAGACATTCTATACTGGTTTTTAATGAAAAGTGGCCTAAAGGAATATATAATCAGTGATTGGTTGAAGTAAAAGTAAATATAAAAAATAATCCGCTAACTGAGGAAAATTTATTTTGATAATTACACCCCCCCCCCCCCAGAACTGTCAATTTCATAAAAATTTAAAATTCAATTTTTTTAATGCCCCCCCCCCCCCCCTCCCCTAATCAAAAATGACAAATTTTGCTGCATTTAATTAGCATGAAAGAAATTGACCCAGTACCTTTTGATTAAAAGTTCGCAGAGATATTCCAGTTATTGTTATCTGGTATTTTAATTTGATTACAAGGTACCAGCAACAAAATAATTATTCAAAATTAAATGGTAAAATTTAGAAAACAATTCAAATCTTTTTTTTTTTTTTGCTATGTTTTATAATATTTGTGATAAATAAAATATATCTTATAACATGTGTGCATTGTCTGTATAAGAACCAAACTGAACTCCTATAATGTCTGAAAAGACAAAATTTTGGTTTTCCTGTTTTAAAAAATAGTTTTGTAGATATCCTTATATATACTTTCATAGGAAATTAACTATTCAAACTTGTAGTTCAGGTAAAATAGAATAAGTCAAGAATTTTAATTATTGATATCTCAAAGAATTTTTTAACAAAAAGTACCTGGTAAATTTCTTTTGTTCTAATTAAGTACAGTGCAAATATTTATTGGAATTTTTGTTATTGGGGGGGGGGGGGGGTCGTGTAAAAAATAAAATTTTTAATTTTTGTGAAATTATCAATTCCAGTGGGTGCAACTATTATAGCTAAATTCTACCCTGTTTGCTCATTGTTTTTCATATTTCACTTCTACAAATAACTATTGGTTTTATATTCTTTTCGGTCATTCTTCCCAGCATATGTTTTTATATATAGTATATATATCAACTTATAACCATAATTAAAAATGAATAGATGTACATTTATTTTCTCGAAAATAATGAAGCATAAATAAGTTAGATAAATATACACAATAAAAATTAATAAATTTTAGCCAGTTTTTTAGGAAATAATAGAACATAAAAAAAAAAAATTGATGTGGGCACCACATGACTTTCCCTACTGACTCAAAATCATTTTCTCTGAATTTCATTGCACAAAATAACACTGAATTGGCACTTTTAATTCAATTTTTGTTTTTATTTGGTAACGGTACATTCATTAAAAAGCGGCGTAACAAAAATGCGAAAAAACTGAAATATCTTGAGAACAAACAGTTCTAGAGTAATGGGGTTGGTCTTATTCATTTCCTCGTCAAAAATTACGTATAAACAAGCATTTAATGCATACATTTGCGCATATGTGAACTTTTATTTTAGATTTTTGCGAACCATTTCGTCAAAAACATGCAAGTTCTTTTCCGAATCGTACCAAAATCTAATCAGCACCATGGTCACACACAAGTGATTTACCTGTGGGTACATACATTGCACAGACAGACACACTTACATGTCACGCTAAAAAATAGTTTTTTCGTGTTCTAGAGGTCCTCAAACGTGTAGATCCGTCGAAAACTCGTTGCAATTTTTGACGTGATTCTATTATTTTCCCCTATACATTATCATGTATTGCAGGAAAAGTAAAAAGTTGAGTATTGGCCAATGGCACCAAGTAATCTTTCTTTTTAACACTTTACAACAAAGTTGAAAAGTGTTTATGACTTTGTTCATTCATTCTGTCTCTCTGTCCGTTAGCACAATAACTGCCGTAAAAATGACTTAATCAAAATGAAATTTTAGGATGTTGTTCAGACGGTCTGTAGGACCTATGGGAATATAAATGAATAATATCACCCAATTAGTTTTGGATTGAACCCGGGTTGAAAAAATGAAATACATTGAGCCCTATAAGACCTAATTTTTCAAACATTTTTTAAGCGGATTTAAAATTCACAAATTGCTTCGAAAATTTTAGGGAATAGTCAAATTGTTCCATAAAATATATAAAAAAAAATTCAGCTAAATATATTCAGTAGTTTTTTAAATAAAAATTAAAATATTAATTACACATCTTATATGAAACGATCACGTGACCATGATATGAAACGATCACATGACCCACTTCAAAATGATATATGGCATCCATCTTGTTTCAAATTCGTGATTTTTTAAAGTTCTTTTTAATTCATATTGAGTGTTGTATCTGTCCTAAAACTACTTTATTTTTGCTTAAATTCTGTGCATCTACATACTAAAACAACACAATGACAATATATTTGAGTTTAAATTCTCGTTCAAATTTGATTATTTCTACAACTAAGCCTATTTTTCACCTATGTAAAATGTAAACAGCAAAATATGTAGAATGAGTTGTATTCGAATTACTGTATTTCTTTAACACAAAATAATTCAGTCCATGGAGTCTGCATGGCTGATATGAATGAAATATTAATTGATTTTATAAACAGAAGGACAATTTTTTTCGATGAAGTTTTAAGCATAGAGTTTATGAATTGTAGCTCCATGGTCTTAATTTTTAAATAAAATAAATTATTATAGTATTGTGATGAATGAAATCCTGCTTTTATAGAGAGATCCAGGCGTGTTATTTTTTCTATGACGTCATTTGAATTTATTTCAGTTGTTTTCGATGAAGTTTTCAAATATAATAAATTATCGTAGTACAGTACAACCTCGAAAATCCGGACATCCAAAATCCGGAAACCTCCAAAATCCGGACGTTTTCCAAATTTTCGTTTTTTTTTTTTTTTTACCCCCGGACTGACGAAGTCGCGGATTTAAAAAACAACAGGGTAAGATTATTTATTTTATACATAAGATTATATATTTTACCGTATTTTCCGGTCGACTTTCTGAACCCGGAAATGAAACGAAAGTTTAGATGGACGGCCGTAGATAGATAGGCTTGTGGTTGGAGCGTGAATTGCGCTCCTCCCCCTTATTCAAGTCACAACTCCTGATGAATTACTTCGCGTAAAATATACATCGTTATTTAAATACGGAATTTTTATTATCAAAATTTCCTTTTCTCATTATTGAAAAAGACATTTTTCTGAAACAATGTAATTTTTAATATTAAACACTTTAAAACGCAAAATTTCTGGCAAAAATCTCCTCCCCCTCCCGGTATCTGACGATTTTTTCGTTCTCGTCGAACGTGTCAGCTTGAAATCGACTGTATATTTTGCCTTTTTTGTTTAGAAAGCCGTATTTACATACTATAAATAGCAAATAAATAACTAAATAATATCGTATCGCACAGAACCGAGCAACAAGGTCACAGACCTTTCAAAGGGGTCGGCTTGCCACCGGTGACAGTCGGCTGTGTTTACGATTAGGAACTAAGCAAATTCCTTTCTTCGCTTTCCCTGCCCCACCACGTCCGGGTGCTGCCGTAACCTAGTAATGACTCATCGTAATTTAGAATAATCATTGAGAGGAGAGATATTTTTCTTTTTTTTTTTTTGGAAAAGATATTTGTTTTATCTACTGCGATATTTTTTACATATTTGACTATTACTAATAAAGTTTTTACTTTTTTCAGAGTCATCAGTCTTTTTAAACATGACATTATATAGATGCTAGATAATAAATAAAACTTTTAAGTTCTTATTTTTTGTTTTTCGTTCGTTAATAGCGAAAACGGTTTAGATACATTTACACCTTTAAATATATCGTTAAAAGTGCTAATCCTCGATCTTTATTAAATACCGGCACTGCATTAAATCTCGACAAAGCCGATATAACGGAAGTTCTGCACTTTGATGATGATGCGCCAATCGTAAATAAATTGAATGATGGTGAAATTCGCGATATGATATTAAATAAAAAAGATCGAAGTAGTGACGATAAATGTGGAAAAGAAAAAAGACCCATTAATAATCTTGTCCAAAAAATCGATCACGCAATTAAAGGTCTTGAACAAAGAAGCATTATAACCGAGCAGAAGTAATGTCCATCTACAGGATAAAGAAAACGGTTTTCCCATAAACCAAAATTAATGAAATAACAAATGTTAATTCAAATATTTAAACGAAATGATAAAATGGAATTTTATCATTTCGTTCACACATTCTAAATTATTAATGTGTATATTTTTTCTTAGAAATTTCTTTTGCCCTATTTTTTAGATTAAATAATATGTTTTAATTGATTAACTTAACTTTTGCCATTATTTTTACTAAAAATAGTGTTTTATAATGTATTTAGTTAATATCAAATCTGAATTTTATTCAAATTCTATAATCCGGAAAAATCGAAAATCCGGAATCGGCAAAGTCCGGACGAGTCCGGATTTTCGAGGTTGTACTGTATTATGATAGTTTTAAAAATATTACCGTGGAACGTATTGCATTTTAGAGATGTTTAAACCAGGCAATTTATATTTCAATGCCGTCATTTGAATGAAGTTCATTTTTTTCAATGAAGGTTTAAGTTTTCAAATATAATAAATCAATGTAGTATTGTGATAAGTTTTAAAATATTACCGAGGAATGTATTGCATTTTCGACTTTTTTAAATAAAATTGCATTGAAGTTGGAAAGTGTTTCATAATCAATGCTTTAAGCATGATTGATCTTTCTTGTTTAATTAATCCTTCAAGTGGTTATCTGTTATTCTTAGGGAATTTTTCTTTAAAATTCACATTCTGGAGAATGATTGCTCGTAAATGTAACTACTCTCAAATATAGAATTTATTCATATTGTTATAGCCACTTTCTGGCAATAAAGAATAAAACTTGGCTAACTGCAGTGCTCGTAGCCAGCGGTCACTTCGTTAACAATTTCTTTCTTTAAGCAAATGAACAAAAATGTGCATCTGCTATGGCCTCATAGCCTACATCCAAAATAAGTGCACTATCAGGGGCAATTAAAAAGGTGAAGAAAAAAGAGCTGACAATTACTTGTGAATTGGATCAATAGGGGCTGAGATGAATGAAAACATTGTTTAGGGGTCGGGGGGGGGGGAGGGGAGGTCAGTAGCTGAAATTATAGAGGTCCAGTGGCAGAGCCACTAAAATCGAAATTTATTTCATAGTTTTAGAACCTAAAAATTTATTTAAAACAAACTTTCTGATTTCTGAAAAATTGTGTTGTTTATTGAAAGTAAAAAAAAAAAAAATCAGTACTTAACGCAATTAATGCAAACGTAATTTTTATAATGTATCCTCTCATAACTGAGATGTAACTCGAATTTATAAGGGCAATTGTCAGGAAATTAGAAATTATTTACAGTCGAAGCTTCCTTATTTCAAATCAAGACAAAACCTGATTTGAGGCATCGTGAAATTATTGAATTTTTAGGAAACAAATTAACTTTGGCAATTATATATCTCTTCTGATTCAAAGCATCATGAAGCACAGATATAAAAGTTAATAACTCCCTGGAAAAAAATAATTGCATTTTTATATTTAAAGTACCAAATTAATAAAGATGGGAGGGGGATAGGGGATCAAACCAAGCTCATAGTTCCCAAGACATCTAAATACTCCTTTCATGGTTAGGGTGTCAATTGAATTAAGTGAAGTAATTAAATTTATGTACTGTGAGTCGAAATACAGCAATGATTGTTGAAAGTACGGTATAGTGATGCAAGACAAAACTTCGGGCATACTGGCGCCAGATCTGACATTTTATTTAGCTATGTTTACAACCAATAAATTCACAAAATTGAGGTGAAATAAACAAGTTGGAGTCAATATGTCTTGAGTGGCATAGTTGATGCTCCACTTAAATCGTCCTTTACTAAGATTGTCATTGAAGTCAAGACACCGACGGGAGAAATTGCAATGGTGTAGGGCCCGAGCCTCTTGGACGACTGAAAGGGACAGGGCAGTGTTCAGCGATGAGTCTCGGTTCTGTTTGTCGAATGACAGTCGCCGTGTGAAAGTCTGGAAGCGACTTGAAAACAGATCCGATCCTGCTGCGGCTGTTGAACGCCATACTGCTCCACAACGCGGCATCATGGTTTGGGATGCCATCGGCTTTGATAACCGGTCACCTCTGGTTTGTATCAGATGCACAATGACGGTACGACGATATGTGGATGAGGTACTACGACCGGTTGCTGAATGCTGTTTTCCAGCAAGATAATCCGTGACCGCACACGGTAACATTAGCAGACATGAGTTATAAATTGGGAGTTTACCGGCAGATTGAGGAGGCGGAGCCGATGACTCATGGAGGAGGGTTCCTGTTTGAGGAGGAGGGTTGCCTTACTTGGGAGGGAGTTTGGTGGGGTGCAGCACCAGTTGGCCTCACGGAGGTTCTTTAGACCAACTGCGGAGGCAGTTTCGCAATTCTACCTCTTTCGTAGTATTGCGAAAGAGGCCTCGGAGGGATGACCTTTGACCGGAGTGCATTGCACAATTGTGTTGAGAGGGGAGGAACTTCGAAAGAAGCCTCCGAAGGATAACCTTTGACCGGAGTACTTTGTACAATCGTGTTGAGAGGGGAGGCACAATTCCAAATTTACGGTATTACGACCATTTTAGGTGTGTGCGTAAATAAAACACGATTTTAATATTTAATTATGAATTTCCACTGAATATAAAATTGAGTTAAGTGGGTTCAATGAATAGGATTCAACAATTTTAAGTGTTGTGTGTTTTTAAAAAAATGTATTACTGCAATATACTTAGCTATTTTCAAAAATTGCGTTATGCGGGGTCGTGAACAAGATTCGACCATTCTAGGTGTGTGTGTGCGTTTATTTAAAAACAAAATATAATAGTAAATTATGAATTTCCACTGAATATAAACGTACATTGAAAACTCGGACTTGCGTTTCTGCACGGACGTTTTAGGTAGAATTTTGCTGAATGTTAGACTTATTCTAGCTTCCGAGACTTCGGGTTCCGCAGCAATTCCATGAGAATAGAATGTGTTGGTAGGTGCATGCATCGCATAAAGCGAACCGTGTTGAAGTGAAATACTTAGAGGAGATTGTCCTTTTCTTTCGAAAATGATGGATCTCGTGTAGCACCGAAACTGAGAGCCGCTATAGGTGTCTTAGAGCATAGGGAAGATTCATTGTCGTTGTGTTGTCCTATTTTAGGACGTCCTTCCGCATAGAGGTTTAATAGTACAAAATTGAAGCTGTATCCCATATGTTCTTCCACACGTGATTTTATCTCCTATAAGAGAGGTGTCCATTCCACAGAAGGTACGCTGTTTCCAGAAAATTCGTAGGATAGCCCTGCATCTCCAAATGCATATACTTTTCGAGCCGGTTGGTATGTGCGGCCGTGCACAACCACATGAGATTGTTGAAAGGGCAGACTTTTCAACTCTTGAAAAATTAAATCGGCTACATTTGCCGAATAAAATTCACGAACATATTCTACATTCAACTTCTCGCGTTTAAAAAAGATAGACATTTTTAAAAATAAGCAATAACAACCTTCTAGGGGAACAAACGTTGAACGAATGAGCTCCGAATAGAGTTTCGTCCAGAACAGAGCACCAGGTGCGAAGCGCCTTTAATCTCCAATCTAGGTGTGGTTCTTATCTTCATACTGTGACATAATTTCATTGGTCCATAGTTGGAGGTTCGAGGTTTTTGATTTAATGTTTTTATTATTTGACCTAGCTCCTAGTGTGACAGTTTGTTGCACATTTAGAGTTTAAGCAGTTTGGGGGGTTGATGCAGATCTGAGGGTTACCTAGCATTTTAGCAGTTTAGGATTTTAGACATTTTGTAGAAAAGCAAAGATCGCGAGTTTTATTTAATATCAACTGATTAAGGTGGGACGTTCCTAGTACCGAATATCAAAGTTAAGTACCGAACGGGGTCTCTTACGAGATTTAGCCTTGCGATGATCATAGTCATGCAGATTAAATAATAGTTCATTTGGGACAGATGGCAGATTTTTGTAGAATTTAAGCGCTAGCTTTTTAATTTGGGCTCTAACAGTTTTTATTTTGAAGTCTTTCCTAATTACCGAGTTTCTTAAGTATCTAGGGGCTTTTCTTATAATCCTTAGGGTTTTGTTTTGTCTTGTCTCTAATAAGTCTATGGTAGTTTTACAGGCGTATCCCCATACTTGTGCTGCATACAGCATTCCCGGGCGGATGACCGATTTATAAATTAGGAGTTTATTTTGATAACTTAGATTTCCGTTTCCTATCATTGGGTATAAGGCTCCTATGGTTATATACGCTGCTTTGATTACGTTCGTTATGTGCAGTTTCCAAGTTAGGTGGGAGTCTATCGTTACACCTAGGTATTTAGTAGATTTTTCCGCTTTTAGGGCATGGTTGTTTATGTACAGAGGAGGCGGAGGTTTACGTTTTCTAGAGAAATAAATCCAATGACATTTATTGGGGTTTGATTTTATTCGCCATTTTTCCAGCCATGTTTGGAGTATGTCTAAGTGTTGTTGTAGCTGTGTCTGTGCATTACTGAGACGTAAGGGTGTTTCGCAAGTATCGCGCTGTCGTCTGCATAGAGTGCCAGCTCCGTGTCTGGGGTCCTGGGAATGTCATTTAGATATATGTTAAAGAGTGTCGGGCCCAGGATGGATCCTTGCGGTACACTACTTTTAACGAGCTTGGGTGTAGATAAGTTATTTTTTACTCTGACTTGAAAGTGTCTGTTATTTAAGTATGAAATTAAAAGTTTGACAAGTGCGTCAGGGACTTTTAGAGTGATCAATTTGTACGCTAATCCACAGTGCCACACTTTATCAAAGGCTTTTTGTATGTCAAGAAAATCGCAGCTGTGCGTGTCTTATTATTAAAACCAGAAGAAATGTACTCTATCACTCTCAGCAATTGCTGAGTGGTGGAGTGTTTTGGCCGAAATCCAAACTGCTCCGGAATGATAATGTCATTCTCACTAAGGTGCGTGTTCAGTCTCTTAAGAATTGTTTTCTCAGTAATTTTACTAAGTGTCGGTAACAAACTGATTGGTCTGTAGTTGGCTGGAATTGAGGCATCCTCACCAGGTTTATGGATCGCTATAATTATCGCTTCCTTCCATTCTTTGGGGAAATAATTTAGTTCTAGTATTTTATTTATTAAGATGGTCAAGTAAAATATTATATTTAAGGGTAGGCTTTTTACCACGATATTCCTGATTTTGTCGTGCCCTGGGCTTTTACGGTTTTTAATAATCTCTACTATCTCTTGCGGGGTGGCTGGGTTAATCTCAGCCGTGACCGGGGAGTTCCTGAAATTGTTTAGAGTTTGCCTAACCATTCTTAGGGTGACCTGACACATTAGATCGTGGTTTGGTTCAAATTGCTTTTCGTAATGCCTAGCAAGTGCCTCTGACTTTTCTTTGTCTGTGTACGCGATATTAGCACCATCTATTAGTGGCGGGAGTTTAATTTGAGGTTTTCAGAGTCTTTTAGCGAATTGCCACAGCGATACGTCTTCCTGGCTAAGGGATTCGATTAATTCTTTATACTGTTGCTGCTTTTCTGCGACAATTTTTTCACTGACTTTACACGTGAGTTTATTAAGCTCCCTTTTAAGGGTAGGGTCTCTGTTAGCCTGCCATGTCTTACGCATTCTATTTCTCTGTTTAACTAACTGTTTGACATGGTGGGAAAGTGTTGGCATTTTTGGTGACTCACGATGTGTTGTGGCAGAGGCAATAGCTCTCCTGATTTCTGTTGTGAGTGTGTGCGTGGCAGAGTCAATGTCCGCCGTGCTCATAATGTTGGGTACTGCTAAGTGCGGCTCGAAAAGTGCTCTTTTGAATACGTTCCAGTTCACCCTCTCTTGTCCCAGAGAGGCTGGAAGGGGAGTGTTCAAATCGAATGTCACCAATACCGGTAGATGATCCGAGTCGAATTCATCCAGGGTATCAATTGTGTGAGCGTATTCTATGTTTCTCGTTAGGACAAAGTCTATGAATGAGCCATTGGCACCTGAGAAGCAGGTTGGTCTCGACGGTGCAATGATGTCAGTGTTTGTTGTGTTCAGCAATCTATGTATCTGTGTACCGCGTATGTTGGCTCTCCTGCTGCCCCACGCTCGGTGGTGTGCATTGAAGTCGCCCGCGAGTATTGTGTTTGGATATCGCGAGAAAAGCAGTTCCAGCTGCGCAGCTACATTTATACCACTCATGTTTTTGACATATATTGAAGTTAGGATAAATGGGTTTACATTACTTATTTTAATTTTTATACTAGTATTTTCTATACCTTGAAGATTTATGTTGTTTATTTCCTCGTGGGGAATATTACTTTTAATATATATTGCTGTTCCTCCATGGGGATTTCTTGCAGTTATATTTGAGCTAAGGATATGATAGCTATTATAGTTTGCTATATTTAGTTTTCTGTTTTCTCTAACTTTAGTTTCCTGGATTAGCAGGGCATCTACATCATTTTCATTTACGTAGCTCCTAAGTTCATTTATTCTTGGAGATATGCCGTTCGCATTCCAAAATATTATTTTAAAACTTTCTTTTTGGGACCTATTCATGGCGGGTTTGTTTCTCACTGTTTTTATTAAATTCCGCGATTATTTTAAAAGCCTCAAAGACCATTTGCATTGGATCGCTCTTTTTTTTAATTAACTCAGCGAGCTGCATCAACAGATGTTTTATATCGTCTAGGTTGAACATACTGATAAATCCTCTGACGAGGTTGAGGATTTCATCCATCTTTTCATCATTGAATTTACCAGTAGGCTCAGTCTCAGCTTCCATTTCCTCAGTCTCAGCTACAATTTCCTCAGCCTCAACCGTGGTTTGATCTGTTTTGTGAGTATCCTTTTGGACCTCGGTAGTCTTTTGTTTTTTTCAGCCGAATTGTCTAACTGCTGTGTTTGCGCGAGCTCTTCTTCTCGGGCGCGTTTAGTTTTCTGCCATTCCTGAACCTTTTTTTCTAATCTTAGTTTTGCTTCTCTTGCCTCTTTGGTGGCTTTATCAATTGCTATCCTCTGTTTTATGTCTTCACGAGCTATTCTCACTTCCTCCACAGTCATTTCTCTGGAGGTTGACGGTTTAGGGGCCTGCTCTTGCACCGATCTGGTAGGTGCTAAAGTTTGAGTTCTTTTAACCTTTGGCACAGAGTGCGAGGAGCCCTGATGGGGTGCCTGAGGGTTTAGACCGAGGGCCTCTTGCCTCCAAGGGGGTATCTGATTTTTGGGGGGAGGGGGGGCATACCCCGGTGCCTTTCCTCTGTTCCAGGGGTTCTTCGGGCATTGCCTGAAGTTCGCCGGGTGGTCTCCATTGCAGTTAGCACACGTTGCCTTCTCCGTCCTTGGTCTTTGGCAGTCCCGTGTGAAGTGTTCTTCAGCACACTTAAGGCACTTTGGTGGCATGCTGCAATTCTCAGAGGAATGATTGAACTGCTGGCACCGGTAGCAGATTTTGAAGCCCCGTGCTCTGAAGGCCTCTACCTTCACAGCCAAGTATCCTAATCTTGTTAGTCTGTATACCCTCTGCCAGTCTTCCGTAGACCTAATGCTGACTAAAAAGATCGGCAGGGGCAATCTCGTTTTTGTGTTTCTCAGTTGAGAAACCCGGACTACATCTAATCCTTCGGATGTTAGAGTGATTTTTATTTCCTCAATGTTATAGTTTGTTGGTAGCCCCTTCAAAACTACCTTTTTGGGCCTTTCCGTCTTTAAGTTTAAACTGTGGAAGGGGATTTTCTCACTAGATAAATGGCGTTGTACAACCCTATAGGCGTCAGCGTCATTTGGAATCAATTTTAGCATGTCTCCTGTGAGCTTGCCAAATACTTTATTACCTGAGATTTCATTTAATTTTTTAAGGAGAACCTGGTAATTGTCATTAAACTTGATGAAAAAACATTCCGCTTTTGGATCTTTTTTCTCAACCTCTACACTATTTTGAACCGTTTTTGGTTTTGGTGCACTTTTGAACACTACAGGTTGCGCGATAATTTCAGCATAACTCTTAGTTTTAACATTATCAATTTTTTAACTACAATCCATGTTATCCTGGTCATTAGATTTTAAGTTTAATTCTCCATTCTGGTTTTTAGTTGGGGCACCCATAGTGGATTGCCCCTCTATCTTCCTCTTTTTATTTGGATTTTCAACAGTTTTAAGTTTATCTTCATCTTTAATTTCCTTAATTAAGCCTAGTTCTATCATTTTACATTTAATTACATCACTAGAATTACTTCCTTCACAGTTATAAATCTCATTTAAATTACTAGCATAGAACCTATCCAAATTCTGGACCAACAAAAAAGAATTTACAGAAAGAAACGAACCCAGAATCCTGGAGACTTGGCCCTCGTCCTGTCCGAGTAGTCCATTTGTCAGTAGCTCCCTGATGTGTAGCGTCAGAGTGTAGATTGCCAGTGCACAGAAGTTCACGGCGTTTTTGACTTCTTCCTTCCAAGCGGGCATCAATCCATTCTTGCGCAGAGTATCACAATATTCAATCATGGCATCCCTGAGAGGCCGCAGTCCATCTTCGTCTAGCTCACCAGCAAGTCCGCGAGTAGCTTCCGTGTCGAATGCATCCAAATCCATGTCGTCAGCGTAGAAACGATCTAAGCAATAGCACTACCACGTGGGAAAGACATGTAAGACGTGAGAATGTTAGTTTATATTTTGAATCGTAAAATCTATTTTAAAGCTTGCGAAATATATTCTGTACACGTTAAAAAAATCGTAGTATTAAATACACACACCTAAAATCCAGTTCACACACAATTTTATATTCAGTGGAAATTCATAATTTACTATTAGATTTTGTTTTTAAATATACGCATAGACACACACACATACCTAAAATGGTCGAATCTTGTTCACGACCCCGCATAACGCAATTTTTGAAAATAGCTAAGTATATTGCAGTATTAGTTTTTTTAAATACACAACACTTAAAATGGTTGAATCCTATTCATGAATCCACTTAACACAATTTTATATTCAGTGGAAATTCATAATTTAACATTAAATTCGTGTTTTAAATACGCACACACCTAAAATGGTCGAATCCGCTTAATGCAATTTTTGTGTTCACTGGAAATCCGTAATTTACTATTACATTCTGTTTTTAAATATTCGAAATAATTTCGTTATTATTATTATAACTATCATATCGATATATACCAGTGTTTCCCAACGTGGGGCCCACGCCCCACAGGGGGGCAATTTGATTTCTAATGGGGGCAATTCGAAAATGGACTCGTCCAGAGTTTAAGTTAACCGTATGGCGACTCTCAGTCGCTACTCGAGCTGGGTAAATTTCCAGTATAGATAACTTCTGTCCGCCATGTTCGTTTATTTAACCGATATCTTTGAAAAACTAAATATATTAAATAATCAACTTCTAGGAACACATAAAACTCTTGGCGATGCAAAAGCGAAGATATTTGGTTTCATTACCTTTATTGAATTATGTCAGAAATATATTTACAGCAAAAATTTCGAAAAAATTCTTTGACTCCAAAAATGTGAAGTGACTGATACCGCTACACTTGCTATTATCGACCATCTGAGAATTCTATTGACTGATTTAGAAGAAAGATTTTCTGATTTGAAACAAATTGATTTTCCAACTTGGTGCAGCCAATGTTAGTGGATTTGTCTGATATTTCAGATATGCAATATCAAGAAGAACTCGCAGAAATGCAAAATGATGAGTCGGTTAAAACTTTACTTAATATAAAAGGAGCGATGGCATGGCTTTGTGAGGAAACACAAATCAAATACCCAAATTCAACCAAATGTGCAAGAAAACTATTGTTACCGTTTCCATCTTCATATTTAGCTGAATGTGAATTTAGTGCCATAAATGATTTGCTGCTAAAAAAAAGAAATCGGCTGAATATAACACAACGGGGAGACTTGAGACTGAAGCTAACTAAATTGGAACCTAACATAAAATCTCTTTGCAGCAAGCGCAAGGATCTCACTAAATTTAAATAATAACTAATTACTAATAAATAAAATAATATAGAAATATCTTTCATTAAAATTGTTTCGTACTTGAATTTCAGTTCTCCATTGTAGGTTTTGAAAATTTACTTACTGTGTTTCCTCAACAATTTCCCAGTGATTTCTTCCTAAAACCTCTTTTTTCTTCAGAGAACAATTCAATTTTTGAATATTAAAAATTATGTATATGTTACATGGGAGGGGGGGCATAAGAAGTTTAGAAAGGTTTAGGTGGGGCATGGAACAAAAAAGGTTGGGAAACACTGATATATACTGTTAGATTCATTTTTAAACATATCCACACTTAAAATCACATTGCTATATACTAAACACACACACACACACCGAAAAATTAATAAGTACCCCTCTTTTAAAATACATTCCCTGTTACAAAATATAGCTTCCCACTAATAATTTCCGATGTTTTTAACACAATCCTGAAAATAATCTTTCTTCCGTTTACTTTCACAGAGAACACTTCAACGATAAGAATCTACGAAGCATGTGCGCTGTAGTATAACGGATAAGACGCCAGTCTGTTAATCGAACGGCCTGGGATCAAACCCCAGCCCTGACAAGTAGAAAATTAAATTCTTTTGGAAATTTAAAAAAAAAATGCCGATAGATGGCAGCACCTCACCAACTTTCGCCAGAGAGCGCTTTAACAACGTCACCGCTGATAACAGAGTTCAGTTCGTCATCAACCAGCATAGAGGAAGGACGTGTGCTAAGAAGCTCCGCGATGCACTCCGGTCAAAGGTCAGTCAGCGATTGCGACATCCATTGAAACCACTTTTGCAATTGTGCCTCCCCTCTCAACGCCATTGTACAGTGCACTCCGGTCAAAGGTCATCCTTTGGAGGGCTCTTTCGAAGTTCCTCCCCTCTCAACACAATTGTGCAATACACTTCGGTCAAAGGTCATCCCTCCGAGGCCTCTTTCACAATACTACGAAAGAGGTAGAATTGCAAAACTGCCTTCGCAGTTGGTCTAAAGACCCTTCGTGAGGCCACCTGGTTCTGCACCTCACCAAACTCCCTCCAAAGTGAGGCAACCTTCCTCCCCAAAGAGGAAACCTTGGAACCCTCCTCCATGAGTCAACGGCTCCGTCTCCTCAATCTGCAGGTGAACCCCCAATTTATAACTACTGACATGCCTTGCAAGGTATCCAGGTGCTTCTTTGGCTTCCGCTGTCTCCAGTTCTCTCACCCATCGAGCATGTATGGGACGTGATTGGCTCCCGCCTCAAACAGAGGACGACCTGTGGAGGATGATTGAAGGCCCTTAGGTCATCCACCCCTCAGGAAACTATCCTCACGCTCATTGCATCTGATCCTCAAATGGTTGCTGCTTGTATCGCTGCAAGAGGTGGTACTACTGCTTACTGATCATCCTGTCGATGCCATTACTGTATTGCATTATCCTTCTGGAATTAACATCATCTATTCATATATGCTATCTCTGTGTGTCATTTATCTTCACACTCTATTCGCTCTTTCATGGTGTTGCATTTTCTGTGTCGGGTAGTATATATATATATATGTAATTAAAATGATAAAAATAAAATGTATAGGAGTACATATATAGTGCATAAAGGTCAACACATTATCTGTAAGTACAACTTCAACCCCGGGGTTGTATAATAACGTGCATGGAAATCAACCTTCATTAGATAAGGGATGATGCTGAAAAAAGTAACGAGAGATGGCTGGAAAGTTAGACTTTTGAAGGATTTGAAAAATGATAAATACAAATGAAATAATATATCTGCCAGAAACGTCTTCAGGGGTAAATTCTAGACATATATACTAAAATTCGTTGTTTCTATTATTGCATAAAAACACGTGGTTAAAAATTTATGTAATCTGTGCCCAATATATATATATATGTATATATATATATTTTTAAAAATAAATCAATGACTTTAAATTTTATGATTTTAACGGCACTGCGATATACCTAAACTACGATTTGAAAATTAAAATTTTTGTCCATAGAGACGTCAAAATATGAGGGAAGTCATGAGAACAGCGATGTACTGCATACCAACTTCTTTTATAATAAAACTTATACAATATGCCAAATGTAATGCACTTATTAACTTCGGCTGCTTTTATTTATAAATTTCATATGCAAGTTGTTCAATATCAGTCAGTTACATTACATTTTCCAGTACATATGTCAAAGTACACGTGTATATTTATTGTACTAGATTTTTTTTAATATATTGTATTGCCTAATTTAAGGTGTATAATGTCACGGTTCACTATTGCCTAATGCTTTTTTCTAAAAGTATATCAATGTTTGTTACAAATGCAAACAGTGTTTCTTTTAGGCATACATCCGGGAGGGGGGTGGGGCGAAGCATGAATATTTTAATGAAATTTGAATATTCATGCTTCGAAGCATGAATACCCTAATGAAATTTCCTTTGTTTTTTGTTAGACAGTAGAGTAACACTTTCTTAAAACAAAACATATTTATTTGAAGAATAACAAGAAAGATCAATCATGCTTAAAGCATTGATTATGAAACACTTTCCAACTTCAATGCAATTTTATTTAAACAAGTCTAAAATGCAATACATTCCTCGGTAATATTTTGAAACTTATCACAATACTGCATTAATTTATTATATTTGAAAACTTAAACCTTCATCGAAAAAAATGAACTTCATTCAAATGACGGCATTGAAATATAAATTGCCTGGTTTAAACATCTCTAAAATGTTATACATTCCTCGGTAATAGTTTTAGAATTATCATAATACTACGATAATTTATTATATTTGAAAACTTCATCGAAAACAACTGAAATTAATTCAAATGACGTCATAGAAAAATAACACGCCTGGATCTCTCTATAAAAACAGGATTTCATTCATAACTTTCTCCCATTCATTTCATTCATCACAATACTATAATAATTTATTTTATTTAAACATTTTGTTTAAGACCATGGAGCTACAAAAAATTAAACTCTATGCTTGAAACTTCATCGAAAAAAATCGTCCTTCTCTTTATGAAATCAATTAATATTTCATTCATATCAGCCATGCAGACTCTATGGACTAAATTATTTTGTGTTAAAAAAATACAGGAATTCTAATACAACTCATTCTATATATTTTTCTGTTTACATTTTACATAGGTGAAAAATAGGCTTAGTTGTAGAAATAATCAAATTTAGATGAGCATTTAAACTCAAATATATTGTCATTGCGTTGTTTCAGTATGTAGATGCACAGAATTTAAGCAAAAATAAAGTAGTTTTAGGACGGATTCAACACTCAATATGAAATAAAAAGAACTTAAAAAAAATCACGATTTTGACACAAGATGGATGCCATATATCATTTTGAAGTGGATCATGTGATCGTTTCATATCATGGTCACGTGATCGTTTCATATAAGAGGTGTAATTATTATTTTAATTTTTATTTAAAAAACTACTGAATACATTTCGCTGAATTTTTTTTTATATATTTTATGGAACAATTTGAATATTACCTAAAATTTTCGAAGCAATTTGTGAATTTTAAATCCGCTTAAAAAATGTTTGAAAAATTAGGTCCCATCGGGCTCAATGTATTTCATTTTTTCAACCCGGGTTCAATCCAAAACTAATTGGGTGATATTATTCATTTATATTCCCATAGGTCCTACAGACCGTCTGAACAACATACTAAAATTTCATTTTGATTAAGTCATTTTTACGGCAGTTATCGTGCTAACGGACAGACAGACAGAATGAACAAAGTCATAAACACTTTTCAACTTTGTTGTAAAGTGTTAAAAAGAAATACTAGCTTGGCTATAAAACACATCTTTCAAAACATATTTGCAAAATTTCAACGCTTCTCAACATACTGTTGTACTGAACGCAGCTGCATACACGCATATTCAACAGTTGCAGTAAATGGGAACAGGTCAAGTTGTATGATTTAAAAGCATGTTTTTAACACTTTACAACAAAGTTGAAAAGTGGTTATGACTTTGTTCATTCTGTCTGTCTGTCTGTCTGCCTGTCCGTTAGCACGATAACTGCCGTAAAAATGACTTAATCAAAATGAAATTTTAGTATGTTGTTCAGACGGTCTGTAGGACCTATGGGAATATAAATGAATAATATCACCCAATTAGTTTTGGATTGAATCCGGGTTAAAAAAATGAAATACATTGAGCCCTATGGGACCTAATTTTTCAAACATTTTTTAAGCGGATGTAAAATTCACAAATTGCTTCGAAAATTTTAGGTAATATTCAAATTGTTCCATAAAATATATAAAAAAAAAATTCAGCGAAATATATTCAGTAGTTTTTTAAATAAAAATTAAAATAATAATAACACCTCTTATATGAAGCGATCACGTGACCATGATATGAAATGATCACGGGACCCACTTCAAAATGATATATGGCATCCATCTTGTCTCGAAATCGTGATTTTTAAAGTTCTTTTTAATTCATATTGAGTGTTGTATCCGTCCTAAAACTACTTTATTTTTGCTTAAATTCTGTGCATCTACATACTGAAACAACTCAATTACAATATATTTGAGTTTAAATTCTCATCCAAATTTGATTATTTCTACAACGAAGCCTATTTTTCACCTATGTAAAATGTAAACAGCAAAATGTGTTGTATTAGAATTGCTGTATTTCTTTAACACAAAATCATTTAGTTCATGGAGTCTGCGTAGCTGATATGAATGAAATATTCACTGATGTTTATTTACAAAGAGATGGACGATTTATTTCGATGAAGTTTTAAGCATTGAGTTTAATTACTTATAGCTCCATGGTCTGTTTTTATAGAGATCCAGGCGTGTTATTTTTTCTATGACGTCATTTGAATGAATTTCAGTTGTTTTCGATGAAGTTTTCAAATATAATAAATTATCGTAGTATTATGATAATTCAAAAATTATTACCGAGGAATGTATCACATTTTAGAGATGTTTAAACCAGGCAATTTATATTTCAATGCCGTCATTTGAATGAAGTTAATTTTTTTCGATGAAAGTTTAAGTTTTCAAATATAATAAATTAATGTTGTATTGTGATAAGTTTTAAAATATTACCGAGGAATGTATTGCAATTTAGAGATGTTTAAATAAAACTGCATTGAAGTTGGAAAGTGTTTCATAATCAATGCTTTAAGCATGATTGACCTTTGTTGTTTAATTCTTCTAACCTTACATAGATTCAAAATAAGAAATACGTTAAAAGGACAGTTAAAAGGACAGTTACAGTTTCAAAGTTTTTGAAGAAAAAATTACAGAAATTTTATCTTACATACACATTACTTTATTTTTAACACTTTACAACATAGTTGAAAAGTGTTTATGACTTTGTTCATTCTGTCTGTCTGTCTGACTGTCTGTCTGTCCGTTAGCACGATAACTGCCGTAAAAATGACTTTATCAAAATGATATTTTAGTATCTTTTTCAGACGGTCTGTGGGACCTATGGGAATATAAATAAATAATATCACCCAATTAGTTTTTTATTGAACCCGGGTTGAAAAAATGAAATACTTGAACCCTATGGGACCTAATTTTTCAAACATTTTTTAAGCAAATTTAAAATTTACAAATTGCTTCGAAATTTTTAGAAAATATTCATAGTATCCCATAAAATATATATAAAAAATTTCAGTAAAATATGTTAAGTAGTTTTTTAATTAACAATTATTTAATATAAGGAAAAAACAAATTCGATTAAATTCTGACTTTTGGGATATCCTCCAGAAAGAAAAAAGAGATATATTATATAATAAATATCTTTCCAAGAGTTTAATCATTTTGTATATGAGAGAGGCTTTACATTTTAAAATAAATTTAGTGGATAACAATTTTCAAATTTTTTTTAATTTTATATAACTTTTCATGATATACTTATTTGATGGCATTTTTAATGCACTTTCCTACGTCCTAGAGAGTTAAAATTTGGTACACAGCTTAAATTTGTTGAACACTTTATTCTACAAAAATTTGGTGGATCTTTAAATATAGATCATACATTTTTTTCGAAATGGCCTGCAAATAATCCCCGTTAAATTCTATAAATCATTGTTGTAATATTGTTAAAAATTCTGATGTGGGCAGCACATGTCTTTCTCTGCAGACTCATAATCACGTTCTCTTTATTTCTCCAATAATAATTTGAGTTTATCTGCACAAAATAACAGCCATAAGTATTTTAAATGACATTGAATTTGCACGTTAAACTTAAATTTAGTTCTTATTTGATAGCTGGACTTTTTGTCAAAGGTGGCGTAGCGAAAAAACTAGAATATCTCAAGAACGGCTGGTCCTAGAGTAATAGGGTTAGTCTTATTCTTTTGGTTGTCAAAAATCACGTATAAAATAGGAACTTAATTGATATAATTGAGCACATGTAGTCTTTTATTTTTATATGTAACGATTTTTGCGGGCCATTTCGCAAAAGTAGCCCGTTCCTTTTTCCCGAATCGTACTAGAATAACCTACAAATGATTTATATACCAAATTTTGTCAAATTTGGTATATAAATCACTTGTAGGTTATTGAAATATTATACACCAAATTTTGTTAAATTTGCTCCATTAGTTTTTAACTAGAGTGGATAAAGGCAATTTCTGCCGGCCATTTCACAAAGGCAGATTCTTTTATTACGAATCGTACTATAATCTAATGAACATCAGGATTTCCCACAAAAAACATACCTACCAAATTTTATGAAATTCGGTCCATTAGTTTTTCAATTAGAGTGGATGTAATATCCTCACAGACACACAGAAACATACACAGATACACCCTTACACACACAGACGTCTTCCTAAAAATAGTTTTTTCGTGTTCTAGAAGTCCCAAAACGTGTAGATCCTTCGAAAATTCGAGTTCCGATGTTCGGCACGATTCCAATACTTTGAATACATAAACACACACACACAAACATTATCTGTATATCTGTGTATCATCTGTGTAACTAAATTCCGTGCCTATGCAGTTACAATAGTTGTGATTTTAAATGATCGCTAAACTTTTATTATTTCTTCAACGAAGCCTAATTTTAACTTATGCAGAATGCAAATATCTTAAGCGATTGTAGGGTGAGTTACATAAGAATTGCTGAATTTTTTTCACACAAATTTATTTAAATCTGGAGTCTGGAATACAAGTTATATGAATGAAATATTCATTGATTTTGCATAGAGAATCAGATGATTTATATTTCGATACAGTTTTAAATATTTAAGTATAATAAATTACTGTAGTGCTGTGATAATGTAAAAGATATCACCACTGAATGTATCACATTTTAGAAATTTTTAAATGAAATTGCATTTCAGTTGGAAAGTGTTTCATAATCAATGCTTATGCATGATTGATCTTTCTTGTTAATTCTGTACCTGTTTTTTAAATCTCTATATAAAACTAAACTTTCTTTTTCATAGAAAAGTTGCAATCCTTCAAAAAATTTCCTTTGACTGTCTTGTCTTGTAGAAAATTAACTGTCTTGTCTTGTAGAAGAAGGCTTATTTTGCTTTGCTTCTAAAATTGGTTAATATCTTTACATTTTATTTTATGCTATTTTACTAATCAAGACATAGATTTTTCTAAAAATGATAAAATTAAATTATTTTTCCGTATTTTGACATAATGAAACCGCAATAATATGGAACTCTTTATGTTCCATGCTGTATCTTAAACTGAATTTTTTCTACAGAGCAATGGAAAAGTCACGCCCATCAAATTTTAAATCATGTGAAAAGAATCCGAGAAAAGAATTGAAAAAAAAAAAAGTAGTATCATATCCGAGGGGGAAAAATTAAAATCATATCCGATAATAATTTTTTTCCTAGAAATGAAAATAGTGAAATTGTTTTCAGTTAGGTGGAAAAATAGATCCTCAAAAATATATTAGAAATATCGCCTGCTGTCATTACAGACGATCATTACAGACTTTTTTCTTTATCAATCGAAGAATATGGCGAATTTCCAGAGAGAAAGAAAACCCATTTTAGCACAATATTTCAGCCATTCTTATGAGAGTGCCATTTAGGAGTTTCAGAAGTTGTTCATTGAAGAATTTCAGCAACGCAGTCTATATCTCAAGACAGTTTATCGTGAATTAAAATAGAATTAAAATCTTTAACAAATCCAGTTCCTCGTAAACGCTTCACTAACCTCGCAATTGTTGACTTGATAGGGTTTTTATAGTATGTGTATTTCTTCTGAAACTCTTCCATGGCACTCTAATAAGAATGGTTGGAGAAATATTACTCTGCAATAAAATTCTTTCATTGTGGGAGAGCGCAATGTTCTTCGATTGTTAGGAAAGAGTACAATTATCTTCTAGAGTATTACAAACAGCAGACGATACTTCTGATATATTTTTGAGGACATATAAGTGCAACCGAATTGAAAAAAAATATACTATTTCAATTTTTTGGTGCAGCATATGATTTTAAAATTTGAAGTGCGTGGATAGAAGTCGAAATGCCGACGGATTTTCGGCTTTAAATGTTCATTACTTCCAAACTAATTCAGATTATAAAAGAAACTTGCAGAGCCGTATTGTATTGTTCGGAGACCTGAAATACCTCTGTACCGAATCTCGCCGCTGCACGAAGCTTCAATTGTCAGCTACAGATGACACAGATATAGACAAACTACAGATACAAAATTGTGGGACATCCCAGTGGTTAAGACACTGGGATTGCTTTCGGATTGCCCGAGTTCAATTCCCGGCTCTGCCCAAACTGTCCCCGTGTTCATGTGGAGTATGGGCCATGCCGTCACCAGAAACGAAATTTAAGAGGGGCTGGATTGAAATTCAAGGGGGGATCAACCGTCTTGAAGGAGGGGCTCACTAAAAACACTATTACACGTCAGTATTTCTAAACTGTAATAGTTATTGTTACATACCTCCATCCATATAAATTATTAACAAATAACCAATTACATATTTATGTTTGTAAGCTAGGAGTTGATTAGAAAAATACATATAGCTACTATACATCAATATTAATATATATAATAATTACAATTGATTTAAATATAGGCATTAACTATAGTAGCAAAGCTGTTAATTGAAGAAAATTTCAAATAGTAAATACAAGTTACTACCACTTGATATTCATTTTTAACTACTTATCAGTAGATTTTGATTCTAATAATGTACAACAGTGAACGCCGCAATAATACAAAAGTATCCTAAATATTTTTATCTTAATTATTAAAAAACTTATCTTTTTTAAATTAAGCATGTAAATAAATCAATTATGTCTATAACCACAAATTTAGCTAAATTAAAAACTTTTAAAATGAAGTAATTTATAAAAAATCTCATAAAGCAATTTTTATGCAAAATTTGAATAACTTGGATGAAATTTCATATGACCACTAGAAATGTAATATATTTATCAGGGGGACTAAGTATGCATCTTAGGGGGCTTAGCCCCTTCTGGCCCTTATCTGACTACGGCCCTGGTACGGACACGTTAAATATATGGGTCTGAAAGTTCTTCCGAGAGGTTGGTGGTAGGGGAAAGAGGGTATGGCCATTGTTGATGTCGGCCTCGCTGGGTTTCGATCTAAATTGGGTGGTACTGTCCCGGTCGTCCAAACAGATACCTTCGGGTAGGTCGGACGGTCTGGATTTGAAGATACACAGACATCTTCTTTTATTATGTACTAGGACGAAGTACCCTTGTTCTAAAAAAGCGCTACATTCTTAAATAATACAGATATACATAAATCCACTCTATTTCCATACCGCCTGTTTTGAATTAAAATCATTCTTGCGACAAAAATAAATAAAAATACTTCGCAAAAGCCGTAAAAATGTTGCTTCAAAAATTAATGTTATTTCAGCAAATTTTCATCCAATTTAAGTCAAATATTAGAACAATACTAATAATGATAATATAATACCAAATAAAAAAAATTATAATGACATTTTCTACATTCGCAAAGTTAGAAAACACAAAAAATAAACATACGTAGTGCGATCAGCCGTTTTTCCTTGAAACGAAAAGTCTGTCACCTGCGCTCTATCGTCTGTCATTTGCGACAGCAGAGAAAGAATATATTTAATCTGACAAAAGGTGCAAAATGGGTATTTTAAACTTTAAAAATTCGTCACTTATAAATTAATTCAAATTAAAAAAAAATTCGCCGAGACCTATTTTCCTTGGTTCCGAAGTACTTCTGTATGACATTTTGTCGCTGTCCGGCGCTCAGATATTCCGCTACATACGACACAAACACATAGACAAACATATTTTTATTATTATGTAAAAAGGGTGGGTCCAGTTCTATTTTTCAATTCGTAACCCCCCCCCCCCCCCCGCCCCACATACACACACGCACAGACACATACACGCACTTTTAATCTACAATTTTAATCTCCTTTTTATTCTACAATTTTAATATCATTTTTATTTTACAATTTTAATATCATTTTTTTCTGATAAAATGATATCAAATATTCAAAAATAGTTTAAATTTTGTATATATATAATACTCTCAGGACAATTATGGCATCCGGAACGCTGTAATATCCTCAGAAATCTATAGTCGTATCGTTAAAAATATTGTTTAACTAACACATGTTGACTACTGATTGTGTATTTAGTAGTCTATCTATCTATCTATCTATCTCTCTCTCTCTCTCTCTCTCTCTCTCTCTCTATATATATATATATATATATATATATATATATATATATATATATATATATATAATTGAAGATTTTTATTTTAACTTGTAATATATATACACATACCCGAGATTTACCATTAATAGAAAAATTATTATTAATATTAAATACTTATTATTAAATTATTATTATTAAATACTTACGATTCATCCCCTATCAATTTCAAAGGTAGTTTTGTGAAGGATAAAATGGTTAAATTGCTGATTGATCAATTGACTCTAAAAGTCAATGGTCATATATATATATATATATACAACCACTCAGTATAATATCAGAATATCAGTTAGTGCTGACTTTTGCCACTCATGGTTTGAAACTGTATTACGTCATACGACACGATTTGCTATAATTTGTGCCTGTTCTGCGACGATCGTGGGAGTTAGAGAGGGAGAGGCGCGTAAAACTCCAGTGATGATTCGCACACTCTTCCACAGCATTTAAATGAAAGGACTATTTCTGCGCCGGTGTGCAGGGGATGACAAAACTTTTTGAGGAAAAGTTGGAAAGACACGCACAGAACTACCATCAGTATATTTGAAAATTTTAAATCAAAATATAACATCTGAACAAGTAAGTTTTCTCGCATGTTTTACGTTTTAGCGTAAGTTTTTAAGTTCTTATTCTAGCTGTTATATATTGTACCATTTGTAATATTACTTGTCTTATTTTTTTTCTTTACCATTTGTGGTTTATTTGCTTGGAAAATTAAAAAAAATAAATAGTTCTAATATAAAATTACGAATCATTTATCAGTTTTTATGCAATGTTAATATTATATAAAAATTACTGTCCCTGGTAATATACTATTATATTTAACCTCATTAAAATATTATGAAAAAATTTATTTTATATTAACCCATAACACCTTATATTATGTACCCTTAACACCTTATGTGTTAACACCTTAAATGTTGATTTACAAAAGACTTTTTATTCACGGGTATTAAAAACAATTCATGTTCGGTTTTTAATTTTACTGTTATACATATAACAGTATAATTCAGTATAACATATGTTATATTGAATAATCATTGATAATATCATAAATCCGCTTTACCATTCTTAATATTTTAAATCTACTAAGTAAAATTAAAAACCGAAAATGTTGATTTACAAAAGACTTTTTATTCACGGGTATTAAAAACAATTCATTTTCGGTTTTTAATTTTACTGTTATACATATAACAGTATAATTCAGTATAACATATGTTATATTGAATAATCATTGATAATATCATAAATCCGCTTTACTATTCTTAATATTTTAAATCTACTTCTAATTTATAATGAACTAGATTACAGCGCAAAATGCTGCGCAAATAACATTTCGGAAATTTTTAGATTTTAATTTTTTAGTGTGAATGGTCATTTATTCACATCGAAGAAAGGTATCCAAAAATTTCCAAAGCATACGTCTGTTTACTAAA
Organism: Amaurobius ferox; assembly: GCA_951213105.1. Lineage (NCBI taxonomy): Eukaryota > Metazoa > Arthropoda > Arachnida > Araneae > Amaurobiidae > Amaurobius > Amaurobius ferox. The sequence continues at coordinate 112,103,844 of OX578142.1, read as the reverse complement.
CATTATTTGCGCAGTGTTTTACGTTGTGCTCTAGTTTATTATTGACTGTGCGTTCTATACTTATTTTCGATTCACTCATTAGGTGAATAAAATATGATAGAATACGAAATTATGAATTTTTTGTATATTTGATTAATTTTGAGTAACACAAAACCGAATGAAAACTTTTAGTAAGATATTAGCTCAAGTGTATGACCTATATATACTTAAAATCCGATGTAAAAGTTGATCATTTTCTTGTATATATCACATTTCATTGCTGTAGAAATATGATGTTACTCTATGTTACACAAACATTTAAGACATGGGTGACTATTGAGGACGTGTATAAATAAATTTATCCTGATATATTTAAGTCTCATGAATTTAAAAAAAAATCTTACTTTCTCATGTGAAATAATACTATGTTATTTTTCATTACTAAAATGCCTATTTTGATGTCATGGTCTGTATATTTTAAAAATATCATAATCTGGAGAAAAAAAAATATGATTTTTTACGTGCAGTATTTTGGGTAAAGGGAAGGTAAATTTCCTTTATTACGTTCCCTATGTACATGGTATAATGTATAGGGAATGTATTCGTGACGGGGTCGAAAATTCGAATTCGAGTTTTTGACGGAAGAGCACGTTTCAAGAACACGAATCGAACGCTTTGTGAGGGAATGTCTGTGTGCATGTGTGTAGGTATGTGTATATGTGTATGCCCGCGGGTCTATGGAAACGATATCTCACGAACGAATGAAACGTTTCAAAAGTAATTTAGTACAAATATGACAATGGGTGAATACTGGAAGCTTTTTGATTTTAAATGCAATCGAATATACGGAAGAACCGAAATTTTCAAATGAAGTTTTGAAAAATCATTAAAAAATCAGAATATTTGATAATGTTACATACATTATCATTTCTTATGTAATTTTTTTATTAGAAAATGAATGACATGCACTTTAAAACGCTAGCATAAACCTTTCTCAAGATATTGCACGTTTTTCTAATAAATTTATCAAAAATATTATATAAAATTAGAAAAAGTATTAACTATCGTGAAATATGTTCACTTTTCATGTAATATTATGCAACATATTTGTTAACATCATTTTTGTGGATCTAGTGCGTTCCATTCACGAGAGAAGATACTTGTGTAATAGTTTTGTATTTTTACGACCAAGAATTCGCAATAATCTTAAATATCTAAAGAAAACTCTTTTCTTTGTCTGTGTGAAATGCTTGGCGATAAATTTGGTTAACTTGGTGATTCTCTTAGCGAAATATCGTCAACTTGGTGATATGCCGCTACAGATTAACGAAAATTTTGTCAAAATTGCAAAAATGACTCTAAATTAACGGAAATGACTCCAAACAGATGGATTAATTATTAAAATACTTTATTATACGGTCTATACTGCTTATTGCGGATGCTATCAATATTGATGACTGTCAATTTAGAGTTGCGCAAAATATAAGTTGATTGGATGCTTCGAAATAGTTTTACATGTTGTCGTCCAGAAAAGTTTCACATGTACAATTCAACGTTAAAAACATTGTGCCGTAGATTTTATACATTATTACATTATTTTTTCACTGTGAAAGAAGTAAATTCATTACAATATACAGGGAAAGACATGTGCCGCCCACATCACATTTTTATAAAAGCAAATTAAAAGTCCTTGATGTGATGTATATGAGCATAGCTGAGACGAGCATAGATGAGGTGAGCATAGTTTGATTTATCATAATGCATTTTTTATGATTTTAGATATCTCTTTTATGATATATATATATATATATATATATATATACCTCTCCTTCCGAGATGTAGGTGGTAAGGAAGGAGGGTATGGTTTCTGTGGATGCCTCACCCACTGGGTTCCGGTCTAAATTGGGTGGCGCACTTCTCGGTCGTCCAAACAGATACCTTACACCTTCGGGTAGGTTGATTGGTCTGGGTCGAAGAAGAATAGTTCACACAAAGGGGTGAGCCAACTCAGTGGCTAGCGCGCAGGGGTTGCACTCGGATGACCCGAGTTCGATTCCCACCTCTGTCGAAACGGTCGCGGTGTTCACGCGGAGTACGATCACATTAAATATGCGGGTCCGTAAATCTTCCCGAGAGGTTGGTGGTAGGAGAAGCAGGGTATGACCCCTGTGGATGTCGCCCCCACTGTGTTCAGGTCTAAATTGGGTGGTACTTCCCGGCCGTCCAAACAGATACCTTACACCTTCAGGTAGTTTGGATGGTCTGGGTTAAGTAGAAGTAGGGTTGACACAGCAACAGTGTGTCGATCGAATGAATTCGACTTTTGGTGATGAAGCACCATCCAAAGTAATAATTTGCAACTGGTTTAAAGGATTCCATCTTCGTATGAGTCTCAGTGATGAATTTCGCGAAAGTTGGCCAAAAACTGCTGTGACGCCAGAAAACATGGATGCTGTGTAATAAATAATCACATTAGATCGTCATGTTACATGTTGATGAAATTGAAGCATCTTTGAACATTTCAAGGACACAAATGCATTCGATTTCAATTAATGTTTTAAAAGTCAAAAAGGTATGTGCTTGTTGTATTCCATACAATTTAAATCAAGCTCAAAAGGATGCGCGTGTCAAATGGTGTAAAGAAAATCTCAAAAGATTCAACTCCTGTGCCTCAAAACATGTCCTTGACATTCTAATAGCTGATAAAACGTGAATTTATTCCTATGAATACGAAACAAAATAACAATATACTGTTTGGGTTTTTCAAAATGAACCAAACCTTACAAAAGTTATTCCTCTACAAAGTGTTTCAAAGAAAATGATTGCTTCATTTTTTGGTAAATCCGGTCTTTGCAACCGTTTCTTTGGAGAATCGCAGAAGAGTAAATGCTGATTGGTATACGGCAATTTGTTTGCCAGAAATAGTTGCTCAAATCAGAAAAAAGTAATGCGAAACGTCGCATCTTTCTTCGTCATGACAATGCAAGCTCGCATCCTGCATTTCAGACTAACAATTATTTGAAACATGAAAAAATTGATTTGATGAGCCATTGTCCTTATTAGTCTGATTTATCAACTAATGATCTTTCCTTGTTCCCAACAATCAAAAATAAAATGCGTGGTCAACAATTTAACAATCCAGAAGAAACAGTTAAAGCTTTTAAATCTCATGTTTTTGCTATACGAACTTCTGAATTGGCAGAACTTTATTCGAATGAAAAATGGATTGATGCTAAAGGCGAATATTTCAAAAAGCAATAAAACGATTTATTTCCATACAAAAATATTTTGTGTATTATTTTCTAAAACTTAAATACCATCTCTCGTAATAGAAATTTTTATTGACAAATTACATATTCAAACCCCCTTCACTTGCAGAACGCACAGTGTGACTTAGCTAGAGAGTACAAAAAGTGGAATATCAACATGTAGAAATTGAAATTGTGATATAGAATATAAGCAACAGAGTGGATATATATATAAGTAATAAAGATGAATTAAAATAGAATTATTGAAGAGAAATAGTAAAACATCCATAACAAACAAAATCATTCAAATACCAGAAAAAACTCAAGGTCTTATCAGTCATAAACATGAAAAACTAGGAAACCACCCATTAAATTTAAAACAAACATATCAAAGTAAAATGAAATATCAAGCAATAGAATGAAGGTGATGTAATAGTAAAATCTTTAGGGGGCTACTACTATACATCAGCTTCAATTGACACATTTCATTTATTGACCTGCTACTTTGAACAAAAGGTCAATAGAAGCCCCAATTTGCTATAAACGGAAAATTATTTTGAAATTTGAAAAACTAAAAAAAATTGAATAAATTGAAAAAATAAAATTGAATTGCACGTGTTCAACTTCGTTGCAAGTTCAAACAGCTAAACCAACCCAACATAATGTGCAAAGAAGGTGTTGCTAACTCTAAAGAGTAATGTCCATATTGCCATTTTTAAAAATTGTAAATAGTAAATCCATTCTAAAGTATTGGAAGGTATAAAAACCAGATAAACTGCATTCAAAATACTATGTGCGCTAATTATTACATATAGATAAAAAATGATAATCATTATTAAGCCCATAAAATAATGTAAATAATTAATAAAAAATGAATCGAATAGAATCGAATGTAGTAATCGATTATAGAAATTAGACAAGGCCTTCTACTGATTCCTTGCATCTATCTCCTGGCAAAATGCACAATTAGATGATGCAAGTGTAACTTATTGCGCAATAATAGAAAATATAACCATAAGTATCAATTAATTAATAATAGGGAATGAATGGGGAATGATTAAAATTATATAGTGATTTAGACATGATAAAGTGCACTAACAAAGCTGAGTTACCCCCCCACCCCTTAGCTTTTTAACACTTTACAACAAAGTTGAAAAGTGTTTATGACTTTGTTCATTCTGTCTGTCTGTCTGTCTGTCTGTCCGTTAGCACGATAACTGCCGTAAAAATGACTTAATCAAAATGAAATTTTAGTATGTTGTTCAGACGGTCTGTAGGACCTATGGGAATATAAATGAATAATATCACACAATTAGTTTTGGATTGAACCCGGGTTGAAAAAATGAAATACATTGAGCCCTATGGGACCTAATTTTTCTAACATTTTTTAAGCGGATTTAAAATTCACAAATTGCTTCGAAAATTTTAGGGAATAGTCAAATTGTTCCATAAAATATATAAAAAAAAATTCAGCTAAATATATTCAGTAGTTTTTTAAATAAAAATTAAAATATTAATTACACATCTTATATGAAACGATCACGTGACCATGATATGAAACGATCACATGACCCACTTCAAAATGATATATGGCATCCATCTTGTTTCAAATTCGTGATTTTTTAAAGTTCTTTTTAATTCATATTGAGTGTTGTATCCATCCTAAAACTACTTTATTTCTGCTTAAATTCTGTGCATCTACATAGTAAAACAACACAATGACAATATATTTGAGTTTAAATTCTCATTCAAATTTGATTATTTCTATAACTAAGCCTATTTTTCACCTATGTAAAATGTAAACAGCAAAATATGTAGAATGAGTTGTATTAGAATTACTGTATTTCTGTAACACAAAATAATTCAGTCCATGGAGTCTGCATGGCTGATATGAAAGAAATATTAATTGATTTTATAAACAGAAGGACGATTTTTTTCGATGAAGTTTTAAGCATAAAGTTTATGAATTGTAGCTCCATGGTCTTAATTTTTAAATAAAATAAATTATTATAGTATTGTGATGAATGAAATGGAGAAAGTTATGAATGAAATCCTGCTTTTATAGAGAGATCCAGGCGTGTTATTTTTTCTATGACGTCATTTGAATTAATTTCAGTTGTTTTCGATGAAGTTTTTAAATAAAATAAATTATTATAGTATTGTGATGAATGAAATGGAGAAAGTTATGAATGAAATCCTGCTTTTATAGAGAGATCCAGGCGTGTTATTTTTTCTATGACGTCATTTGAATTAATTTCAGTTGTTTTCGATGAAGTTTTCAAATATAATAAATTATCGTAGTATTATGATAGATTTAAAAATATTACCGTGGAATGTATTGCATTTTAGAGATATTTAAACCACGCAATTTATATTTCAATGCCGTCATTTGAATGAAGTTGATTTTTTTCGATGAAGGTTTAAGTTTTTAAATATAATAAATCAATGTAGTATTGTGATAAGTTTTAAAATATTACCGAGGAATGTATTGCATTTTCGACTTTTTTAAATAAAATTGCATTGAAGTTGGAAAGTGTTTCATAATCAATGCTTTAAGCATGATTGATCTTTCTTGTTTACTATGCTATTAACAAAACATAATGGTTAAAAATATGATTTACTAATTTAAATAGGGTTTTTTATATGAAATTGATGAAACTTTTTATCTGATAATATATAAATTCGAAGTAATTGATTTTGAATGATGTTACGAAAAATCTCAACCGATTTACAAGAAGTAAAAGGTAATAATTTATTGATATTAAAATTAAAATAACATTTTTTATTATATAAATTATAAATATTAGAAGATTCAATACATAGATTTAAATCTAGAAAGTTAACCTTTGCACTAATAGAAGGTTCATTATTCAACAATTTCCGATTATCCGGATAGAAATCGATGTTGATATTATTTAAATACGTTTTAACAACACAGATCAGATCGTCTACATATCGATACAATTACAACTATAGCAATAATAACTTTGGGCTCCAAATAATCAGCCGACAAGCATAAAAAAACTGAAAAATAATAAAAAAATCAAATAATTATCAGAGGAAAAAATTATGTGCTATTAATCATAAAGTACATTTTACACAAATATCAAAAATTACTTCCAATCAGTTTATCGAATTAAAAAACAAAACAAAACCCTCCACCTTTTTGTAGCTCTGTATGTTAGTGTTATGCTTCAATTCCCTTCTCCATCTTTGACGGCTATCACACACCGATGGAACTGAAAGCTCGAACACTAATTGTTTGATCACAGGCTGGCACACCAGGTTATGCCCATGATGAGTAAAACATCTGTGTTTGCGAATATGTAAGAAATCTCTGTATGAAACGATTTTGGCTAGGTAAATTTTGTCTATCCTAATAGAGAACTTGCACACTAGACTTTAGCTATGGCAGTTGTAGTCCCTAGAACACTAACTGTTTGGCCACAGGCTGGCACACCAGGCTATGCCCATGATGAGTAAAACATCTGTGTTTGCGAATATGTAAGAAATCTCTGTATAAAACGTTTTTGGATCTGTAAATTTTGTCTATCCTAATAGGGAACTTACGCACTAGACTTTAGCTATGGAAGTTGTATTCCTTAGAACACTAATTGTTTGACCACAGGCTGGCACACCAGGCTATGCCCATGATGAGTAAAACTTCTGTGTTTGCGAATATGTAAGAAATCTCTGTATGAAACGATTTTGGCTCGGTAAATTTTGTCTATCCTAATAGAAAACTTGCACACTAGACTTTAACTATGATAGTTACACTCTCTAGAACACTAAATGTTTGGCTACAGGCTGGCACACCAGGCTATGCCCATGATGAGTAAAACATCTGTGTTTGCGAATATGTAAGAAATCTCTGTATAAAACGTTTTTGGATCGGTAAATTTTGTCTATCCTAATAGGGAACTTACGCACTAGACTTTAGCTATAGAAGTTGTATTCCCTAGAAAACGATAACTATTTGACCACAGGCTGGCACACCAGGCTATGCCCATGATGAGTAAAACATCTGTGTTTGCGAATATGTAAGAAATCTCTGTATAAAACGTTTTTGGATCGGTAAATTTTGTCTATCCTAATAGGGAACTTACGCACTAGACTTTAGCTATAGAAGTTGTATTCCCTAGAAAACGATAACTATTTGACCACAGGCTGGCACACCAGGCTATGCCCATGATGAGTAAAACATCTGTGTTTGCGAATATGTAAGAAATCTCTGTATAAAACGTTTTTGGATCGGTAAATTTTGTCTATCCTAATAGGGAACTTACGCACTAGACTTTAGCTATAGAAGTTGTATTCCCTAGAAAACGATAACTATTTGACCACAGGCTGGCACACCAGGCTATGCCCATGATGAGTAAAACATCTGTGTTTGCGAATATGTAAGAAATCTCTGTATAAAACGTTTTTGGATCGGTAAATTTTGTCTATCCTAATAGGGAACTTACGCACTAGACTTTAGCTATAGAAGTTGTATTCCCTAGAAAACTATAACTATTTGACCACAGGCTGGTACACCAGGCTATGCCCATGATGAGTAAAACATCTGTGTTTGCGAATATGTAAGAAATCTCTGTATAAAACGTTTTTGGATCGGTAAATTTTGTCTATCCTAATAGGGAACTTACGCACTAGACTTTAGCTATAGAAGTTGTATTCCCTAGAAAACTATAACTATTTGACCACAGGCTGGCACACCAGGCTATGCCCATGATGAGTAAAACATCTGTGTTTGCGAATATGTAAGAAATCTCTGTATGAAACGATTTTGGCTCGGTAAATTTTGTCTATCCTAATAGAGAACTTGCACACTAGACTTTAACTATGATAGTTATACTCCCTAGAACACTAACTGTTTGGCTACAGGCTGGCACACCAGGCTATGCCCATGATGAGTAAAACATCTGTGTTTGCGAATATGTAAGAAATCTCTGTATGAAACGATTTTGGCTCGGTAAATTTTGTCTATCCTAATAGAGAACTTGCACACTAGACTTTAACTATGATAGTTATACTCCCTAGAACACTAACTGTTTGGCTACAGGCTGGCACACCAGGCTATGCCCATGAAGAGTAAAACATCTGTGTTTACGAATATGTAAGAAATCTCTGTATAAAACGTTTTTGGATCGGTAAATTTTGTCTATCCTAATAGGGAACTTACGCACTAGACTTTAGCTATAGAAGTTGTATTCCCTAGAAAACTATAACTATTTGACCACAGGCTGGAACACCAGGCTATGCCCATGATGAGTAAAACATCTGTAGTTGCGAATATGTAAGAAATCTCTGTATGAAACGATTTTGGCTCGGTAAATTTTGTCTATCCTAATAGAGAACTTGCACACTAGACTTTAACTATGATAGTTATACTCCCTAGAACACTAACTGTTTGGCTACAGGCTGGCACACCAGGCTATGCCCATGATGAGTAAAACATCTGTGTTTGCGAATATGTAAGAAATCTCTGTATGAAACGATTTTGGCTCGGTAAATTTTGTCTATCCTAATAGAGAACTTGCACACTAGACTTTAACTATGATAGTTATACTCCCTAGTACACTAACTGTTTGGCTACAGGCTGGCATACCAGGCTATGCCCATGATGAGTAAAACATCTGTGTTTGCGAATATGTAAGAAATCTCTGTATGAAACGATTTTGGCTCGGTAAATTTTGTCTATCCTAATAGAGAACTTGCACACTAGACTTTAACTATGATAGTTAAACTCCCTAGAACACTAACTGTTTGGCTACAGGCTGGCACACCAGGCTATGCCCATGATGAGTAAAACATCTGTGTTTGCGAATATGTAAGAAATCTCTGTATGAAACGATTTTGGCTCGGTAAATTTTGTCTATCCTAATAGAGAACTTGCACACTAGACTTTAACTATGATAGTTATACTCCCTAGAACACTAACTGTTTGGCTACAGGCTGGCACACCAGGCTATGCCCATGATGAGTAAAACATCTGTGTTTGCGAATATGTAAGAAATCTCTGTATGAAACGATTTTGGCTCGGTAAATTTTGTCTATCCTAATAGAGAACTTGCACACTAGACTTTAACTATGATAGTTATACTCCCTAGAACACTAACTGTTTGACTACAGGCTGGCGCACCAGGCTATGCCCATGATGAGTAAAACATCTGTGTTTGCGAATATGTAAGAAATCTCTGTATGAAACGATTTTGGATCGGTAAATTTTGTCTATCCAAATAGAGAATTTGCACACTAGACTTAACTATGATAGTTATACTCCCTAGAACACTAACTGTTTGGCTACAGGCTGGCACACCAGGCTATGCCCATGATGAGTAAAACATCTGTGTTTGCGAATATGTAAGAAATCTCTGTATGAAACGATTTTGGCTCGGTAAATTTTGTCTATCCTAATAGAGAACTTGCACACTAGACTTTAACTATGATAGTTATACTCCTTAGAACACTAACTGTTTGGCTACAGGCTGGCACATCAGGCTATGCCCATGATGAGTAAAACATCTGTGTTTGCGAATATGTAAGAAATCTCTGTGTAAAACGTTTTTGGATCGGTAAATTTTGTCTGTCCTAATAGGGAACTTACGCACTAGACTTTAGCTATAGAAGTTGTATTCCCTAGAACACTATAACTGTTTGACTACAGGCTGGCACACCAGGCTATGCCCATGATGAGTAAAACATCTGTGTTTGCGAATATGTAAGAAATCTCTGTATGAAACGATTTTGGCTCGGTAAATTTTGTCTATCCTAATAGAGAACTTGCACACTAGACTTTGACTATGATAGTTGTACTCCCTAGAACACTAACTGTTTGGCCATAGGCTGGCATACCAGGCTATCCATGATGAGTAAAACATCTGTGCTTGCGAATATGTAAGAAATCTCTGTATGAAACGTTTTTGGCTCAGTAAATTTTGTCTCTCCTAACAGAGAACTTAACACAGCACGTTAACTTTTCCTTTTAATAAAGGAATTTTATGAATTTTTTTAAAGTGTTGGCATGTATAAAATACAAAGTAATTAAAGTTTTTAAAATATTGAAATTTTCAGAAACTAAGAGGCACAGAGTTTAACTTTTGCATACTTTTTATAAGAATGAGCAATACATCTTTTGTGTGTTTCCTGAGGGGTGTCTGAAAGGGATAAAAATCAATAGTTGGCAGTAGAAATAAAGTAAAATATGAAAAATATTCAGCACACTAAATTCTAGCCATGATAGTTGTACTCCTTGGAACTGCTAATTTCATAAAAATGTGAAATTTAATTTTTATACAGACCCCCCAATCAAAAAAATGCCAATTAGTAAAATTTTCGTCGCACTTAATTCTTCGAAAAATTTAACAATCATCTATTGATGAAAAATTCTATGAGATGTTTCAATTATTGTCATTAGTTTTTTTTTTCTATTGCAAGAGACCGGCAACGAAATTGTTCAAAATGCAATGATAGCGAATTTCAATTGGCAGTTTTCTTGTTTTAAATAGATTTGTAGATATCTTCCATATTTACTTTCAGAGGAATTTAAATGTTCACCCTTGCATTTCAGCTAAAGGAATTATTCAAGAATTAAGTTATCGATATCTCAGTCAATTTTTCATCAAAAGGTACTGGGTAAATTTTATAGTCCTCATTAAACGCGGCACAAATTTTACTAATTTAAAATGTTTGATTGGGAGCAGTGTAAAAATTTACAGTTTGAATTTTTAAGAAATTATCAATTTCGGGGGGGGGGGGGGGGGGTAAGTATCATAGCTAATTTCTCCTGTGTTTGCTGATTGTTTTTCAAACTAAAGAAGGAGAGGAATAGTTACTAGAGTAAATGAAAATTTCCCTAAAACTGAAATTTCGTATTAAAAATAAGTACGCTGAAAGAAAGAAATGAAATTTTGGTTCTTTTACACTCGCCATTCTCTATATCAACTTAATATACCGGGTAAGTTTTATTTTAATACTTTCTTTTGTTCGTCATTTTCTATCCGTGAAAGAGAGAGAGAGAGATTTTTTAGGTTTCTATAGTTGCTTAAAATTAGTTTTTTCGTCTACATTACATATAAAACCCACCAATGTAACCATATTTGTTAAACAAAATTTCATCCGTCTCTGCCAATTTATGCCTTTGAAATGCGATCTGAGTATTCAAATTTAGCATTTTCCGTAAAAGATCATTTGATTCGATACCACTGCGCAGTGTTTCAAAATTTAAGAATCAGAAAAATATTTAACAGCGTAATGAAAAATTTTGCTTAAGATAAAAATTTCATTTAAATATTTAACAGCGGAATGAAAAATTTTGCTTAAGATAAAGAAATTCATTTAAATATTTAGCAGAACTTTGAGGAGAAAAACAAACTTAGTTCGGTTTTCTTACCCACAATTCTCTATATCAAATAAATATACCGATTAAGTTTTATTTTAATGACTAGGGGGCTCTGCCTCCTGCTTGCTCGTCTTGCGCAACCCCCTTCGGGAGGATTCGTCTCCTACTCACTGCCTTCGCAGAGCTCGCTTCATATCTATCTTTCCTAAAAATTCTATTTTCAAAACTCTCTTTTCTATCCCTGCCTATTTTCCGCAGGATGGAAAAGCAGGGATTTTTCTTAGCCCAGGGAATCCAAAAACTGAATTCCTTGATCATGAGCTCGCTTCGCGAGCTATTTCATACCAAACTAATGTTTAAATCGATAAACGGTTTATTTCATCGTGTTACTCTATTATTTATCTATAAATGTACCAAATTTCATATTTTTGTATGTTACAGTTTTCACGATACGAGACAGAGAAATCGCTAGACGTGTCGATACGAAAAAAAAAGTTCACTTCAGAAGCGCATATAAAGTAAAATATCTCAAAAACTACATCGAAATTAAAAAAAGAAAGATCAATCATGCATAAAGCATTGATTATGAAACACTTTCCAACTTCAATGCAATTTTATTTAAACATCTCTAAAATGCGATACATTCCTCGGTAATATTTTTAAAATTATCACAATACTACATTAATTTTTTATATTTGAAAACTTAAAACTTCATCGAAAAAAATGAACTTCATTCAAATGACGGTATTGAAATATAAATTGCCTGGTTTAAACATCTCTAAAATGCGATACATTCCTCGGTAATATTTTAAAAAATTATCATAATACTACAATAATTTATTATATTTGAAAACTTCATCGAAAACAAATGAACTTTATTCAAATGACGTCATCGAAATATAAATCGCCTCTATATAAAAGCAGCATTTAATTCATAAACATTTTTCCATTACTTTCATTCATCATAATACTATAATAATTTATTTTATTTAAAAACTTAAAACCATGGAGGTACAAGTAATTTAACTCTATGCTTAAAACTTCATTGAAAAAATCGTTTGCTTCTCTATGTAAAACCAATGAATGTTTCTATATTGCAGACTCCATGTGCTAAATTACTTTGCTTTAAAGAAATGCAGCAATTCTTATACAACTCATTCTACACCTTTTGGTGTTTACATTTTCCATAAGTGAAAATTAGGCTTCGTTATAGAAATAATCAAAATTTGATGATCATTTAAACTCAAATATATTGTAATTGCGTTGTTTCAGAACAATGATGCACAGAAATTAAGCAAAAATAAAGCGGTTTTAGGACGGATACAACACTAAATATGAATTAAAAAGAACTTTAAAAATCACGATTTTGACACAAGATGGATACCATAATTTATTTTGAAGTAGATCACGTGATCTCTTCATATAAAGGATGCAATTATTATTTTAATTTTTATTTTAAAAACTACTGAATATATTTTGCTGAAATTTTTTTTATACATTTTCTGGGATAATTTGAATATTGCCTAAACCTTTCGAAGTAATTTGTGAATTTTAAATTCGCTTAAAAAATGTTTGAAAAATTAGGTCCCATGGGGTTCAATGTATTTCATTTTATCAACCCGGGTTCAATCCAAAACTAATTGGGTGATATTATTCATTTATATATTCCCATAGGTCCCACAGACCATCTGAACAACATACTAAAATTTCATTTTGATAAAGTCATTTTTACGGCAGTTATAGTGCTAACGGACAGACAGACAGAAAAATTCGTGGTCTTGCTATTGTTAGTCTATGCAGGACGCGAACTCGCAGCTCAAATATTTTGTCTTTGATTTTGACATTAAATATTTCTTAAACTACAATATATATCAATAATCATGCTTAAAGCATTGATTATGAAACACTTTCCAACTTCAATGCAATTTTATTTAAAAAAGTCGAAAATGCAATACATTCCTCGGTAATATTTTAAAACTTATCACGATACTACATTGATTTATTATATTTGAAAACTTAAACCTTCATTGAAAAAAATGAACTTCATTCAAAAGACGGCATTGAAATATAAATTGCGTGGTTTAAATATCTCTAAAATGCAATACATTCCACGGTAATATTTTTAAATCTATCATAATACTACGATAATTTATTATATTTGAAAACTTCATCGAAAACAACTGAAATTAATTCAAATGACGTCATAGAAAAAATAACACGCCTGGATCTCTCTATAAAAGCAGGATTTCATTCATAACTTTCTCCATTTCATTCATCACAATACTATAATAATTTATTTTATTTAAAAATTAAGACCATGGAGCTACAATTCATAAACTTTATGCTTAAAACTTCATCGAAAAATATCGTCCTTCTGTTTATAAAATCAATTAATATTTCATTCATATCAGCCATGCAGACTCCATGGACTGAATTATTTTGTGTTAAAGAAATACAGTAATTCTAATACAACTCATTCTACATATTTTGCTGTTTACATTTTACATAGGTGAAAAATAGGCTTAATTGTAGAAATAATCAAATTTGAATGAGAATTTAAACTCAAATATATTGTCATTGTGTTGTTTTAGCATGTAGATGCATAGAATTTAAGCAGAAATAAAGTAGCTTTAGGATGGATACAACACTCAATATGAATTAAAAAGAACTTTAAAAAATCACGAATTTGAAACAAGATGGATGCCATATCTCATTTTGAAGTGGGTCATGTGATCGTTTAATATCATGGTCACGTGATCGTTTCATATAAGATGTGTAATTATTATTTTAATTTTTATTTAAAAAACTACTGAATATATTTAGCTGAATTTTTTTTTATATATTTTATGGAACAATTTGACTATTACCTAAAATTTTCGAAGCAATTTGTGAATTTTAAATCCGCTTAAAAAATGTTAGAAAAATTAGGTCCCATAGGGCTCAATGTATTTCATTTTTTCAACCCGGGTTCAATCCAAAACTAATTGTGTGATATTATTCATTTATATTCCCATAGGTCCTACAGACCGTCTGAGCAACATACTAAAATTTCATTTTGATTAAGTCATTTTTACGGCAGTTATCGTGCTAACGGACAGACAGACAGACAGACAGACAGACAGACAGACAGAATGAACAAAGTCATAAACACTTTTCAACTTTGTTGTAAAGTGTTAACAGAATGAACAAAGTCATAAACACTTTTCAACTTTGTTGTAAAGTGTTAAAAAGAGGCTCCATCCTGCAAAAATTCACCCATGTAGGTACTTGCCTGCAAAAATTCGTGATCTTGCTAATGTTAGTCTATCTAGGACGCGAGCTTGCAGATCAAGTATTTTGTCTTTGATTTTGACATTAAATATTTCTTAAACTACAATATATATCAAAAAACGGTTTATTTCAGCGTATTTCCCAACGCGTTTTCTACAAGTGTCCAAATTTCATATTTTTATATGCAATAAATAGGTTTTGCGGTACGAAGCAAAGAATCTCGAGTAACGTGAAATTTGTCAAACAGCGGTCGCGGCGGCGGCGTTAGCTACTTTTTTTTTACACTTTACAACACAGTTGAAAAGTGTTTATGACTTTTTTCATTCTGTTTAGCTGTCTGTCCGTTAGCACGATAACTGCCGTAAAAATGACTTTATTAAAATGAAATTTTAGTATGTTGTTCGTTCAGACGTTGGGACCTATGGGAATATAAATGAATAATATCACCCAATTAGTTTTGAATTGAACCCGGGTTGAAAAAATGAAATACATTGAACCCTATGGGACCTAATTTTTCAAACATTTTTTAAGCGAATTTAAAATTCACAAATTGCTTCGAAAGTTTTAGAAAATATTCAAATTATCCCATAAAATATATAAAAAAAATTCAGCAAAATATATTCAGTAGTTTTTTAAATAAAAATTAAAACAATAATTACACCTTTTATATGGAGAGATAACGTGACCATTATATGAAGAGATCACGTGACCCACTTCAAAATAAAATATGGCATCCATCTTGTGTCAAAATCGTGATTTTTAAAGTTCTTTTTAATTCATATTTAGTGTTGCATCCGCCCTAAAACCGCTTTATTTTTGCTTAAATTCAGTGCATCTACACACTGAAACAACGCAATTACAATATATTTGAGTTTAAATGCTTTTAAACTCAAATATATTGTAATTGCATCAAACTTTGATTATTTCTACAACGAAGGCTAATTTTCACTTTTGGAGAATGTAAACACCAAAAGATGTAGAATGAGTTGTATTGCTGCATTTCTTTAACACAAAATTATTTAGCTCATGGAGTCTGCAATATAGCTGATATGAATGAAAAATTCATTGATTTTACACAGAGAAGAAAACAGGGCCCGGTAGCCCAGTGGTTAGCGCGCGGGAATTGCACTCGGTAGACCAGGGTTCGATTCCCGCCACTGCCCAAAACTGCCGCCGTATTCACGCGGAGTACGATCACGTTAAATATGTTGGTCCGTAAGTACTTTCGAGAGGTTGGTGGTAGGGGAAGGAGGATACGGTCCCTGTGGATGTCTCCCCCACTGGGTTCCGGTCTAAATTGGGTGGTACTTCCTGGCAGTCCAAACAGTTACCCTACACTTTTCTGGTAGGTCGGATGGTCTGGGTCTCAACAACAACAACAGAGAAAAAGACGATTTTTTCGATGAAGTTTTAAGCATAGAGTTAAATTACTTGTACCTCCATGATTTTAAGTTTTTAAATAAAATAAATTACTATAGTATTGTGATGAATGCAAGAAATGGAAAAGGCTGATGAAAGAAATGAAATGCTGCTTTTATAGAGAGAGCCAGGCGATTTATATTTCGATGACGTCATTTGAATAAAGTTTATTTGTTTTCGATGAAGTTTTCAAATATAATAAACTATTGTAGTATTATGATAATTTTAAAAATATTACCGAGGAATGTATCGCATTTTAGAGATGTTTAAACCAGGCAATTTATATTTCAATTTTGTCATTTGAATGCAGTTCATTTTTTTCGATGAAGTTTTAAGATTTCAAATATAATAAATTAATGTAGTATTGTGATAATTTTAAAAATATTACCAAGGAATGTATCGCATTTTAGAGATGCTTAAATAAAATTGCATTGAAGTTGGAAAGTGTTTCATAATCAATACATTATGCATGATTGATCTTTCTTGTTTAATATAGTGAGATATCTTTAATCAAAATTCTTTGATTCTAACTTTACAAATTTAGAATATAACAATTTGAAATACTTAAGTTCGTATTTTGTTTTTCATTTTGATTCAACTGTTAAAGAGAAAAAGCATTTTTATTAGCCTATCATTTTTTTAAAGTTTTCACTATACTTAAAATAGTCTTTTTGTATACATTATATATCAGAGCCACCAGGATCTACATTTGTTCCTTTATTGACAATTTCATACTTTACTGACAACTTATACCCTAAAAATGGGATCTGGTATTCAAATTTAGCATTTTCCCTCCAGAGTTTATATCATTTGATTCGACGCCACTGAGCAGTGGAAATATATTTAATAGAGGAATGGGAAATTTCCAAGATTGAAAACTTCATTGAAATGTTTAACATAAATCTGCGGAAAGGAACAAAAAAAGTTTGGTTCTTTTACATCCACGATACTCTGTATCAAATGGATGCACCAATAAAATTTTATTTTAATATTTTACGTTGATGGTTTATGAGATGACTTTCCAGCTTGAAAATCTTTGACTTTATTTTAAAGATAGGAAAATTAAGAAATGCTTCAGTTCGTAATTTGATCCTCATTTTGCATATGTTTAAAAGGAAAGAAAAATTATTTTTTTTAATATGAAATTTTCTAAAGTTTTCACATTTGTGCTTAAAATATTCTTTTCATCTGCATTACCTAATGTTTATTAGAATTTTCAACTGCTGTCTGAAATTTATATCTAATTATTCCCTTCTTTGATAAAAATATCTTGCTAATGCGCTGGATAATTTGCTCCCTTAGGAAATCTTTTTTTTCCACTTAATGTCGCATTATCAAAAAGTAAAATATAGAACCGTGAACAAAAAATAATTCATTTTTCATGTGAATATTATGACGCCTACTCATATCTAATGCTTTTAGAGAAAACAATTGAGATCCTAAAACTATTTAATGCAATTATGTTCTTCAAACGCGATACAGTAAATTTGGCTGCAACGTCATGACTTGTTTTAATATTAACTATTTTTTGATCTTTGAAACCAAAGTGCTCTTTAATATTTGGCTGAGATACCTATTTGAAGTTGGAAAAAGTTTTACTTTGGGAATTTTCTCGAAGCGGTGAATGTAAAATGCGTGGGAGATTATAATACGCTATTTATACACCATAGAAATCTGATTACTGTTGCCTTATAGGGTAAATAAAGTTTTCTTTTTAAATAAACAGTTATAAATCTGGTTGATGACTTGCAGTTCTTATTTTTTTAATTTTAAGTGAACTTAGACATTTATTCTTAAACTGCGTCAATTGACTACTCTGACTACAAAAATATTTCTTGTTAGTTATATTTGAAGTATCCCCAATATGCTATTAAATATACTTAATTTTCTATCTGGAAAGTCATCTCATAAACCATTGAATATTATATATTTATCATTCACCGAAAACTGTACTAATCCCACGATGAAATTCATGTATTGTTTGTTTCCTATTTTAATTTTATTTTGTAAATAATCAATGCTGCTGGTTTCCATAGTGGAAACTAGTACCATTTCGTTCAGCTTTAATTGATTGTCTTCCTGCTCACAGTGAGCGAATTGATTTGGCTGATTCACAGTTGTGTATTTTATATACTACAATGGAGATAGACCATAGGTGTAGCCAGGATCTCGGACAGAGGAGAAAGATACTGTACTAGATTTCGTTTAGTCATTGTGGGAACAATGGAAAGCCAATGTTGTAGTTCAGTAAATGGAAAAGGGTTTTATGACTTCTAATTTTTTTGGCTATGTTCATAGACTTTCTAATTTAAAATAGACGTTTTGGAAATCAAAAACTCCTGGACATATAAAATTTCGTGTATATTTCCTATTGTATATATTTCCTGGAGTGTGACATTGATTCGCGTGACAACGCGTTGAGAGGTCGGGCCTATGCGCTGTTGGAACTAATTAGTAAACAAGTTGACCATCATTTAATTGAATATTACTAACGTCATGGATGTTTGTCTGTTCCTTTTAATCAAAAAGAAGAAAACAGCAAAGAACTTGCTGCAACGATATTTCTCAAGAAGTTCTGGTAACAGGATTATGCCATTGAGTGCTTTATTATTTGTATATTATGGCTAAGCCACTGCAATAGACAACTGATGAAGAATATTTTCACGCGTGCTGTGCACTTAATTATTTTAGCAAAATTGTTTAGAATGCTGTGAAGCTTGTAAGGTAACGGTTTGATGGCTAAGTGCCTAGTATTGGTAAAAAACGTTTTCTACAATACATAGTGAATATAAAGTTGAACATTTTTTATGCGTATAGAATTTGACGTTTGAATTTCTTCATAAATATAGTTTCTTAGGTTTAATTATAAATTTTTACAATAATATAGCAGATGGCAACTGCCTGCTTAAATCAATGTAATATTCAAACAGATGGTGTAATGTTAAAAAAGACGGAATTCTCATCAGAAACATAAGAGTTTACTACATTTTATTGAGGAATTTTTATTATGCAAACTTTCAACAATATGTAAATTATTTTTTCTGAAATCATCACACTCATTCTTATATTTTCAATAATTTGGAATGTCAGTTTATAATAAGCTTCACGTAGTAACATTCCATATTTCTTTTCAGGCTGGATTCAACCACTATGATTGGTCATCAGATCTATCTGATCCTTTTGTTGCTTGTAAGCGTCACGTTAGCGAAAATAATTTCAGTGAATCCGGAGGCCACCATCGAATGTCACCGGCGAGAATTTACATTTCGTGCTGTGCAGACCGATGATAACGGAAGACAATGCTGGGATCATGTAACAGCAATGTCTTGTTGGGGACGATGCGACTCAGGAGAGGTATGTTATATATATTATAGGTCATATATTATTATTTAAATAAATGATAGAAAAATCCAGAAACAAGTTCCAATGACATTAAGATAATTACCATTATGAACCCAAATTTCTCATCATGAATTCTGTAAGACAAACAACACGGTGAATGAATTTTTACTGTTGCTACTATTCTGCTTAACACAGTCTCCCAATATGTGATTTTTTCGTAGATATGATTGTTAGCTTTTGATTAATATAAGGGAATTTCATTAAATAAGGTAACAAGGACTTCGGTACGAATATATGCATTCTTGTATCCAAGAGCTAAGCACTAATTTACTTGGGTACCCATTACTTATCCGCTTAATTTTTCCACTTGTGCAGGCATTTGTTCCATCGGTATACCAAGGCATGGATTCCTGACCTGAAGAAATCAGTGTAAGGTCCCACAGCCAAGATATTATGCTTGTTGAACTTAGTTATCGGTTCTATATTGCTTTCCAGCCAGATGCTTCTTAAAAGGTCCGAATAGACGAAAATCGCTTGATGCCGGTTCAGGGGAGGATGTTCAAGTGCCGCCAAACGAAAGCTCTGTAACAGTTTGTTCGTGCGGTTGGCACTGTGAGGGAACTTTTGAAGATACATTTGGCTGGAAAGTAATATGCAACCTAAATCTAAGTTCAACAAGCTGTAGTGCCTTGGTTGCAGGACCTTGACACTGATTCCTTCAGGCCCAAGATCCATGGCATGATGTAACGGGGGAACAAATATAGAGATTACGAGGAAAAGTAAGGTGTGTCCAGTTACTGGTTATCTTTATTTTGATATAAAATTAAATGTATTCGTACCGCAGGCCTTGTTACCTTATTTAATGAAACCCCCTTGTATAACCGAGATAGTCCCTCTTGTCTCCTTGCTCGAAACAGATAATATTTGAATGGATGGAATTTTATGTGATGCTATTAAAGTGGTAATTTTCCAATCATTAAAATTTTTTACAAATTGATTTCCATCATTAAAAGTAAGATATGGACCAGAATAAACCAAACCCTGTACTTCCAGAGTAAATAAGCCAGTTTTACAGCTTTTTTTTTTATTCATTCGAAAGTAGATGTCATAAATTTGGATAAATGGCGGATTTGATCATCACATACAGGGCGTACTACAAAAAAAATTTATCCTTTTATGTTTAACTTCACTCCGTGCAATTCTAAGTTAAATTATTTCTTATTTATATAGTTGAATCACTGCTTGCAGAAATTTGTTGTTCTTGAATGATTGAAGAATTGTGATCCGCACAGGTGTCTGTAGCAAAATTGACATTAATTGATAAAGAATTAATAAGTTCAGCACAGGAACATGGAGTTCAGCACAAGGTCATCTACTGTGTTAAGTCAACATCTTTTTAAATTCCTCAGATTTCTCGAAAGTGTTGTTTAATTTTTTTATTTGTATAATCTAGTTCTTCCGTGCTCACATTCCTTTGTATGTTTACGAAATTTAGTATCACTAAGCTTATTTTTATCCCTATTAGTAAATATAAATATCCAGTTGAAAACCCAGATTCAATAAAATATGTTAACAATCTATATAAATAAAAATGAAAATCTGTCTGTCTGTCTGTCTGTCGGTTTGTCCCATCATCACGGGAGAACGGTTTAATCGAATTTGATGAAATTATGTGGATAGCCTTTAAATAACCCCCCATAAATTTAGCCCAAGTTTCGAGTATCTGAGACCAGGGGTTGTCGAGATATTAATTAAAAACGAAACTTTATCCTAGGAGTTCTACTCTCTAACTCCGTGGTTTATCCAAACGAAAAGCTTGAAAATCGTTTGAAAGTGAATTAAAACTGTATCTCTGAGTTTGGGGGGAGATATTTTGCACTAATTAGTCACTTTCTGAAAACATGAATTGTTTGAAACATGATTAAATGGGAAATCTATCTCCTTGGTTTATATTTCACAAGCTTTTACTGAACAATGAAAAGTATAAAGAAATCAAAATGGCTATTAAATTTCGCATTTTATAAGGAAGATTCTATCTTATATCATGTTGCTCGGCAACGGAATGAAATTAAATGTGTTGTTAATATTTATTATTATTATTTCTATTTGAATAAAATAAATAAATGGACGTAAAAATATATTTTTTAAATGAACGGTTTGATTGTTCTTTTAATTATATAAATTGCGGACTGCGTTCATCACTTTCATTTATATTAGCAAAGAGGTTTCCAGCTCATATATTGTGTTTAGCTAATAAACTCATATATTGTGTTTACCCAATAAATTCATTTAGCCGATTGTTGAAGCAGAAAAAGAGTAGAACGGGTGTATCTTATAATACAATTTTAGTGTTTTCATTTAGTATATACAAACGGGATCAGGATATTTTATTCTTCAGATCTGCAAATTCAGAGCTACCAATTTAGCGGAATATCTCTAAATAACTTGGTAACTTCTCTTAAACTTTACCAAATTAGCGGAAATGTTTCTAAATTTATAAAATTGACGCAAATCAATGATTTGTTTTTTAGAATAGAGTACTGAAATGATGTTTCGGTAGCATTTGTCGGTCAATCCATCCATCCTACTTAGTAACACATTTAACGAATTTTTTTAATATCACGAAATTGATAAAAGTATTTGTGAGTCCATAAAAATATCATGGAATTGATAAAATCGCACTTAATAAATGAAAATAATCGTGTTTTGTTAGGGGATAGTATTGTGATGATGTTTCGTCAATTTGTCGCAAAATGGGACTACAGTGACCGCCGCTTATAAGAAACACGTTCGTTTCGCTCGTTTTGTTTCTTATAAGCAGTTGTTTCTTAAATCCGGAAATTTTTTAAATATCGTTCTTCCATTGTAAATACTAACTATTGAACACAGTTTTACAGAATTTAAAAGATAAATGTATATAAGCAAAATATTAGTACGTACATAATACATTTGTAAATTAAGTTTTGCATTCAAAAATATTTCTTATTTTACAAATTAAGCCTTACAACTTAAAATATTATCTATATGCATATAGTATGCAGTTAAATAAGAATAAAAAGTAAAACTCATAGGTTGTTCATTTATGTATAAGAGCAAAGTACATTTTCATACATATCGTAATCTATTACTGAGGAATAGCAAAAAACTTATGCAGTGTTGTTTGTGTTAATGAGTCTGTGATTAGTTTACGTACATCCATTTCTAAATCATAAAATAGTCCATAAACTTTTTCTGATGCCCCTCTGTGTTCAAAAGTTTTTCTAATTATAGTTAGGGCTTCTCGCGACTGTTTGGCTGTAGGAAAATTTTCTTCTTGTGGAACTTCGTCTTCATTTTCTTCTTCATTGCAAACATTCTGAATTTCCGCACTGTGTCATCATCACTGTTTTCTTTAGATGTTTGTAAATTTTCGTCGTTGTGAATCCATTCTTCGAAAGGTGCTTCTAATTTTTCTTCATCTTCTGCTAGTATGTCGACATTATTTTTCAAAAATCCTGCTTTATGGAAGCAATTAAAAATGTATATGTCAGAAACCTTTTTTCATGCGCCTGCGATCATATGGATAGAGCATCAAGCAGGGTTATTTTCTTGCTTACTGACTACACGGAGGTAGAGAATCATACTTTTTAAGTAAACTTTGCTTTTCAAGCAAAGTAAGGGGGTTTTCTCTTTTGCGACATGTTTCCACTAGCAAAACATAAAATGACTAACTAAAGCTGTACGAATCTTATTTGAGTGCATAAGCAAAGATGCCTTTCCTTATCAGTACGTTTCCTTAACTGCCAAAAGATTAAAATTCGTTTCTTACTGGTTTGGGGTTGTTCCCCCCAAGCATTTCTACGGAGAAATTCTCTGTCATCCTTTGTTACATAGCAAACTCCCACCCCCTTCCCGTACGCCCAGAGACAAGAGATAACAACTCGTCCTTCAGTTAACCTTAAACAAATCGATTTTTTTTTACGCCCGCGTCGCAAGGAAATCAACAAATTTTCTGTAGAAAACTGTTTCTTATAAGCGGAATCGTGTTTCTTATAAGCGACACAATTTTAATGTTAAAACGAAGTTTGTATTTGTTTCTGTCGTTTTGGGTCTTATAAACGGCTGTTTCTTATAACCACTGAATCTTATAACCGGCGGTCACTGTATCAGTTCTACAGTCCTACTTGGCGATAAATTTGGCGATTTTTTAAGTCATCGCTAAATTGACTAAAATGTCGCCAAACCTTCCATGGAGATCGCATTATTCAGACGATATGATTTCCATCAATTTAATTGAAGCAAATGATATCATGTCGCTTAGCAACGGATCCAATGTGTTATGCGGCATACGATTTTATATTAAATCTTTTCCGATTTGAATAATAAATATATGTATATAAAATAAATGTCATTGACATTGCATTTTTGACAATTATGGTCTTCAGGTTTAAACATTATTATAATTGATATTTTCGGGGACTGTTGATTCAGGGATTATTGATATTTTAAAGTTATTATGCCATTGTTTTATTATGCCGAAAATTGTTGAAACTCATATATAGTACGTTGTACGAGTAATCTTCTACAAATGCAATATATCTTCTAATCTACGAGAATATAAGTAGTACAGGTATATTGGCATATATTTTGATATATATTGGCATATATTGGAATCAATTACGACCTTCTGGTATAAAGAAAACGGGGATTATTGATATTTTCAATTTATTACGTCATCTCTTTAATTTTGGCAAATATTTTTGAGACTCATATTGTAATACGGGTAATCTTCTACTAACACACTGGCATATTTTCTAATCTGCGACAATATAAGTAGTACGGGGTTGCATATATTTATTCAATTCCTTTTTTTTTTGTAAATTTGCTTACAAAAGGGGCCAGGATGTTTTATTCTTCAGATCTGCCCGTGAAGATAATTTTGCATAGTGAGAACAGATATTCTTAAACTTCTCTTTAGGAGCAATACATTTAATATTATAACAGAATTTGCACATGATTGCGAATTATAAATTTCTTTATATTATATATTCCGTACGAAGAACGGGTATGCTGCTAGTCTCATGCTAAGTTTACTGGGAATGCTGTTCAATGCAGTATGAAATGAAATAGGCTTAACAATTTGTGCAAGCACTTCTCTGTTCCGTAATCAAAATTCTTCCAAGTAGCAGTGTTTGTTTTATAACAATAATAAATTAAACAATGATAAATTTCATGAAGAAAATTGGCAGAATGGAGTTTAGTTGTAGTTTAAATAAAATCAAGGTATAAAATAAACATTTGTAGATGCGATTAACTCACTGGATTAGAGCAATTCTTTTCAATCGGTGTGTCGCAGCACAATAGTACACGTGAGCCACGAAATACTGATGCTCTATAATTATAAATTACATAAAATATATCAAATAAAATAATAAGAAAAATATATCTATCTGTAATATCATTTTTGTGCAGTTAGCACATTTGCGGGGAAAAAAAAATCAGTTTCAAGTTTCGACGTCAACTATTTCTGCAAAATTTCACCTATTTTTCAGGGGATATCAATTTACTTTACCAACAAAGTCACTAAAAGCATGTCAAATTTGAAATTTGCTTCTCGTATTTTGAGTGCGACTATATACATGAGTGAAAATAAATGATAACAAATAATGAAAAACTTTAATACCTTCAAATTTCTCTACTGCGACTTCTATTGAGTCTTTTTATTTTAATTATTTATCTTTTAATACAAAGAAGACTGATTAAATGGAGAACGAATAAATAAATCCCACATTGATTCCGTTTTGAATGAAAAACACCCTCAGATCCCTAAAGCACAATTTTAAATTGTGCTGTATAAATATTGACGTTTAGATATGCCGTGATTGGAAAAAATATTGGATAGGATAGTTGTGGTGGGGCTTTAAAACCGAAGTTTAAATATCAGACGTCAAAACGACGATATAAATAGAATTTATTAAATATGCGTTTATGTGTGCTATTTTATGGAAATAAAAAACAAATAAAATGCAATTTTGTATTTTTCTTCTTTTATCTAAATTTCTACTGCTTCTACTACAAATTTACCACCCCCAAAATTTTGCTTGAAATTTGCAACGCTAGGTTAAAACCTGAGCCTACTGAAAAATCCCAACGTGCATATGCAGGCAAATTTGTATGTTTATTTTACAGTTTAAGATGCTATATTGTTTTTCATTAATATTCGTATTGTTTTCTTTTATTACTTTTGGCCAGTAATATTTGTATAGGGGTCAAAACCTGGTAGCTAATTCACTTGCTGCTTTTAAATGGACTGAAAAATAGTTTTTCTTATTATCACGTTTAACTATTTCATAACGATTATATTGTCTAAAATTTTCTAAAAAGTAGTAAATATTTTTATAGGGAAAAAAAGCGATATACCCGGTTTTACCCCACGGTTAGGTTGAAGCGGGTAATTATTTAAATAAATGTAAAAGTTGCTAGTATTAAAGAAAAATCTAAATTTTTAATTGTTGATTGTAAATTGAGATACAATGTAATTAGCCACAAATTCAGATACAACGTATCATAAAGCGTTTCATAAAAAGATTGTCGATATTTTTTGCACTGACAAAAAGGATACAATGTATTCTCGAAACATCTAAATGCTGCGTTGAATCTCAATGTGTGCGTATTTGACATTGCTTAATTTGTCAGAAATCATTGCATTGGGTTAAAGAATTTAAAGTTGTTCTTGACCTTTCATATATTTATTAAAATAACTAATATCATTAAAAAGGGTTTTTTATATGAATGATCATTAAATAAAGGTCATATTATATGAATTTAGATTATTAAGCAGAAAAATAAAGCCCTTCCACAGGTAAAAAATGTTATCTTGCCAACTTACTCAATTTGGTTGTCAAACATTCTCTAAAGCAATACTAATTCTTTTTCCGCTTATGCTCAAGAGTATGGACAGTTAAAGAATGTTGAAATGTATAATATAAATGTGAAAAACCATATAGGGATAAAGAAAATAGAAGAAAAGAACAAAAGTAATCAGCTTTTTATTTATTTATTTATTTATTTTTCCAGATTGGTGACTGGCGGTTTCCCTTTAAACGGCCATTTCACCCTGTTTGCGTACATGGCAAGCGAGTGGTGAGGTATACCATTCTTCAAAATTGTGATCCAGAAGCAGATTTAAGTATGGCTCAGTATGAATACTACGAGGCACTAACGTGTTCATGTTTGATGTGTGAATCTTCTACTACCAGCTGTCAAGGCATCCAAACCTATGACCAGCATCCACGGAAAGAAACATTCTCTGCACCGGTTACAAAACCAGGGCGTATCTTGCCGACAGATCTTCTGGATTAGGACTATTCGGATTTAGTGAATGAATCAATATAGAATTGTGAAACAATCGTACGCTACTATTACTAGTTCATCTATCTGAAGCATAATGGATCTAATGTACAAGACGACTGATGCATTTCAGGAAATTGTGTAATCGAATGTTCATTACTTAATGGCTTATGTAATTGACGTAATGATACACCACAGTTCGACTTTGTATAATAATCAGCAAAAATATATTCTGATTGTTTCGTGTTGGCTGTGTAAAATTCAAAGTTCCTCAAGGTTTGTGATTGTTTGAGTGTTATTTCGATAGGCAAATTCATGTTGCTGTAATATAATTAGAAACTGACTGATGATGTGAATTATTCCTAAAGCATTAGATTTATATTAATTATGACAGCAAAAACATTGTCTATATTGGGCTTTCGCTATAAAAATCTTACTGATTTTAAACATAAAATGACTTGTTACTGTTTTTATCTAAAATGGAGTAAATTTGAGCTTGAAAACTTTTAATTTAATAAACGGTATGTTAATTTTATCTAGATTGTCAATTTTTAAATATTCAAATAAATTACATTTATGTTTAATATATTTCTTTTTCTATTGACAAGTTTTGAAATTTACTATTTTAAATAATAGCCACTGCAAAATGATCAAGAAAGATATACGATAAAACTATCGTATTTAAGTATACTTAATACATTTTATTATTAAAAGAGACTAATAAGTTTATTACTAAAAAGACCCGGAATGTTATTGAATTAAAATACATCAATGCATTTAATATAGTGCTTATGGAGTTAGTTTTATAATGCGCTAATATAGTGCTTATGGAGTTAGTTTTATAATGTTAATTTAGCATGTTTATACCATATCAATATTTTTTATTAAATCTATTTAAAATTATATAGCTTCAGTAGGAGAAATAGTTTATTTTCCTGAATAAATCAAAGTAAGTTTTTTGTTGAACATTATGATAGCACAAATAAATAAATAAATGATTGTAACTACTAATATTAAATAGTTAGCAATATATCATTTATGAAAGGTCATATTTGAAAGGAATATTGGACGTAACCGTATAATAAATAAAGATGCATCTATGCAGCATGTTTTAGGATCCATTTTAATTGATATATTTCTTTCCATAGATCAATATTGTAAAATTAACCTACAACATACCAGAAGTTGTTTCAAAGTTTTGATCCCTTATGTTTTTCAATGTATTTCCCTGTTGAATATCTTTGGTTTTAAACTTCAAATTTATTATGAAGTTATAGAAAATAATTTTTTTTGAATTATCTATTGAATTGCTTTGCATTTTTAACACTTTCCAACATAGTTGAAAAGTGTTTATGTATGACTTTCATTCTATTTGTCTGTCTGACTGTCCATTTGCACGATAACTGCCGTAAGAATCACTTTATCAAAATGAAATTTTAGTATGTTGTCGAGACGGTCTGTGGGACATATGGGAATGTAAATGAATAATATCACCCAATTAGTTTTGGATTGAACCCGAGTTGAAAAAGTGAAATACATTGAATCCTGTGGGACCAAATTTTTCAAACATTTTTTAAGCAAAGTTAGAATTCACAAATTGCTTTGAAAATTTTAAAAAATATATAAACTATTCTATAAAATATATATAAAAAATTTCAGTAAAATATGTTCAGTAGTTTTTAAAAAAATTAAAATAATAATGAATTATTAATTAAATAATAATGAATTATTAATTAAAAATTAAAATAATAATTACACCCATATTATATGTACGGGCGCGGTAGCCCATTGGTTAGCGCGCTGGAGTTGCACTCGGTAGGCCCGGGTTCGATTCCAGCCACTGCCAAAACTGCCGCCGTGTTCATGCGGAGTACGATCACGTTAAACATGTGGGTCCGAAAGTCCTTCCGAGAGGTTGGTGGTAGGAGAAGGAGGGTACGGTCCCTATGGATGCCTCCCCCACTGGGTTCCGGTCTAAATTGGGTGGCACTTCCCGACCGTCCAAACTGTTACCTTACACCTTTCTGGTAGGTCGGACGGTCTGGGTTTCAACAACAACAACCCATATTATATGAAGAAATTACGTAACACACTTCAAAATAAAATATGACATCCATCTTTTTTTCCTATGAATTTTAAAGTTCTTTTAAATTTATATTTAGTGTTGCATCCGCCCTAAAATCGCTTTATTTTTGTGTATTTTCTGTTTATCTGTATTCTGTGCTAACGCAATTACAATATTTTTGAGTTTAAATGATCATCACACTTTGATTATTTCTACAACGAAGCCTAATTTTAATGGTTGCAGAATGTAAACAAGCGAATGTAAGATGAGTTGTATAAGAATTGCTGAATTTTTTTTCAAGCAAAATTATTTAGCTCTTTAGTTTGGAATAAAAATGATATGAATGAAATATTAATTGCTTTTATATAGAGAGCCAGACGATTTATATTTCGATGACGTCATTTGAATAAAGTTAATTTTTTTCGATGGAGTTTTAAGTTTTCAAATATGATAAATTATTGTAGTATGCAAAATATATTAATGCTGAATGTATCGCATTTTAGAGATGTTTAAATGAAATTCCATTTCAGTTGGAAAGAGTTTCATAATCAATGCTTTATGCATGATTGATCTTTCTTGTTTTCATAATGCATTAAATTGAGTTTAATTGCATAGAATAACTTATTTTAAATTCGACCGAATCTGCAGTTTAAATTAAATTTTTCTGTTCATTTGGCGATCTTGAGTATTGGTGGAGTTGCAAAAATTTCGAAAAATTTAAATATCTCTAAAACGGTTCAGTCTTAAAAAACGGGGTTGGTCTTATGAATTTGTGGTCAAAAATTACTTATGAAACAAGCATTTAATAAATACATTTAAGCATATGTATTTTTTATTCCAGATTTTGACGATTTTTGTGAGCCTGTTAGCAAAATAAGCTGATTCCATTTTACCGAATCGTGCAAAAATTAATAAAAACCAGGGCAACCTATAAATGACTTACTTACCTACTAAATTTTGTAAAAATTCGTCACATAGTTTTTGAGCTACAGTGCATACATGCATTGCACTGACACATAAGCAGACATTCAACCACTGCAACATATCCCACTGCTCTGAGCTTAAAGAATAACAAATCTCAACATAAGTCAGGGGTTCACATATTCTCCAGTGTTTACAATTTCGCTACCCATAATGTATCCATGAAGAAGGAATAAGAAACATTAGATGACATAAGTGTACAGTCTGTTAAAAGGAGGAATTTCGATACATTGCGTTACGTGGAAAACCCAAGCCACCCGACTCATCCAAAGGACTTGAGCAACTATTTGGACGGCCGGAACATTGCGTTACGTGAAATTACTTAACCCACTTCAAAATAAAATATGACATCCATCTTTTTTCCCAGTGATTTTTAAAGTTCTTTTAAATTTATATTTAATGTTGTATCCGTCCTAAAACCGCTTTATTTTTGTGTATTTTCTGTCGATCTGTATTCTGTGCTAACGCAATTACAATATTTTTGAGTTTAAATGATCATCAAACTTTGATTATTTCTACAACGAAGCCTAATTTTAATGGATGCAGAATGTAAACAAGGGATTGTAAGATGAGTTGTATAAGAATTGCTGAATTTTTTCACTCAAAATTATTTAGCTCTGGAGCCTGGAATAAAAGGGATATGAATGAAATGTTCATTGCTTTTACATAGAAAGCCAGACGATTTATATTTCGATGATGTCATTTGAATAAAGTTCATTTTCTTCGATGAAGTTTCAAGTTTTCAAATGTAATAAATTATTGTAGTACTGTAATAATTTAAGATTATCAGCTCTGAATGTATTGCATTTTAGAGATGTTTAAATAAAATTGCATTTCAGTTGGAAAGTGTTTCATAATCAATGCTTTATGCATGATTGATCTTTCTTGTTAACATATGCTTGTTAACATTTTCACTTCTAGTAGCATAAATCGTGTGTCAGAGTGTATGCGATCTGCGAAATATGAGATCCAGGGTTTAATTGTTTTTTGGGGTCTCTTTACTAAACTGTTTACTTTTACGTGTATTGGCAATAGTAAATATAAATTTAAAACAAATTGTATAATGTAATTTATAAAAAAATATTTTGGAATTTTTTTTCACGTAGATAATAGTTTTAAATATTTATTTTTAATTACCAAATTTTAATAGTAAAATTTATGACACCTAGTTGTTTAAGAGGTGGGTGGGCGTGTATAAATCAGGCCTTAAATATTTGTAAAAATTTATTTTGCAGCTTTTTATACTAATTTTCTCTTAAAATGTTCTTAGCGTTTATATATTTTTCAAAAGCTATCAGATATTTTTAACAAATATTTTCTAATGTATATATCATAATTTTATCTTACAAAAAACATAATTTAATTTTTAGTAATTTTTAAAAGTTAAAAACTTTTAATTCACCTCATCTATTTGTTCAAATACATCGCATGTCTATGTTGTAAAAGTGGCAGATTGAAACTTTTGATGGATACTAAGAAATATGTCCCTAAACATTTTGAAAAAGTTAGTTTTGGAATAAATGTGTTCACATTTAAAAATGATAACGTTCATACCTCTAATCATTTATTCAATAACTTCCAGAAGAATAGGAATATACATTTGGACTAACTTCTTCCTAAGAATCATTTTCTAACATTGTTTTCCTTTTATTTCTTTTTTGGCGGATTTTTACCTTTTTTTCATTCAACCATTGTCTTTACTCCTGGTGCAATTCATGCAGTCTTCAAAACCTAACATTTTACAATTTTTCCTTTATCAAATCTGTCAACAGCTTCACGTATACCAAATGTCAATGGTTTAGGGCAGGGGTCGGCAACCTATTGAAACGGAAGAGCCAAAAGTTACAATTTACAAAATTTCCCAGTTTTTAAAGAGCCACTAAAAATTTTTTCGTTTCAATATTATAGTATTTGCTTATATATATTGGATTTTGATTTAAAATAAACGGCTTTAAATACGGAATAATATTTATTCATATAAAAACACAAATATAGATAGTTACATCAATGGGGTCATTGGCTTTACATGCCTTTTGAAAGTTTGATTAAATCTGGCTTATAACTTGTTATTTTAAGTTTCAAGCACGACTCTAGATTTTTATTTGTTAGTTGACTTCTAACTTTACTTTTTATTATATTCATGCAAGCGAACGGTTGCTCGCACGAATATGTCGACTCGAAGATCGCCAACACACCATATGCCAACTTCTTCACCTCACTGTAGCATTCTGGAAAACTATTCCATGCGCCGAATATGAGGGCCTCAACTCTAGGAATTTCTTTTAGAGCTGTCCACTTGTGCTGCGCGATGTGCATGCATTTCTGGACCCTCAACTCTTCCAACTGGCTCTTGAGTTCTGTGAACTTGCCACTCCACAAGTCTTTCCTTTTCAAATCTAGCAATTGCGTTTGGAGCGATCCAGCATCAATTCCAAATGGCTCAATGTTGATCTCATTTGCATTTGTGTTGAGAGGATTTACTATGAACGCGAGAGTACTTTTGTTTGTTTTGAATTGCTCGAATCTCTCAGCGAATCCATCCTTCATGTTTTTTAAAGCTAGGCTGAAGTAATTCGTGTCAATAGTTGCATTGGTCTCATCGCGATATTGCTTCAGATTTTTAAAATGAAGTAATTAACCGCTTCCCATGTCTTCAACAAAAATAAGTAATTTTTTTTCGAAACAAACTACTTCTTCAAGCAAGGCGTAGGCTGGGTTGCCCTTTCCTTACAGTTTTAGATTTAGCTCATTTAGTTTCATTGTGGTATCTACCATGAAGTTGAATTTTTGCAGCCATTTGTCTTCTTCCAATTCGGGATGGTCAATGCTTTTTTCATTGAGGAATATTTTTATTTCACTCAAGCACAAAGCAAAACGTTGCAATACGTTACCTCTGGAAAGCCATCGCACTTTATTGTGCAGAAGTAGGTCAGAAAACTGGCTATCTATTTCTGCAAGGAAATCTTTAAACTGGCGATGGTAGAGTGCTTTTGCCAAGATGCTGTTAATAATCTTAATTACCAAGTTCATGACCTCAACTATTTCGGCCGGAAATGTTTGGGCACAAAGCGCTTCTTGATGAATTATGCAGTGAAACGTTAGAATTTAGTGGTGTATTTTTTTCTGAAGAATTGATGTTACCCCTCTATATGTATTCCTGTCATACTTCTGGCTCCATCAGTTGCTATAGAAACGATTTTATTTATATCGATTCCATTGTCTTCCAGGCATTTTTGCACAGCATTTGCTATATCTTCTCCACGAGTTTGCCCTGAGAGCGGTAGCAATCCTAGCAGTTCTTCTTTTGGACCTTGGGACGACATATACCTGACGAAGAAGGGTAACTTGTGCCGTGTCTTTTATGTCGCAGGACTCATCTATAGCAAGTGATAAGGCAGAAGCCAGTTGAATGTTTTCCACTTGCATATGTGTTACATTTGAAGACATTTTAGCAGTTCTGTCTTATACTGTTTTAGCAGATAATGGCAAATCTTTGATTTTTTTCATGATTTCTGCTTTGTTTTTAAAATCACGAAACAGTTCTCCAGATGCACGTATAAAACAATCTTTGACGTACTTACCATCTGTGAATGGTTTTCCTCTTTTTGCAATTTCTAATGATACTGCAAAGTTTGCCAGATTTACATTATTGGAAGATTGCGCCCAGTTACTTAGCATGGTACTTGACTGTTG
This sequence comes from Amaurobius ferox, assembly GCA_951213105.1. Classification (NCBI taxonomy): domain Eukaryota; kingdom Metazoa; phylum Arthropoda; class Arachnida; order Araneae; family Amaurobiidae; genus Amaurobius; species Amaurobius ferox. Next base: position 112,070,177 of record OX578142.1, on the reverse strand, counting down.
TTGTTTTTTTGGAGCTCTTCAACAGCTTTTTTTCCTGCGTCACCTGTTGGACATTTACCAGCAAACTGGGTATGTTTTGTAGTGAAATGTCTCTCCAAATTTGACTTCTTATTGTGTGCGAGTTTTTCGTGACAAATGAGACAAGTCGGAAGGCCATCTGTGTTGCATATGAATGCAAACGACTCCGTCCAATCCTGATTGAATTCTAGGTTTTCTTCTTCAGTTCTTCTCTTTCCTTTACCAGATGCCATGATGACGCGGAGCTGAAAAAAATGACTTTTCAAAATGTTACTTAACTATCTAAAACGGCAAACAATTTATTTACCATTATTACTTCGTTAGCATGATCCTCAGATATGTAATTCAATTCGGTTACTGATTTTATTATATTATACGCGTACATACATTTGAGAAGATAATTCGCTTCTAAATCGTATTCTTCTTGAAACAACAAGCGAATAGACACGCAGAAACCGCAAGCGATTAAATTAACACACATGCAACGTATTCTTCTCGACCGTCCAAACAGTTACCTTACACCTTTCTGGTAGGTCGGACGGTCTGGGTTTCAACAACAACAACATGCAACGTAACGTCGACAGCGATATCCGAGGATGACTGACTGACAACACCTCTAGAGCCTAGACGTGTTGTCTAGACTCTAGACGGTGGCTGTTTGGGTGAGACGGAAATGAAATTCAATTGGCTGAAAGATAAACATGGTCACCGAGTCTCATCTCTAAGAACAAAACAATAGTTCAAATTTATCTCATTACGGTCATGTTAAGCGTAGCGATTTGTAATTAACGATTATGAAAATAGAAGCTATTGAGAAATTAGGTACTTAAAAATATATTTTCTTATTTTTTAAGGGTTTTGATAATAAAATATTAATTTTTTCGTATGGAACTGGAGAGCCGCAACTTTACATCAAAAGAGCCACATGCGGCTCGCGAGCCGCAGGTTGCCGACCCCTGGTTTAGGGGAAAGAAACACGGTTCTCGATATCAGATAACATTGCTTAATAATTTTGTATGATTTTGGATTTTCCCATGTGTGCATTTTAAGGAGATCTGGGTTTTCTGAATTCCTAAAATTCGGTTTAATTTCATCCAATTTTACGGATTTAACACAAAAGTGAGTGATGTGGCCATAGCTCTTCCAAAGGCTTCAATAACGCGGTACTTACACCAACTTTCTATACCTTCCAGATACAAACTGTGTTGAGGATTATTATTGTCAGAAATCAAGAGAAAAATTCAGCCTATATAACTTTTTTTTTATTTCTTCAATATTGTCAACATTTCTCGATATTGACAAGCTGTAATAATTTTGAATATACAGAATTACTGAATCAGTAAATTTGTTTCTCCTAACTAAGCTTTTACCATCTTAGAATTACCACACTTTAATGGAATTTAAAATGAAAAGAAGTGGAAACATTTGTCATTTTAAATTATCTCAGTCGAGTACCTATTTTTTTCTGCACATGGCGTATTCAGGTTTCGATATTATAAGTTCATCTCCATAAGGTGTGGATGCCACGAGTTCTTGAAGAGTTTTAGTATCCTCGTCAACTAAATATTGAACGTATCGTATACTGTACTCTGCTATGGATCTGTTTAAAATTAACTTCGCTTCTGCAGCTTCCATTCTACTACTGATTCTAATATAATTGACTTAACAACTTCTCTCTCGAATATTGCCTAGCCTGATTTAACAACGAAAATATTTTTTAAATATTTGGAAATTGATTATTTTTCCAGTGTCTGCACTCGTAGAAGCAATTGCAGCATTCCGTGAAACATATCCACGTTTCTGCCCTGTGCCATTAAGCACTGTAATACTCAAGTACGATACAAATCATTACGTTCTGCTGCTTCTTTTACAGGTTATTTTTGCAAACAGTTTCTGCACCACGCCCTAAGATGTCTACACTTGCTAAATTTTATCGGTGGCAGTGAAATTTTAATCACACTGCAAAGAATTTTACCACCTGCCTATACGCATCTCAGGGTATATGTACATATTTAATATTAATTTTATAGAATTTATCTTTTTGGTATGTTTTAGAGTTGTAACATAACGCGTTATTTGAACATGATGCACAAGATATTTGTACTTGCTTCGCTAAGTCTATTCTTTTTATGACTTATACTTATTTTTTCTATACAGTCACAGTTAATATTCTCCACCTTTCTTTGTATAAAGCCACTTTTGAAATAGAAGACACCAGTAAAGATAACCTATAATTTCATTAAGATTTTCTTATTTATTGAATTCCTTTTATTTTTCAGAAAATTCACTCAGCTTCCTTGCTAACGAAGTTCACTTTTCGACGATGTTTCACGTTATGCTTTCCCGAATTATTGCGCTTTTTGAAAAATCTACTTACTACAGGCACAACTCCAGGACTGTTATTATATCGTAAAAGTTGAAAAATCTGCACAAAACTATATTACACAGGAATAAAAAAATGATAATTATTATTTCTTGGAGCAAATTCACAAACACATTCAAGGCATGTGCAGTCAAACTACAGTTACAGTGAATGTAATAATAAACAAAACAAGTTGTAGTTACAGTTAAAACCTAAAAAACAGCCCTTTTTAAAAACTGGTTATAAGATGTAAATTAGCGTGCAACGTAAAATTATTTGTAAAAAAAGTGATATGAAATTAAAAAACGTTATTGTTTTATATTTTTTTGTCAACAGGAATTTTTGAATTTTTAAAAAATGCTTTTAGTGCTCCGATTTCACGATACATTGTATATTCATATTTTTCAGAATATACAATTATTTTTCGCCAAGATATATTTTTACTTTCTTTACATAAATAGAATAATGTATAAGGAAAGTATTGTGACAGGGTTAAAAATTTGAATTCTAGTTTTCGCCAGAAGATCAAGCATTCCTGAATTCGAATCGAACGTTTTTGCGGTGATATCCGTATGTGTGTATGTATTTTAGTGTGTGTGTGTGTGTGTGTGTATTGTTACGACGTATCCTCTGTAACCCTTGGGTGTACTTTTAGGATGCAAGAATGAGTCCAAATTTCTGGATAACTAACACGTTTATTTATAAGCACAGCGTAAACAGGAACAATATACAGCAAATAGCTATCTCACAAGATCACTAAACCCCTGTCAGGTACAATAAAACAGCAATTAAATACTCCACTAATTTCACAAACCATCAGATACTATTCTCAAAACATTGACGTACTTCACAATTCAATGTTGCTCGTATCACGTCAACTGCTCCAACTGAGTGATTACCCCTTTTTTACTCTCAGTAGAAACTTACAGAAGGAGTTCGCATCTCGTAGAATATTCGTTATTTCGAAAAGGTTCTCGAACATTCGAACTGTCGCCAAAAGTCACAAAATTGGCGACAAACCCTAGATTTACGTCATATGAATGGCTGCCTGTACGGTGTTTTTCCCTTCTGACTCATAAAAAAATTCCCAGTGAAGGAATTTCTCATGTTCGTAACAGTATGTATGTTAGTGTGTGTTGTTGTTGTTGAGACCCAGACCGTCCGACCTACCAGAAAGGTGTAAGGTAACTGTTTGGACGGACGGGAAGTGCCATCCAATTGAGACCGGAACCCAGTGGGGGAGGCATCCACAGGGATCGTACCCTCCTTCCCCTACCACCAACCTCTCGGAAGGACTTACGGACCCACAAGTTTAACGTGATCGTACTCCGCATGAACACGGCGGCAGTTGTGGCAGCGTGCAAATCTGGAGCGCAAACCACGGGGATACGGCACCCGAGATGTGCCAACAGCACGCGTTGTTCCCAGGTGGTCACCCACCCAAGTACTAACCGCGCCCGATGTTGCTTGACTTCGGTGATCTAACGAGAACCGGTGTTTTCAGCACTGTAGGAGCCGTTGGCCATGTTAGTGTGTGTGCATGGCTGTGTGTGTGTCCGTGAGTTTGTGGATGGGATATCTCACGAATGAGTGAAACGTTTCAAAAATAATTTTATACGATTATTGCAACCAGTGAATGCTGGAACCCTATTGATTTTAAAAGCAATCGAATTTTCGAAGATTCCCAGATTTTCGAAGGAGTTTTCGAAAACTCATCAAGAAAAAAAAAATTTCAGGAAAATTAAATAATGAATCATTTCAGACGTAATGATACAAATTTTAAAATGCTGGCATTAATCGTTCTTGAGATATTGCACTGTTTACAAAGGGATATTCAAAAGAGATTTCTTAAAAAATCAATCTGTTGTAAAAAGCTTTGCTGCCCGGAATCGAACCCTGGATCTCCGAACTGGGATGAAATTGCAAGCTCTTATCGTCGAAGTGGACTGTGCACTGTCAATTCTGTTAATAAACAATCACATCATACGTAATTCATTATAATAAGATAAATTTTAAAACGCTAGCATGAAGCGTTCTCGTGATATTGCAATCATGATATTGGTATCAAGGCTCAAAGAAACATATCACGAGAGAAAGGGACAAAAAGTGAAATTTTGGGTATTTAACTTTGTTTAGAAAACACCAGAAAATTTTTATCAACCAAATCCAAATGTAGAAAAAATAACCCGGATGCTTCAAGATGATTAGTAAAAGAAGGAGATATAAAATATAGGCATTGGAAATGAAAAAACAATATCAAAATATACAAGTTGGATAATAAATAATAGGGAAAATTGAGAGAAAACTTCCAAATATTTAATTCATGCATTTACGGTGAAAAAAGTTATAATTTCGTTTTTTCTTAGATTTGGAAAAAGTAATGAACGGAAACATCTGAAAACAGTGTTGCTGACATCAATTGAACGTAAATATAGAAAAAATAACCTTGATACTTCAAGATGGCTTAGAAAAATATAAGGGTATTAAAATAGGTGGGCAATAAAAAGGAGGGGATTATAAAAGTCAAATATTTGAAAAATGCGCACCAACACTAAACGGATATCAATTTTTAACACTTCACAACATAGTTGAAAAGTGCTTATGACTTTGTTCATTCTGTCTGTCTGTCTGTCCGTTCGCACGATAACTGCCCTAAAAAGGATTTTATCAAAATGAAATGTTAGTATGTTGTTCAGGCGGTCTGTGGGACATTTGGGAATATAAATGAATAATTTTTTTTTTATTAATGAAGAATTTTTCAAACATTTTTTAAGCGAATTTAAAATGCACAAATTGCTTCGAAAGTTTTAGGAAATATTTAAATAATACCATAAAAAATATGAAAAGAATTTCAGCAAAATATATTCGGTAGTTTCTAAAATAAAAATAAAAATAATAATTACACCCATATTATATGAAGAGATCACGTGACCCACTTCAAAATTAAATACGGCATCCATCTTGTGTCAAAACCGTGATTTTTAAAGTTCTTTTTAATTTATGTTTAATGTTCTATCCGTCCTAAAACCGCTTTATTGTTGCTTAATTTCTGTGCATCTATGTTCTGAAACAACGCACTTACAATATATTTGAGTTTAAATGATCATTAAAATTTGATTATTTCTACAACGAAGCCTAATTTTCACTTATGGAGAATGTAAACACATCAAGCTGTAAGATGAGTTGTATAAGAATTGCTGAATTTCTTTAACGCAAAATTATTTAGCTCTGGTGTCTGCAATACAGCTGATATGAATGAAACATTAATTGATTTTACATAGAGAAGCAGACGATTTTATAGCAGACCTTTTCGATGAAGTTTTAAGCATAGAGTTAAATTACTTTTACCTCCATGGTTTTAAGTTAAGTAAAATAAATTATTGTAATATTGTGATGAATGAAAGGAATGGAATAAAAGTGTATGAATGAAGCTTTACTGCTTTTACATAGAGAGCCAGGCGATATATATTTCAATGACGTCATTTAAAAAAAGTTCATTTTTGAGATGAAGTTTTAAGTTTTCAAATATAATAAATTATTGTAGTATTGTGATAACTTTAAAAATATTACCGCTGAATGTATCGTATTTTAGAGATGTTTAAATAAAATTGTTGCAGTTGGAAAGTGTTTCATAATCAATGCTTTATGCATGATTGATCTTTCTTGTTTATTTTTGTATGTACTAGTAGGGAGGGGAGTAGCGGGTTGTTGAAACCATAATCTTGCAAACTGAATTGCAGAAGTATTTTCATCTTTACTCATATGTACAGTAATCTACAAAACCTTTAAATAGGTACTATATTAATTTATCAGCAGAAACCTTAATGAACAGTGCGTATTCATTGACAATCATCGCAAAGTATTTAAATTTGTTGCTTACAAATGACGGTCGTCTGGTCGCTGGGCCATTAGACAGAGAACTCTCCAATATTTCTCAATGATTCAGTTAAAAGTCAGTAGTGCAGGGCGCTCATCTAAATGTTTTCCAGACATAGGCTGTCCTAGGTCATATAAAATACAATCCGGGGAAGCAGCAAGTCCAATTCGATAGATATGAGCCCTGAGACAGTCATGACCAGTCAGAAGTCTGAATCTGGCAACTGCTACTCATCGTGGAGCCTCTGGAATGACTGAAATGTTCTTGCTGAGGACGCTCCATGGCTTTCCCTTAGATGCCTCCACAGATTCTGTCTCAATTTCTTTTTAGTATAGCATTTTAATGTACCGTTGTGCTGAATGGAAAGTCATAGGCTTTGAGAATCTCTGCTTGACCATAGCACCCCTTTTTGGCCAAAAAGTCCGCTTTTTCATTTCCTGGTACTCCGCAATGCGCAGGCACCTACTGTAAAGTGATTCTGTGCGTTAGGTCTTTTAAAAGCGCCCTGATCTCTTGAATCCGGGTACCATTGTTTGTTTGGTTGCCGGAAATTGCCTGGAGAGCCGAACAAGTCCGAGAGCCTGGAGTCCGAGAGGATAACCGCTCTGTTGAATGAAGAAGGACGAAGTGCGAGTTGTTGCAATGCCACATAAATTGCCTCGATCTCCCCATCAAAGTGCGTTGTAGAAACTCCAACAGGTAAGTAAAAATAAAACAGTGTGCAAGAGATTCCAGTCCCCGGCTCCCCAAGTTCTGTCAAGTAAAGAGCCATCGGTATAAACATGCAACCATTTGTCTTGTGGAAATCGTGAGTCTATTGTATCCAATGCACTAACCCGAATTTCTTCAGGAATCATTTTCCTTTTGTTCACCTTCGTCTCAAGATCCAGTCGGACGTCAATGTCTAGGAATTCTAAGGGATACACTGGTGGTAGGAAAAGTCAACCTTAAAGTCAATATCATGATGTTAGTAGATTCTATTTACTGACTGCATGAAACCATGGGAGTAGCACAATTAGCTCCTCCAATAATCGCTGTTTGGCAATCTAATTAACTTTTGATAGGGGATTAGAGCATTTTGTATCTAAATATTCATTCGCATTTGTATGAATTCAATGAGCCACTGTCGTATCACCCAGTTTATATCAACTGTTCTCTCTTGTTTTTATACAATCACCCACTATGCATATGCAATATGGAAAATTTATTATATCATGCCCTATATAGATTTTAATTTCAAAGAATGTGCTTGCACATTCAGATCAAGCGAAAACCCTAGATCGTGAAGTTTGACATCATGACAGCAGACGACACAGTGGATATTTTTTTGCAAATAGTGAATAATTTAGATATATAACAGACAGATAACGGACAGATAACGGATAATTTAACAGTTACACCAGCAAGAGTTGCAAATTATTTTCCAGTTAGATCTTTTCAGGACTTGCTGATGAAACAGCTGTTTATTTTACATTAACGAAGGAAACTCGTTCTGCTTCTGAAACTTGTTGATACCGTTTTTTCTGTTATGTACTGCTTGTTATTTTTCACAGTTAAAATATTTTCTCTTTCAGTGTAGTTACATTGCTATTTTTCACTGGTTAATTTTTAATATTTGAGATACATTTAAATAAGCAGATTTTTCAATTGCGATAAAAATAATTCTTTATAAATTCGAAAACTCTGTTTCTCCCCTTTTAGCCGAATATTCCATTTAGTTTCTTTTGTGTGTTTAAAGTATATAATTTTACCCCCGCTTCCCAACGAATAATTTGAGTCTTTAGCATGAAAAGATAACATCCCTTTTTGCGTTTACTTAAAAGCTTATAATGAATGATACACCCACATACAGAAAGAAAAGAGATTTATACACCTAAAGTAAATCTTATTCACTCGTTCATCAGCTAATCGGATAACCAACACTTTAAAGTGCGAGGATGTTAAAACTTTTATGTTCGAATGTTCCAAAACAAACTGGAATTATGGACTTAACTTTGAAATGGATTGTATAATCCTGTAAAATGAAACTTTTTCAACGACAAGTATTTTAGGTGGTTTATGCAAAGTTTAATATGAGTTTTAACTCGATTCATTTTTTAATAATAAGTCAGATATTTATAGAAAACTATTTAACGCATTTTTCAGACCCGACTAAAGCGCCATTTCCCTCAGTTCCTGGTCCCACTGTTATATATTCATATATAAGATGTAATTGTACCTATTGTGTCGCAAAAAATAAAGTTTATTTATTAATTACTCAGGGAGCTAAGATAAAAGTTATGAATTTTTTATATGCACTTTAGATCAGGCAAAATAATTTGTATTGAGTTAATAAATGTTTATGGTTGTTGAGCTAGAAGCGATTATATGTATCTTTATTTATCCGTTTGTGACTTCAGCTGGGCAGTTTGTGACGTCAGCTGGGCATAAGAGGTCAGAGTAGAGTAGAGAAAAAATTACATTCGCTTTAGCCTATAAGGCTGTAACAGTCTGAGTTGTCTATGTGGCATCTATACTATTAAAACCAACGTGATAACACAGCTGCATTCTACAGATCTCTATTTTGCAGCTAGCGGGGATGTTTGTTAACCGATTTCCCAAGCCCCACTCGGCGTAGAAGTGCGCGTTTTAGTTAAAGAGTAGATACCGAACTTTAGAGGCGGACTAAGAACAGAATATTAAAAAAAAATTGTTAAATTTCTAAATATTTGTAAAAAAACCCTTATTGTTTTAGGTAAGGGTGTGCGAAAAATGTATCTTCTTATTCAAAAATTAAGTTAGAATCTCGGGTTTCTTTTTGAACGAGGGACAGATAAATTTCCAGGACCTTCTAAAAGCTTGAATTTTGATAAAGTTGATAGTCTTTTTTATGCAGATTTAAGTAAGCGAAAACTAAGTTCACGCAGCTTTTCAAATATTCTGCGTATTGGTCATTTTAAAACTGTCGCCATTAAAATATTTTTCAAGGTACGGTCTTCTAAATTTGTCATCATGAAGTTTTATCCCTTATTTCTCGAAAATGCAATTGGTTTCGTTGTCACTATATTTATTAACTTTTTAGAATTATATTAACAATTAAATAACTTTCTCTTTAAACTTTTGCCTAGCAAAACTTCGGAACAGAACGTTCTTTCCGTACGGGGATATTTGGGTTATGTTGATTTTCAAATAGGGATGGTCTGCGTTTTCGGTGGTTCATTTCGTTAAGCGTACTTGAATAGGCCATGTGATACTAACTACTATCTCGGATTACCCCCCACCCCCACCCCCACCTCCATTAGCGCTACTTTGAAATATCTATTCGTAGACACGGGAAACGAATTGTTTTGGACGTCGTTTAGGATCGAACACGCAACCTACGAGTACGATCTTCCAGTAGGAATATTAGTAACAATAGACTTTACATCAAATGAAAGCATAGAACTACTCGTATTAAGAGAGTTGTTTTCTTAAGCTTGTTAACAAAATCAAGAAAATTCTTAAAAACGTCAGAGTTACTAGTAGTCAAAGGTAAAACAGTACATGCAAAATAACTCATAGGATAAATCCGCCCCACCTGAAGGTATATGGTTGAAGATTCAGTCGCTGTAATAGTGCACCCGGGATACCCGGTCCTATGCTTGTTGAGCAGCCATGACACAGACCACTCCACGGAAGCACCACCAAGCGCCTCCAAAACGGGACCAGAATAGTCACCGAAGTTAAGCCAATCGCGCCCACACAAAAGGAGGGTAGTGAAAGAACAAAAACCTACAGCCACTTCCAGAAATCGGTTGAGAGTCAGCACTGGACCCTAACACTTTCTTAGACAATTACAACCCGTAATAAAACATACAAGAGATTGGTCTCTACTCTATAATAAAGGAAACGATGGAGCGAACAGCCCCTTCAGATGTAGAGGGTTGGTGGAGCAAAGCCGGAACTGCGATCGAAAATATCGTTCGACATCTGAGCGGGAACCTTCTCCGTAAGGTCACTTCAAAGCCTTTAGAAGCCATAAGTCGATTCTTGACAGAACACAACAAATAAACAGCAAATGACAAAGTCTCAGCAATTGGACTTAATATAAAAGGTAGTTGAACCAATTTTCTGCAATACAATCCATAAGTTTACCAGATAAGGCCTAATAATAAGAAGGTCAGAAATCATGACAAGCAACATACAACTTACACCAGTCTAAAATAAGCAAACAGGTGTAGACTCAAACTGGTTTACAAGAATAGTGCAATAGATTTTTCATGAAAATATAAGTAAGATAGCACAAGACATCAATTGTCAGTGCAGCGGCCAGCTCTAATAAAAACTAGTGCATCTATATAATAAATAAAAGCAAATAATATTTAGATATATATAATATATACAAGATCCTGCAATAGGAAGGCAAAGAGATACAGCTTGTATCAAAATACGGTCAACATATTTTGTTGCAAACAAAACAAAATCAAAGTTCCATTTCCTTTCCTAAAAGTTCGTGGATAATGGAAATAATTGCATTTCTCGCTTTGCTTGCACGGCAAAGAGCGATAAAGATAACTTCTTTAAAATTTTTGGGGAAATAATCCATACTAATATTGTTCCACATTTCACTGTCATAGATGCCAAGCTTGATCCCTAGGGAATTCCTATATTGTAATTTATCTCAGTTTCGTCTTCACTATTATAGACAGTGCGATCTTTAGTCTTTTATGATTCTAAGATATCTTGGAATTTGGTAATCTTTAAGTTTGTTTTTACATCTCTCCATCTAACTGTGCTGAAGGCGTTTTTAATATCCAATGATATTAAACAGGTAAGTTAATTTCTATTTTTATTTTCGTACCTATTATTTATATTGATCTAAGAGCATCATTGTACTTATGTGTTTCCGAAATCTTTACTGATTTTCACTGATCTTTCTTTCCAGTGCTTGGCTCAATCTGTTAGTGACCATTTTATCTATGTATCTTTCCTCATACAGGAAGCAAACATATAGGTTTATAAGACTCTGATCTTTCTAAATCTTTCCCTTCTTTGGATATAAGTACAACTCTCGCCCTTCTCAAATTCATTTTCTCTTTATTTCTTTAATAATTCATTAAATTGAGTTTAATGGTACAAAAATGGCACGCATAATTATTTGAAATGACACTGAATTTGCACTTTTAATCCAATTTTCTTTTTCATTTGGTAACTGGATAAAGGCGGCACAGCAAAAATAGCTCTTTTATTTTCACAAGGAACCAACACCATAACGACATGGAATTTGATAAACATTCCACCAATGATTATTAACGGACTTTGTTATATTGGTTAAGCTAAAAGAGCTCTTAAATTTCGTACTAAGAAACATATAAGTCATGTTTTTAATCAAAAAGAGTTCAAAACTTTTATTGATGTACATTCTTGGGGACTTTAGCCATGTTTTTGTATTTTCTGATGTAAAAATAATTTTTATACCTAATTACATTTTTAAAGGGGATTTCCTTGAAGGTATTTCTATTGCTTCTCTATCGATCTCACTTGGTAATGATAATTTTTCCTTAATTTCTTTCGCATAGAAATTTCTTGTTTAATTCTTATATTCTAGCCTTTTAATTTCAGTTTCCAATGCCGTTAGGTTCCCCTCTTTCTTATTGCTTTGTACTTACTTTCTGGATGCAGTTGGCAACTTTATTTTACAAAACCGGCTCATTTTTTTTGATATGCTACTGTCTGTATAATATTTTCCGGATGCAAGAATAATTTAATTTCTAAACGGATTATTTTCTTTATGTTGTTGCTGATGAGACCCAGACCGTACGACCTACCACAAAGGTGTAAGGTAACTATTGTCTTTATGTGTAACTTCTATAGTTTTTCTCTCCGGATAATGTTCTCTCATTCCATTTTTTAAATAGCGTTTGTTTTTAATATTTGTTATTGATCTGTTTTATTTTCTTGTTGAATTTAGAAATCAATTTATTTTTATTTTTACCAGGGGCTCCGCCCCCTTGCTGAGGGGGCTCCGCTCATTTATTACTATGATTAATGAAACCTGATTAGTTAGGGCGTCAAAGATTTGAATTACACTGACAACAGATAAAGTTAAAGGAAAGATAATACTTATGATTCTATACGAATCGAAATAATGTTATGAATTTATAATTACAATTGAAACATCTCAAACCCTTGTTAAATAAAATATGAAATCCAGCCTAATTTCTATTTGCAATCATCTGATCAACGATATTACGACTTTCTTGTTTAGTTACCATAACAACTTGAAGTCACTTCCGGGAGGAAAATCCATTCCCGTCGTTTATGTCAGAAAAAATTAATATTTAAACTATCACAGACGGATTAAACTTTAATGTTTAATTTTAAAGCCTATATTGAACATGCAAATAAAGTGTATTAGAATCTGCAAAGATTAAAATATTTAGAGAATTTTTTACGAAGAAAAATATTAAATAGTTTAAGATGTATCGTTTAATATAGAATTTTTCATTTCTTTGATATGGATACTACATGTATTAAAAATAATATTAAATGGGCTCTCTGATGCTGTACTGTAAAGATTGAAAAAATTTGGAGAATTATATGATTAGTTATAATAACAAAAGAAAAAAAAATCATTTCAACATTGTATCAAAATTGAAATTTTAATCTTTTTATAATTAAAATAGGAGGAGATACATAAGACAGTACTCTAAAATATTATGATAAATTGTAAATCATTTGATGCTATGGGCCAGGCGCTAGCCTTGACAGAAAATTCTGAAAGGCTTTTGTCAGTGGCAATGGCGGAAGTGCTCGCCTTGACAGAAAATTCTAAAAAGGCTTTTGTCAGCAACAATGACGGAAGAGCTAGTTTTTTGTAACATAGATAGATTTTGAATAATGGTGGCTATTTCAATTTCTGATACCAGTTGCTTTCTTTAATTTTAATTGTTTCTTTACCCTGATGCAGTTCTCTAATATTTTTTTTTGTAATCAGTTGCTTTTTTAACAATTATCTGTTCAGTGTTTTCCCTTTTTATCTTAGGATAACTAATTTACTTTAAAATCTATTCTTTTCCTTAATTTGTTACTTTGAAATCCGCCCTTTTTCTTAATTTGTTACTTGTCAGTCTTATCTTTCTGATGACTCGTTTAGTTCTGAAACCGTTTTTGTAACTTCCTGTTATTTTCTTTTCTGATGAAAATGATTACTTTATCTACCGAAATCGGTTGTTTTATTTATTTTGTTAGATACTTCTAAATTTTGCGTAGCCTCGTATTTTCATAATTAATTTTATGGTACTTGGATCGAATATTTTGCAATCTTCTGTTGTTGGCTTCAATTTGTTTCATACCTATTTGTTTTTCTGGGTTCAATAAGCATACTTTTGTTGACAGAAATTTCTATGCATTTACTGTAGCGATTGCTGTCTCAATTATCTTGACGAAGAAGGATTTTATTTGGCCTTTGCAACCGTTTGTCTTATACTGTTAATAACGAAATATTCTAATTTTCAGACTGACATCTAGAAGCTTTAGAATTTCATATAGAAGGCTGCTCTATTGTTCTGTGTAGAAAAATATGCCAATTGTTTAATTATCAAATTGTTAAAATAATTTACAAAATAGTTAAATTGTTTAATTATTTTGCATCTCATCATTTTTGTGTGAAATGCCATATTGTGAAAAATGCATACGTGACAATACTTTAATTCTATAATGCGCTATTCCATTAGCAATGCGATCCCCTCATTGTGTGTTGGAGCACTTAACCAATTTTTTATACTTCTCAAATCATTCAATGCTTCTTTCTCTACGACGGTCATGTTTTCTTCGAATGCAGTATCTTTCATCATAAGTCTTGTTTGCGAACCGCCATATATGTCTTTTATTTTACTTCTAAACAAAGAAGGAAATCTTTGTAAAACATTCTGTAAACATCTTTTAAATCTATGTTCAAAACCACAATAATCTCTATGATAACGTATCTTTAAGTGTAACGAAAAGAAAAGCTTTGGACTAATTAAGCTTTTGAGAATCACTTTTGTGATGACCCGAGTTAATGAGCTTGTACTTAACTTTTTTGCCTGATGCAATGTGGTAGCCTGATATCCCATTTTAATGGGAAACAGAAACTTAGTAAAACCATTTTATTGTTCTTGTATAAAACTTATACCTCAAAGAGGGTGAAATAGTAGTAGTTCAAGGCCAATGCGTTTCATTTTGTCAAACAATTCTATATTTTAGTGATTTCCTGAATACACGCATTATTTTTTACAGAGATTCTATTTCATTTATTCTGCATGTAAAAACTTTTTGATTTTTTAGGATAAATAAGTATACTTCTGTAGATTGAATATCAACATAAAAAAAATGATGTTATGATATAACTAAGTGCTAAAACACAGAGACTAGCTCTTGACTACTCAGTAGAATAGCCAAGGTGAGGTTTGGGGGTCATGACCCTATTAGCTGAACAATAATAATAATTCCGTAATAAGTTTGGTAAAATAATAAATATTGAAAAATAATAAGTATTGGAAAACAGAATCCAGCACTGTTGCCTCTTATTGGAACCTCTTTTGCCATTTTAGAGATTCGGGCAACGTCTACGCTATCACCAGGGCTGACTAACCTATTCCCGGGAACTGTGTACAAAATGTCATTCGTGATCCCGTTTCCAAGGTAGCATTTAGGGTCCCTCTACTTTAAACGAAAATATACAATTTGCAATACTCCTCCATCCAACTGCAAAATCAACAAGAAAAATCAATCATGCATAAAGCATTATTGATTTCCAACTTCAATGCAATTTTATTTAAACATCTCTAAAATGCGATACATATTCCTCGGTAATATTTTAAAAATTATCACAATACTACATTAATTTATTATATTTGGAAACTTAAAACTTCATCGAAAAAAATGAACTTCATTTAAATGACGGCATTGAAATATAAATTGCCTGGTTTAAACATCTCTGAAATGCGATACATTTCTCGGTAATGTTTTTAAAATTATCATAATACTACGATAAATTATTATATTTGAAAACTTCATCGAAAACAACTGAAATTTATTCAAATGACATCATCGAAATATAACATGCTTGGCTCTCTCTATAAAAGCAGCATTTCATTCATACACATTTTTCCATTTACTTCATTCATCACAATACTATAATAATTCATTTTATTTAAAAACTTAAGACCATGGAGGTACGAGTAATTAAACTCTATGCTTAAAACTTCATCCAAAAAATCGTCCTTCTCTCTGTAAAATCAATGAATATTTTATTCATATCAGCTATATTGCAGACTCCATGAGCTAAATAATTTTGCGTTAAAGGAATGCAGCAATTCTTATACAACTCATTCTACATATTTTGCTGTTTACATTTTCCATAAGTGGAAACTAGGCTTCGTTGTAGAAATAATCAAATTTGGATGATCATTTAAACTCAAATATATTGTAATTGCATTGTTTCAGGATGTAGATGCACAGAATTTAAGCAAAAATAAAGCGGTTTAAGGTCGGATACAACACTAAATATGAATTAAAAAGAATTTTAAAAATCGCGATTTTGACAGAAGATGGATGCCATATTTTATTTTGAAGTGGGTCATTTCTTCATATAATGGTCATGTGATCGCTTCATATAAAAGATGTAATTATTATTTTAATTTTTATTTAAAAAACTACTGAATATATTTTGCTGAATTTTTTTTTATATATTTTATGGGATAATTTGAATATTCTCTAAAACTTTCAAAGCAATTTGTGAATTTTGAATCCGCTTAAAAAATGTTTGAAAAATTAGGTCCCATAGGGTTCAATGTATTTCATTTTTTCAACCAGGGTTCAATCCAAAACTAACTGGGTGATATTATTCATTTATATTCCCATAGGTCCCACCGACTGTCTGAATAACATACTAAAATTTCATTTTGATAAAGTCATTTTTACGGTAGTTATCGTGCTGATGGACAGAGAGACAGACAGACAGAATGAACAAAGTCATAATAAACACTTTTCAACTTTATTGTAAAGTGTTAAACATATAATTCTACAAATGGCTGCTTATCGTTGAGTATTTTATTTTACTTTATTAGAAAAAGTAACATTTCCTTAATATTTTATAATATAAAAAATGAACAAGTTTGCATTTGTCTAAATTCTAAAATTTCACCACTGATAAAATAATTGTAATTGCTTCAATTTCTCAATCCGAACAATGTTTTCCTGGTCTGTGAAATAATAATGCGAAATGCTATTCAAATATAATTAACTTTGGACCTCTGAGCCGAATGTATACATTTCTAATAATGTATTTTCTGCATGTGTCCAATATACATAGCATACAATCCAAATTTGGCCCAAATCACTTCAGCGGTTTCTGAGATTACGAAGAGTCACTGATTTTGACAAAATCTCGTTGTATAGCTAAACTATATATACATTTTCAGAATTTCCTTTCTGCGTTCATGTCTACAAAATATATGAAACTTACCACCCACATGGAGTCCAAAGTGCTTCAGCGGTTTCTGCGATTACGAAGAGTCACTGATTTGGACAAAATCTCGTTTCATAACTAAACAATGTACATATATTTTTCGGAATTTTTTTTCTGCTTTCACATCTACATAATATATGAAACTTACCGCCCAAATTGGGTCCAAATCGCTTCAGAGATTTTTGAGATTACGACGAGTCACAAGATCTTGTTTTATAGCTAAACTATATACATTTTTCGGAATTTTTTCTGTGTTCACATCTACATGATATATAAAGTTTGCCACCTAAATTGGGTTAAAATTACTTCAGTGTTTTTGAAACGATTTGACACCCACCTCCCACAAACCAACGAAAGTAACTTCTGATATTACGAACTCCACCGATGTATTTATGCGAAAAACTCAGCTTGTAATTAAATCGCGAACACCACACATTTTTAGACCACATCGGTTAAAGTGAAAAGATTGCTTTATCTACTGCTAGAAGCTTGTATATATCAAGGAAAATTTTACAAGTCACAATTACTATCACAATACTTTCCTTCAGAAGATGTTTGCCGTGTTTTTCATATCTTTCCAGACTCTCAAGCAGCCTTCCGGTTGCACAGAAAGCTGGAACTTTGATCACTTATAGTATCGACCACATCGACCACTGGATAGAACCTAACGGAGCTGAATTTTCGATTTACCTTCCGCAGTGGACAAAAAAAGAGGGGGGGGGGACTGGGAGGGATATAATTGTCTAACGTGTTTAAGGGGATATTTTTTCCTGACCCTCCAGACCTTCCAGACTTAGAAGACTGAACCTTTACATAATTATAGTAACGACCATTGGACAGAACCTAACGGAAACGGTGTTTGGATCCCACCCTCCTCCCAGGTGTAGGTTTTCAAGTTTTTCCATACCCCCAAGCAGCCTTCTTGTGGCATAAAAAGGTGAATCTTTGTACATTTATAGTATTGACCACTGGACAGAACTTAATGAAGCTGGATTTTCGACTTTTCTTCTGGAGTATATAAAATGGGGGGGGGGGGGGGATATAGGTAAAGTCTGTTAGAACTCTTTAGAAGCGCCTTTCTCCGCCGGTGAAATAAAAGGCTGAAATTTAACCACGGTGGCAGTAAATAACTGGACCAATTTCCAATAAAGGCAATTATTTTCGACGCAAAGCAGTAAGCATTGTAAAATAAAATAAAACTTTAAAGAAAAAAATTGTAAATAAATTTTTAAGCGTGTTAGTTTGTCTTTGATAATACCCTGTCTTTGAGTGGCTTACATACTTAGTCTGACTAATAACTTGCACAGAATTTCCTCCTGTTTCTTAAAAATACTCGCATTCTGGTTAATCCCAGAAGTATTTTAAAGCTAAATTACTTTGAGAAACTCTTTTCTAAAACATTAAAATGCTCCTTAAATAGGCTGTTTCAGCCTTATGTAGTCACAGTAAAATATTTATATCCTTGCTTTATCTCTGTATGTTAAGATCTTCCGAACAGTAATATTAACTTTTAAGCGTACGTTCGAATTAATTGTGAATGAATCTCCGCTATTTATAGATATTTCGATTATGAGTGGCAGTGCAGATAAAGAAAAATGTTGTGCCTCATATGAAATGCGAGAACACATCGTTCTATTATAGTTGTACCCTCGGGAAACTGACACGTGTATCAGGAAATATTCGATTTCTCGAAGGAAGTATATTTCTGGAAGTTGGACACATTTCTCGACAGCAAAGCACAGTTTTTAACGTTTAATATAATATTTCAGTTAAAAATAGGGGTATTGGGAAGGTTATGTAAGATGAGGATAGGTGACATTTATTGGCATAAGATAAAATGACTAGTTTTGGTAAGAAGCGTAATACAAAGTATCTCTATTAAAAAAATCTGATGTGGGCAGGCACATGACTTTCCTTATATAATGCAATGAATTTTCTACTTTAACAGTAAACACAATAGCTTATTCTTATAGTAGATATATTATTTTCAAGATATTGAATTTTCGTCAATTAGTTGTCATTTTCATTGATTTAGCCTCATTTTTATCCATTCGGCGAGTTCTTCGTTCATTTAGCAACATTTAAACAAGGCGCCAAGTTGGCGACATTCCATCAAATCCGTCGCCAAAATCTCGCCAAGTGTTGTGGATGGATAAATAAGTTATTCTTACAGCAGATAAATAACTATTGGCGTTCAAATACAAGAGTATTACTCAAAGTATCTTTTTAATGAATGGAACGAGCTAGAGAGAGAGAGAGAGAGAGAGATTTGATTTAGCCTCATTTTTATCCATTCGGCGAGTTCTTCGTTCATTTAGCAACATTTAAACAAGTCGCCAAGTTGGCGACATTCCATCAAATCCGTCGCCAAAATCTCGCCAAGTGTTGTGGATGGATAAATAAGTTATTCTTACAGCAGATAAATAACTATTGGCGATCAAATACAAGAGTATTACTCAAAGTATCTTTTTAATGAATGGAACGAGCTAGAGAGAGAGAGAGAGAGAGAGAGAGAGAGAGAGATCCACGAGAATGATGTCATCAAATTTATCGCATGATATTACATATGAAAAGTAAACATGTTACTGAATAGGTAATACTTTTTATTTTACATGATTTTTTGATAATTTTTTTGAAAAATGTGCAATATCTCGAGAAAGGTTCGTGCTAGTGTTCTAAAATTTATGTCAATCGTTTCCTAACGAAAAATTACATAAGACATGTCTGTTTGCGTAACTTTATTAAAGGTTTTGATTTTTTAATGATTTTTTCAAAATTTCACTCAAAATTTAGGGGGGTTCTGAACATTCGAGTGAATATGAAAACAATACGCTTCCAGTATTCATGGATTGTGATTTTTGTACCAAATTTCGTTCGAATCGGTCCATTCATTCGTCAGTTATCGTCTCCACAGACTCACTGACACACACACGCATATACTTTCACACACACACACACACATACACACACAGACATCACCTCAAAAATGTTCGATTCGTGATCAGGGATGCTTGAAACGTGCTCTCCCGTCGAAATCCCGAATTCGAATTTTCGACCCCGTCACAATACTTTCCATATACATTATTGTATATAAGGAAAGTAATAATGTGTAAAATTCACGGTACTGTGTTTTTAACGTTAAATTGTACATTTGGCGCTTTTCCGGATGACAACATGTAAAACTATTCAGAAGTGCCCTTTAAACTTATATTTCACGCACCTCTGCAATTTAACGAACTTTTATCAATTAACTGACATTTTCGTCAATTTGGCAACGTTTAAAAGTTGAAGATATTCCGACAAATTCGTTACCAAAATTTTGTCAAACGTTACGTAAGGAAAGGTAGGCTATTCTTATAGTAGACTCTTATATTCTTTCCAAGAAATTGAATTTTCGTTAATTAGTCTACAATTTCACTGATTCAGCGTCATTTTTATCAATTTGGTGACATTTTCGTTAATTTGGCACCATTTAAAAAAGTCGTTAAGTTGGTGACATTCCACCAAATTCGTCGCCAAAATCTCGCCAAGCGTTATGGACGATGAAATAAGTTATTCTTAAAGCAGATAAATGACTATTGGTGTCCAAATATAAAAGTATTACCCAAAGTACCTTTTCTCATGAATGAAACGAGCTAGATCCACGAGAATGATTTCACCAGATTTATCGCATGATATTACATATGAAAAGTGAACATATTTCACAATATCTAATATTTTTTTATTTTACGTGATTTTTTTGATAATTTTATTTGAAAAATGTGTAATATCTCAGAAACGGCTCATGCTAGCGTTCTAAAGTTTATGTCTATCGTTTTCTAACGAAAAAGTACATAAGATATGACTATTTGATTAACTTTATTAAAGGTTTTGATTTTTTGGTGGTTTTTTAAAATTTCACTCACAAATTTAGGGGGGGGGGGGTTAAACATTCAATTGCGTTTAAAAACAATATTCTTCCAGTATTCCCGGAGTGTAATTTTTGTACCAAACTTTGTTCGAATCGCTTCACTCGTTGGCGAAATATCTTCTCCACAGGCTCACTGACACACACACACACATACACACACACACACACACATACACAGAGAGAGAGACATCATCCCAAAAACGCTTTATTCGTGTTCAGGGATGCTTGAAACGTGCTCTCCCGTCGAAAATCCGAATTCGAATTTTCGACCCCGTCACAGTACTTACTTTATACATTATATTATGTATATAAGGGAAGTAATAAATCCTGAAAACTGTATTGTGAATAGACGGCAAAACGTACACATCTGAAATTTTACATATAGACTAATATAAACTCGTAGATGTGCAAAACGGGTTTATAATGTTGAAATTTTGTTAATTAAATATTAATTAATAAAATGTAGTATTGTCAGTATGAACAAATATTTAACGTGTTGAGCCGACTTCCAACTTCCTGGCAGGAACTTCACAAACATAGCCGAGGACTGAATTATTGAGCCACTGAAAACATCGAGAGCACAGATATTTAATTCTAGACTATCTGAAAGGTACTTAGTATGCATGAGTTTGAAATTAGAAGATTAAAATATAAACAAAATGTGTGGTTATCGGTTATTCCGACGGGTCAATTGTTAAAATGGAGATATTTTCTCTTTTCTATGGTTTTAACAATCGTGATGAGTTAACAATGGTTATACAAAGTTCTTAATTCATTTGATTTCTTAAAAAGCGAGAAGAGCTTTTCGGAGTTTGTAAGAAAAGCGAGCAGGGACGGAGAACTTTGTAATAAAAATAGTGTTGCAAAAACTTTCTAGCAATAAAATTTATCAAATAATTATTCAGAAACTACTGCAATAAAAACTGCATTAATTAAAACTTCGTAAACATAGTATGAAATATTAATAAGCTGGTATACTAGTTTCAAAGGTAGATAACAGTCTCCTTCTTCAGGACTGACAAGAAGCTCAACATCACTTACTCAAGTCGAGTCGTGTTGCCGACTTGACTTGAGTAAGTGATGTCTACGAAAATTTACGACAAAATATTTGTATATTGAATGAAATTTTGTAATACAATCCATTAAAAAATTATATATCATTGATATAAAATGAAAAAAAAATTTAATGAAAATAACGTGAAAAGATGTAAATACAAAATACAGGTTATGCGTCAATATACCATGAAATGGCAAATTTACTAGCTACAAGAGAAATAAAACTCAGAAATTCGCTTAGATTTAAAAGTTCGTTTAGTAAAATATCAAAAAAATATATTAATCGTGGAAAATATTATCTAATAGTGATATTCCGTACGTCATAGTTTTTCCACGGGCTGAAAAATTGCAGAATTGCTAGCTGAATATCCGCTGAAAATGAACTGCTTCACAATAAACACACCCCGAATATTGTGACATTTTAAATAATTCAATTTTTAAAGTAAGATTTTTTAAATAGTTCACCCATGATCCAATTTCCAAGTTCTATTTCCCTTAAGACAGGGTATTTCACATTAATTCAGCCAGATGAACATTTCAGAGTGCACAATTCCTAAAATACAAAATATTGAAACACAGTTATTTTCTTCCTATTTTCCATTATACTACCTATACTGCTAAGCAAATTAAAAAAATTAGAAAAATTGGAAAATTACAAAAAATTAGAAAAATTCTTTTTCTCAGTGTGTCGTATTAAATTATTAACCCGTGAGCCAAATTTTACTGCTACATCTCCCTAAAAAGAAGGTATTTCTAATTTATTTTACAAATCGAACATTTTAGTATGCGGTACCCTTTAAGTAAGAAATATTGGAAAACGGAAACTGTATAATTTTTCCTTTCGAACAATCTACCATTGCACTAAATTAAATGTCATTATCTCATTGCGAAGTATGTTTTTCTACCATTTAACCTTTCGACCGTTTGGTCGTACAGCATCCCGTTACAGAACATTTTTTGAAACGTTTGATTTTCCCCGGCAGTTTTACCGAACATTGAACATATGTACCAAATTTAGAGTCTCTATCTTTCTTAAACGAAGGGGTTTCTCGCTTAATCGGAAATTCGAATATTTTGTTGCGCAACACCCCTAAATTAGCAAATATGGGAAAATTGAAATTGCACAATTTCTTCCTTTCGATATATCTACCTTCCCATCAAATTCAAAAATGTTATCTTATAGCTAAGCATGCGTTTCTATCATTTGGCATTTCGAATGCTCTGGTGTAGAGCATCCTCTCTACAGAACATAAAAAAATCTTTTTTTCCCCAGAGGGTTTTATTGAACGATTGGCCAGTGTACCAAATTGTAAGTTTTTATTTCTGCGGGAAGTGCCAGAGGCAGACGGACACTTGGCAATTAGTATATAGATTTTCAGGATGACGTCTACTAGTTTTTGAAAATAACAGTTTACATGATTTTCCAGCTTTTGTTGATGTCAGCATATAATGTTTCTTGTTCGTGAGCTGTATTTTATCTTAACCTGGGTTTTTCAATTTTATGCCACATATTTTTGGATTCATGTTGGATTGTTTGGAGACCAATTATACTGTTTGTAGATGAATATTTTGCACCTGTTTTCATACTGCTTAGATACGATGGCAAGAAGCATTATCACGTTGAAATGTTAACTGGCGCTTATCATCAAAGTGGCTTTCTAATGTAGGAATTAAATAAATGTCGAAAATGGAATAGTATATCTTTGCATTCGCAAAAATATTGAGGAAACATAACTATGTATTTAACCCATTGAGCTGCGATACAGCTACACACACACACACACACACACACACACACACACACACACACACACACAAATATATGAGTGAAAACACATAAAATGTGGGTTTATTGCCACTAGAATGACACTTTTAAAGAGGTAAATTTCCAGTTACACATTTAAAAAGATAACTATTTATATGTGAGTGTGTTATTTTATCCATTTGTATGAGAATTGCACGGAATAATGGGTATATTTCATTTTACGCTGAAAAGACCGTTTTAAACAGGTAAATAGGTAACACGATACTCTCTTAAAAGATCCTTTTAAGCAGGTAAGCAAGTGGGTATAGCAGTTAAACAGGTGCGTAAAATGGCCTGTTTAAGACAGTCGTTTCAGTGTAAAATAAAATGTACCCATTATTCCTTGCAATTCTCATATAAAAGCCTAAAATAACACATTCATATAGATATAGTTACTTTTTAAGTATGTAACTGAAAATCTACCTGTTTAAGAGTGTCATTCTAGTGGTAGTGAACTCAGTTTTCTGTGTGTGATTTTATCAACATTTTTAGTGTGTAGCTCTGTATCAAACAACTTTGGTTGAAATTTGGCTTAGTCAGAAGCAGTGAGAGTGAAGTTTTTCTCTTCCTGTTCAACTTAACTAAATTTTTCCTGAATCATTTACCACATCAAGTATACATTTTGGAGAAATTAGAGACAAATAACCTTCAGCAGTCCCAGTTTGTCGTTTATCCATACCATGTTGAAATTTAATGCTTTCATGATTATGGATTTCTTCACATCCTACGTAGCTCATACGAGTATCTTAAAAACGTCCAGCGAGAATTCAAAATATTCATATCACGTTATGTCTCGAAAAATATACTTTAGGAACCGCTAAAGATGTCGTATGAGGTATATTCTTCAGACGTCTATGGGACGTCTCTTTTATTTGATTATGCCTCTAAGACAGATTTTCTCAATCTAGGATTCTTATACCCTATGGTACGTAGTAAGTTTTTAGCAATGTCAGTCTCGAGCATAAATCGAGATTTAAAAAAGATTAACTTTTGTCATAGAAACTGAAATAAGAAGTAAATTTAAATTATATTTAAATAAAAACATATCACAACCTTTAATTTCTCTTCCAAGAGATTTTGGAAAAGCTGGAAAAGTATGTGTCCCTTTCATGTTTTTTTAACAGGCTTGCTGCCTCACAATGGTGTGCATACGGTTACCATACCTGATGAAGCGTCTTTATATTGCGCACCAGTCTCTATCCTGAGTATTATTTTCACCATATACATACCGTATATATACAGGGTGAGCCAGAACTCTTGGGCCAAACTTTAAGGGGTGATAAATCACATCTAAACAAACAATTTTTGTCATACAAAGCAGGGTCGTCACGCAAGAGGTGAACCGCTAGGTAGTAGCTCATGAAATGAAAAAATTATGACTCTCTCGTGAAAAGAGAAAACACAAAAATAACAGAGTAGGCACGAAGTACATTTTACTGACAGAAATTGCAGAATGCATGGGCAAAGTTACAGAAACTGCTTAAAAGTTGGACCACCAGCAGTAATGCCGGCTTCACATCTGTGACATAGCGAGCGGCGCACGTTAGTAAAAACACACGGCATATCTTGGACAACGCCGGCAGCAACAGCAATCCTAGCAACAAGGTCCTCATCGAAGTCGATGGGGCTATCGTAGATGAGACTTTTCATATGGCCCCATAAGAAAAAGTCGAGACAGGAGAGGTCAGGCGATCGTGTCGGCTAAGCTATGGGACCACTCCGACCAATCCATTGCCCTGGAAATGTAGCATCTAAGGTGTGCCGCACATCCAAACTGAAATGGGGTGAAGCTACGTCGTGTTGGAACCACATACATGCTTTAATGTTGGCAGGAACATGTTGCAGTAACTGTGGCAATACATGCTGTAAAAATAGGAGGTATGTTCTGCCGTCCTCTAGCGGTTCACCTCTTGCGGTTCACTTCTTGCTGGCGGTTCACCTCTTGCTAGCGGTTCACTTCTTGCGTTACGACCCTGCTTTGTATGACAAAAATTGCTTGTTTAGATGGGATTTATCACCCCTTAAAGTTTGGACCAAGAGTTCTGACTCACCCTGTATATATATATATACATGTATATATATATATATACATGTATATATATATATATATATATATATATATATTTGAAATGTAATAATAAGAATTATGTAAAAATAAAAAATAAAAAATAATAATAATGATAAAAAAAATAAAAAAAAATACAATTCGAGTAATATTAACATCACCATAGAAGCAAATTCACGGCCATAATGCCGATAAGAGAAAAGAACAGAACCTTCCCAAATTCGATGATTAATCAGAATTAAATTCATCTTCAGGTCTGAGTATTTAATTCTAATTAACCCAAACAAATGCCTGTTTCAGATTAAGCAATAGTACATTACTATAAATG
The DNA here is from genome assembly GCA_951213105.1 of Amaurobius ferox. Taxonomy (NCBI): domain Eukaryota; kingdom Metazoa; phylum Arthropoda; class Arachnida; order Araneae; family Amaurobiidae; genus Amaurobius; species Amaurobius ferox. The sequence goes on along the minus strand of OX578142.1, from coordinate 112,044,286 downwards.
CTTAAACTCAGACTACAGGCATCAAAAAATGAAAAAATGAAAAAAGGATACATTATATATATATATATATATATATATAATGTATATGGTGTCTCAAAAACATTGACATCGGTTTTTATTCCTTAAAAATTGACCTTAAACATATATAATAAATTACAAAGTTGCGTAAAAAAAGGTACAGAATTTTATGAAATCGATTAAAATTTTCAAGGGAATTAAATTTTAAGAAATACAAAATTTAAATTTTTTTACGGCCCTAGTACAAAAACATTTCCAATGAGTAAAATGTGTCCCATACACTAATAAGGTGACGTACAAAATTTCAGCATTTTATCATAAAAAGTCCCAGAGATATGAAAAGACAAAAATGCTGACTTAAACCATTCTTCGATTCTCAGATTGGAAAAATCATGTCGGCAGATCGCGAAATTACGAAAGAAACAATGATTACATATATACATAATAATTTTGCTATTTATTGGTACAAAAGTATCTACACTGTGTAGAAATAATAACTTTACACAAAGATTACAGAGCTTGTTCAAAATGTTTTCCATCCATGCCAAAAATCCATTAAAGATAAGAGGCAGATATTATTTGCCTATGATGCATTTCTGCGTTGCGTCATTTGCACTCTTGTTGTAATCATCTACATTTTAATTTGTGATTAATCCCTCACCAATTTTGTTTAAACATATTTTTGGGACTTTTTACGATAATAAAATGCTGAAATTTTGTACATCAACTTATTTGTGTATGGGGTACATTTTACTTATTGAAAATGTTTTTGTACGGGGACCGTATAAAAATTTAAATTTTGTATTTCTTCAAATTTTATCCCCTGAATATTTTTATCGATTTCATAAAATTCTCTACCCTTCTTTACGCAACTTTGTAATTTATTATATATATCTATGATCAATATTTAAAGAATTAAAGCCGAGGTCAACGTTTTTGGGACTCCTTGTATATATACAGGGTGAGTTAGAACTCTTGGGCCAAACTTTCACATCTAAACAATCAATTTTTGTCATACAAAGCAGGGTCGTAACGCAAGAGGTGAACCGCTAGGTGGTAGCTCATGAAATGAGGAAATGCTGACTCTCTCGTGAAAAGAAACGCCCCAGGTACAGTCTTTGGGCTTTGCAAGCATTCCCGTCAGCAGCAATATACATAAAATGCGTGTCCATCTTTTCCTGATTTGTGAAAGCAGCCATTACTTCTACAATCCACGGTAGAAATGATGATGAGTGCGAAAAACCTCAGCTTTATGCGTTTATTTCTACCGAACTTTTATTCTTTCTACCTGTTTTTAACCAAAAGTCTATCAACTAGAATAAACAATTAAAAGCTGTTGCCACAAGTGCATAAAATCGTCTGCAAACAAAATAATTATTTTCGATTACTTTACAAGAGAATAACAGTGGCGCTGCAAGTTGAGGTTCGTTCGCTAGTTCCAATGCTTCCGCTACGATCGCATTTTTCGCAAATACTAATAGACTATCCAAAATGCGAAAATGAAATAAGAGGTTTTAGCTTTTTTGCTAAAGAAATTTTAAACTCAGCTTAAACCCTGGCTAGTTCTGACGCAGTCGTCATTGCGTTCAATGTCGGCGACGTCTAGCGGTTCACCTCTTGCGTTACGACCCTGCTTTGTATGACAAAAATTGCTTGTTTAGATGTGATTTATCATCCCTTAAAGTTTGGCCCAAGAGTTCTGACTCACCCTGTATATATATATATATATATATATATATATATATATATATATATATATATATATATATATATATATATATATATATATATATATATATATATATATATATACAGGGTGTTCGTAAACTGTTTTGAAAAAATAAGAGGGGTGATAATATCTATCAAGACGAATAATATTTTCTATGGAATCTAGGGTCGCATTCCACTCTGAGTGTCAGAAAAGCGTAAAGTTAAACTTTCAACAGTGAAAATAAGGAGAAATAACGTAATCATAAGTTGCACAATCCCATTTATTTACACCAGAGAAAGACTCAAAGTAGATGCTCAAAGTGACGGCCAAGGGTGTCGTTGCACAATTCACACTGGCGAATGAACGACTGGCGCACCTTCTCGAAGACACATGGTGTCGTGTTTATCCTGTCCGCTGCAACAATGATTCTCGCGACCAGATTTTCTACTGAGTCCACAGGCGTCTCGTACACCAATGATTTCATGTGTCCCCAAAAGAAGAAGTCCAATGGGTTGAGGTCCGGTGAGCGTGGAAGCCAAGCAGCAGGTCCACTACGTCCAGAAAGTACCTTGCGTCCAGCCCACCGTCCGGGATATGTGGCATTCAAGACGTGTCGGATGACTGGAAGTGACGATGATGTTCTGGAGATGTGATACTTCTCGGGCACGACAGCTATGTCGTCCGAAGTGACGACTTGTGCTTGTTGGACGTGTTTCGAAGTTACTCTTTTCTGACACTCAGAGTGGAATGCGACCCTAGGTTCCATAGTAAATATTGTTCGTCTTGATGGGTTCTATCACACCTCTTATTTTGTCAAAACGGTTTACGAATACCCTGTATATACACACACACACACACATATATATATATATATATATATATATATATATATATATATATATTAAATCTTTGACGTAAGTAAAATATTTGTGGGCATTTTTGTATCTCTTGTATCTGTTCAGAAATTTTTTACGAAAGATTTAATGTAACATGTTTTATTTCCTAGAACTAATTAAATTCAAATGTGATTTTTTTTTTCAAAAATTTAAAGTGAGTTTTTATTTACTGGAAATCAAAATTTAGAATTAAAATATTTGCTAAAATGAAGACGTGAGAGGGCGTACAATTGAAAGAAATGAACAGACGCAATCGAAGGAAATCGACAGTACTCCTGTAAACGTTTGATAACCGCTGTTCTTGGATGTCTGTCGGTTTTAATATGTACTTTGGTCTAGAAATAAATATTGCTTTCATATTTTACAATTGCAATAAATGGAAAACAAAACATCAAATGCAAATATTTTATTATATAGTTGACAATTTTAATTAAATGCAAAATTTCAAAAACAATTTGAGCTATTCATATAATGAAATTATAAAATAATAAAATCAATCATCAAATTATAGAATCTTTAAATACATGTAAATTCTGAATTTTTTGTTGCTGCAGGGTTTTTTAGATGGCAATTTTTAATGGATAAATATCAAATAAAACTGAAATCAATTATCAAATTTAAATCCATTTTTAAAACTGAATAGGAACCCTTATACATAAAACCCATTCCGTAATTTTTTCAATTATTAAGCGTTATATTATTTTCTGAAAATAATTTAAACGTCATACTTGTGTGTATAACGTACGTTATACGTCAGGCCTTGTACTCATTGTACTTGTATAACGTTGCATATATATATATATATAGTAGACGTTGTACTTGTATATACTTGGTGTTATAATGTGTAAGCCAATTCTTATAAAAAAATTATTCCTTGGAGTATTTTGTGGCTCTATGGGTATGGGCGTGCGAGGCGAATTCGAGTTTTCGACGGAAGAGCACGTTTCAAGCATTCCTGAGCACGAATCAAATGTTTTTCAGATGATGTGTGTGTTTCTGTGTGTGTGTGTGTGTGTGTGTGTGCGTGTGTGAGAGACTATGGAGACGATATCTGACGAACGAAGGGGGCGATTCAAACGAAATTTGATACAAAAATTACAATCAGTGAAAACTGAAAGCTATTGTTTTTAAGTGCAATCGATTGTTTGGAAGACCCCAGATTTTCGAATGAAATTTTGAAAAAATCATCATAAAAATCAAATCCTTCAACAAAGTTACGTAAATAATCATTATATAATTTTGCATTAGAAAACGATTTACACAAATTTTAGAACGTTAGCATGAACTGTTTTTGAATTTTCATATTTTTCAAATTAATTTATCAAAAAATCACATAAAATGAAAAAAAGTATTAACTTTTTGTGAAATATGTTCACTTTTCATATGTAATATTATACGATAAATTTGTTAATATCATTCTCGTGGATGTAGTTTGTCCTATTGAAGAGAGAGGATACTTTGGGTAATAGTTTTGTATCCTGACGCTAATAATTCGCCAATAGAATAACTACCATAAGAATAACCTATTTCTCCGTCCGTAACGCTAGGCAAAATTTTGGCGACTAAGTTGTCGGAATATCACCAACTTGACGACTTTTTTTATTAAATGTTGCTAAATTGACGAAATTATCGCAAAATCGATAAAAATGACGCTAAATCAATGAAAATGACGACTAATTGATGAAAATTCAATATCTTGAAAAGAATATAAGAATCTATTATAAGAATAGCCCATTTCTCTGTCCGTAAGCCTTAGCAAAATTTTGGTGACGAACTTGGTGGAATATCGCCAACTTGGAGAGTTTTTTAAATGTTGTGAAATTTACGAAAATATCGCAAACTTGATAAAAATGTTGCCAAATTGATAAAGAAAGGACGTTAATGGGAGATATTATTTTGCAAATTTTAAATTCCGTCATACAACGGGCATACCTACTGGTATATAATAAATACTCTTCACTCCGTTTGTCTGTAACGCTTGGCGATACACTTGGTGAATAATCTAGCAAAATATCGCGAACTTGGTAATATTTCGCCTCAGATTGACAAAAACTTCGACAAAATTGCAAAAATGGCGCCAAATTAAGGAAAATGACGCCAAACTGATAAATTAATCATTAAAATATCTTAATACGTATATGGACTATATTACTCATTGAGAATGCTATCAATATTGATAATTGTCAATTTAGAGTTGCGTAAAATATAAATTAATTGGGTACTTCGAAATAGTTTTACATGTTGTCATCAGGATAAACACCAAATGTACAATCCAACGTTAAAAACACTGTATTGTGGATCAACTACACACTTTTTCAGTGTGAAATAAATAAATTCATTGCATTATATAAGAAAAGTCATGTGCTGGCTACATCAGCATTTTTTTTAAAATTCCGAATTAATTTTTTAGTCATTAACACTTTACAACATAATTGAAAAGTGTTTATGACTTTGTTCATTCTGTCTGTCTGTCTGTCTGTCTGTCTGTCCGTCCGCACGATAACTGCCGTAAAAATGACTTTATCAAAATGAATTTTCAGTATGTTTCTCAGACAGTCTGTAGGACCTATGGGAAAATAAATAAATAATATCATCCAACTAGTTTTTTATTGAACCCGGGTTGAAAAAATGAAATACATTGAACCCTATTGGACCTAATTTTTCAAACATTTTTTAAGCACATTTAAAATTCACAAATTGCTTCGAAATTTTAAGAAATTAATCACATTATCCCATAAAATAAATAAAAAAAATTCAGTAAAATATGTCAAGTAGTTTTTTAATTAAAAATTATTTAATATAGGGAAAAAAACAAATTCAATTAAATTCTGACTTTTGGGATATCCTCCAGAAAGAACAAGAAAGATCAATCATGCTTAAAGCATTGATTATGAAACACTTTCCAACTTCAATGCAATTTTATTTAAAAAAGTCTAAAATGCAATACATTCCTCGGTAATATTTTAAAACTTATCACAATACTACATTAATTTATTATATTTGAAAACTTAAACCTTCATTGAAAAAAATGAACTTCATTCAAATGACGGCATTGAAATATAAATTGCCTGGTTTAAATATCTCTAAAATGCGATACATTCCACGGTAATGTTTTTAAAACTATCATAATACTACGATAATTTATTATATTTGAAAACTTCATCGAAAACAACTGAAATTAATTCAAATGACGCCATAGAAAAGGTAACACGCCTGGATCTCTCTATAAAAACAGCATTTCATTCATAACTTTCTCCCATTCATTTCATTCATCACAATACTATAATAATTAATTTTATTTAAAAATTAAGACCATGGAGCTACAAGTAATTAAACTCTATGCTTAAAACTTCATCGAAAAAAATTGTCCTTCTCTTTATAAAATCAATTAATATTTCATTCATATCAGCCATGCAGACTCCATGGGCTAAATTATTTTGTGTTAAAGAAATACAGCAATTCTAATACAACTCATTCTACATATTTTGCTGTTTACATTTTACATAAGTGAAAAATAGATTTCGTTGTAGAAATAATCCAATTTGGATAATCATTTAAACTCAAATATATTGTATTTGTGTTGTTTCAGTATGTAGATGCACAGAATTTAAGCAAAAATAAAGTAGTTTTAGGACGGATACAACGCTCAATATGAAATAAAAAGAACTTAAAAAATCACGATTTTGAAACAAGATGGATGCCACATATCATTTTGAAGTGGGTCAGGTGATCTTTTCTTTTCATGGTCACGTGATCGTTTCATATAAGAGGTGTAGTTATTATTTTAATTTTTATTAAAAAAACTATTGAATATATTTCGCTGAAATTTTTTTTATATATTTTATGGAACAATTTGAATATTACCTAACATTTTCGAAGCAATTTGTGAATTTTAAATTCGCTTAAAAAATGTTTGAAAAATTAGGTGCCATAGGGTTCAATGTATTTCATTTTTTCAACCTGGGTTCAATCCAAAACTAATTGGGTGATATTATTCATTTATATTCCCATAGGTCCTACAGACCGTCTGAACAACATACTAAAATTTCATTTTGATTAAGTCATTTTTACGGCAGTTATCGTGCTAACGGACAGACAGACACACAGACAGACAGACAGAATGAACAAAGTCATAAACATTTTTCAACTTTGTTGTAAAGTGTTAAAAAGAGATATATTACATAATAAATATCTTTCCAAGAGTTTAATCATTTTGTATATGAGAGAGGCTTCACATTTTAAAACAAATTTGGTAGATAACAATTTTTCAAATTTTTTTTTAATTTTATATAACTCCTCATGATATACTTATTTGATGGCATTTTTAATGCACTTTCCTATGTCCTAGAGAGTTAAAATTTATTACACAGCTTAAATTTGTTGAACATTTTATTCTACAAAAATTTGGTGGATCTTTAAATATATAGATCATGCATTTTTTTCGAAATGGCATGCAAATAATCCCCGTTCACTTCTATAAATCCTTGTTGTAATATTGTAAAAAATTCTGATGTGGGCAGCACATGTCTTTCCCTGCAGACTCATATTCACGTTCTCTTTATTTCTTCAATAATAATTTGAGTTTATCTGCACAAAATAACAGCCATAAGTATTTTAAATGACATTGAATTTTACACGTTAAACTTAAATTTGGTTCTCATTTGATAGCTGGACTTATTATCAAAGGTGGCGTAGCGAAAACGCGAAAAAACTAGAATATCTCACGAACGGTTAGTCCTAGAGTAATGGGGTTAGTCTTATTATTTTTGTTGTCAAAAATCACGTACAAAATAGGAATTTGATTGATATAATTGAACACACGTAGTCCTTTATTTTTATATTTAACGATTTTTGCTGTCCATTTCGCAAAAATAAAAATAACCAGTTCCTTTTTCTTGAATTGTACTAGAATAACCTACAAATGATTTATATACCAAAATTTTGTTAAATTTGGTATATAAATCACTTGTAGGTTATTGAAATATTATACACCAAATTTTGTTAAATTTGTTCCATTAGTTTTTAGCAAGAGTGGATTAAGGCAATTTCTGCCGGCCATTTCGCAAAGAAGACATATTCTTATATCACGAATCATACTATAATCTAATGAACATCAGGATTTCCCACAAAAACATACCTACCAAATTTTATGAAATTCGGTCCATTAGTTTTTCAATTAGAGTGTATGTAATATCCTCACAGACACCCAGAAACATACACAGATGCACTCTTACACACACAGGCGTCTTCCTAAAAATAGTTTTTTCGTGTTCTAGAAGTCCCAAAACGTGTAGATCCTTCGAAAATTCGAGTTCCGATCTTCGGACCGATTCCAATACTTTGAATACACACACACACACACATACATATATTATCTGTGTATCTAAATTCCGTGTCTATGCAATTACAATAGTTGTGATTTTAAATGATCCCTAAACTTTTATTATTTCTTCAACGAAACCTAATTTTAACATATGCAGAATGCAAATATCTCAAGCGATTGTAAGGTGACTTACATAAGAATTGCTGAATTTTTTTCACACAAAATTATTTAGCTCTGGAGTCTGGAATACAAGTTATATGAATGAAATATTCATTGATTTTGCATAGAGAAACAGATGATTTATATTTCGATACAGTTTTAAATATTTAAGTATAATAAATTACTGTAGTACTGTGATAATGTAAAAGATGTATGTATCACCACTGAATGTATCACATTTTAAAAAATTTTGAAATGAAATTGCATTTCAGTTGGAAAGTGTTTCATAATCAATGCTTATGCATGATTGATCTTTCTTGTTTTATGTTTTACGCCGATTTGCAACGATTTTGGCCGATATTTACATAAATTGACTCCTTAGCGACCTAAAATATGCATTATCACAAACTTTCTATCTTGACACCATCGCAAAGATCAAAGAATGTTCATTTATAGAGAAATGCAGTTCATTCCATAGTAATATAGCCATGTAAGCAATTTTTTGCTTATTAAAAGCTTTCTTTTGTCCATGGTCTTATTTACTATTTAACCTGTCATGTATACAAGTTTCAGGCGAAACACATTTCGCCATCTTGGTGTTACAACTTCAATTTAATTGAGTATATTTAATGAAGGACAAAAGGAACAACAAGAAATGGGAAGCAAATAAATTATTTATTTTTCACATATGCAATAGAGCATAAACGTTTAATGAAGTAACACGTTTAATGAAGTTTGACATATCATTCCATTAATCAATTGAGCACTAGAACTTCGATTTTCAGCCTTTCTTACAATGATAACATGCACAAGTAACTGCAGATTTGAAAGTTAATGCTTTTGGTCCATCTATGCACATCACTTTCACTTTGACCTGTAAAGATAAAGAAAAGTATTACTCATCAAATGCTTTGTGAGGATTCTATTATTTATTACCATTTTATTTAAATTCTACTTTTCTTGATTTTAATTTATGTCCTAAACATCTCAACTTTCATTCCGAAGAATAGCATACTCATGATTGGCCAGATCTATATAAAGGCAGACTATAGAGTTACAGCTCTGCCATTCTGCAGAGTTCGCGAGTGTGTGTTGTTGTTGTTGAGACCCAGACCGTCCGACCTACCAGAAAGGTGTAAGGTAACCGTTTGGACGGCCGGGAAGTGCCACTCAATTTAGACCGGAACTCAGTGGAGGAGGCATCCACAGGGACCGTACCCTCCTTCCCCTACCACCAACCTCTCGGAAGGACTTATGGACCCACATGTTTAACGTGATCGTACTCCGCATGAACACGGCGGTAGTTGTGGCAGCGTGCAAATCCAGCGCGCAAACCACCGGGCTCGCTGGTGTGTGTGTCTTGGATCGTCCGAAGAAAGAAGAATTGTGAGTATAGCATAGATATTTTAAGTGAGCTCTTTGTATGTTGGTTATATATTCGGTTCATGTGAGATTCAGCTTAGTTATGAGTGGGGTTCGAATTGTATTGTAGATTAAGATGTCTCGGGTAGAATTTGTACTGCTAGAGTTAATGGACAAAGGTCCATTGAGCGCACTGTTGAACAATTGCTAAGGACGGATCCCAAATTGTAATGTAGCACAACATTAAGCGGGGGTTTAGACCCAGCAGGATAAAATCTTGTTGCCACAGTGTTCGGATATTTATAAAGTTCATTTATTGTTCTAGAAAATACAGAAGGTTTTGAAACATCTGAAAGGAAAATGTGTTCATTTCATGCTGTGTACAGAGAAATGGAAAAATGCATATGAACGACAGCAGGCACCTTTGATAAAGGTGTCAGTACGGGATATGTCCACCGTGGAGTGCGATGCAACATTCCACACGTCGTGTCATACTTTGCACAACATTATCTAGCAGCTGTTGAGGCAAAGTGTTCGATGACATGGTGCGTTGTCGTCCATGAGAACAAATTTATCACCGATAGCACCACGGAAAAGGCGAACATAAGGCAGTAGAACTTATCAATGTATCGTTGACCGGTCATAGTCCCACTTGTAACTACATGTAGGGTCGTGCGGCCATTGAGCATGATGCCGGCGTATACCATGTCGAGTATCGGTCCCTTTCCTGGATATTTTCTGGACCATAAGCAGTAGAACTCTCACGCCAGATCAGTTGGCGTCTACAATCCGATGACAGATTGAACCTACTCTCATATCTGAGAATAGTACGCAAGTCCAGTACTGTTCGGTCCAATTGAAATGTTCACGATACCATTGCAAACGGGCGGTACGGTGCAGTCTGGACAATGGAACACACACAACAGATCTGCAGACGTTTAGTTCTCCTTCTCCCAAACGTCTGGCTACAGTGACTTGGGTTTTTTTACCTGGCTCTGCGTATATGATGTCAGTGGCTTAGGAAACGTGCGCATTCAGATTTGTGTCTCTCAAGAGGGACTGAACTTCTTAGTTGCGACTGTCATCCTATCCCACCGACATCACTAAATCTCCTCGGGCGTGACTGGGTCTTGTGTGCATAACACAACTGAAAATAGTTGCACAAAGTTATTTACGCCTGTATATTGCCACTTTGAAGTTGATTTTGAAGTACAAAAATAAGTAAAGTGTAAGAAATATACAATAATTCGTAAATATCTACTTTAGTATTTATCTTTTAAATTCCAATCGTGTGTGCTTGAAGTAATTTTAGTTAGCTAATAAAATATGAGATTATTCAATATCAATGCAAGTTTGGATAATAAAATAAACATTTTTTATTTAATTGAAAATGAAATATTTTACAGCATCACAGATAACTGAAATTTTATTTTACAGATTAACAGGTATTTTTTAACCGTAATAATGCGATAGCTTTCTGTATTTTTGATCACTCCTTTCGAAGTGCTCTCTTAACTACAACTCTTATAACACAGGCTGACCTGTGGCAGCCATGTTGAATCAAAGTGAGAAATACTTTAACGATAAAGAGTGAGGACCTGCACCACTGACATCCAAAATATCATTGCTGACCTCAGTTGAATGCACTTATTTAGGCGTACTTCTCTCCGATAGAGGGGAAAAACGATATTCTTACATTCATCTCTTCATTTTCTTGTTTTTTCGAGAATCTAAACATTCATATCCCTTATTGGGAATTTTTAGAGCAATTTACTGCCGAACATCCTCAAATTTTGTTGGAAATGTATACGACAGTGAACGATATCGAGTTACTGCGGAATAGTTAATCAATGTGAAAGTAAGATTCAAAATGGCGGATGCACCAGCTCTCTGGCGAATGACGAAATCATATCCCAGTGACGTCAAGCTGTCAACTTTTTGATTTGTTGCCGGGTCGACAGCGCAACCTTATATTAAAGAATCTTCTATAGAACTGGATTAAAGACATTTGTAGGTATGAGATTCATACTTCATAATTAAACAAGAAATTTATCAATTAAAAATCGTTTATAATTTTTTATTTATGGTTAAACATACCTGTAGAGTCTTAAAGGGCTCAAGGCCTTAGGAGATTTCATAACATTTTTGGAGATGACCAGGGAGCAAAAAAATCTTCTAAATCAAGGATTTTAGAATTTTTATGGCGGAATATTAAAAAAAATATGTTTATATAATTAACTCTCTGTTATCGATTACCAATCGGGTAGCTATTAATAATTTTACATATGTTTTGAGATAAATATTGTTTAATATGAATGAATTCCTAATCCAGAAATATATGATATCTTTTGTTTTTTAAGAGATGCTATTTCGATTGTAACAAAATAAAAACTCGATCAACACAGAATAAAGTATCGGCAGAAGATACAAACAACAAATATTGCCAGTTTTCTAAATTTCTTAACATGTTAAAAGATTGAAATAGTTTATCAATTAACCTAAGAATACACACCAATTGTGTGTTGTTTAGGTTTTATGCAAATCAGTAAAAGGCTTCGATTATTCACGTGGTTTTCATTTTTCTGAATTTTTGAATTTTCGGAAATTTTCCGAATTTTTGAAAGACGTTCTTAAAGAAAAATGTATACATAGTATGTAGAAGCTACTTATTCAGAGTTAATAGGAAAGTTCTTAAGATTCCCAATAAATGTGTAAGGAAAAATCTATGACTGTATACTTTAGGCCCGTCTACAGTAAAGTGACCATTCCCGATCGAATAAAAGTGATTGCAACGCCTCTAGTAGAGAATTTCAAAAGTTAGGAAACGAAATTGGCATTAAAGCGACATAGACGAAATGTGTTTATTTTAGCATTAGTTGTTTATTTTAGCATTCTTGAATAGGACAGCAATTTGCTAATAACCATATTGTGTCAAATAAATGCATTCTGTAACATTTTTATTGTCGATTCTTATTAATTAGACAATGTATTACAACTTTGTCATTTAATATAGATAGACATAACGTGTACACTCATTCACATTTCCTCACAAAATTAATGGGGTGAATAAAACTTTCCTAGGAACTCTGTATATTTGTAGTAATGCAGTCTTAACAATGTTTAGAAAACTGCACAACGTGTAGACACGCAATATTACATGTAAAAGTTACTTATTGCGTAATCTTTATTGCTATAAATACAAAGGCTACATAAACTGTTCGCGTATAGCATAAACTGTCTGCAGCACGAACTACAGTCTTGCAGCTCACAACACTTCTGTGTGAAAGTATTTGTACAGAGAAAATTATTTCTGAACTAGTTAATTGGGTGTATAAGAAGAAAAAAAAAAACTTGCGTGGTCACCCCCCACGTTTTCTCAGTATGACGTCATTCTAGATGGCCGCCATTACTCCACTACCCTTTTGTCAATTCTGTATGCAAGTATTTGAGAAAATTCTTTCTGAACTAGTTACTTGGGTGTATAAGAAGCAAAAAAAAAAAACTTGGGTGGCCACCCTCTACCCCCACGTCTTCTCAGTATGACGTCATTCAAGATGACCGCCATTACTCCATAACCCTTCTGTTAAAGTAAGCGTGTTAGCGAAAACGGTAAGACATATTGAAAAAATGTTCAAACAACAAATGCTCAGTGTTAAATTATCTAAAAGTTTGCTTCCAACCATTTACTTGATATTTCAAACCATTAATCCAGAAAATTTATTTTTTCATACTAAAGTGAGCAAATATTCTCCTTAGGGAAGATATAACACAAACCCCTTGGAAAAAACATACGTTTAATAATTTTTTTTTAAATTCCCCTTGTTAGCAATAATTGTCCCTTCGTCTCTTCTGCTTGGAAATCTTTGGTTTAATGTTCCATATCGTTCGCTTTATATATTTTTTTGATAATTTTCTACCTGTTTCCGAAATTTTTGTTATTTTCCGATGTATTTGTTGACGAAACTAGCCTCCAAAACCAATTATTTCCTTCATCTTCTGTTCTATATATATTTTTATAAATGTTTATAAACTGTTATTTTTACAGTTAATTTGAAAGACGTCACTTACAAAACAGGTTAATATTCGTCTCAAATTTATGGTAGGACACTTATATTCGTAGTTTTACTCACTAAACGGGTGCTTTGAATTTTTTTGCTGGACGTCCACTTTCTTCTTTGGTTTTATGGTTTTGTTGCCCTTCATTCATAAAATCCCACAACTCGGTCCTTTCTTCATGGTTTTTTACCACCTGTTTCTACTGTCGCCGATGGTCGCCATTCAAATTAACTGTAAAAATAGCAGCTTATAAACATTTATAAAAAATATATAGAATAGAAGATGAAGGAAATAATTGGTTTTGGAGACTAGTTTCGTCAACAAATACATCGGAAAATAACAAAAATTTCAGAAACAGGTAGAAAATTATCAAAAAAATAAATAAAGCGAACGATATGGAACATTAAACCAAAGATTTCCAAGCAGAAGAGAAGAAAGGATAATTATTGCTAACAAGGAGATTTGACTGAGAAACAATTGAGAAGCTTTAAAAAAATTCCTATTTGAAAATGGAATTAGGAGTAACATGGATTTTAGATTCCAAAAAGATTAAAAACATGACTAGCATCCCAAAAGTGTTCAGCAATGGAAGAGTTAGCTACTTCTTGTTTAGAAACATACCTTATGTGTTCTTTTATGCGAAATTTAAGAGCTAATTTTGTTTGACCAACCCCAACGATTCAAGATATGAAAATTCAAGATGGAAATTTAACGATTCAAGAATGGTGTCTTAAGGCTGACTTCTTTATGGACAAAGATCTAATCAGCACCAGAGTAATGCATAATTTCGTTGATTGCAAAATGTCATGAAAATCGTGCAGCTAGTTTTGGAGCTATATTAGGGGTATACATTGTACACACAGAACAGACAGATGTCCCTCTAAAAATACCTGATTTGTATTGTAGGGTGCCCACATTATGTAAATCCACTGAAAACTCGTAATCAAATTTTCGACAACATTTAAATATTTTCCTTATACGCAAGAAGGGAAAGTAAAATAAAAAAATATTTGACTCACGTCTTCAGTTTCCATAATGTTGCAACATTGTCCAAAGGAAGTAACTGATTGCTTGGGATTTATCCGTAAGGAGTCTTCTGAAGATGGAATCGAATAGGAAACGCAGAAACCTCTACAGGCATTTGTTGTTATATCAAATTCCACACATCCTGGTATGCTGATTGTGCGTGTATGACCTGAAATAAAAAGTAGGACTTTTACAGTAGCTCAATGTATTCCTTTATTATTTGAAAATTACATTTTCAGTCATTTTAAACATATTGAATGAATTGTTACATACAGTGGCAAAAAATTATTGCGCCCTGAGCTCGAATGGATCAGTGGGTATAGTGTTTATCTCAAAGGTTCGATTCTACATCCAGGTAAAAGTCTAAACAAGAAAGATCAGTCATGCATAAAGCATTGATTATGAAACACTTTCCAGCTGCAATGCAATTTTATGTAAACATCTCTAAAATGCAAGACATTCAGTGGTAATATTTTTAAAATTATCACAATACTACATTAAGTAATTATATTTGAAAACTTGAAACTTCATCGAAAAAAAATAACTTTATTCAAATGACGTCATTGCAATACAAGTCGCCTGGTTTAAACATCTCTAAAATGCGATATATTCAGCGGTAATATTTTTAAAATTATTACAATACTATAATTATTTATTGCATTTGAAAACTTAAAAACATCACCGAAAAAAATTAACTTTATTCAAATGACGTCACTGAAATATAAATCGCCTGGCTCTCTATGCTGTAAATACTTCAGCTGTAAATACTTCATTCATACACTTTTATTCCATTCCTTTAATTCATCACAATACTGTAATAATTTATTTTATTTAAAGACCATGGAGGTAAAAGTAATTTAAGTCTGTGTTTAAAATTTCATCGAAAAAGTATGCTATAAAATCGTCTGTTTTCTATGTAAAATCAATGAATGTTTCATTCATATCAGCAAAATACGGACTCCAGAGCTAGATAATTTTGTGTTAAGGAAAGTCAGCAATTCTTATACAAATCATCCTACATCTTTATGTGTTTACATTCTCCATAAGTAAAAATTAGGCTTCGTTGTTGAAATAATTAAACTTTGATGATCATTTAAACGCAAATATATTGTAACTGCGTTGTTTCAGAATGTAAATGCACAGAAATTAAGCAAAAATAAAGCGGTTTTAGGACGGCTATAATACTAAATATAAATGAAAAAGAACTTTAAAAATCAGGATTTTCACACAAGATGGATGCCATATTTTATTTTGAAGTGGGTCACGGGACCTCTTCGTATAATATAGGTGTAATTATCATTTTAATTTTTATTTAAAAACTACCGAATATATTTTGCTGAAATTTTTTAGATATTTTTTATGGGATAATTTGAACATTTCCCAAAACTTTCGAAGCAATTTGCGAATTTTAAATTCGCTTAAAAATGTTTGAAAAATTAGGTCCCATAGGGTTCAATGTATTTCATTTCTTCAACCCAGGTTCACTCCAAAACTAATTGTGTGACATTATTCAATTATATTCTCATAGGTCCCATTGACCGTCTGAACAACATACAAAATTTCATTTGATAAAGTCATTTTTACGGCAGTTATCGTGCTAAAGGACAGACAGACTGACAAAATGAACAAAGTCATAAACACTTTTCAACTGTGTTGTAAAGTGTTAAAAATTGCTAAATTATTTCAATATTTCATTGCATTCTTAATAATTTTGAAATGAGTTATTTATGAATGTTTTTTTTCTTTTTTTTTTAATGGCCAGGCACTTGACCTTCGTCATTCGCCTTTCGTCAGCGGCCAGAACGTGAACCATATAGCCGTCCTAAGACGTTGCCCCAGGCGCACCAGAGGGGGGGGGGCGGAACACACTATGCCCACAACACAAACATCCATGCCTTAAGTGGGACTCGAACCCACAACGCGGCGTTCGAGCGATTGCTGTGGAAACGCTCGCCTTGACCACTCGACCACTGCGTCGGCTATTTATGAATGTGATTGATTACGAATCTTTTAACGTTTCATATTTTTTATGGTATTTAAATATTTAATGTGAATGTACTTCAGAGTCATGTCGCAGTGTTCCTAGTGTCGTAGCCGTAGTAAGTAGACAGATCTTTGGTCTAGAGACAGATGGAAACCGAAATAATAAGACAACAATATTCAGAAACTAAGTATTTTATATGATGTATATTGCGACTGAGAATAGAAGAAATACATAGATTGAGAGAGAGAAGGGACAGAAAGCGAGGGATAAAGAGTGTGGAAAAAATGAGAAAAAGAGGCAGCGTGAAGAATAGAGAGGGATAAAGATATTAAGAGCGAGAGGGAGAGCAGGGGGAGAGAGATAGGGATAGCAAGATGAAAAACTGTAGATGGAATGAGATACGGAGAGAGGAATGTGAGGATGAGTGTGCTTAAAAGCGGTCTAATGAGGCTGATTAATTACAAGCTTAAAGCGGAGCATACACATACAGTTTGACCTTCTGATTGGCCTGGACATTCCAAGTTTAGAAGGCCTAACTGGTGTGTATGGGACGTCTTGCTTCTTTTAGACTGTGGGAATTCCCGTCGTTTGACAGACTGGCTTTTCCTGTTCTGTGGTCAAACTGACATGTATGGATGGCATGGCCGTCTGGCCACATCTTTAGTACACAAGTTTGAATACGTTGATGGATATCAGTTATGTGTGTCGTTAAAAAAAGCCCAAGGCAGATTGAAGTCGGACAGTCTGTGTCGGAAAAAAAAAGACAGACTGAAGATGATGAACTAACAGTCCAAACTATGCGCGTGTAGGGCACGGGACAAACAAGCACAACGGTCACAGTTTGACCTGTCATGAGCTTGGAAGGATAACATATATGGCAGGCCTAGTATAGCCTTTACTATCCCTCTGTTTTTGTGATTATAAATCTGATCTTGTGGTCTCATTCAGTTTGTGCTCGATTCTCTATAAATTCGATGCAAACTGGGTATCAGTATATTTGTATCCTTCCTCCCCCCCCCCCTTCCCCGATCTCATTTTATTATTCCAAATTCATGTTATCAAGTATACAATATTGAAATATAAATAATTAGTTAAATTTCGATTTCAAGTTAAATTCCTAATAATAATTATTCATTTGCTTGCAATGCCTCGCCAAAATTGAAACTCCGTCTTGCGGACTCTGGGAGATTTAGCGATACCTTCATCGTCTGAGTATTTTGTTTGATAACCCTGCACCTTAGTACATTAAGAATAAGTTGAAGATTTTCGGAAGTTTTGTATAAGTTTATATGGGAACAACTTTCTTGTGGCATCATGGGAGTTATGAAATTTAAAATAATTAAGTGTAAATCGTCTGCGTGATTTAGTTGGTGATAAATATGTTGAGGGATAAGTCGCGTAAGTCCGAAAGTTTTGCGGTCCAAAATTGAAATCAATGGCCCAGAAATTGTATCGCATATGATTAAAGAGGCAAATGCAAGTTATTAAGCAATCGTGACCTAATACGAAATACAGAAAGTCACTGGCATGGAAATACCCTAGGCATGGTTGATAATTTTAGGTCATCTCGGGGATTTTCAAAATTACGGCCCATTGCAATTTCCTTTACTCGCAGTGCGGTTAATTGCCATTCGATTCTGATGTGCTCATATAAGAGCGAAACAGGTTTACTGATGCTAATTGCTGCACTGGGAGCATGTTTTTAAGTGATATATCATATTCATGCAGTTATTGAAAATGTTTAAATATCAAAATATTAATAGCACACTGTTTCTTGATGACCGTGGTATAGTTCCGTGAACCAAGAAAATTTGGTCCTTACGTTCGATTTTCCTTCACAGAAAAGTGTAGATAAGTACATACCAACTTTCAAGCATCCTGGTTTTTCCCAAATATTGGCAGATGACTTGTTTATAAGCACCAATAGCGAAAGGAAGAGTGTTGCTGTGATGTAAGTCATTTTTCTCATATGCTCTGAATAGTAAATTGAAATTTTGATTTTCCTGTAATACAATAAAACTCAAATTAAATAAAAATTTATGTTATTAAAAATCTTCTCATGCCAGTAGGAGGTAAAAACATATTCACTTAAATTGATTCTACATATTACTACAAAGTCATAAAACTTTCAATATTATACATTGTTAGATTTTTATGACCGAGGATAAATAACACTGTAAGAACAATATATATTAAAAGAATATATATAAATATAAAAATATTTTCTGTCTATATTAAAAGTAATCCTGCAAATTTGTGCATGTGAATATATAAAAACATAGTTTTGAAATTTTACATATCGATTATTACCCGTACATGTGCAAGACGGGCTTATAGTTTTGATTTAAGTCTTAGTTAATTAAGTATTAATTAATATAATAAATTTAACATTGCCAGTATGGGTAAATATTTGTGGGGATACTGCAAATCTTTGAAGTTCAGTTTAGAAGAAGCCCATTCTCGGGGCTGGCTAGATCTATTTATACTGCGGACTGAGTTTTGGCAAGAGAGAGTTTGGAAAAATAGTTTTTGGCATATTCGGCTAAGGAAGGCCATTCTCCGAAATGACAGTGTTGTTGTTGTTGTTGAGACCCAGACCGTCCGATCTACCAGAAAGGTGTAAGGTAACCGTTTGGACTGTCGGGAAGTGCCACCCAATTTAGACCGGAACCCAGTGGGGGAGGCATCCACAGGAACCATACCCTCCTTCCCCTACCACCAACCTCTCGGATACGGACCCACATGTTTAACGTGATCGTACTCCGCATGAACACGGCTGCAGTTGTGGCAGTGTGTAAATCCAGCGCGCAAACCACCGGGCTACCGCGTCCGAAATGTGCCAACAGCACGCGGTGTTCCCAGGTGGTCACCCACCCAAGTACTAACCGCGCCCGATGCTGCTTGACTTCGGTGATCTAACGAGAACCGGTGTTTTCAGCACGGTAGGGCCGTTGGCATCGAAATGACAGTGTGTTAGAGATCAGGAATGCTCATCGTCGTCATATAGTAAGTTATCGCATCAATTAGTTTCATAGTCTGTGAAAATTCAGTAATGAGTTAGGTTTGAATTAGATTAGTAATGTCCCGGGTAAAAACTTGTATTGTTAGCTGTGTAAATAGATGTGTATATAACTGTATATGTGATGTCATATATGTTTGAGTTCCAGCAAGATAGCTGGGAATAAAATAGGTAATATGTTAAGTGTTGTGATTCTTTCGTTGAATTATGATCGTTAGGTAAAATGGAAGTACGTTTCACGTATATGTTTAAGTATATGAAAGAACCTTTACAATGGCCATCGAACAGAAGAGAACCTCTACAGATTTAATAGGTCGAGTTGACTTCCAACTTTGCTGTACTGATGGAAACAGCACACATTGGTTGCTGATGGAAACAGCACAACGATGGCCGAGGACTGAAAAGTAATGTTTCATTTTCGATCTACGATTGCCATGAACAATTGCGATTATTAGTGCAATTAATGTATTTATTAGTTATAATTATATATAGCAATTAATGTATTTATTAATGTAGCTAACAATTATATCTCTTATTATTGATTCTTATAAACAATTAAACAAAATTATTACGAAAACTAATTTTCATGATCCAGAATTGAATATTTACCTGATTATTAATATAGCTCAAATTCTATTCCTCATTATTCTATAATACCACTAAAGCGAAAACAATCTTATCTCACTAAAAATAGAAATTGCTCTAGAGTTGCTGGTAGAACGTCAAAAATATATAAGGTGTTTCAGCATTGCTGACTTTGCTTTTTATGCGTTGGCCATTGGTTTTAGGCACATACTACCAGTTTAAAAGTTTGTAAAAATTAAATACTAAATTCTTTCACATATATTTTTTTTTTGGAGGGAAGTATTTTCAAGGCAATACGGGATCTAAATTTTAAAGATCCCCTCAGCAAAAAAAAAAAAAAAAAAAAAAAAAAAATAGAAAAAGTCGAGATATACGGTAACTGGTTTAAATCAAGAAAGATCAATCATGCATAAGCATTGATAATGAAACACTTTCCAACTGAAATGTAATTTCATTTAAAAATCTCTAAAATGTGATACATTCAGTGGTGATATCTTTTACATTATCACCGTACTACAGAAATTTATTATACTTAAATATTTAAAACTGTATCGAAATATAAATCATCTGATTCTCTATGCAAAATCAATGAATATTTCATTCATATAA
The DNA here is from genome assembly GCA_951213105.1 of Amaurobius ferox. Lineage (NCBI taxonomy): Eukaryota > Metazoa > Arthropoda > Arachnida > Araneae > Amaurobiidae > Amaurobius > Amaurobius ferox. Next base: position 112,023,538 of record OX578142.1, on the reverse strand, counting down.
CTTGTATTCCAGACTCCAGAGCTAAATAATTTTGTGTGAAAAAAATTCAGCAATTCTTATGTAACTCACCTTACAATCGATTGAGATATTTGCATTCTGCATAAGTTAAAATTAGCCTTAGTTGAAGAAATGATAAAAGTTTAGGGATCATTTAAAATCACAACTATTGTAATTGTGTAGGCACGGAATTTAGATACACAGATAATACACAGATACACAGATAATATATGTGTGTGCGTGTGTATGTATTCAAAGTATTGGAATCGTGCCGAAGATCGGAACTCGAATTTTCGAAGGATCTACACGTTTTGAGACTTCTAGAACACGATAAAACTATTTTTAGGAAGACGTCTGTGTGTGTAAGGGTGTATCTGTGTATGTTTCTGTGTGTCTGTGAGGATATTGCATCCACTCTAACTGAAAAACTAATGGACCGAATTTAATAAAATTTGGTAGGTAAGTTTTTTGTGGGAAACCCTGATGTTCATTTGATTTTAGTACGATTCGTAATAAAAGAATCTGCCTTCTTTGCGAAATGGCCGGCAGAAATTGCCTTTATCCACTCTAGCTAAATATTAATGGACCACATTTATCACAATTTGGTGCATAATATTTCAATAACCTACAAGTGATTTATATACCATATTTAACAAAATTTGTTATATAAATCACTTTTAGGTTATCCTAGTACGATTCGGGAAAAAAGAACGGACTGTTTTTGCGAAATGGCCCGCAAAAATCGTTAAATATAAAAATAAAAGACTTCGTGTGCTCAATTATATCAATTAAATTCCTATTTTATACGTGATTTTGACAACAAAAAGAATAAGACTAACCCCATTGCTCTAGGACTAGCCGTTCTTGAGATATTTTAGTTTTTTTGCGTTTTCGCTACGCAACCTTTGACAATAAGTCCAGCTATCAAATGAGAACCAAATTTAAGTTTAACGTGCAAATTCAATGTCATTTAAAATTTTTATAGCTGTTATTTTGTGCAGATAAACTCAAATTATTATTGAAGAAATAAAGAGAACGTGAATATGAGTCTGCAGAGAAAGACCTGTGCTGTCCAGATCAGAAATTTTAACAATATTACAGCAATGATTTATAGAAGTGAACGGGGATTATTTGCAGGCCATTTCGAAAAAATGTAGGATCTATATTTAAAGATCCACCAAATTGTTGTAGAATAAAATGTTCAGCAAATTTAAGCTGTATACCAAATTTTAACTCTCTAGGACGTAGGAAAGTGCACTAAAAATGCCATCAAATAAGTATATCAAGAAGAGTTATATAAAATTAAAAAAAAATTTGAAAAATTGTTATCTGACAAATTTATTTTAGAATGTGAAGTGTCTCTCATATACAAAATGATTAAAGTTTTGGATAGATATTTATTATATAATATATCTCTTTTTTCTTTCTGGAGTATATCCCAAAAGTCAGAATTTAATTGAATTTGTTTTTTCTCTATATTAAATAATTTTTAATTAAAAAACTACTTAACATATTTTACATTATTATTATTATTATATATATTTTATGGGATAATATGAATATTTCCTAAAAATTTCGAAGCAATTTGTGAATTTTAAATTTGTTTGAAAAAATTAAAATATTTGAAAAATTAGGTTCCATAGGGTTCAATGTATTTCATTTTTTCAATCCTGGTTCAATAAAAAACTAATTGGGTGATATTATTTATTTATATTCCCATAGGTCCCACAGACCGTCTGAAAAACATACTAAAATTTCATTTTGATAAAGTCATTTTTACGGCAGTTATCGTGCTAACGGACGGACAGACAGACAGACAGACAGACAGACAGAATGAACAAAGTCATAGACACTTTTCAACTATGTTGTAGAGTGTTAAAAATTAACAAACACATTTCATTTAATTGCTTTGCTGAGCAACATGATATAATATAGAATCTTCCTCATAAAATGCTAATAATTAAATAACCATTTTGATTTCTTAATACTTTTCATTGTTGATACTTTTCACTTAATACTTTTCATGGTGATAGATTTTTCATTTAAATTTCTGTTTCAAACATTAATGTTTTCAAACAATTAATGCTTTCAGAAAGTGAATATATAGCGCAAAAATCTCCCACCAAACTCAGAGATAACGTTTTAATTCACTTTCACGTTTTAAACAAACGATTTCCAACCTTTTCGTTTGGATGAACCAGGGAGTTAGAGAGTAGAACTCCTAGGAAAAAGTTTCGTTTTTCATTAATATCTCGACAGCCCCTGGTCATAGAAACTCGAAACTTAGGCTAAATTTAAGGGACGCAATTTCAAGGTTACTCACAAAATTTCATTATATTCGATTCAGCTGTTCTTTCGTGATAGAGAGACAAACGACAGTTTTGTTTTCCATTAATATTTCGGGAACCCCTTGTCGTAAAAACTCGAAACATAGACTATATTTCAAATGGGTCTATTTTAAGGCTACCCACAAAATTTCATCAAATTCGGTTAGGCTGTTCTCCCGTGATGATGAGACAAACAGACAGACAGACAGATTTTCAATTTTATTTATACAGATTTCTACTCATTATACTTCAATGGTCGACAACTTCTATTTGGTCTTTTTGGTCTATCACGCTTGGTGGCCGAGTTCGTTATACCAACTTTTTAAATTCTCAGCCAGGAAGGTTGCAATCACTTTTATTTGATCGGACATGGCCACTTTACTACTGACAAATCTAACGTGTACACTCATGGACATTTCCTTGCAAAGTTTTTGGGTGTGCCTAAGGATTTTTTAGACCGTTTGTATAATTTTCTACACGTCATGAAATGTTTAGCTTTATAGCTGAAATAATAGCTCCCTTTAACTTATTTAGCCAGATAAGGTAATATGCCCTGCGAAATAACTTGCGTGGAAATTTGTTTTACCGCAACTGTATTAAAATATTTAATTATATGTCTTAATCTGAATCCAGTTACTTCCTAATTAAATAATATCTTTTGTGTGGGGAGTTAGAAACTGTAATTTCGTTTTTAAAATGACATTCTACACAATGATAAGGAAATTTCATTACATGTTGTCAGAGAATTAAAGCGAACAATTAATCTACTGTAATTAATTCTCAAATTTTGTGAGTTCTTTGATTTAATAATTTCATTCTATTTGTATTAAGTGTTGCTATTTTCTGTTCCCCGTTTCGGGTTTTCATCACATGATTTGATTTTTTTTTGTTTGGCACATTTGATGGTGAATTTTCTGTTACAATCCTTTAGAATTATAAATTGCTGTCGTATTTCTTGAATATATATATATATACTAGAATTATACCTGTTCTTCGTACGGAATATATAATATAAAGAAACTTAAAATTCACAATTATGGGCAAATTTCTGTAGTACGTATTATAAATGACACTGTTATTTAAAGCATTCTATTTAATTTAATTATCCTAGAGAAAAGTATAAGAATCTCGCTATATAAATTTATTTTAAATGTTCTCGCTATATAAATTTATCTTCTCAGGCAAATCTGAAGAATAAAACATCCAGGTCCCGTTTGTACACAAATTTACAAAAAATATGAAATTGGATCAATATATGCCAAAATGAAAGTGCTAAAATGATATACACGTACCATTTTTATTCTGTTACAATTGGCTAAACACAATATATTAGTTCGAAAAATATTTATGTAAATAAAACAGATGATTAAAGAAATTGCAAATATCAATTTTCCTTGTAAGCTTTTCACCCAAAAGCCGTAATGAATGTAATACAGTCAAAAATGTAATTCCGAAAAAATTAGGAATTAGATGGGGTATGAGTCTTAAGTTCCAGTAATTAATACTGATCATATTACCAGTAATATATATATATATATATATATAATGTGTGTATATATATGTATGTGTGTGTGCATATATATATATACACTCATTGCCATAAAAATTTGCGCACCCAGAAAGAGTTGTCAGAATCGAACGAAATTTTGTATATGTGAGTGCGACGATGATATACACTGGCTTCCAAAAGTTAAGCACGCACAGTAAAATCAACAAAAATAGAAAAGTAAAGCTTTGATTAACTCAAAATTGTACATGAAGGTAGCAAATGTGTTTATGCATTAAAGAAACAAGAATTATGTACAAAGATGAAAAAAATATTTACTTTTCGCAAGTTATGTGATGACGCCACATTTGGGTCATTAACAAAATGATGTTTAAAGGCAAACAAACCAAACAAAACTTACATTAATGTGGTATGTGACCACCCCGGATCTTTACACAAACTTTACAACAGTTTTCCATGTTTTCAATGAATGATCATCCATCGCAGATGTGAGCAATGACCATTCCTCCAATAGGGCAGTTTCCAACTCTCTAAGACTAGCTGGAGGAGGTAAACGTGCAGAGACAGCACGCCCGAGGGCATCCCAAAGATTTTTAATGGGATTAAGGTCGGGGGAAGGGGGAATACACCGGCCACTCCATACGAGAAATGCCCTGACTTTCCAGGTACATATTATTCGTCAACGATGTTAGCTCAATAGAGACGGACATTATCGTCCATAAGGAGGAAATCAGAACCAACTTCTGCAACGTAGAGTCTCGCAATGGGGTTTAGGACTGCATCCGGATACTGCGCAGCCGTAACAGAACCGCCTTTAAAGATGTGCAGCTCTGTGAATCTCATTGAAATTCCAGCCCACATCATGACGTTGCCACCTTTGAATGTGTGATGTTCGATGATGTTCTTGGTCTGATTGCGTGTGCCTTGTTCTCTCCAGATCCATACACGCTTATCATCTGATTCTAGGGCAATCTATTGCACCAATCTGAGACAGTTCAATTGACATGTTGACGGCACCACTTTAATCTTACCTCTCTGCCTTGGACAGTTAGTGGAACACAAAAACGTGGTACTCAGGCGTACAGTCCTTTCACGTGGAGCCTTCGACGCACAGTACTGGCAGAAATTGTCTTACCAAGTGCCGTTGCAACTATGGATGTAATAGTTGTGGAGGTCGCTCATCGATTCCGCTTGGCTACTATAGCAACATATCGATCATCAGAGGGGATGGTGACCTTTGGACGACCGGGCACAGGTCTCCGGACAACAGTTTGATTTATTTGGAATTGTTTCCATAATCGAGAAATTACCGAATAATCAACGCCAAAGAAAATAGCAACATCTTTGACTTACTGTCCTGCTTCAATGGGTCCGACAGCATGCCAGCGCTCAGTATCTGTCATTCGTCTTCTTTCAGCCATAGAAATACGTATATCATCAAAAATAATCCTTCAAAAGTTATAAACACTTTGTATCAGCATTTAAATGCATCTCCTCAAACCCTTCAGAATGCTGGCCTCTTCAACGCCTGCCTAATTAGCATATATACGGACAGTCAATCGTGATTGGGGAAACGTGTTGTTTGAAGTGGCGGCCACTTCGAAGTATGGACTGTCCTATTTACTCAACTGTTAGACAAAGAGATACACTTCCAATTGCAAAAATGTTTTAAATTTTAAAATCTATTATCTTAGAAACAGTTTAAATCAAAAAATGCATTTTTAAAAGAAATACGAAGTATAAATTTTTATTCGGTCCCTCGGTCCTACCAATTATATTTAAGAAAATCGTCCTCACATACACTTTTATGCAAAATAAAAAAAAATCATCCTTTTACGACCAAAATTGATCGACTTATAGCTGTTTAAAGTTGGAGCACTTTTTGGGCTGAGAAATGATCAATACGGTCCCTGATTAGTTGGTTGCCTGAAACGGGACATTTTTATGTGTGGAAAAGCGACTTAAGTCATAAAGTTTCATGCTTCATAACTCTGTGAATTCTGGTCGTAAAAGGAAGATTTTGTTTTATTTTGCATGAAATTGTATGAGGATGATTTTCCTAAATATAATTGGTAGGCCAGGGGGAACGTATAAAAATTTATATTTCGTATTTCTTTCAGAAATGTATTTATTGATTTAAACTGTTTCTAAGATAATAGATTTTAAAATTTAAAACATTTTTGCAATTGGAAGTATATCTCTGTGAATAACGGTTGAGGACGTAGCCATTGGACACCGATAACACTAGACACCCTGTATATTCAGCAATTTTTATACAACTCATCTAACAATCACTTGTTTACATTCTGTATCCATTAAAATTAGGTTCTGTTGTAGAAATAATCTAAGTTTGATGATCATTTAAACTAAAAAATATTGTAATTGCGTTGGCACAGAAAATACGCAAAAATAAAGCGGTTTTTGAACGGATGCAACACTAAATATAAATGTAAAAGAATTCAAAAATCATGATTTTTGCACTGGGAAAAAAGATGGATGTTATATTTTATTTTGAAGTAGGTCTCGTGATCTCTTCATATAATATGGGTGTAATTATTATTTTAATTTTTATTTTAAAATTACCGAACATATTTTGCTAAAATTTTTTATACATTTTATGGGATAATCTGAATATTTCCTAAAATTTTCGAAGCAATTTGTGAATTTTAACTTCGTTTAAAAAATGTTTGGAAATTTAGGTCCCATAAGGTTCAATGTATTACACTTTTTCAACCTGGGTTTAATCCAAAAATAATTGGGTGATATTATTCATTTACATTGCTATATGTCCCGCAGACCGTCTGAATAATATACTAAAATTTCATTTTGACAAAGTCAGTTTTACTACAGTTATCGTGCGGACGGACAGACAAACAGGCAGAATGAACAAAGTCATAAGCACTTTTTAACTATGTTGGAAAGTGCTCTTCTTCAGCACCGACATCAGGAAACTTGACCGGTTTGATATTGAATCAGTACCCGATCTGATGTGTGTAAGTGAGGTCGCACTCCTTGTTGTTCCTGAAGAAGAAAGTTGTTTTTTGTTTATGAAACAGGTTTACCAATTAATTTTTGTATATACAGGCTGCATTTTAAGAAGTTTTACTTTATCGTGTATTTGTAAGACCCTAGTAGGCACCATTCTTGCTATACTGCATGGTTTAGCGTTAAAACGTAAAATAAACATTATTCAATACTCAATTTATATTTTTCAGAGCATTATTATCCCTTATATACTCATCTTGCTAAATGGTGGTGTGTAACGCTCTAACGCTGATTAAAGAAGTTGATTGGTGGTTGTGAGATAAAGTTTCGCAGTCGATTTTTGGTATCCCCACTCTTAGGGAAATTATTTATACTAGACTTCTTTATAGTTTTACTATTTTTGTGAATTCTTAACTAAATTTTGTAAACAAATATGTACACAGTATTTGCTTTATTGTAATAAATTAAAAGCTACAGAAATGTTGCGATATCTTCAATTTATTTTGCAATAATCGTTGTCATTTTAATTAGTTTATCTGTTAGTTCATCTGCTAGGGATCAGCTGAGGACTGGCAATTTTTGTGAGCTGCATTAAATGCATCGGATGGGGATACAGTCGGCTGCGAGTTTTCTATTGCACAGACAACCCAGGTTATATATTTTTCTATAAATTAACGAAGTATGGTGCAGGGTAGGTTAGACAATAAATTTATTTTTGTGAATAGATAAGTAGTAGAATAAGTAGATAACCGAAGTAGACAACCGGAGCACATAGACCACATATTTATCTATTTTTTCATTTAATAAGTAAACGATGGATAATCCGTTAATGTAGCTACATGCTTACTTTTTTACTTTCCCTGCAATACATGGTCATGTATAGGGAAAGTATTGGAATCATACCGAAAATCGCAACTTGAGTTTTCGACGGATCTACACGTTTTGGGACCTTTAGAATACAAAAAACTATTTTTAGAGTGACGTGAGTGTCTGTCTGTCTGTGTGTCTGTGCAATGCATGTATCCATTCTAACTCAAAAACTAATGGACCAAATTTCATTTGGTAGGTAAGTCACTTGTGTATGACCCTGGTGCTGATTAGCTTTTGGTACGATTAGGGATAAAAGAACCCGCCTTTTTGCGAAATGGCCCGCAAAAATTGCCCGTATCCACACTGAAAAACTAATAGACCAAATTTTACAAAATTTGTAGATAAGCCACTTGTGGATTACCCTGGTGCTGATTAGATATTGGTATGACTCCCAAAAAATAACCTGTCTTTTTTTGCGAAATGTCCCTATAAAAATCGAAAAAATCTAAAATGAAAAAGATACGTATGATCAAATATACCAATTAAATGCTTGTTTTATATGTATTTTTTAACGATGAAAATAATAAGACCAACTCCATTACACTTGGACTAGCCGCCTTTCTCGAGATATTTTATTTGTTTCGCATTTTCGCTACGCCACCTTTGAAATATGTCCAGTTACCAAATGAGAACGAAAATTTAATTAAAAGTGCAAATTCAGTGCAATTTTAAATAATTATGGGTGTTATTTTGTGCAATTAAACACAATATAATGAATTATTGAAAAAATAAAGAGAACGTGAATATGAGTCTGCAGGGAAAGCCATGTGCTGTCTACATCAGATTTTTAATTATACTTTGCTGGCCAGTCTGAGATGTATTCTCTTAAATGGTGAGTGTACTCAGGATACAAAAATGAGTCCAAATTTCTGGATGAATAACACTTTTATTTAAAAGCACCAATAATATTAATAAACTCAGCTAATAACACTATAGATACCTTACAAGATTCTAGAAACAACCGTCAGATAGAATGAAACAGCAATTAAATATTCCACTGATTCACAAAACAGCAGAATCTGCTCTCAAGCTACTGACGTATCTCAGAATTCAATTTCACTTGTATTGTGTCTACTCTCTCCAAATCAACAGTGACTTCCTTATATACTCTCCATAGAACTCTCTAGAAAGAGGGAGGTATCTTCAAAACTAGTGCATATTTCTAGAAAGCTCCCAAAAATTTGGAAACGCTCGAAGTGTCACCAAGTTGGCGATCTTTTGCAAAATCTGGTACCCAGTCCATGAAACTGTCGTTAATTTCAGGCAACCCTACTTTCACGTAATAGCAACGGTTGCATGTAAAATTGTTTTCTCCTTGTGGGGAATCAAAAAGTCTATTTTAAATATTTATAACAATACGTATTAATTTCTTTCTTTCAATTTACAAACTGTAACGTTAATCACATACTAACACTTTAGCTCTACTTAGATTTGATATCGCTAATTTTCATTAAGAGAAATATTCTAAGACATCAGAACGATCCAGGACTTTTTGACTCTTTTTGTTAAAAAATAGACAAAACTAAACAGAATTCGGATGCTTATCTGAAATTAAATTATATTTTTTAATAACGAAAGATGAGACCCACGTACATTTATTATCGTAGCTTAGCAATGATAGACGCGGCAAAAGTACCAAATTAAGTATTTTGGAGCATCAGTTTCTTTTATACCTTGAGGGATGGTGTGGGCTCACTAGTTTTCAACTTCTTTAACGGTAATTCAATTCGCTTTCCATTTCTTGCGTAACACGTGTCAATTTTAATTACGATTCCTCATATGTTATTTATATAAACTAGGAAATTTCAAATACATATTTTGGGATGAGGTTTTATATATTATTTATGAATTTTCTTAACACTGAAATTATATCAGCAATAATCAAATTTAGGAATATTTTTCAACTTTTGAAAGGAATTTTATTCTAGTTTCAAACAAATTGTTTTGTAGACTGCTTTATTTAAAGGGCGGGGGGACCTTTTAGAGATACTTATGTATGATAAAACACATATTTCAATGATTTTTCTTTAATTTTAAAAATAAAGCAATGGATTTTAATAATGTACTCTGTAAAAACAAGAGGATTGTGGCAATTCCGAAACATTTCTTGCAAAACGAGTGGGCATTCAACCTCTGAGATAAACTATATATATTTAAAAATTTATTTTCTGAATTTACATTTACATAATATACTTAGTATACCACCCAAATTTGGTCTATATCGCTTCAGCGGTTTTCGAGATACAATAATTACGAAAGGTCAACGATTTTAACAAAATTTCGTTCTATAACAAAAATACAAAAATTTTTTGTAATTTTTCTGCGTTCATATCGACATTAATATGTGAAACCTGGAACTCAAATTCGATTCATATCGCTTCAGAGGTTTTTGACATTAAAAAGGCTCACACATTTTAAGAAAATCTCGTTTTATACCTAACTATAAACTATATACACTTTTCTGATTTTCTTTTCTGCGATCACATCTAGACAATATGCGCAGTATATCGTTCATATTTAGTCCAAATTGTTTTAGCGGTTTTTGAGACTACTACTGGTCGACGATTTTGACAACATTCCAACATTTTTTTTGGATTTTTTTCTGTTTTCACATCTATATAACGTGGGATAGTTTCCCCCAAATTTGGCCCAAATTGCTTCTGTGGTTTTTGAGATTACAAAGGGCTAGCGATTTGACACCTACACACCGACTAACAAAAGTCATTTCTGGTATTAAGAAGCCCCACCGATATATTTCTGGTGAAAACTCGACTTATGATTAAAATCACGATCAGCATACTTTTCTTTCGCTATATAGATTAAAGTGAAAAAGTTTGCCTAATCTACTGTTAAAAGCATATATAACAAGAAAAGTTGCAGATGTCACAATCACTATCATCATACCTTTCTCTAGTTCTCCGCGCTAGGAAAGTAATAATTACCCGCAACTCATCTTTGAGCTCCTCGCAGACAAATTACTTCATTTAAAAGTCAAAATTACTAGAAGTAACTTTAATTAAATTAGATTAGATATCGATGTTCAGTCATTGCAAGTGTCAGCGAGTTTACGCCCCCTCTAAATTCTTCAATTTCGTATGATACTATTTTGGTTAGAATCTTTGTGTTTAGGATTCCAGTAAATATCTTATTAACCTTTTGCTTACGGGTGGGACAGCGTTCATTGCAAACGAAGAACCTCTTAAAAAGACAGGTATTTGATATATCCTATTCCCTCCCCCCCCCGGGAACCAGTGAAGATATATCGAATATTTTTGACAGTTTTATTATATGCTTACCTAAATTAAAGTTGAGTTATTAGGTAAAGGGCTATTATTATATACCAAGTGAATTTGCTTTCTAAGAGGAGAAGGTGAAGTAAAGCCTGGTCCAGGTCGACACTTTGGCATAGTGGGGGGGGGGGGGTGTCTCCCCTGAGAAATTAGGGATCGAAAGCCGACTGAAGATCAAGCCAAGGGAGGAAAGCACTCATTACTCCAGATCAGTTTATTGACTTTATCCATCAGTAGGGCAAGGTGGAATGGGGAGATGAAAGCAGACATAATGGCTGGTCTGAAGGTGGACCCAATGACTAATATTGGTAGTCATATGATAAGGTTTGTTGCCTGTCATAATAACATTGTGAATGAAGTGGGGAAGATTAAAGTTTCAGCTCCTGTTCAAACGAGAATTAGAGACTAGCTGGCTCTAATGCTAACGGTTATGATTGAGCAACAAGCATTGATTGCAGTCCAGGTGGGACAATTAAGTATTACAGAAAGACCTGTTTCATATGCAAAAGTGGTGGAGAAGGAAGAGAAGCGTGGAAGGTCCAAGAGCAAGAAACGTACTACTCATGTACTGACCTTTCGTCGAACTATTGAGAAAAGTTCGGATAAAACGAAGGCTGAGGTTCAGAACTTGGTGAATCCTCATAAACTGGACATTAGTATAAGGGGAGTTAGGAAGATAGCGAAATGAGGAATGATAGTGGAAACTGGATGAGAGGAGGATATTGATCGGCACATCAAAGAATTCACGGACCAGGATGAGTTAAAGTGTTTTAAAGTTGGAAAGCCTGTGAAGCAAAACCCTCAAATGATATTGTATAATGTTGAAGAGAACATTACTGAGGATAACTTTAAAGAGAAAATAGTTTCTCAGAATGAAGGAATGAGTAATATTACGGAATTTACTGTTAGATCTCATTTTAAGAGAAATAGAGGTAACAACTGCGTAATCTCTTTGAATCCAGTGTCATTTGGTATAAATGCTAAAAGTGGCGACACGTCACAGTATTATTTTGTACACGTCACAGTAGTCATTTTGAAAAATTATCTTTTTTTGCTTTTTCGGGTCCCTTTTAGGTTATGTGTTATAAATTTCTGTGTACTTTTCTGTTTCCTTTAAAATTTTTGTTAACCTTGGCGTTGTTTTGGGCACGTTATTTTTTGAATTGTTTATATTTATAGATGTTTGTGTATAACTTTGAGTCTGTATCCTGTATTTTGGTTATGGTTGGAGCACCTTCGGTTTTTTTTTTTTTTTTTTTTTTTTTTTTTTTAAGCTTATTTAAAATTATTAGTAATGCACTCTAGGGTTTCCCTTTGAAACACCTTAGCTTCTTTCGCCCTAGGACTCGCTGGCTGTACTTTTGTTTTTTGTGTCTTTCCCTGGTGGTCTTTTGGGAGGGGGATCACTGGGTTAAACTTTTCATGTGGAGTCCTTTGAGGGGGGGGGGGGGATTTCCTCTGTTCTTTTCCTTCATCTTTGAACCTTGTCGGCCCTTTCGGGACATTTATTTGCTTTTTCTACTTTCTTATTCTGGTCAGCTTTGCGGTTCCTGGTTTTCTTCCCTTTTTTTTTTCTTCTTGCTGGCTGGAATTTCTCTGTTTTCCTAGAGGTCTTTTGGGAGGGGGATGGATCTCTGGGTGGAACTTTTCATGGGGAGTCCTTTGAGGGGAGGATTTCCTATGTTTGTTTACTTTATCTTTTAACCTTGTTGGCCCGTTCGGGACTAATTAATTGGATTTGTTTACATTTTTACTGCTGTCCAGCTTCGCTGTTCCCGGGATTTTTTTTTTTTTTTTTTTTAATTTTGTGTATGTTTGTGTGTGTTTGTGGTTGTTATTCTTCTCAGATTCCTGCTTTGCAGCCGTCCGCTTTTCGGCTTTAAATTCTTGCTCTTGGATTCCTGGTATTCAGCCGTCAACTTTGGTTTATAAATTCACTAATTTCAGTTTTTTATTCTCTGTTTATCTATTTCTGTATGTATCTTTTATTGTAGCATTTTTGTATTATATCTTCTCGGATTCCTGTTCTTCAGCCGTCCGCTTTCCGACTTTCAAATTTTCTCTTGGATTCCTGGTTTACAGCCGTCCGTTTTTGGCCTTAAATTTCCTTGCTTTCTGTTCTTTTTGTAGTTTATGTTTTTGCATTGTTTGTAGTATCTTTTCCCGGATTCCTGCTCTGCAGCCGTCCGCTTTTCGGCTTATTTTTTTACTTCGGATTCTTGGTTTACAGCCGTCCTTTTTTGGTTTCTAAATTTCCTGTTTTCTGTACTTTTGTTGCTTTGCTATATGTTTGGTATTTTTCTGTAGTTCATTTATTGTTATAAACTTTCTGCTCTTGTGATACTTAAAGGAAAGTAAAAATTGGGATTTTTTTTTTAATTTAATTTTGTTAATTTTGCACTTAAGAATTTCTCGTGTAAATCTCTGTTACTTTGTTTTTTATGGCCTTAATAATTTCAACCCTGTTTTTTGTTTAGTAAAATTTGACATCAGTAATTTTTGATAAATATCAAATTTTAAATTTGGTATATTAACTATACCCTAACCCTTATTGTCTTCCAACCATGACCATTTTCTTAATTTCTGTAATTTCTTTTTTGTTGTATTTTGTGCCAGAGTTTTTTTCCCTTCGGGGCTTTCCCCTCTTTACAATTTTCTTATGTTTGTTTTATTTGTTTGTCTTTCTTGTTATATATTGTCGCTGCCATTCTCTTCTTTCCTTAACTACTTGTGATGTGATTCAATTTAATATATGTACTGTAATCACTTGAATCAAAAAATAAAGTTCCCGGCCACACATCTTGCTACCATAAGCCTTCGGGTTGGTCGTGTGGTCTGGGTTTTCAACACTTCAACGTCACAGTATTAAATACAGATGAACAACAAATGACAAATCACACGGATTCAAATAGCCATTTTATTTTTAAAAACATCCTACCGACGTACAAATAATAGCCCAAGCGCTTTCGGACATTTTACATGTCCATCCTCAGTGGCAGTACAATTAGAAATGATGCCAACGAGCTTAAATACACTATAGTACTTTCAAGAAAAAATTTGCATATTATGAATGCAAATTTTTTCTTGAATGTACTGTAGTGTATTTAAGCTTGTTGGCATCATTTCTAATTGTACTGCCACTGAGGATGGACATGTAAAATGTCCGAAAGCGCTTTGGCTATTATTTGTACGTCCGTAGGATGTTTTCCAAAAATAAAATGACTATTTGAATCCGTGTGATTTGTCATTTGTTGTTCATCTGTCATTTGGTATGTTGATCAAACGAGGAAAGGTGAATGTGGGATGGACCAAGGTGGATTGTAAGGAATTTTTGAGAGCGAACGTTTGTTATAAATGTCGATTTTATGGACATATTAGCAAGTATTGCCCAACACAAAGAGGTCTGTGTAAATTATGGTGAAGAGAGACACAAGGCGACAGAATGCGTAGGGAAGACGGTGTGCATAAATCGCAGTGGGCACAATGTGAAATTTTAAACGGCGTATAAAACGGATCATAGATGTACTGATAATGAGTGTAATATTTACATCAAAGAATTGGAATTTGATTCATCTAAAGTGGACTACGGGAAACCCTAGTTTACTTGGTTCCCCTTTGCTTTCGGCATGTTGTTTTATGGACCTTTTATTGTTTGAAATGACTTTTATGCGTACTTCTTTTGATGTCACTAGTTTCATTATGCTGTACATGTGTATTCATATGATACTCTATGCTCTTTGTAGATGTATGGTGCATGTCTTTTATGTTTGCAATACAATGCGATACCTTGTATTTTTTTCCTGACAAGATAGTCAGTGATTTTATTTAGTTTCCTAATAAAGTGGTTAGGAGAGGATGAGACCCCACAGACCAGTATGGTGGTCTGCGTCGGGTTTTGTTGTTGTTTTCTGTTTTTGCTCAATTTTTGGTGCGAGCCGTATTGTTTCCTGTGATTGGGTCCTGTCTGGGAGTCCGGTTGTTCTCCTGGGCGTGGTGTCCTCGGAGCGCTAGCCGTAGGTGGGCGAGTCGTGTCCTGGACGGGGTTGCTATCGTGGCGGCTTTCTGTCTGCCGTATACTTTCGGGTGGGTCGGTATATCTTATTGATACCTTATCTCAAATAGTTCGACTCCCTTTGCAGGTATTGGCGTCCATGGACGCCAATGCCTGGAAAGGAGGATCGAACTGTTTGAGATAGGGTATGTCAAATACCTGTCTTTTTGAGAGGTTCTTGGTTTGGGATGGACGCTGTCCCACCCGTAAGCAAAAGGTTAAGGGGGACACCCTACTCTCGCAAAAAAATCAATTTTCTTTTATTGTAAAAGTGTAAAGTTTGGTCATTTCTGAATAATTTGATACCGTTGCTATTTCTGAATGTTAATTATTTCTGAAGACATTAAGAAAATGCAGATTTTTCAATTTGAGCGTATGATAATTCAAAAGCCGTTTGATGAATCCCTATGAAATTTTGTGTGCTTGTTAATAACACTATTGCTCATTAATTATACTAGATATAAGTGCGTAATATATAAAATAAAAATTTTAAAATAAAATTTGTTAAAAATTCTGAAAAAAAAAAAATTAAATTTAGAAATATATATTAATTTGCCATTAAAACTGAAATAATTAAGTAATCGTAGTATGCAAGTACATTTTGAATATTGTTATTAATCAAATACCAAACTAGTTCGATGATATCCATAAAATTTTAGGATATAATGCGCTCAACAGCATATTACCATTTTATCGACAAAAAATATTTGTAAATTATAGTTATTTTTTATATATTATTTCTCAATTTAAAATTTTTTTTATTCTAAAAAAGAATCTTATCTTTGTTAACCCTAAAAGTTTCATTCCGGCAACTTCAATAGGTTTTATTTTTGAAAAGTTTAAATTTATGTTGATTTTGTCAATTTTTTAGATAAAGAGTAAAACATCCTCTTAAGAGATTATTTAGCTAGAAAAGCTGCGTTTCCTAATCAAAAGCAAAATGTTTCTTAAATTTTCATTTTGAATAAGGAAACCTAAAGGAAATTTTTATAGTGCATGCTAGTAAAACATATACTGGACAAAGATTTTATATAGTAAAATAGATTTTGATATCAGAGAAAGATATTTTTAATCCAAATAATAATTATCTAACGTGTTTCTGTTTTTCCAGACCCCCCAGAAGCATCTGCAACTTAGAAGACTGAATATTTGCATATTTATAGTATCAACGGTGGGACAGATATTTTTAATCTAAAGAATAATTATCTCACGTGTTTTTGTATTTCCAGACCCTTCAGAAGCCCCCTGCAACTTAGAAGACTGAATATTTCCACATTTATAGAATCAACTGTGGGACAGAACCTAACGGAGTCTGATTTCCGATACCATCCCTCCCCCGGGGATAGAAAAATAGGGTTTCTGAAAAGTCTTTCCTGATACTCCAGAAGCCTAGCTGAATCGTCGCACATTTACACTGAAGACTGCGGAACAGAACCTATCGGAGACGGATTTTCAATTTCCTCCGGGAAGAAAAAAAAATGGGTTTTTTAAAAGTGTGTTCTCTGATCCTCCAGCAGTTCCCTTAGTGACTTAGAAGGCGGAATGTTTGCATACTAATAGTATCGATCACGTGACAGAATAACTGAACTGGAAATTATACGACTGTATTACTCCATTATGAGTGGACAAGAGGGGGAGGGGGTTGGAAAGTTTTCCAGATCCTCAAGATGCCTTCCGGTGAGCTTGAAGGTAGAAACACTGCACTCTGATACTGCTGAACAAGGAACAAAGCCTAACTGATGCAGTTTTTGATTACGATGGCTATTTTCGGCGTTAAGTGGCTTTGTTAAACAAAATGAAATTCATTTTAAAAAGCTGTAACTTAATGCTTTATGAGTGTTAGTTTTCCTGCTATTGACTAAATTAAATATTAGTAATAAATAAATTCTGAAATTCAAACATTTGTCTGCAACTCATTAGTTCAATTAAATATAGACAATTTTGGAAATTAATCCCTTTATCATTTTATTCGATAGAATAGGAAATTATACAAAAATTTCTATTTGAACAGAGAAATAATATTTACTCTAATGTTTATTAAATATTTCAGGCGTTCTTCTTACGTTATGCATGTAGGTGGATGCAAGTTTTAGACTCCATGGCGTAAATTGGTCTCCAGCTAGTGAGCTAACGTTAATAAATAAAGAATAATGTGTCTACATGTATAATGAGGGATATTTAACTTAAAAAAAGATAAAATATTTAAAAGTTTTGCCGTCGGTCTGGTAATGCCACCTTTATAAATGCGTTATGCTAGACACCGATTTGTTTGGAAATAAAATTCTCCTACCAGGGCTCATTTACAGCACGATAGAAATCTTAGAATTTCTCAGGCTTTTAACAATATTTTAATAATTAGTCAATACTGTAACACGATATTTTCAATAAAAGTAGAATTAAAAATATCCCTATTCAAAAATTCTACACTAAAAATGTCTGGATATTTCTTTACAGCAAAGTTAGGAAAAATCTGTTTTCTTTTAGGAAACAAAGTTTTCCTATCCAGAAATCTTTAAACAAGATATTTTTCAACCGTCTCAAACACAAATATTCTGCTCATAAGGGACTTTTAGAGAGCTGCAAGGCTCGTGTGTGATCAAACGGTTAATTTTCCGACCTTCAGATCCACATGAGCTTGATTTGAGGTACACTGTAAAAAATAAGTGTCCAGCTTCCTGGTAGGAAGCAGAGCATTTTCTGATTACATAAGGAGCACGAAATTTGTGAAGGAACTATTAAGCATTTTTATTCTCTTTTTCATACTTATTTTCGGAAAAATCGGAAGTGATATCTCCAGAACTGGATGTGGGAATTCTTAACTCCCTATACACATCGGAATTTGTTGATGAATCCATATCGGGAATCATCTAAGTTCTATCTATAGCCGATCCTGAAAAATAGATGTTCCAAGGAAATTTTTGAACCGGAAATGAAAAAGTCATAAGTGGAAATGCTTAGTGAACCCCTACCTCTTCCTGAATTTAATGCTGAATTCATATCATATATATTTACCGATATCCCAAAGAAATTCCAGCTTATACCATAACACTACCAAAACTACAGGCGTGGTGTTCAACGATGTTATTGGGTTGGTTGCGTGTTCCTCGATCTCTCCAGACCCATGCACATTTATTGTATAAATTTAGGGCAAATCGTGACTCACCTGTAAGGGATGGACCATTATGCTTCTCTCCAAGTCGCATGCTAATGACAATACTTTATTCGTGTTTTCTCAGGCCTTAACGCTCAAAAGGGCATAAAATCGTGGTACCCGAAAATGGAGTTCTTTGACGTGTAGCCTGGTGTCCCAACCTATTGGCCCCGCAGACGATTCGAACACTCCACCATTTCATTGTTCCAGAATGACACCTGTTTGACATGAAACATTACCACTCAGTGGGGAAGTGCCATCTTCTTTGGGCTCAGATATAGGGATTTTTAGTAGGGATTACACCAAACACTCATTGAATGATGAATTAGAGTCGGGAATTGTGAAAGTCATTATGGGCCAATTTGGGGTAGAGCCTGTAGCCTTCGCCTCACAATACTGGCGGATACGTACTTTTCTATTGTTGTGGTAGCCATTGATCGGAAAGCTGGTGCGGTCGCTTGGCGATTGTTTTTGACAAGTAATACAATGCACTACTTATCAGAGCATGTTATAGTTCGTGAATGACCTGGAATGGGTCCCCGGATAACTGTCACACTTAATTTCCATAAACGGGAAATAACAGAATGGTCAACAGAAAAGAAATTGGAGACTTCTTCAATGGACTGTCTTGCCTCTAGCCTCCCATCAGCACGCCAGCGTTGAGAATCTTATCTTTCAAACGTATTATTTGTGTCATAACGCAGATAATCTAATCAAAGATAAGCCCTAACACTCTTCCAATTTTTCTTTGAGCTTCGAAATCTTAGACGCAAATGAGTCGTTTTTTCTCCACGCCTTATTTTCATATTGTCGGAAAAGCAAATTGCTATTGGTCACATCATTTAATTTTTGTTTACCCCATCGACGATAACAATACATTTCACCCAATGAAATCCACAGATGCGTTCGTTATTAGAGAATTTACATCGCATGCTTACTTTTGAAAGGTGGTGTCCCAGAAAATTGTATTTTCACAAGCATCAGTTTCATTTATTGTGATGTATGATATACTTATAACCGTCCTTATTCAATCCTTTTCATCCAATACTTCTATTTAAAAACTGTATGAATACTTCAAATATTTAAAATGATGTCGAGCATATTTTTAATGATTAACTTAATTTGAAGACTTCTAGCCTTTATCATGCGCTAAAAGCCTTCAATTATTGCTTAATGGACTTCCTTTCAGAAATGCAGATTTTTAAGGATAAAATGCTGAATTAAAATGCTGGTATTAAAGTAATATTGAAATGGTCTCTTATGAGACAATATAAGAATGATTTCTCATTTTATTATAAAAAAGTGGCAAGTGTAGAAAAAAATATATATAGAAAACATGTCATTAAAGCATTCATCTGTCAGTTATCTGTATATTTCAGAACTAAATTTAGCAACATAAATTATTAAAATAAATTTCAATTTCATTTTTCATTTCTTGTTACTTTCTCATAAGTAGTATTGGGGAAGTATTGTTTTTTTTCATGAACATTTTCGATTTAGAGAATTTGATCCCAATATATGTTTTAAGACCTCCTGAACACGTTTTGACTATTTTTGGAGTGATGTCAGTCTGATGTTTGTGGTCGATTTTTTATGTGCACAATAGCAGCCACAAATATTCATAGATTTTCACGAAACTTTATATCCGGCTTTGTTATCAACAAATCTAGATCTAGATAGACTTTTATTAAAATTTAAGAGACGAAGTTGGCAATATTCCGCCAAATTCGGCGCTAAAATTTCGCCAAGCGTTATGGACGGAGAACTTGGTTATTCTAATAGCAGATAAACGACTAATGGCGTCCAAATACAAAACTATTACCCAAAGTATCTTCTCTCGGGAATGGAACGAGCTAGATCCACGAGAATGATGATAACAAATTTATCGCATAATATTACATATGAAAAGTGAACATATTTCACAATAGTTAATACTTTCTTTTAATTTTATGTGGTTTTTTGATAAATTTATTTGAAAAATGCAAAATATCTCGAGAACGGTTCATGGTTGCGTTCTAAAGTTTATATCTATCGTTTTCTAAGGAAAAATTACAAAGGAAATATTTATCTACGTAACTTTATTGAAGGTTTTGAATTTTCGATGATTTTTTCAATATTCCACTCGTAAATTTAGGGTGGTTCTGAGCATTCGATTGCGTTTAAAAACAATAGGCTTCCAGTATTCATGGATTGTAATTTTTATACCAAATTTCGCTCGAATCGTCCTATTCGTTCGTGAGATATCGTCTCCAGAGACTCACTGACACACACACGCACATCACCTCAGTGGGAAGTTAGACGTGCCTGTTAGAAGTCGAGTCGATGTGAGTGACAAAGGTGTAAAGTTCACGTCCGTGGAGCAGGCATTACTGATACAATTATGATCGAGGGAATCTAGTATCACTATTTGGCCAAGAGATGATTTAGATGTCCTAAGAAGAAGTTGGGCACGCATCGACGATTTATAGCTGCTCTAGTGATCGTATATCACCAGGTCCAGCCAAAGTTCATTAATTATCTGTTTTTGTTGAAATGAAGTAAATGTGCAATATTAACTGTTCTAGTATCTGTTTATATTTATTTACGTAGCCAGATGCTATATTATTCTTGAGTGCTCAATGAATGTGCTAAGTGAACTTCCTCCATCGGTGTGTTATTGCCCCTGACCGTAAGGTCCTTTTGTATCAGTTACTACAACGTTTGGGGTATTGTCACTTTAGCTAATATATCTTAGATTTATGCCATAAAGGTATCTAACCTTTACAAAAGAGCCTGAAAAAGGCTCAAATCTTTTAAAATGGCACCCGATCAGGGTAGTTACGTGACCATCTGAGTTAAAGGAACGATTCCTTTACAAGATGCGAATCGAGTTACCGATTAAGTACGACTGGTATTTATTGCCCTTCGCATATGCGTTTCGTTCGTTTCTGATGTTGATCCCTACTAATTAGACAGCTTTACATTTGTTGCTGTTTTTGTCTACCTCAATTTGTGACCCGTGTACTACCAGAAGAAGTTCTCATTGTTTGTGGAAAACGCCACATATATAATTCAACATTAAAACTGCCGATCCGATGGTCGAGCGGTCAGAGGCATGCGTTTCCGTCTGATCGCTGGATTGCCGGGTTGTGGGTTCGAATCCCGCCTGCGGGCATGGATGTTGTCATGTCGAGGCCAAGTCAGACTTCCGCCCTTCGGGGAGCCTCTATAAAAGTGAAGCTGCAAATCTCCTCCCCTTCGCCGTGGGGGTCTTGTGGACGTGGGGCGTCTTGTGGACGTGGTGCGTAGGCGCTCCTTCACCACGGGGGAATTAGTAACAAACGAATATTAAAACTTCTTGTCTTACATTCAACAGTTTGTTTTTAGTGTTATGATTAGTATTATTAAACTAGTGAGTACTTTAGAAGTATTTTTAAATAGATGTATTCGGGTAAGATTGTTAAGGAGTATATTACCAGTCTTTCTCGAGATATTTTGCTTTAACGATATCCTTGTGCGATATCCTTCGAAAAGATCGGCTGGATTCAGTAATTTTAATTGATAGCAATAATTGATTTTTAGTGTTATCGAATTTTAAGACAGCTCAAACGCGCGTTTTTATTTTACACAATGTTAAAATGCAACAATCTATTGAGAAAGTCGGTTGAAAATGTTTGATTGCGATTCTGTATGGATGATTAATTCAACCACTTTAGCTAAGCAAACAATTCTCTGGAATTTAAATAGCACTTCAATTTCGATGGAGAATGTGATGGAAGTTAAGAATGAGGCGAAAGAAAAATAATGCATTTTAACATGTGTATTTTGTCAGAAAATTTCCTAATACCGTAGCTCTGTTATGTATGCATATGTTTAAAGAATTGAATTCTCCCACACGGCTAAAATCTCTTTCATATAATCTGTCACAGGATGCCATTTCATTAATTTGAAAAATAAATTATATATTAGTTTGAAAACATCTGACTGACAACACATGACTGTGAGTACATAGGAGCAACACATGACTTTCCCTACACAATGCAATCACTTTACTTCATTCACGGCGAAGTAATAGTGTACAGGACACACGGTACAATATTTTTACTTTCCCAATATACATATAGTATAATGTATGAAGAAAGTATTGCAACGGGGTCAAAAATTCGAATTCGAGTTTTCGACAGAAGAGCGCGTTTCAAGCATCCATAAACTCGAATTGAACGTTTTTGAGGTGATGCCTGTGTGTGTGTGTGCATGCATCCTGTGGAAGCGATATCTTTCGAAAGAATGGAGCGTTTTGAACGAAATTTGTTACAAATGTTACAAAAGGCGAGTTCTGGAAATTTGTTGATATCATACGCAATGGAATATACGAAAAAACCGAAATGCACGAATGAGGTTTTGAATAATTATTAAAAAATCTGAACCTTTGATAATGTTACATAAATTATCATTTCAGATGTAATATTTTATTAGAAAACGAATGACATAAACTTCAAAACGCTAGCGTAAACGTTTCTCAGAAAACTGCACTGTTTCTCTAATAAATTTATCAAAAATATTACATAAAATTTTGAAAAAGTATTAACTATCGTGAAATATGTTCACTTTTCATGCAATATTTAAGCGACAAATTTGTTAATATCATTCTGGTGGATCTAGTTCGTTTCACTCACGAGGGACGATATTTATGTAATAGCTTTGCACTTTTACGACCAGCAGTTTGCCAATAGTCTTAACGCTTGGCGATAAATTTGGTGAACTTGGTTTTATATCGCTGCAGATTAACGAAAATGTTGTCAAAATTGCAAAATTAAAGCAAAATCGAAGGAAATAACGTCAAATAGATGAATTAATTATTAAAATATTTTAATATGCGGACTATATTGCTTATTGCGGATGCTATCAATATTGATGATTGTCAAGTGAGAGTTGAACAAAAATTTATTACAAATGTTACAATCGGTAAATTTTGGAAGCCTATTGATTTTAAACGCAATCAAATGTTCGAAAGACCCCCAAATACTTTTGGAGAAATCATTAAAAAATCAGAACCTTCAATAATGATATGTAAATGATATTATCATATGTAATTTTTCGTTAAAAAACGAATGACACAAAGTTCATATTACTAGGATGAACCGTTCTCGAGATATTGCACATTTTTCAAATACGTTTTTTAAATAATCATATGTAATTAAACAAAATATTAACTATTGTGAAATCGGCTCACTTTTCATGTGTAGTATTATGCGATAAAATTTTTAACGTCATTCTCGTGGATCTAGTTCGTTCCATTCGCGAGAGAAGATACATTGGATAATAGCTTTGTATTTTAACGTCTAAAAATTCGCCACTAATCAACTGAGAAATGCTCTTCTCTCCGTTTGTCTGTAACGCTTGGCGATAAATTTGGTGAACTTGGCGTCTAATTCAGCGAAATATTGCTCTGTTTGAGAAAAATATCTTTAAAATTGCAAAAATGACCGTTACTTAACGAATATGACGCAAATTGATGATTTTATTATTAAAATATTTTAATATATGGATTATATTGCTTTTTGCGGATGCTATCAATATTGATAGTTGTCAATGTAGAGTTGCGCGAAATATAAGCAGTTTTAGATGTTGCCATCCGGAAACATGCCATATGTATAATTCAATGTTAAAATCACTTTTAAATGGATCTTACACATCATTTTTTAAACTGTGAAAGAAGTAGATCCATTGCATTATATGAGGAAAGTCATGTGCTGGCCACATCCTACACCAGTATATTGGATTTGGGCGCTTTTGGTAATTTATTAGTCTAAACAGGAGAACTTAATACTCACCTGCAAAATTTGCATCAAAATGCAATTGACATTTAATTAATATTCCGTAACATAAGTAACTATTGACGAATTCGTTTTCACCAAAATGCAAAACTATACAAAAACTCCCTTCTCACTTGAATGGAATGAACTAGATCGGCGAGAATGATGCTAAGAGATTTCTTATATCATATTGCATATCGCAAGTGAAACTATTGGATGAAGTTCTTGACGTTTTTACTTTATATACGTAGTATAGGAAAAATACTGTGGGGTCGAAAATTCGAATTCGATTTTTCGATGCAAGAGCACGTTTCAAGTATCCCTGAACTCGACCCGACCGTTTTTTAGGTGATGTTTGTGTGTATGTATTTATGCATGTTAGCATGTATGTATGTTAGTGCGTGTGTATGAACGTTAGTTTGTGTGTATGTATGCTAGTGTGTGTGCATGTATGTTAGCGCGTGTGTATGAATATTAGTTTGTGTGCATGTATGTTATTTTGTATGTATGTATGCTAGTGTATGTATGTTAGTGCGTGTGTATGAATGTTAGTTTGTGTGTATGTATGTTAATTTGTGTGTATGCATGTTAGTGTTGTTGTTGAGACCCAGACCGTCCGACCTACCAGAAAGGTCTAAGGTAACCGTTTGGACGGCCGGGAAGTGCCACCCAATTTGGACCGGAACCCAGTGGGGGAGGCATCCACAGGGACCGTACCTTCCTTTCCCTATCACCAACATCTCGGAAGGACTTACGGACCCACATGTTTAACGTGATCGTACTCCGCATGAACACGGCTGCAGTTGTGGCAGCGTGCAAATCCAGCGCGCAAACCACCGGGCTACCGCGCCCGAAATTTGCCAACAGCACGCGGTGTTCCCAGGTGGTCACCCACCCAAGTACTAACCGCGCCCGATGCTGCTTGACTTCGGTGATCTAACGAGAACCGGTGTTTTCAGCACGGTACGGCCGTTGGCTCATGCATGTTAGTGTGTGGGCATGTATGTTAGTGAGTGGGTATGAATGTTAGTTTGTGTGCATCTATATTAATTTGTGTGTATGCATGTTAGTGTGTGTGCATGTTTGTTAGTGCGTGTGTATGAATGTTAGTTTGTGTGCATGTATGTTAGTTTGTGTGCATGTATGTTAGTGCGTGTGTATGAATGCTAGTTTGTGTGCATGTATGTTAGTGCGTGTGTATGCATGTTAGTGTGTGTGTATGTATGTTAGTGTGTGTGTATGTATGTTAGTGTATGTGTATACATGTTAGTGTGTATATCCGTGAGCCTGTGGATGCCATATCTCATGAACGAATGCAGCGTTTCGAACGAAATTTTGTTCAAATAATACAATCAGTGAACACTGGAACCCTATTGATTTAAACGCAATAAAGTGCTCGGAACGATCCAAATTTTCGAATAAAATATTAGAAAAATCATTCAACAATCAGAATCTTCAATACTATTATGTTAATGATAATTTCTTATGTAATCTTTCAATAAAAAAACAAATAACGTAAACTTTAGAAAGGCAGCATGAATAGTTCTCTAGATAATGTACGTCTTTCAAATAAATTTACCAAAAAACACATGAAATAAAAATAAATATTATCTATTGTGAATTACGTTCCATTTTCATATGTAATATTACGAAAAATTAACATTATCATTTTGGATCTAGTTCGTTTCATTCACAGGAGAAGATACTTTGTGTTATAGTTTTGTATTTTAATGCTGAAATACGAAACACTTCGCGAAAAGTCATCCATTTAGTATATGCAATAAAAGCTCTCTCTCCGTCTCTCTGTAACGCTCAGAAATAAATTTGGAAAACTTGGTTACTAGTTTGTCAATTTTGTCAATCTGGGGCAAAATATCGCCATGTTGGAGATATTTGGTTACAGATTGATGAAAATATCTTCAAAATTGCAGAAGTGAACCAGTGAGTGAACTAGAAGCGACTCTAAATTAACGTAAATGACACGAAATGGATGAATCAATCATTAAAATATTTTAATATATGGGCTGTATTCCTTATTGCGGATGCTATCAATATTGATAGTTGTCAGGATAAAGTTGTGTAAAATATAAACTAATTGGGTACTTTGAAAAAGTTTCATATATTGTCACACGGAAAATCGCCAATTGTATTATATTTCAATGCCAATTGTATATTTCAACGCAAATTGTACACAAACGAACGAAGACTCTTTTTCTCTTCTCCAAACAACCGTCGGACAACCGGGCCAAACAGTTGAGTTGTTGAATACTGATACTCTCATGCTTTGAATGATGGTAATTAAAATGAAAATGAATTTCTGCATTATCAAAGTTTCAAAAATACCTTTGCTCCAATATAGGGTTCCAGAATGCTCAAAGCAATGCTAGTGTAAAAGTAACCCTAGAAGAGTTTATTATGTGGTGAGATCAACCTTACCAGCTCTAAAATCGTTGTTTGCAGTGTAATATTCAAAATTTTATGGGTTTGCAATTATTCATTCATATGATATCAAAATTTTAGGGTGTGTTGTCTTATTTTTTATGCATTAATGCAACAACAACGAAAAACATTTAATAAAAGTTTGATATAACATTAAAAAAAATTCAAAAGTACCTTTGGTCCAATATAAGGTTCTAGATTGCTCAAAGCAATGCTAGTGTACAAGCCATCCTAGAAGAGTTTATTAGGTGGGGAGATCACCCTTACCAGCTCTAAAATCGTTGTCTGTAGTGTAATATTAAAAATTTTAAGGATTTGCAATTATTCTTTCATATGATATCAAAAGTTTAGAGTGTGTTGTTTTATTTTTTATGTATTACTGCAACGACAACGAAAAACAATAACATTAAAAAAAATTCAAAAATACCTTTGCTCCAATATAAGGTTCTAGATTGGTCAAAGCAATGCTAGTGTAAAAGCAATTCTGGAAGAGTTTATTAAGTGGGGAGATCACCCTTACCAGCTCTAAAATCGTTGACTGTAGTGTAATATTCAAAATTTTAAGGATTTGCAATTATTCTTCTACATGATATCAAAATTTTAGGGTGTGTTGCTTTATTTTTTATGTATCACTGCAACGATAACGAAAAACAATAACATTAAAAAAAATTCAAAAATACCTTTGCTCCAATATAAGGTCTAGATTGTTCAAAGCAATGCTAGTGTAAAAGCAATTCTGGAAGAGTTTATTAAGTGGGGAGATCACCCTTACCAGCTCTAAAATCGTTGACTGTAGTACAATATTCAAAATTTTAAGGATTTACAATTATTCTTTCATATGATATCAAAATTTTAGGGTGTGTTGTTTTATTTTTTATGTATTACTGCAACGACAACGAAAAACAATAACATTAAAAAAAATTCAAATATACCTTTGCTCCAATATAGGATTGCAGAATGCTCAAAGCAATGCTAGTGTAAAAGCAATCCTAGAGGAGTTTATTAAGTGGGGAGATAGATCACCCTTACCAGCTCTAAAATCGTTGTTTGTAGTGTAATATTTAAAATTTATGGATTTGCAATTATTCTTTCATATAATATCAACACTTTAGGGTGTGTCATCTTATTTTTTATGTATTACTGCAACGACATCGAAAAGCATTTAATAAAAGTTTGATATAACACTTTGCTTTTATGATAGATTAATTGATAGTTTCTTAAGTGTGTTTCGTAATATAAGTAATGTACGCAGGTTTCTGGAAAAACTTTGACACATTTATTCCCAAATTTTTTTTAATATAATCTCTTAAGTTTAAGCTCCACTTAAATTTATATTGAAGTTTGCAAGAAATAAAATTAAGTCAGCTTTGTGACTAAATGCTAAATATATAATTTTTTGTAGAATTTCTTTTTAATAAAAATTTGCTGGCAGATAATTATTTGAATTTAGTTGGAGTATGTAGATATGCACATATTACAATATCATGTAAAGTTAAAAAATTCTGGGATAATTAGTTTTGATGTGAGATTGTAATTCGCGCAGGATTGAAAATGACAGTTTTGAGAAAACAGTCTCAAAATCAGGAAAGGTTGTTTGCCTTTTTTACTTATTGCTACACCAATTTTATTTTAAAACGTGCTCCAATTGGAATATATTGATAAATATTCATTTTTAATGTTCTTAATATTTACTCAATATAAACGTAGAAAATTAAAAAAAATAGTTTTTTACTTTAAATGGGGGTTTTAATGGAAGTTTGAATGGGGATTTTCTCCCGTGACAGAATTTATATTTAGAATAAAGTTATATTTTCACTAGCAAAGACCTATGCAATATTTTAAATATAAATTTCAGAAGTATATATTTGAATATTGTTCTATCCAATTTGTTTCTTATTATATAAAAATATGAATTCATTATACAAATAAAATTTTTATATTATAAATATAAAAATATATATTATATTATTATTTTTTAATTTATAAAATATTTTACGTAAGTTACAATATTTATTTTTTTATATGTTTTATCAAAAGATCCAAACATTTTCAACATTGTTCTATACCAAAAATGTAAACCAATAATTGCAAAATGCTCACTTATTTATACGACTTGGATTGTTTATTCTGCTGTATGGTCGTTTCCTAAATACTAAGACTTAAATGATTGAGACCTAAAATGTAAATTAAATTTCGATCGATTGTATGTATCCACACATACACTAAGCTACTCTGTCATACTCTGGGTTGAATCCGGTACTCAAGATCCAATGGTGAGATCGAAAATTGTTCTGTCACAGTGACTAATTTTATATATGAAATAATATTAATAAATCTTAAAATAGTATATTACAGTATTTCATATTTCTTTATTTTTTATTATTGTAATTTTCTACCTCAAAATCAATATTCGAAATCAAGGAGTTTTAAATTTTTTATATTTTCAATTAAATTTAAAATGGTTTTCACGAAAAAAATCTTGTAATAGATAAAAAAAAACATTGTATAAAAAATCCCTATTAGATTATCATATAACATACTTGGCTAATAAAAATCGTGCTATACAATATTTAATTTCTGTTTCTAGTGTACAATAAATTGCCTCTTATTCCAATTATGTAATTTGCTAAAATAATAATCGTAATATTGTCTTTGGTTGCTTATTTCGAAGTGTTGTTTATTTTTTGTTAAACGAAAACACATTTTCAAAAAAAGTAAAATAAATATTAATAAATTCATTTCGTACTAATAAATTGGCATACATTACTGAATTTAACTTAATTTTGTCAGAAAAAAAATGTTCTTCAGAGTAAATAATTCCACGTTTAAAGATATTAAAATTAGGATTAGCACTATCTATTAAAAAAAATAACACTTTAGAGAATACGTACTCAAATCAGTTTATAAATATATACATATATAGTTTTTACGATCCATCAGAAACACTGTACAACATTAAGAACAAATATTCATTTCTGTTAATGAGAAAACGCGGCTACTTACCGGTCTATGAAGACGTTTGGTAGTTTGAATTGTGAAATAGTAGAATGCAGACGATTTTCTCTCGCTCGAAAAGAGCTATGTCCCTCGAGTTTCTCCCGCGCTGATTTTAACCAATAGAATTCTAAGATTTCTGATGAAGGAGGAGCGTAAAGATTGGTTTTAAAATTATTTTAGTTTCAGAAAATGAAAGAGATTTTAAGGATTTTATGTTGAACATTATATTTTTAATTGGTGAAATTAAATCGAACATAAAAGCTTCCATTTACAGATTCTTTTCAATATTAATTTTTTTTAATCTTTGTGCTACTGTATATTTATTGTAAGATATTCAGCTAAACATGGTATTTTCTATTGGAAAAATTTAAGAAAAATGAAACAAAATTAGGAAGTATGTAGAATGATTTATGAAGATCATTTTACTTATTTAGAAATATATATATATATAATAATAACAGTTTGAAAATCCAATGATAGAATAGCTTTAATGCTTGGATTTTATTTGTTTTTCAATTATCGATTCCATTCCATTGATATTTGTGGATTATCTTTAGCTTGATGACTAGCAATTTGCATTTTTCCCCCCATTTGATTGATGATTTTCTATTTAATACTTTTTTTTATTATGCAGGCATTTTTTAAAGTTAGGATTTTTGAGTTGCAACTTCTCTCAATTCTATTATTGGATTTTCAAACTATTATTATATATATATATATATATATATATATATATATATATATATATATATATATATATATATATATATATATATATATATATATATATATATATATATATATATATATATATATATATATATATATATATATATATATATATATATATACATTAAAAATTTTATTTTATTAATCCAAAATATACATTTGTAATTTTTTACTAAAACTATTTTGCTACCGCAATCTCGAAAGACGTGATGTAATTAGAATTACATCAGTAATTTATTTTTTGTCTCGTGAAAATTACGGCCAAGAACATTTTCGAAGAATGAAAGAAACCCTTGAAATCATTTATTTCATTTTTTTTATAATTTCATCCTTATTTTAAATATTACGGAATGGTATGTCTAACTACAGATTTTGCCCACGTGTCGCGCGAGAGAAATGGATAGTTGTTTCTTGAACAACGAAACTCGCTATATTTAAAATCAAGAATATCAAAGCAACCCCTGCAAAGAGACTTTCTTTTGAAGGATTTACCCAAGACCCACTAGAAACTGCTGTGTGAAAATTTAGGTTGTTAGCTTAAGTGGTTGCGGAGATACTGAGGACAGTGTGTGAGTGACTGAGTCAGTGAATCAGCGAAGGCTTTGCCTTTTATATGTATATACGAGTAGTTGTACCAAAAATTCTACCAGTATGTATTTTGGAATTCTCGAAAAGAGTGTGGCATCTCACTGATATAGTAGCCTCATTTGTGTGCAGCATTTAGTAAGTCTAAAACTAATTAAAATTACAATGCTACAAGTTCTATGTTTCACCTAGGCAGTTTTTTAATTTATGTAATTTTATTTTATACTTATGAGCGGTGTCCACTTCCACGATAAGTACTTTCAATACCGTCCTAGTAGCTTAATTTGGAGAGTGTCGACAGGACATTACGATGGTTCGTAGTTCGAGCCCCTGATAGGAGAGCAAGGTTCTTTATAATGGCGCCTGAAAAAATTAACCCTGCGGATTAGTTCAATGACATCGTGGTGGGGGGGGGGGGAGGTCTAAAAGTGACTGTATTACGATTAGTTATGATGCAATGGACTGTGGGATTTTGAGCACCAAGATCATATCCGGAGGCCAACGACCAAGCAGGAAGCTGACCTGGAGGATAAAAATAGTATCAAGAGGCTAACCTGTGGTAAAAATTTCAAGAAGTGATCAATCAGATTGTCAAGTTTCACATCAATCTGACATTAGAAGGAGGAGAATGTGGAGTCCACTTCAACGATAAGAGCTTGCAATTCCATTCCCGTAGCTCAATTGGGAGAGAGTCGACTGACCACTACGAAGATCCGTGGTTCGTGCCCTGGCTGGGATAACGAGGTTTTTTTATAACTGTTATAAGCTTTAATGAAAATAAATTGTACCATTACATATTATTCTGTGTTTAAAACTTAATAGTAAAAGTTAATTACTAAAAATTTTTAAAACTCAATTTCTTTAAAATGCAGCACTGGATTCATATTAAGACCAATGGATATTTAAAATACATTTCCCATTGAAATATTGCACAGAATATCAATTTATTAAAAAGGCTTTAAATAGAAAAAAAAAGTTTACAAGATATAAATACTATTCAGTAATTCTTAATTAGTAATAAATGGATAATTAAAGCTCTATTTCTGTCAATGAAAGATACACTTTTTGTGTGCAGTTTTCTAAATTTAGAATACTCGTCATTAACATACCGTGTTCAACATGTCTTACATTCTCATCACTTTATTAGCATACTTCCACTTCCTGCATATGAAATGGCAACGCCCATGCGAGTGACATTTAAAATTGTAAGATTTGAAATGTTTCCCTCCTTTATGAAGTTCTGCTGAACAAAATGCTCCGTATATTAAAACAGCGGAAGTTTAATCTCTTTTATCAAAATGCGAATGTTTTAATGCTGATCCATAGCATTTTCTATATTTATGCAATAAATATATTTCGTTATAAAATTCATCATCAAATTATTTCAACATATATTCACATTATTAATTCATATTATTTCATTATCAAATATAGTTATTTTTTATTACTCAGGCCGCCTTGCTCACCCAAAGGGTATAGAGCCGGGAAAAACACAGAGAAGTAATACACCGCAAACTATACACAGAAAATAACACACAGAAAAACATAAATAGTGTAGAGAAGATATATAATTTATAATAGTGTATATATTTAGAGACAAATTATCATTATTTTGAAACAGCAACTTGAAGAAATATTGATCATGCAGATGATAATCAAAGGGCTTAAAGATGAAGCCAGAAAAAATATTTATATTAAATAAAAGGTGATTCAAGGAAGAATTACAGCTGCTGAAAAACAAAACAAAAAAGAAAATAACAAGAAAGATCAATCGTGCATAAAGCATTGATTATGAATTATTTTCCAACTGCAGTGCAATTTTATTTAAATATCTCTAAAATGCGATACATTCAGCGGTGATATTTTTAAAACCATCAAAATACTACTATTTATTATATTTGAAAACTTCATCAAAAATAAATGAACTTTATTTAAATATAAATCGCTAATATATTATATAAATCGCCTGGCTCTCTATATAAAAGCAGTTAATATTTCGTTCATAAACTTTTTTCCATTCCTTTTATTCAGCGGCGATATTTTTAAATTATCACAATGCTACAATAGTTTATTTTCCTTAAAAACTTTAGACCATGGAGGTAAAAATACTGTATAACTCCATGCTTAAATCTTCATCGAAAATGGCAATAGAATCGTCTGCTTCTCTATGTGAAATCAATGAATATTTCATTCATATCAGCTATATTCTAGACTACAGAGCTAAATAATTTTGCTGTAAAAAAATTCAGCAATTCTTATGCAACTCATCTTACAACTTAATGTTTTTACATTCTCCATACCTGAACATTAGGCTTCGTTGTAGAAATAATGAAAGTTTGATGATCATTTAAACTAAAAAATATTGTAGTTGCGTTGTCGCAGTATATAGATGCACAGAAAAAATAAAAAAATAAAGCGGTTTTAGGACGGATGAAACACTAAATATAAATTAAAAAGAATTTTAAAAATCACGATTTTGACATAAGATGGATGGCACTGATCATTTAAACTAAAATATATTGTTATTGCGCTGTTTCAGAATATAAATGCACAGAAATTAAGCAAAAATAAAGCAGTTTTAGGACGGATACAACACCAAATATAAATTAAAAAGAACTTTGAAAATCACCATTTTGACACAAGATGAATTCCATATTTTATTTTGAAGTGGATCAGGTGATCTCGTCATATGATATGGTGCAATTATTACTTTAAATTTTATTTAAAAAACTACCGAATATATTTTGCTGAAATTTTTTTATATTTTTTATGGGATACTTTGAATATTTCCTAAAACTTTCGAAGTAATTTGTGAATTTTAAATTCGCTTCAAAAAGCAAGAAAGATCAATGATGCTTAAACAAGAAAGATTTATGATGATTATTTTAAACAAGAAAGATCAATGATGCTTAAATCATTGATTATGAAACACTTTCCAACTTCAATGCAATTTTATTTAAACATGTCTAAAATGCAATACATTCCTCGGTAATATTTTAAAACTTATCACAATACTACATTAATTTATTATATTTGAAAACTTAAACCTTCATCGAAAAAAATGAACTTCATTCAAATGACGGCATTGAAATATAAATTGCCTGGTTTAAACATCTCTAAAATGTGATACATTCCTCGGTAATAATTTTAGAATTATCATAATACTACGATAATTTATTATATTTGAAAACTTCATCGAAAACAACTGAAATTCATTCAAATGACGTTATAGAAAAAATAACACGCCTGGCTCTCCCTATAAAAGCAGCATTTCATTCATAAACAATTTCCCATTCATGTCATTCATCACAATACTATAATAATTTATTTTATTTAAAAATTAAGACCATGGATCTACAAGTAATTAAACTCTAAGCGTAAAACTTCATCGAAAAAAATCGTCCTTCTCTTTGTAAAATCAATGAATATTTCATTCATATCAGCTATGCAGACTCCATGAATTAAATGATTTTGTGTTAAAGAAATACAGCAATTCTAATACAACTCATTCTACATATTTTGCAGTTTACATTTTACATAGGTGAAAAATAGGCTTCGTTGTAGAAATAATCAAATTTGGATGAGCATTTAAACTCAAATTTATTGTAATTGTGTTGTTTCAGTATGTAGATGCACAGAATTTAACCAAAAATAAAGTGGTTTTAGGAC
This sequence comes from Amaurobius ferox, assembly GCA_951213105.1. Taxonomy (NCBI): domain Eukaryota; kingdom Metazoa; phylum Arthropoda; class Arachnida; order Araneae; family Amaurobiidae; genus Amaurobius; species Amaurobius ferox. The sequence continues at coordinate 111,989,146 of OX578142.1, read as the reverse complement.
GGATACAACACTCAATATAATTAAAAAGAACTTTAAAAATCATGATTTTGAGACAAGATGGATGCCATACATCCTTTTGAAGTGGGTCACGTGATCTTTTCATATCATGGTCACGTGATCGGTTCATATAAGAGGTGTTATTATTATTTTAATTTTTATTTAAAAAACTACTGAATATATTTCGCTGAATTTTTTTTTATATATTTTATGGAACAATTTGAATATTACCTAAGATTTTCGAAGCAATTTGTGAATTTCAAATTCGCTTAAAAAATGTTTGAAAAATTAGGTCCCATAGTGCTCAATGTATTTCATTTTTTCAACCCGGGTTCAATCCAAAACTAATTGGGTGATATTATTCAGTTATATTCCCATAGGTCCTACAGAACGTCTGAACAACATACTAAAATTTCATTTTGATTAAGTCATTTTTACGGCAGTTATTGTGCTAACGGGCAGACAAACAGGCAGAATGAATGAACAAAGTCATAAACACTTTTCAACCTTGCTGTAAAGTGTTAATAAAAAGAGCAAATCGAACAGCTTTAAATTAAAAATTCTCTATTTTTTACAATGAGAAGTGGAATGCTTGAATTCATACGCTGCCATGGTAATCCTTCGTTGGATTGCTGTTGGCGAGAATTTTCCGTACGGCTAACCTACACCGGAAACTGGAATGTGTTTGTTGTAGGAGGAGAATTTGTTTCTGTTTCCTATTAACATTTTCCCGAGTATAGTCAAAGACTCAAAGTCAAAGAGTTGTTGAAAATAGATAAAACAAGAAAGATCAATCATGCATAAGCATTGATTATGAAACACTTTCCAACTGAAATGTAATTTCATTTAAAAATTTCTAAAATGTGATTCATTCAGTGGTAATATATTTTACATTATCACAGTACTACAGTAATTTATTATACTTAAATATTTAAAACTGTATCGAAATATAAATCATCTGATTCTTTATGCAAAATCAATGAATATTTCATTCATATAACTTGTATTCCAGACTCCAGAGCTAAATAATTTTGTGTGAAAAAAATTCAGCAATTCTTATGTAATTCATCTTACAATCGCTTGAGATATTTGCATTCTGCATATGTTAAAATTAGGCTTCCTTGAAGAAATAATAAAAGTTTAGGGATCATTTAAAATCACAACTATTGTAATTGCATAGGCACGGAATTTAGATACACAGATAATACACAGATAATATATATGTGTATGTGTATGTACTCAAAGTATTGGAATCGTGCCGAAGATCGGAACTCGAATTTTCAAAGTATCTACACGTTTTGGGACTTTTAGAACACGAAAAAACTACTTTTAGGAAGACGTTTGTGTGTGTAAGGGTGTATCTGTGTATGTTTCTGTGTGTCTGTGTGGATATTACATCCACTCTAATTGAAAAACTAATGGACCGAATTTCATACAATTTGGTAGGTGTGTTTTTTGTGGGAAATCCTGATGTTCATTAGATTATAGTACGATTCGTAATAAAAGAATCTGCCTTCTTTGCGAAATGGCCGCAGAAATTGCTTTTATCCACTCTAGCTAAAAACTAATGAACCAAATTTAACAAAATTTGGAGTATAATATTTCAATAACCTACAAGTGATTTATATACCAAATTTAACAAAATTTTGTATATAAATCATTTGTAGGTTATTCTACTACGATTCGGGAAAAAGGAACGTGCTATTTTTGCGAAATGGCCAGCAAAAATCGTTATATATAAAAATAAAAGACTACGTGTGCTCAATTATATCAATTAAATTCCTATATTATATGTGATTTTTGACAACAAAAAGAATAAGACTAACCCCATTACTCTAGGACTAGCCGTTCTTGAGATATTCTAGTTTTTTCGCGTTTTCGCTACGCCACCTTTGACAATAAGTCTAGCTATCAAATGAGAACCAAATTTAAGTTTAACGTGTAAATTCAATGTCATTTAAAATACTTATGTTGTGCAGATAAACTCAAATTATCATTGAATAAATAAAGAGAACGAATATGAGTCTGCAGAGAAAGACATGTGCTGTCCACATCAGAATTTTTAACAATATTACACCAATGATTTATAGAAGTGAACGGGGATTATTTTCAGGCCATTTCGAAAAAAATGTATGATCTATATTTAAAGATCCATCAAATTTTTGTCGAATAAAATGTTCAACAAATTTAAGCTGTGTACCAAATTTTAACTCTCTAGGACGTAGGAAAGTGCATTTAAAATGCCATCAATTAAATTTATCATGAAGAGTTATATAAAATTTAAAAAAAATGAAAAATTGTTATCTACCAAATTTGTTTTAAAATATGAAGCCACTCCCATATGCAAAACGTTTAAACAAATGGAGAGATATTTATTATATAATATCTCTCTCTTTTCTGTCTGGAAGATATCCCAAAGTCAGAATTTAATTGAATTTGTTTTTTTCCCTATATTAAATAATTTTTTTAATTAAAAAACTACTTAACATATTTTACTGAATTTTTTTTTATATATTCTATGGGATAATGTGAATATTTCCTAAAAATTTCGAAGCAATTCGTGAATTTTAAATTTACTTAAAAAATGTTTGAAAAATTAGGTCCCATGGGGTTCAATGTATTTCATTTTTTCAACCCGGGTTCAATAAAAAACTAATTGGGTGATATTATTTATTTATATTCCCATAGGTCCTACAGACCGTCTGAACAGCATACTAAAATTTCATTTTGATAAACTCATTTTTACGGCAGTTATCGTGCTAACGGACAGACAGACAGACAGACAGACAGACAGACAGACAGACAGACAGACAGACAGACAGACAGACAGACAGAATGAACAAAGTCATAAACACTTTTCAACTTTGTTGTAAAGTGTTAAAAAAGCGTTTTGGTTTGATACGATTTACGTTATAACTTCTGTGACTATGTCTGAAAAGCGTAAAGTCGGTGATGAGAATCGTGCATTTCAGGAGAAATGGGGGTGAGAGTTATTTATTCGTAGAGAACAAAGGCAAAGCAACATGTTTAATTTGCCAAGAAACTATTGTTCTAAAGGAGTACAATGTGAAGAGACATTACGATACAAAGTATGCTGGCAAATACAAGGAGTTGTCGGGACAAATGAGAAAGGATAAAATTAAAGATTTGCAACATAAATTTACAAACCAACAAAATATTTTCGAAAGAGTGATTGATGATTCGGAAATTGCAGTCAAGGCAAGTTTTGTTGTGTCGAAAATTTTAGTTAAAAAACGGAAACCGTACAAAGATGGAGAGTTGGTTAAAGAATGCTTGGAAGAAGTGGAAAATATAGCGTTTTCGGAGAAAAAAGGTATTATTTCGAAGATGTCTTATTCGTATGACGGTAGCAAGAAGATCAGAAGAAATGGCATTAGATATTGAAAAAACATTAAAAGATAAAAATTCTGAATTCACATGGTTTTCATTAGCCATGGATAAAAGCACAGATGTCACTGACACTGCACAACTGTCAATTTTTATTCGTAGCATTGACTGTAATTTAATTGTTACGGTGCAGTTACTGGCGTTACTTCCAATGAAAAAATATCTGATGTGGGCAACACATGACTTTCCTTATATAATGTAATGAATTTACTACTTTTACAGTAAAAAAATAGGTTTTTCTTATACTAGATACTAATATTCTTTCCAAGAAATTGAATTTTCGACAATTAGTCGTCATTTTCATTGATTTAGCGTCATTTTTATCCATTTGGCGAGATTTTCATTAATTTGGCAACATTTCAAAAAATTCGCCAAGTTGGCGACATTCCGCCAAATTCGTCGCCAAAATCTCGCCTAGCGTTATGCACTAAGAAAAAAGTTATTCTTACAGCAGATAAATGACTATTGGCGTTCAAATACAAAAGTATTATTCAAAGTATATTTTTTCATGAACGAGCTAGATCCACGAGAATGATGTCACTCAATTTATCGCATGGTATTACATATGAAAAGTGAACATGTTTCTCAATAGGAATTATTTTTTTATGTGACTTTTTCATAATTTTTTTGAAAAATGTACAATATCTCGAGAACGGTTCATGTTAGCGTTCTAAAATTTATGCCAATCGTTTTCTAATGAAAAATTACATAAGAAATGTCTATTTGCGTAACTTTATTAGCGGTTTTGATTTTTTGACGATTTTTTCAAAATTTCATTCGAAAATTTAGGGAGGTTCTGAAAATTTGATTACGTATAAAAACAATAGGCTTCCAGTGTTTATAGATTGTGATTTTTGCACCAAATTTGCTTCGAATCGGTCCATTCGTTCGTCAGTTATCGTCTCCACAGACTCACTGACACACACACACACACACACACACATACTTTCACACACACACACACACACACACACACACACACACACACACACACATACACACACACACACACACACACACACACACAGATATCACTTCAAAAATGTTTGATTCGTGATCAAGGATGCTTGAAACGTGCTCTCCCGTCGAAAACTCGAATTCGAATTTTCGACCCCGTCACAATACTTTCCTTATACATTATGTATATAAGGAAAGTGATGCGACAAAAGGAGCAGACATTTATCAAGAAGTTAAGAATGTCTTGGAAAAGTACAATTTGGACTTAAAAATGTTACATGGTATTTCAACCGATAGCGCTCCAGCTATGGTGGGAAAAAACCAAGGATTGGTAAATTATTTGGCAACAGATAGCAAGGCCGTGGGGAATGAAATCGTAGCATGCCATTGCCTTTTACACCAAGAGAACCTTTGTGCAAAAATTATTAAAATGAAACATGTAATGAAATCATTATTAAAGTAATAAACTTTATTCGTTTCAGAGGAGTCGCTCATCGTCAGTTCCGAGATTTCCCATCCCAGTTAGATTCTCAGTATGATGATGTCATTTATTTTACACAAGTTCGTTGGCTAAGTGCTGGAAAAATGCTGAAGCGAGTGTATGACTTGCGTGAGGAGATCATTACTTTTTTCAAAAGTCATGATCATAATCTGGTGGCAAACTTTGAAGACAAGGAATGTCTATGTGATTTATCTTTTATGGTTGATATGAGACAACATCTGAATGAGTTAAATACAAAGCTTCAGAGGAAAAATAATCTGATACACAACCTATTTTACTCAATCCATTCATTTGAATTTAAGTTAGCATTATGAAATTCACAACTCCAGTCTGGTCAATTGTTGAATTTTCCAACAATGAGTAATTTTATTGCAAGTTGTGAAGACGATCCCATCAACTTTATTAAATACACTTCACTAGTAGAAAATCTGCAAAATGAGTTCAGTCGTTGATTTCAAGATATCAGAAAACTTGAGAAATCTTTGGAAGTGTTTGCAATACCATTCGCGACAAATATTGAAACAGCGCCCGTTAATTTTCAGATGGAGCTTATCGAAATTCAGAGTAACTCCAAATTGAAAGCTAAATTTTCCGAAGTTTCTTTGCTAGAATTTTACAGAAATTCCTTACCTTGTGAAATGGAAAAATTGAAAATTCACTCTCAAAAAAAGGTTACATTATTCGGGAGCACCTACTTATGTGAACAACCATTTTCATTAATAAAACAAGTGAAATCAAAAGGTCGTTCTCGTCTAACTGATGAACACTTGGAGGGAAACCGACGGATCGCTGTATCCCAACATTGAACCAGACATTGAACGAATAATGAAAACCAAACAATGTCAAATTTCCCACTAGCTCTACAAAAAATAAAAGAATTTTGGCGATGTCTTTACGTTTTTGAAGCAAGTGAGTTGTTTTGTTCATTTCTGTATTTGTTTTCAATTTTCACTTTTAATTTTTTTTTTCGGTATTTACTAAAAATATATTGCTGGGTGGTGCCTCCCCCCACTTGCGGCCCGCCATTGCTTAGTCTATGTGAAATTGGCCCGTAGGTGCTAAAAGGTTGTGCACCCCTGAGTTAGAGGTTCATTTTATTTTAAAGAAGTGTAAGTAATCTAGGAAGGGGACATGTCCTGTAAAGAAATATATTAATTATTTGTTAAAGAATTGTAAATTTAAATTAACCTTACGTAAAATTTGTTTAATCCTCGAGCAGTTAGGAGTTCGAGGGAAATATATTCATCTAAGAAAAATGGCCATTTTTTAAGTAGTACTTTTTACATAATTTAGTTATAATGATTAAGGGAAGGGTATATTAATAAAATTACCAATAGAGGCTGCACACACTTTTGGCATAGTTATCATTTGTTTCATTTTCAAGAGTTCCATTGTGTGATTTGATCCAAGATAGCTATATAGTATTCTTAGATTTCAAAGATTTTTCTTTAATAATTTTAACATAATTTGGTTTATTGGAAATGGAATGGATGGAGTGTTAGAAAATGTGGAAATTGATGATAGGCTATCAGTATAGATATTGACCTTTATATTATGATTGCCCAATCAAAAGCAGAACATAAAGCAGTTAATTCTGATTGGAAAATTGTATTTCTGGCATTGAGTTTGTAGCAAAGAACTTCATCCAGGATATCATATTGAAAACCCTACATTTTCATCAATTTTTCATAAATTTTATAAATTCAATCATCTTCAATAGAACAATTTTGAAAGGATATGATGCGGTTAAAAGGAGGAATTTCAGAAATAGGACTATTAAAATCGAAACGAGACGGGGAAGGAAAATCCAAACTGGAGAAGATATCAATTATTTGCTTCTGAAACACATATTTTTTATGTAAAATATCAATAACTAAATGAATTGGGAGAATACCTAATAAAGAAAATAGAGAAAGTTATATATCAAGTTATTCGACTTAAAAGAAATAATCTTTGAAGAGCGAATTTTAAATACAAGTGTTTATGACTTCGTTCATTCTGTCTGTCTGTCTGTCCTTTCGCACGATAACTGCCGTAATAATGTCTTTATCAAAATGAAATTTTAATATGTTGTTGAGATGGTTTGTGGGACATATGGGAATGTAAATGAATAACATCACCTAATTAGTTTTGGATTGAACTCGGATTGAAAAAATGAAATACATTGTACTCTATGGGGCCCAATGTTTCAAGCATTTTTTAAGCGAAGTTAAAATTCACAAATTGCTTCGAAAGTTTTAAGAAATATTTAAATTTCCCCATAAAACATATAAGAAAGAATTCAGCAAAATATGTTCGGTAGTGTTTTAAATAAAAATTAAAATAATAATTATAACCCATATAATATGAAGAGATTGCATAACCCACTTCAACATAAAGTATGGCATCCATCTTTTGTCAAAATCGTGACTTTTAAAGTTTTTTAAATTTATATTTAGTGTTACCGCTTTATTTTTGATTTTTTTCTGTGCATCTATATTCTGCGCCAACGCAATTGCAATATTTTTGAGTTTAAATGATCATCAAACTTTGATTATTTCTACAACAAAGCCTTATTTTAATATGCTAAGTATGCAGAATGTAAATACATCAAGCTGTAAGATGAGATGTATAAGAATTGCTGAAGTATTTTAACGCAAAATTATTTAGCTCTGTAGTCTGGAATATAACTGATATGAATGAATCATTCATTGACTTTACATAAGAAGCAGACGATTTCCTAGTATTTCCTTTTTTGATGAAGTTTTAAACATGGAGTTAGAAAGTACTTTTATCTTCATGGTTTTAAGATTTTAAGTAAAATAAATTATCACAGTATTGTGATAATTTTAAAAATATCACCGCTGAATCAAAGGAATGGAATAAAAGTTTATAAATGAAATATTCACTGCTTTTATCTAGAGAGCCAGGCGATTTATATTTCGATGACGTCATTTGAATAAATTTCATTTTTTTCAATGAAGCTTTAAGTTTTCAAATATAATAAATTATTGTTGTATTGTGATAATTTTAAAAATATCACCGCTGAATGTATCGCATTTTAGAGATGTTTAAATAAAATTGCATTTCAGTTGAAAAGTGTTTCATAATCAATACTTTATGCATGATCCTTCTTGTTCTATTTGTTCTGATTTTAAGCTATAACCTCAAACCCTTGAACCATAAACTATAATTTTTTCAATTACAACTTGATACGAAATTTTGAAAAGAAAACCTTGTTTATACCTATTACCTGAAACTTTTCTAAAATTTAAGTAAAATCTGAGACATTTCTCTTGTAAGATAATATATACGAGGAGACCATGTTAATTTATTATCAATTATTAACCAACCTTTGAAATTTAAGATGATTTGAAAATTTTAAAGTTTTATTTTGTATTTTAAAGATAGGATTTCTTTTCAGTCGAGATTTGTTTTTACCAAATATAATAGTATTACATTTTTCTATTAAAATTTCTAATTTTAGGTGATACAAAGAACTTGATATCAAATTTTAAAGTAAATTAGTATTAATTTCTAAAGTTTTACGAATATTACCGTAGATGACCACCCCTAGATCATCGGCAAAAGCTTGAAGATATAGGAAACTATAGTATAGGTTATTGTTAATTAGCTCGAAGTATCATAGGTCATTGTTAAATAATAAAATTTCGTTAAAATATAAATTTCATAGAAAGGATGCGATAACTTAACCCTGCGGTGATCCCATAGAAATGGTTTTAGTTAGAGTTAGTCTGTCCTCAATATGAGAAACAGTTCTATTATTAAGATAAGAAAAAATAAAAATCTGGAGAAAAAGAGGTATATTTAATTAAAAAATATTAGAAAGAATATTTCAGTTTAGGTTGTCAAAAGCTATATATTTGTAGTGATCAAAGATATATATATATATATATATATATATATATATATATATATAGCTGTGTATCTATAGTAGTTAAAGAAACATGATTTAAATGGCTGAAGTTCTTTATAACACTAATTAGTTTATGAGATACATCATCACAGTTATGTAGTTCCCTAAAACCAAATTAATTTTTAAGAAGAATATTCTTGGTTTTGAGAAAAATATTAATGTATTAACAAAGATTTTTTCTAAATATTTTCCAAGAATAAGTAATAGACAAATTGGCCAGTAGGAGATACAAATTGATGGTTCTGGACCAGGTTTATGTAAAAAATAATTTTGACATTTCTAAGGCAGAGTGGGAAATAACCAAATGTAAAACAAAGGTTAAATATTTTTATAAAAATATTATAGTTAAATTTAAATAATCCTTTCCAGATGTTACAATCAATATCCAGGGGATATACCATGTTTAAATTTTTTATAAACAAATGTTACTTTTTTTCCTTGGAATTGCCGGATTTGTTTTTATATACTTTGATAACATTCATATCCTCTGGAGATGGAAAGTTCGTTATTGTGAATCAAATTTGGTAGATCGTTTTCTTGAAAGGATATTGATAAGTTGGATATTATTATTGCTTGTTTTTTTGTTGGAAGTTCAGAGATTGTAATTTTTGTGTTATACCCGAATTAATGAATTTTGGAATAAGTTTTTCAGATGCATTTCTACAGAAGGTGATAATTCTGAGGAGAGATAAATCTGTTTGATAAATCTGTTTGATTTGAGAGTGAAGAGATAAATCTGTTTGATGGCAACACCTTTGGAACAAAGACAGCAAGATAAATTATTTCTAAGTTCATACATCATTTTTATTTCGTCCTTTCCCTGCAACAAAACTGAAGCATATGATTCTGTAGGGTCCGAATCAGTAGAGGACTTGGAAGTTGGATAGAATAGAGTTCATAAAGACATTGGTTAGTTTTCGTGTCTCATCCAGTAGAGGGTTCATTTGTTTCTGTATTGATTTGTAATTATGATCTTCAGAGACTATTTTGGGAATATAATTCTTGGCTGTGGAAGTGACTAGGTTTGGAAGATAAGAAGAGACATCGTGGATAAGTTTCTTAGCTGCGTCTATTATATCTGCTTCAAAGGATATAAGTTAGGATGAAAATGTTCTTTGATACCTATATAATCATTGTCAGGATTTGATCCATTCCTCAAATCTACATTTTCTCGTATATCAATCTCAAAGTTATTGCAGACCTTTTACCATTATATCAAATTGCTTGTTAAGAAATGCATTTTGAACTTGTATGATTCTGACATTTTAAGAAGATATTTTTGGATCTTGTTAAGTTGCACATTTATAATAAAACTTCTATATGGATTAGAAGGCTCATTTTCCTGAGGGAAATCTTTCGAAAAGTTAGAACTGGCATCGTTATCTTGTTTAGCTATGTTTACATTAATCTTTGGTCTGTTTGAGAAGGATGAGATGATAGAAGATTATCATTTAGCAGAGATGTTATCAGGAGAGATGTTATCAGAAATGTGAGGATTATGGGTTCTTAAACTGTTATAATTTACTAGTTGAATCAGCTTTTTATTTTGTTCAGTATCTATGTTCACTGGTTTCACAATTTCGGCTAGAAAAAGATTTGACGGGGAAACAGTTGATGGTACAGCATGGAAGGTATTCAGAAAAGGTATTCATGGCGTCGCTTAAATATTGTAAGATGATTTCAAATAATTCGATTCTGTTGCAGAAAAATATGTCAAAAGCATTTATTAAATGGATTGTACAGAACTTTAACATTATTGGTAAATGAACAAAAATGAGTTGCCATTTTCAAAAATGTAATAAGCTATTCAATAATATAAATGAAAATGCATTAGCAATAATTTTGTAAGAAAGGAGAGATCATTAAATTTTTGCTATTATAAATAAACATAAAGTAATTTACAAAAAGAGATTAGGGCACCATGCATAATAAAAACACATCATAATTGAACAATCTCCATATTACTCGTATTAAAGCCCTGAATATACTATATTTTTTACAAAACCATGTCTCATTTTAATACATATTTAGACAATTTGAGTCAATATTTAAGCAAATGAAATAAAATAAAATTATCCTACTATTTGCTCTGTTCTGAAAAGCAACACATAGTACGAACTGAGAACTTATTCATTTTCTCTAAGCAACATAATATAAAGTTAAGATATAAAAATCAAAGTATAATTTAAAATAAATATTTACTGAAGACCAGATAATATATTAGAGATTAGAACACAGTTCACAGTTCATATTAGAGGTTATCTGATAAACACGAGATAAACACACTGATAAACACGATGAGGACACAGTTCATATTAGAGGTTATCTGATAAATTTTAAATATTTGGAAGTGAAAACCCAGACCACCCGACTCGCCTTAGGGCACGAGCAGCAATTTGAGTGGCCGGAAATATTTGGAAGTGAAAGATTTAAGTTAATATGAAAATGATAAGCCATATCAACACAACGGAGTGAATGCAGTTCTAAAAATCGTACAAAGTTGCCAAAATATCACGAACTCATCATCCGATTTTCACAAGAAAAGCACCAAAATAGACATCTTGAAAATGCCGAAAGATTGATGTATCACATACTAGAAAATATCTGCAGAATTACACCATGACATCACTAAAAATCTGAAGTGGGCAGCACATGACTTTCCTTATGTAATGCAATGAATTTACTTATTTCAAATGTATAAGATCCACGGCACAGTGCTTCTAACGTTAAATTGTATATTTGGGGCTTTCCCGGATGACAACATGTAAAACTATTTGGAAGTACTCAATTAACTTATCTTTCACGCAACTCTAAATTGACAATTATCAATATTGATAGAATTCACAATTAGTAATATAGTCCATATATTAAATTAGAGCATTTCTTTTATACTAAAAGATACCTCTTGTATGACGGATTTGCAAATTTGCCAAAATTTCGTCACCAAATTTCTCGCCAGGCGTTACGGACGGAGAAATGGGTTATTCTTATAGTAGATTCTTATATTCTTTCCAAGATGTTGAATTTTCTTCAATTAGTCGTCATTTTCAATGATTTAGCATCATTCTTATTAATTTGTCGACATTTTTGTCAATTTGGCAACTTTTAAAAAAAATTTGCCAAGTTGGCAGTATTCCGAAAAATTAGTTGCCAAAATTTCACCAAGCGTTACGGATAGAGAACTAATATAAGAGTATACAGATATAGTATAAAATATATAGTATCGATTCTTATAGTTGATGATTATTAGCGAATTGTTAGGAGTAAAAGAACTATTACCCAAAGTATTTTCTCTCTTGAATGCAACGAAGTAGATCCACGAAAATGATATTTACAAATGTATTGCTTAATATTACATATGAAAATAGAACATATTTCACAATTATTAATGCTTTTTTAAATTTTATGTGATTTTTTAATAAATTAATTTGAAAAATGTGCAATATTTTGAGAACAGTTTATGCTAGCGTAAAGTTTGTGTTAAATTTTTATAATTAAAAATTACATAAGAAATGATTATTTAAGTCATATTATTGAATGTTCTGATTTTTTGATGAATTTTTCAAAATTTCATTTGAAAATTTGGGTATCTTACGAACATTTGATTGCATTTAAAAACAACAGCCTTCCTGTGTTCATTGATTATAATTTTTGTACCAAACTTAGTTCGAACCACGCCATTCGTTTGTAAGATATTGTCTCCACAGACTCACGGTCACACACACACACACATAGACATCACCTCAAAAACGTTTGATTGGTGTTTAGGGATGCTTGAGACGCGCTCTCCCATTGAAAACTCGAATCCGAATTTTCAACCCCGTCACAATTTCGTACTTTATACATTATGCTATGTAGTAAGGAAAGTGAAAACATAGAAAATTAATTTCATAACAAAGTAGTCGATGAGATGAAAAGTTACCAAGTTTGTTTGGAATTAGACTTACAGTGCAGCCACCAGCATCAGTGGGCTGGTTAAGTGGTCACGCCGAATAAACAAAAAACTGTACTGAAAATAATATTTGCTACCTCATCGAATTTTCATCCGAGTTAAGTCAAATTTTCAGAGAACACTCATAATATTCAAACAATTATATATTACTAAACATGAAAATTTATTTTTTAAATTCATGAATTTAGAAAATAGCAAACAAAATAGCACTCGTCTAGATAAAATTCTGTAATATCGTTCATTTGCCAGGTTCGACTGTTAGTGGTTAGAGAAATTTTATAAGTTAACAAGAAAGATCAATCATGCTTAAAGCATTGATTATGAAACACTTTCATACTTCAATGCAATTTTATACAAACATCTCGAAAATGCAATACATTCCGCGGTAATATTTTAAAACTTATCGCAATACTACATTAAATTATTATATTTGAAAACTTAAACCTTCATCGAAAAAAATGAACTTCATTCAAATGACGGCATTGAAATATAAATTGCCTGGTTTAAACATCACTAAAATGTGATACATTCCTCGGTAATAATTTTGGAATTATCATAATACTACGATAATTTATTATATTTAACAACTTCATCGAAAACAACTGAAATTCATTCAAATGACGCCGTAGAAAAAATAACACGCCTGGCTCTCTCTATAAAAGCAGCATTTCATTCATAAATAACTTCCTATTCATGCCATTCATCACAATACTATAATAATTTATTTTATTTAAAATTTAAGACCATGGAGCTACAAATAATTAAACTCTATGCTTAAAACTCCATAGAAAAAAATCGTCCTTCTCTCTTTAAAATCAATGAATATTTCATTCATATCACCTATGCAGACTCCATGAACTAAATGATTTTGTGTTAAAGAAATACAGAAATACAGTAATACAACTCATTCTACATATTTTGCTGTTTATATTTTACATAGGCGAAAAATAGGCTTCGTTGTAGAAATAATCAAATTTAGATGAGCATTTAAACTCAAATATATTGTCATTGCGCTGTTTCAGTATGTAGATGCACAGAATTTAAGCAAAAATAAAGCGGTTTTAGGACGAATGCAACACTCAATATGAAATAAAAAGAACTTTAAATATCACGATTTTGAGACAAGATGGATGCCATATATCATCACGTGATCTTTTCACATCATGGTCACGAGATCGCTTCATATAAGAGGTGTTATTATTATTTTAATTTTTATTTTAACAACTACTAAATATATTTCGCTGAATTTTTTTTATATATTTTATGGAACAATTTGAATATTACCTAAAATTTTCGAAGCAATTTGTGAATTTTAAATCCGTTTAAAAAATGTTTGAAAAATTAGGTCCCATAGGGCTCAATGTATTTCATTTTTCAACCTGGGTTCAATCCAAAACTAATTGGTTGATATTATTCATTTATATTACCATAGGTCCTACAGACCGTCTGAACAACATACTAAAATTTCATTTTGGTTAAGTCATTTTTACGGCAGTTATCGTGCTAACGGACAGACAGACAGACAGAATGAACAAAGTCATAAACACTTTTCAACTTTGTTGTAAAGTGTTAAAAAAATATATAAAAACGATCAATCGATAGAACTAGATTTTATTTAGTTTATTGGCCACAAATTTATGTAGTTCTGAAGTTCTGCAAGCTAAAGTAAAAATTCAATATATATGTGTGAATGGAATGTGTTAAAACTTAAATTAAATTTAGGTCAGATTTTGAATTTCTTGTTCTATTGAAATCTAGTCTCCAAAGATTAGACTATGACTGTATTTCAAATATTTTCAGATTTTTACACATTGTTATGATTGTTGTAATGCACATCTTGACTTGTTAGTTCTCTGTTTTGAGATATATGAAGTTTATGAATTTAAAACTACATATTCATTTTTTTTATTTGGAAGTTTGAGCATAACAAAATCTCCACTTTATTAGCGTTAGAAATTCAGCTGGGAAAATATCTTATTGATTTCAAAACTTTACAGGCAGAGCGTGTATAAAATTTCATTCACCAATTTGGTTCTTATTCCATATGTGGATAACTTTTCTTTCTTGTTTATTGACAATATGGGAATATTTTATTTAGTGATTTTATTATAGCCACATTGTGCATATACAGGGTGTCCCAAAAACATTGACCTCGACTTTTATTCCTTAAATATTGATCTTAGACATATATAATAAATTACAAAGTTGCGTCAAAAAAGGTACATAATTTTATGAAATCGATTAAAATTTTCAAGGGAATTAAATTTTACGAAATACAAAATTTAAATTTTTATACGGTCGCCGTACAAAAACATTTCCAATGAGTGAAATGTGCTGCAAACACTAATAAGGTGATGTACAAAATTTCAGCATTTTATTATAAAAAGTCCCAGAGATATGAAAAGACAAAAATGCTGACTTAAATCACTTTTCGATGCATCGACATGGGTTCACAGAGGGGAAAAATTATGTCGGCAGATCGCGTTTCAGGGGTCATACACAAATTACGAAAGAAAACAATGATTACATAAATAAATAATAATTTTGCTATTTATTGGTACAAAAGTATCTACACTGTGTAGAAATAATAACTTTACGCAAAGATTACAAAGCTTGTTCAAAGTGTTTTCCATCCATGCCAAAGATCCATTAAAGATAAGAGGCAGATATTATTTGCCTATGATGCATTTCTACGTTGCGTCATTTGCACTCTTGCTGTAAGCATTTACATTTTAATTTGTGATTAATCCCTCACCAACTTTGTTTAAACATATATCTGGGACTTTTTATGATAAAATGCTGAAATTTTGTACAACACCTTATTAGAGTATGACGCACATTTTACTTATTGGAAATGTTTTTGTACGGGGGTCGTATAAAAATTTAAATTTTGTATTTCTTCAAATTTAATACCCTGAAAATTTTTATCGATTTCATAAAATTCTGTACATTTTTTTACGCAACGTAATTTATAATATATGTCTAAGATCACTATTTAAGGAATAAAAGCCGAAGTCAATATTTTTGGGACACTCTGTATTTATAACTTTTTACTGCTCTTATTCAGTATCCAGAAAATACGTAGGTAATATTTTCTTACCGAAATTGCCTGTCTCTGAGCAATATTGTATTTTAAAATGTACAAATTGTATTTTAAAATGTACTTTTCGCAAATTCACAAATTTGATTTCAAAGTTAGAATAGTGAGTGCGATCAATATACAAGTATATAAGGGTACTCATTGATAAAATAGTTTTCTATGTATTTGCTTGTATTTTTTCACACTATAGAGGGACCGGTCGTCCACTTTGTTACTCAAGTCCTCTGGACGAGTCGGACGGCCTGGGGTTTCCACACTATAGAGGGAGGGTACGGTCCCTGTGGATGCCTCCCCCACTGGGTTCCGGTCTAAATTGGGTGGCACTTCCCGACCGTCCAAACAGTTACCTTAAACCTTTCAGTTAGGTCGGACGGTCTGGGTCTCAACAACAACAACTTTTATAATAAAAGAAAATTGATTTTTTTGCGATTTTAAGAGTAGGGTGTCCCCCTTCACTTTTTGCTTACAGATACGACAGCGTCTATCTCAAACGAAGAACCTCTCAAAAGACAGGTATTTGACATACCCTATCCTAAACAGTTCGATCCCCCTTTGCAAGCATTGGCGTCCATGGACGCCAATACCTGTAAAGAGGGATCGAACTGTTTGAGATAGGGTATCAATAAGATACACCGTTTTGGTAGATCGGACGGTCTGGGTTTCAACAACAACACTATAGAGCCATATGAATGCCATTGCTTCATGAAGGCCACATAAAGTCTTGAGTTCTATTCAAATGTTTACATTATGGAAATTATCCATATTTCAAGTGTCAAATTTTGCGAATTTATCGAATTAGAATTTGTTTACGGTTAAAATTAGCAAGTAGAAGAAAAAATGTGCCGATACACACCTGTGGGTCTATTTGCACTAGAAAGAAAATAAGGATATTGTCCCAGTAGATTAGTGGATAAAGCGTTAACTGGTCACATAGAGATCGATAGTTCGAGTCATATGATTCTTTTAAATGTATTTAATTTTCAATAGTATGAGACAAGGAAACAGTAGAAAAAACAAGGATGATATCTAGAAATGTTATTGAATAAGTTAAGCGAGGAAAATAGATTCTTGCAATCCGTGCTAGAGTAAATGTCAAATAAGGTCTTTTAGGTCCTTCAGGAAATATAGCTGGAATAAATTATTTGAAAAAAATATTTTTTGAATTTTTTTGAATAAAAATCACTGCATAATTAATTCTTATAATAATTTAAAATATTTATTAATAAAAAAAATCCGCAATTTTAGTCTAGATAATTTGGATGTAAGAAATCCATACAACCGAGAGCTTACTTCCCTAGTTTGCACTTTGACAATAAGAGTGTGAAATTCCGTCGCAGTAGTTCAATGGTACAGCGTCGGCTAGCCAGATACGTGGGTTGATTCCCTGTTGGGGCAGCAAGATGCTTTACAATGGCGCCCAAACAAATTAACCCTGTAGGTTAGTGCAAAGATGTCAGAGGTCTAATCCCGGGGACCCTAGTACGACTAGCAAGGATTCAGTGGACTTGATTTAACGTTGGTCTATCGTCAATTAATATTTTAAGTACTTTGTTTGAAGAATTGTGGTTAATTTTAAATTGCACTTGAACAAAAAATTATTAAATTAGCTAGTATCAAGAATGACAAAGACACGGAAACTAACACTTTTAAAAATAAAGCTGCACCTTTTTTAAATGTTTTATTTCGTTTAACAATGTATGGTGCTTAGCGTCAAAAATCGTTACCTTAATTGAAAATTGGCCCAGTTAGGTTCTGCTCAGCCGAGTTTCACCCTTTTATGTTCCCAATGGGGGGGGGGGGGGGCTTCAGGAGTGTTCTGAGATTTTTTTTACCCTCCCTCATTTTGTCCACCCCGGAAGAAAGATCGAATTTCTGGCTTCTTTAGGTTCAGTCCAATGCTCGATACTACAAGCGTGTAAATATATAGCCTTCTAAGCTAAGGTCTGCTTGAGGGTCTGGAAAGACTTAAAATGTTTGTAATCTCCGTTTCGGGAAAGCGATTGAAAATCCGATGGTAGATACTTTCCTTCTTTCGACCCAGCCCGTCTGACTTACTCGAAGGTGTAAGGTATCTTGTAGGTGTAAGGTAAGATGAAAGTGTAAGGTATTTGGACGGCCGGGACAGTACCACCCAATTTAGACGGGAACACAGTGGAGGAGACATCTACAAGGACCGTACCCTCCTTCCCCTGGCACCAACCTCTCGGAACGGCTTAGATCCACATATTTAATGTGTCCACACTCTACACGAACACGGAGACAGCTTAGACAGAGCCAGTAATCGAACTCGGGTCTTCCAAGTGCAATCCCCGTGCTCTAACCACTGGGCTGTCCCGCCCCGATGGTCAATACTATAAATTTGCAAAGATTCAATTTTTTAGGTCAATAGGGGTTTTCTGGAGAGTCTAAAAAATTGTAAACCCCCCATTTTATCTATCCCCTGGGGGGTGTTAATCGAAAATCCGGCATCATTAGGTACTGTACCATAGTTGATACTAAGTGTACAAATATTTAGCATATTTGGTCAACGAACGGACTTCTGTAGGGTCTGGAATTTTTTTTTGAAACCCCGCTTTCATTATCCCGAGAGAAGAGGGGGGAGGGGGTAAATAAAAAATCCGGCTCCGTTGGATTCTGTACCACAGTCGATAATATAATCGGACAAAGATTCCACCTTCTATATCACTAGGGGGGAGCGCTACTGGAGAGTATGGAAAGACAAATACATGATAAACAATTATATATAGTGATGTATACTTAAATATAATGAATAGTAAAATAAATATACAAAATGCAGGTTTAAAAATAATTAACCATAAGAGCTTTATAAATGCACATTTTCCCTCTCCAAAGTTCTTTCTCAATACATATATATTTTCCCCCGGATATGTTCTTCTAGTAAGAAGTTTGGGAACAATTGGGTTTGGGCAAATAGGAATGTTCGTATATTTCCAAAACACTGTCTATTGAACTTTTTCAAAGAGGAACTTTAGAAAAAGTTCAGTAAGTCGTTTCTTAAATAAGTAATCAAATAAATTATCTTAGTTAATTTAATGCTTAACATGAATGTGTGAGGATTCTATCATTTATTATTATTTTATTCCAATTCTATTTTTTTCCTGATTTAAATTTATGTCCCAAACTTCTCAACTCCCCTTCTAAAGAATCGCATACTTATGATTGGCCAGATCTATAAAATGACAGACTCTTTGATTACGACGTCTGCTATTCTGCCAATCTGATCGTTTCTGATTCGCGTGTCTGATCGTTTGAGAAGTATTGTACGTTGGCATTTTCGCATACTATTCGCATACTTATGATTGGCCAGATCTATAAAATGACAGACTCTTTGATTACGACGTCTGCTATTCTGCCAATCTGATCGTTTCTGATTCGCGTGTCTGATCGTTTGAGAAGTATTGTACGTTGGCATTTCATATATTTTTCATCTTCAGTTCAGGTTGCAATTCAGTTTGGTTACGACTCAGCTTTGGAATACATGTGTAGATTAGTATGCCCAGGGTAGATCTTGTATTGCTTTAGCATTGTTTTAAATAGATTATATATAGATTTGTTTTATATGTTGTGTTACATTTATGCATGCTTTGGGTTTTCAGCGATATTAGCTGTGAATAAAGTAGTTTAAGGGTGAGCGTCAGTAAATCTTCTGTCCTATCCGCGCTTTGTTAACTTTCGCGGCACACATTTTTCGTCGAAATTCTGCTCAAACAGTTGCGAAATGTTTTCTGATAGATAAAATGCAATGCTTAGATTATATTAAAACTAAATTTAATACCCAATAAAACATAGAATATATTTTTTATTTTAATTCAAAATATTTTTTGTGCTGCCATCTGTTGTCGGAATTTAATTCATACCGATTATTTTTATTTTTTGATGAACATTTTTAAATATCTATTCGTTCTAATACAGTATTAAATACAACAACAGATCATATATACTAATGCCACAATCACGGAAAGGTAATTTCTCATTCTATAAATTTGATAAAGGAATCT
Organism: Amaurobius ferox; assembly: GCA_951213105.1. Lineage (NCBI taxonomy): Eukaryota > Metazoa > Arthropoda > Arachnida > Araneae > Amaurobiidae > Amaurobius > Amaurobius ferox. Next base: position 111,969,295 of record OX578142.1, on the reverse strand, counting down.
GAATGTACATCACTGAGGACTGCAGTTTTGTCTTCAAGTTCCTTTGTCTTCAAGTCCAAGTTTAATTACATTTCCGTGATTGTGGCATTATTATATATGATCTGTTATATTTAATAGCGTATTAGAAGGAATATACATTTTAAAATGTTCATTAAAAAATAAAAATAGTCGGTATGAATTAAATTACGACAACAGATGACAGCACCAAAAATATTTTGGATTAAAGTAAAAAATATATTCTATGTTTTATTGGGTATTAAATTTGGTTTTAATATAATCTAAGCATTGCATTTTATCTTTCAGAAAATATTTCGCAACTGTTTGAGCAGAATTTCGGCGAAAAATGTGTGCCGCGAAAGTTAACAAAGCGCGGATAGGGCAGAATATTTACTGACGCTCACCCTTAAGTGTCATGATTCTTTCATAGAATTTTAGTAGTTAGGTAATTTGGAGTTTAATTTAAATTAAAGTTAATTTAGAATTACAACACAAAAGTCACGATCTTGGGTAGAAAATATAAAAAGTTGGAACAAGTACTTTATTTTAGTACTCTACAAATGTACCTTAGTACTTTAGAGGTTAGATTAGCACTTTAGAACTTAGATTAGTACTTTATAAATGTACCTTATCTTAAAATGACAATTGGCTCCATTCCTAAATAAAAAAAAAACACCTAACCTTCAAATTTTTATGTTACAAGCTGAGAATAGGCATATTAAAGCTATTTGAATCATGGTAATTTATTCTAGGCTATCTGAACTTGATTATAACTGATTTGTAGGTACAAATGCCTTTCAGATACCTCCCAGACCTTATTTCCTGAAAATAAGTCAACGAAAATTCTGTATTTTAGATGTATTACACACCTGTTAAATTTTGTTAAATTTAAATATGAATCTGACAATTTTATAAAGCTGAATGTTAGATCAAACTAAAGCATTGAAGATTATAATAATGACAATCGAAAATAACTCTTTAAAATAATATACAACAAAAAAGCGTTAATTTCTTCTGAAAGTACGTACAATCTCTCCTGAAAATACGTGTATTTGCAATATTTAGCGATCGACTGTGCTCAGATTCGTTTTTTTTTTAAATATAGTTTTCTACCTCTACTCGCTGTCGCTCACTAACACCATTGTGATGGCAGAAGGGATTTTTATTTAGGATATTGTGCATTTTTGCGGGCCATTTCGCAGAAAAGGCACGTATTTTTCTCCGAATCATACCAAAATCTAATCAAAACCAGGGTAACCCACAAGTGACTTGCCAAATTTTATGAAATTTGGTCAATTAGCTTATGAGCTAGCGTGGATACACGCATTCAATAGCGAAGCGTGATAAAATAATTTGGGAAGATAGAAATAAAAAATAAAGAAAATGAAAAAAGAAGAAACAAATAAAAAAATCTGATGTGGGCAGCACATGACTTTCCTTATATAATGCAATGAATTTACTACTTATACAGTAAAAAAAAATAGATTATTTTTATAATAGTGATTTATATTCTTTTCAAGATATTGAATTTTCGTCAATGAGTCGTCATTTTCCATGCCGTCATCATCAATGAGTCGTCATTGATTTAGTGTCATTTTTAACCATTTGGCGAGTTAACAGCAACATTCGTTATTTAGCAACATTTAAAAAAGTCGCCAAGTTCGCGACATTCCACCAAATTCGTCGCCAAAATCTCGCCAAGCGTTATGGACGAAGAAATAAGTTATTCTTCAGAAGATAAATGACTATTGGAGTTCAAATACAAAAGTATTACTCAAAGTATCTTTTTCATGAATGGAACGAGCTAGATCCACGAGAATGATATTACGAAATTTATCGCATGGTATTACATATGAAAAGTGAACATGTTTCTCAATGGGAAATATTTTTTTGAATTTTATATGACTTTTTGATAATTTTTTTGAAAAATGTGCAATATGTCGAGAACGGTTCATGTTAGCGTTCTAAAATTTATGTCAATCGTTTTCTAATGAAAAATTACATAAAAAATATCTATTTGCATAACTTTATTAGCGGTTTTGATTTTTTGACGATTTTTTCAAAATTTCACTCGCAAATTTAGGGGGGTTCTGAACATTCGATTGCGTATAAAAACAATAGGCTTACAGTGTTTACGGATTGTGATTTTTGTACCAAATTTCGTTCGAATCGGTCCATTCGTTCGTCAGTTATCGTCTCCACACACACACACACACACACACACACACACACACACACACACACACATTACTTCAAAATGTTTGATTCGTGATCAGGGATGCTTGAAACGTGCTCTCCCGTCGAAATTCGAATTCGAATTTTCGACCCCGTCACAATACTTTCCTTATACATTATGTATATAAGGAGAGTAATAAAATATACAGTAAATTTCCGATAATCTTGCACGTTTGAGACTTCAATACCGGATTATCAAATTTGTCGGATTATCAGATGTCGAACTAAAATGGGGTACAGAATGGTAAAACTTAATTTAAAACAAAATAATGGACAATAAATTTGGTATTTTTTGCCCAGAACGTTATACAGACTAAATTACGCTGTACTTTACATGGGAAAACAGTTAGACTTCAATGAACACAAATCTCGATTAATCTATTACAGTAAATGTATCTCAGTACAGCCAAATGGATCCGAAAGCGACGTGCTGGACTATCGGGCGTTCCGAAATATTGGATGCCGGATAAACCGAAGTTTACTTTAACAACTGAATTACAATGAAAATAAACAAGAAATATCAATCATGCATAAAGCATTGATTATGAAACACTTTCCAACTTCCATGCAATTTCATTTAAACATCTCTAAAATATGATACATTCCTCGTTAATATTTTAAAAATTATCACACATTATCATTAATTTATTATATTTGAAAACTTAAACCTTCATCGAAAAAAATGAACTTCATTCAAAGGACGGCATTGAAATATAAATTGCCTGGTTTAAACATCCCTAAAATGTTATACATTCCACGGTAATAATTTTAGAATTATCATAATACTTCGATAATTTATTATATTTGAAAACTTAAACCTTCATCGGAAAAAATGAACTTCATTCAAATGACGCCATTGAAATGTAAATTGCCTGGTTGAAGCATCTCTAAAATGCGATACATTCCTCGGTAATGTTTTTAAAATTATCATAATACTACCTGTACAATAATTTATTATATTTGAAAACTTCATCGAAAACAACTGAAATTTATTCAAATGACGCCATCGAAATATAACACACCTGGCTCTCTTAACACACCTCTCTCTTAACACACCTGGCTCTCTTAACACACCTGGCTCTCTTTATAAAAGCAGCATTTCATGCATAAACATTTTCCCATTCATTTCATACATCACGATACTATAACAATTTATTTTATTTAAAAACTTAAGACCATGAAGGTACAAGTAATAAAACTCTACGCTTAAAACTTCATCGAAAAAATCGTTCTTCTCTCTGTAAAATCAATGAATATTTCATTCATACCAGCTATGCAGACTCCATGAGCTAAATACTTTTGCGTTAAAGAAATACAGCTATTCTTATACAACTCATCCTACATATTTTGCTGTTTACTATTTACATAAATGAAAAATAGGCTTCGTTGTAGAAATAATCAAATTTGGATGATCATTTAAATTCAAATATATTGTTAAAAAGAACTTTAAAAATCACGATTTTGACACAAGATGGATGCCATATTTTATTTTGCAGTGGGTCACGTGATCTCTTCATATAGTAGTCACGTGATCGCTTCATGTAAGAGGTGTAATTATTATTTTAATTTTATTTAAAAAAACTACTGAATATATTTTGCTGACATTTTTTTTTATATATTTTATGGGATAATTTGAATATTTCCTAAAATTAACGAAGCAATTTGTGAATTTTAAATTCGCTTAAAATATCTTTGAAAAATTAGGCCCCATAGGGTTTAATGTATTTTATTTTTTTACCCGGGTTCAATCCAAAACTAATTGGGTGATATTATTCATTTATATTCCCATGGGTCTCACAGACTGTCTGAACAACATACTAAAATTTCATTTTGATTAAGTCATTTTTACGGCAGTTATCTTGCTAACAGACAGACAGACAGACAGAATGAACAAAGTCATAAACAATTTTCAACTTTCTTGTAAAGTGTTTATGACTGTTGATGTTAATAAATGGCATTTTGCAATTTTATTACAGCAGAACCCCAATTTTGAGTTTGTCTATGGAGTCTATATTTTCGTGAATCTGGGGTGACATATTGCCAAATTGGGGATATTTCGCTAAATTAGTCGCCGAGATCGCCAAATGTATCGCCAAACTTTACACACAGATGGAGAGAAGAGCTTTTCTAATGTATTGGCAATTGGCAAATTGTTGGCCGTAAAAATTGCACTAGTATATTCTCTCGTGAATGAAATGAGCTAGATCCACGAGATTAATGTTAACAAATTTGTCGCATAATATTGCATGAAAACTGAATATATTTCATGATATTAATACTTTCTTTAATTTTTTGCAATATTTTTGATGAATTTATTAGAAAAAACGTGCAATATCTGGGGAATGAACCAGTCTGTGCCATTCGTTTTCTAATAAAACATTAGATAAGAAATGGTCCTTTAAGTAACATTATTAAAAGTTCTGATTTTTTAAAACATTTTTTCGAAAATTTGGGTGTCTGCCGAATCTTCGATTGCGTTTAAACTCACTAGGCTTACAGTACTCACCGACTCTAATATTTGTACCAAATTTCGTTTAAAACGCTCAATTTGTGCGTGAGATATCGCAGACTCACATCTCAAACATCACCTCAAAAACCTTCGATTCGAGTTCGGGTATGCTTAAAACGTGCCCATCCGTCAAAAACTCGAATTTGAATTTTCAACCCCGTTACAACACTCTCCCTATGCATTATAATACTATGTATATGTATAGGGAAATTATAAATATAAACATTGTCTGATCTGAATGTATTTATAGATTTTTATGAATAAAAATAACGCCGAAACATTTTAGATTTACTTTCGAAAAACTTTTTTAGAAAAACTTTCGCATTTTTACCGCCAAAAAGTGATCACAGCTCAAATATTAGCAATTTCAGTTTCTGCCAAAATTTTAGATGAGTGGGGAGGGACGGGAATTTGTGTTATTATGTGACATTTTTACAGAAAAATAAAAAAAAAAGACGCTTAAATGCCTTTAAAATGGAGAAATATTTAATTTTCAAACATGATAAAAATGTGTCAAATGCAAATCCAAACAAGAAAGATCAATCAAACATAAAGCATTGATTATGAAATACTTTCCAACTGCAATGCCATTTTATTTAAACATCCTTAAAATGCGATACATTCAGCGGTAATATTTTTAAAATTATCATAATATTACAATAATTTATGGTATTTGAAAATTTCATCGAAAGCAAATGAACTTTATTCAAATAACGTCATATCAATAACGTCATCAATATAAATCGCCTGGCTTATGTAAAAGAAGTGAATATTTCATTCATAAACTTTTTCCATTGCTTTCATTCAGCGGCGATATTTTTAAAATTATCACAATACTACAGTAATTTATTTTACTTAAAAACTTAAAACCATGGAGATAAAAGTACTTTCTAACTCCATGCTTAAAACTTCATCGAAAAAGGCAATAATATAGTATCGTTTGCTTCTCTATGTAAAATCAATTAATGTTTCATTCATATCAGCTATATTGCAGACTCCAGAGCTAAATAATTTTGAGTTAAAGAAATTCAGCAATTCTTATACAAATCATCTTACAGTTTGACGTGTTTGCATTCTCCATAAGTGAAAATTAGGCTTTGTTGTAGAAATAATCAAAGTTTGATGATCATTTAAACTCAAAAATATTTTAATTCCGTTGGTATATATATATATATAATAATATATATATATAATAATATATAATATATATATATATATATATACAGTATTGTGGCAATTAATTGAGAAATGTCATTTTTTTCGTTTTATCACACATAAGCTTAGGAATAAGCACTCCAAATTAGCTCTGAGTTCAAATTGCAGTTATTATCAAAGTAGCAGGTGTTCGTATGCACCTGGTAAGTAGCAGGTGTTCAAATTCCTCCGCCAGGTGGCAGGTGTTCCGCAGTGGTAGTTTCTCAGTTATTGCGGGGTTCATTAGCGTCATGGATATCAGCGCGGAAACACGTGCTAAAGTGATTGCGCTTAGAGAACACACTTCTAAGACGTTCGATAAAATAGGTAAAATATGTGGAGTGAGTACAGCAAGCGTCGGGAGGATCTGGGAGCGGTTTCAGGAAACAGGAAATGCTGGAACCAACCGCTCTGGAAGATGCGGCCGAAAAAGATCAACTTCGACTCGTGACGACAAAACTTTACATCGAATGAGTGTTAAAAATCCTCGATTAACCAGTTTTGACCTGTCTAAGTCCATGGTGGCAGCTGGTGTTGATATTGCACCTTCAACAGTGCGATACAGGCTGTTAGAACGCGGACGGAGAGCACGTCGACCGTACAAGAAGCAGCTTCTGACGCTTCGCATGAAGAAAAAAAGGTTGGAATGGGCACGGAAATACTAAACATGGACTGAGAAGGACTGGGAGAAAGTTCTCTTTTCTGACGAAACACATTTTGTGGTTCAGGGATTTAGATCTATGTTCGTGAGAAGGAGCCAAGGAGAACCTCTCAATCAGCACCACATCAATCAAGCACCCAAGCATCCGCCCAAAAAGATGTTTTGGGGCCAGAATCTCTTGTTCCCGAAGAGGGAATGATGAACAGTGCCAGTTACGAAGTCATATTGACCCGAAAAGTGCTTCCAACCATGGCTAAACTGTGGCCGACCGGAGACTGTGGAGACCGGATTTCCAACAAGACAGCTCGCCATGTCACACTTCGAAGCGAATCAAAAATTTCTGCTCAAAAAAAATATTACCGTACTGGATTGGCCCGGGAATTCACCAGACTTGAATCCCATAGGAAATTTGTGGGCTATTGTCAATAAACGGCTTCACAAATTTGACTGTACGACGATGGACAAGCTAATTTCGGCCGTTATTGACATATGGTTCAGAGACGTTGAAATTAAAACTACATGTGCTAGTCTAGTACATTCCATGCCGAAACGTGTCTGTGATGTTATAAAGTCTCGGGGAGGTCATATCACTTATTAGTTTTAAATGTATCCATAGAAAACTTGAATAAAACTGAATTTTATAAAAAAAAACTGCATTTCTCAATTAATTGCCACAATACTGTATATATATATATATACTTCTGTGCATCTATTTTCTGTGCATCTATAGATGAACAGAAAAATAAATAAATAAAGCGGTTATGGGACGGATGCAACACTAAATATAAATTAAAAAGAACTTTAAAAATCACGATTTTGACACAAGATGGATACCATATTTTATTTTGAAGTGGGTCACGTGATCTCTGCATATAATATGGGTGCAATTATTATTTTAATTTTTATTTAAAAACTGTCGAACATATTTTGCTGAAATTTTTTATGTATTTTAAGGGATAATTTAAATATTTCCTAAAATTTTCGAAACAATTTGTGAATTTTAAATTTGCTAAAAAAATGTTTGAAAAATTAGGTCCCATAGGGTTCAATATATTTCATTTTTTCAATTCGGGTTCAATCCAAAACTAATTGGGTGATATTATTTATGTTCCCATATGTCTCACAGACCGTCTCAACAACATACTAAAATTTCATTTTGATAAAGACATTTTTACGGCAGTTATCGTGCGAACGGACAGACAGACAAAAGGAACAAAGTCATAAACACTTTCCAACTATAATGTAAAGTGTTAAAAAGGATATGTCAAAGAGTTCGAAGAAGCACCAGATCTGAAAAATTCGCTATAAAAATGATAATATAGAAGCCCAATTCTTTCCTTGTAGCTGAGAAGATAGGCATATTAAAGAACTGTAGGTAGGTAGGGTAAAAATAGTGCGCATTTTCTTTGGGTTCCATTTTCAATGGAATTTCATCAGACAAGGGTAGACAAAGAGATATCCTGAAAATCCCTACGGACACATAGAGAAAAGAAGAAAGCTTTGAGCTTTGCGGCAGACGGAGCAAAAATACTTTATCTATTTACACAAAAGTATCTTATGCATTTATTTCGGATAATATATAGAATTAAAATAAAAGTTACTGGATCGTAAATTATTTGGGTAGCACTGTCTTCCCTGACGCTTCTCCCGCCACTGCATGCATTGCACACACAGACATACCTCTCGTTAATAAAATAGTTTTTTCGTGTAGATTTCCCCAAAAGTGTAGATCCGTGGGAAACTCGACACGATACGATTCCAATATTTTCCCTATATCATGTATTGTAGGGAAAGTGAAAAAATCCCTGCTTTTCTACAAATAACTAGAAATAAACCACAAAACTTAAATTTTATAAAAGTGGAGTTCAAATTTAGCAAATAATTTTAAACTGTCTTAAAGAGGTCGAAAGTGGTCAAGGTTCGTAAAATAATAATACTAAAATAATAATGTTCGTAAAATAATAATTGAAAAGTGATCGCGTGAGAATTTCTTCATTCCATTTTCCACGTAGCATAAAAACTCAATATTTAAAAAAAAATTTTAAAGAAATTTACGGGATTTTATAAAGTTTTGGCTTTAATTGTGACGTTAGATATCATAGTGTTTAACTTTTGTTTTTAACCGATTTCCAAAATCCATCTAGATACTTTCAGATATAACTTCAACTTCCTTAATTTTTGTTATGTGGTGCTGCCATCTATGATAATATGTACGAAAGAAAATATCTTATGCGACTCAAAATCGGTATTGATTTATTACGGTGATACAAGTGAGAATTTCCTGATAATTTATAAATCAAACTATTATAAATAAGATGTAATTTTTAGTGAATTACGTTGAAGTAATAACAAAATTACATAGGTAAAAGATACTGTAGATTATGTATATGTCACAACTATTTTTATTACACATATTCATTGGTTTTTGCAAAAAAATAAACAATGCTATATTCCTGGATCATTTTTGTAGTGCTATTTTGGGTCCCTATATTTTTAGCCATTCAAATGATTTTTCTTCTGAGCAAGTGGAAATCGTCAGGTTCAGAAAAACTCAAAATAACTTTTATGTTAGAAACAGCAGACAGCATTTTGTCTGGACAATATTGTTTTAGCAAAACGAATGGCACCCACTTCTGGACGAGTAACACCTAACATCAACCGTTTTTAAGATATAGCACATTTTTAGACAAATTTATCAAAAAAGTTACATAAAATTAAAATACGTAGCAAGTACGTTGACACTAGCGATAAATTTGGTGAAATATCGTCAACGGGACGACTTTTTCCAAATGTTGTCAAATTGACAAAAATGTCACCGAATTGGCTAAAATGAGGCTTAATTAACAAAATTGACCATAAAACTGATGAAAATTCAATATTTTCTAATTATTTCGTTTAATATATGGACTATATTGCTTAGCATATGATATCAATATTTCTATTTGTCCAGTTAGATTTGCGCAAAATATAAGTACATTCGAAATAGTTTTATACATTGTCATCTAGATCCCCCGATGTTAGTGAGCAATTCATCGTTAAAAACATTGTGCCGTGAATTTTGTAGTTAAATTTTTTGCTGTGAAATAAGTAAATTCATTGCATTATGTTTGGAAAGTCATGCACTGCCCACATCAGATAATTTATCATTATTGAAAGCTCTGCTTTTAAAAAGATGTTTCCTTTCATTCGAAAATTGGGGGATTTTCTGAACATTTGATTGCGTTTAAAATTAATAAGGTTCCAGTGTTCATTAAGTGTAATAATCATACCAAATTATTTTCGAAACGTTTCATTTGTTCGCGAAATATTGCGTCCACAGACTCATAGAAGCACTCGCTAGCAAACATACATTCTACTATGGATCTTGTACGCCATTAGTTTGCTGAAAAACATGTAAAGTCATTACATTATGTAGGCATGGGCGCCCATATGGCATGGCTAGGGGGCACTTGCCTCCTGAACGTTCAAGGTCACAAAGGCGGACATCAAGCTAGTCGATGTTGTATGCAGTAGCGCAGCGTGAGATTTTTGGCTGGGGAGGCTGAAAATTTGGCAAAAAATTTGGTATTGCAAGTGAAATTTATATTAGAATTCGTATTTTCATAAGTTTTATTTCAATAAGTTTTATTTATTGGTGAATAAAATAAAATAATTTTAAATAAAAATGCAAAGAGTGGATGAAATGCACGTGATTTTAAAATGTTACCTGTGTAAGATGAATATATTCAAGATATAACATTTTAAATGCTTTGTTATTTCTAAAATAGATCAACTTTTATAATCATTTTATTAAATATGAAGTCATGGTCGTCCATAGGGGAGGTAAAAGGGGATCACATTCCCCCTTGGACAGTCAATATAACAAAGGTGAGCATCAAGCCAGTCGATGTTGTACATCATGTGCTTGAGTTGCTCGCCCCCCTTCCCCCTCCCCCCGGAAAACGTTTTACAGGCGCCTATGAAGTAGAAATATATTGAAATATTATTAGCAAGTCATAGAAAAAATAATATATCAGCTTTGTAAATATAAACAACTAGAATTAACGAAATAAAGCAATTCAAAGGAGTGCACTATAAATAGGTGAGAACACTGTAGTCAACAGTATTCTTAAACAATTGTGTGTATTAATTATTTACAAAAACTATACTTAGAAAACTTTAAATATCTTAACCACAATATGCTAAAAATCCGCTAGAAAATTATCAATGGCTTTTGTTTAACTGAGATTCTCATGTAACATGATTTTTAAAGAGAAATCAGATTTACTCTTTCTAAAACTCCCAAATACGCAAATGGATGCTTCGTCATATTGTTGCTGTGATTAAGTCTACTTCACAAACTACTTAAGTTTAATGGTAGCAGTGGCGTAGCGTCCATTAAGGCTTAGAAGCTGAGCTTCCCCTGTTTAAAATCTAATTTAAAGATACTTTTATTTATTACATTTTTTAAAATAACTTTGCGAATATATACGTCATTTTTTAGAAAACTATTACTCCCTTACATAAAATGAGACGTTTCACGCTATTTTTCCAATTAAAACGCATATCTAGAAGCTGAAATCATCTAGCCTTGACGGACGGTGCATTGAAAAAAGTATGGTATTAGGACCGCCCACCTGTTAAACTCCGCAATGATTGATAAGCTAGAACTATAAGCTAGCTTCCAGAAAGGTGTGGCTATTTCTTCCCCCATTTTCAACTCTTTCTAAACAGAGTAAATTAAGACAATGATTGATATGGGACGTGACGTTTCATGAATGAAAATTTCTTGGGCAAGACTAATGGATCCGCCATTTTGGGTCAAACATTTTTCTGTTTATTAATCTTCGCAGATAAAAGTCATATGTGCCTGGTCATTTGAAAAAAAAAAAAAAAGTCATATGTAATACTAAAAAATGTGAGGCATTTTCCACGGATAACATGACATTCACCTAAATTTAAACAATATCAAGACGAAGAAATACACTAATAATGACTATTAAACTTAATGTGAAGTAGACTCAGTCACAGCAACAATATGGCGAAGCATCCGTTTGTCTATTCACAGTCATTTGTCTATTTAAACAATGTTAATAAACATAAAAATAAAAATACATTAAAACAAGTAATTAAAGAATTAAAATGCTGCTTTTTGTGATTTTATGGATGTTCTTTTTTATCGTTTATTTATATTTTAATAATTGTTACTACAGTTGAATTAAAAATTATTATTATTATTATTATTTAATTTGCACTTTACATTAGAGCTGATAATATTTTAACGGAAATAGTTCGCTCTACTAAATTTCTACTATGAGTTCTAAAAAATCATATATATATATTGCTCTCTATATATAATGATATATAGAGCAATATATATATGATGTCAGCAATATATGCAAGAGTACAGACATGGTTGCTCTATATATATTTTGCTATATCATATGTATATTGCTCTAGCGTTAGATCGAGAAAGCAATATATATATGAAATAAAATGTTTTATAATAAAACCGGTTCTTATGCGTCATAACGTAGCATTTTAATAATGATTCTTTTCAAATTTTAAAATATTATTGTGTTGTAAAATTTTATACTTCAAATAAGGGTACACGGGAAAAGTATATTTTTTTAATAAGAATTTTCAGAACATGCTGAATATAATTTGTGAAATAGGTATGGAACGCATTCAACAACAAATGATAAAATCGACAAACGTTTAGGTAAACAATACTGTCATTGAGAATTTGGAGAGATATATATTTTATTTGATACTGTGTGAATAGAATACCTAATACTGCATGAAAATTTATAAAATCCATTAGCCTTGCTCAAGAAATTTTCTTTCGTGAAACGTAACGTTCCATATCCAATCATTGTCTTAAGTTACGCTGTTTATAGAAGGTTGAAAATGGGGGAAGAAGTAGCCACACCTTTCTGGAAGTTAGCTCATAATTCTAGCTTATCAGTTAGGGCGGAGTTTAACAGGTGGGCGGTCATGCTTCTTTCACCATGCTTCTTTCAATGCACAGTAAAGGCTAGATGATTTCAGTTTCTAGATATGCGTTTTAATGGAAAAAATACTGTTGTTGTTGTTGAGACCCAGACCGTCCGACCTACCAGAAAGGTGTAAGGTAACTGTATGGACGGCCGGGAAGTGCCACCCAATTTAGACCGGAACCCAGTGGGGGAGGCATCCACAGGGACCGTACCCTCCTTCCCCTACCACCAACCTCTCGGAAGGACTTACGGACCCACATGTTTAACGTTTCCGCATGAACACGGCGGCATTTTGTGGTAGCGTGCAAATCTAGCGCGCAAACCACGGGGATACCGCACCCGAGATGGCCAACAGCACGCGGTGTTCCGAGGTGGTCACCCACCAAGGAACCGCGCCCGATGCTGCTTGACTTCGGTGATCTAACGAGAACCGGTGTTTTCAGCACGGTACGGCCGTTGGCCCGGAAAAAATACTGTGAAGCATCTCATTTTATATAAGTAAAGAGTTTTCTAAAAAAAAAAAAGACATATATATTTGCATTATTTTTAAAAAATGTAATAAATAAAAGTATCTTTAATTTAGACTTTAAACAGGGGAGGCTCAGCTTCTAAGCCTCAATGGACGATACGCCACAGGTTGTATGTCTTATCATTGAGTTTGCCCACTCCTTCTGGAAAAAGTTCTATGGGTGCCCATGTGTTGTTGTTGAGACCCAGACCGTCCGACCTACCAGAAAGGTGTAAGGTAACTGTTTGGACGGCCGGGAAGTGCCACCCAATGTAGACCGGAACCCAGTGGGGGAGGCATCCACAGGGACCGTACTCTCCTTCCCCTACCACCAACCTCTCGGAAGGACTGACGGACCCACATGTTTAACGCGATCGTACTCCGCATGAACACGGCGGCAGCTGTGGCAGCGTGCAAACCACCGGGCTACCGCGCCCGAAATGTGCTAACAGCACGCGGTGTTCCCTGCTGGTCACCCACCCAAGTACTAATCGCGCCCGATGCTGCTTGACTTCGGCGATTTAACGAGAACCGGTGTTTTCAGCACGGTAGGGCCGTTGGCCACGCGTGCCCATGTGTGTAGAGAAAGTAATATGCTGCATACATCAAAAATTTTTAAACCTTGAAGAACAAACCGTGAGCGATCCTTCTTTAGTAAGGCTCCTAAGCTGAAATTTAATTTGCTTATGTGAAAGCTCCAGGCCGTCCGGCTCGTCCAAAGGACTTAGAGCAACAAAATGGACTTAATTTGCTTATGTTGTTGTTGTTGAAACCTAGACCGTCCGACCTACCAGAAAGGTGTAAGGTAACTGTTTGGACGGTCGGGAAGTGCTACCCAATTTAGACCGGAACCCAGTGGGGGAGGCATCCACAGGGACCGTACCCTCCTTCCCCTGTTGTTGTTGTTGAGACCCAGACCGTCCGACCTACCAGAAAGGTGTAAGGTAACTGTACCTCCTTCCCCTGTGTAAATCCTGATCCGGTTTTAGTAGTCTCAATGACAGTCGTAGCCCCGCCTCCACAATCTCTAAAATCTTACTTTGAAATAATAAATGATTAGAATATTCTTCAAAAGAAGGGAAAATGGCTATTTTCAAATGGGGATTCTAATGGAAACGGAATTTGAAATTTGAACGCAGATATGATTTAACTTATAATGATGATATGATGAACTTTTTAATAGTTTTAAGCATTATTTAGTGAATAGAATGTTCATTAAGGTAGGCTGTGCCATTGAAAATTACTAACAGAATTGAATTATAATTAAGTATTTGAAACTAAATGAAGTAATTAAAATATCATATTTCATAAAGATATTAATAAATAGATGGCGCCACCAGAAATATATGATCAATATCTCAAACAAGAAAGTGCTTTCGTACAATAAAATAACCCACAACTAATTTTATTTTTCATAAGTTTTGGCGGTAATTAAGTTCATATTAAATGTGAGGCCGCTGCAATGTCAGAGAAAGGCAGTTTTGCGCTAAGGACGTAATGTAAAAAGGCACCACTAATGACCCTCTTTGTAATAAATACATCATAAAACGGGAGCGAGGAGCTGAATTTTATGAGCTTCTGGGGCAGTTGTTTTGCTCGCATTGCCCCTTCACACGGATTCCCTAGACATTTACTCCAAGGCTCTGTGTGAAAAACGATTTTTAGTCCTATTCAAACTAAGGGGAAAATATAAATAATACAGATTATTTTATATTCAGTATAATACTGATTATTTGATATTCAGCATAATATTGATTATTCGACGTTTTTATACTGATTATTTGATATTCAGAATAAGGAAGCATACCAGTTTTCCAAAATTAACTGTGTAAATATATTTTCAAGTTTTTGTTTGTCAACTTTTTATTTTTGGCTTTTAAAATGACTTATGTTCTTCGATGTGGTATGCAGAGGAAAATCTCGGATTGGTATGGGCTACATTGCTTTCCTCCAGGCGCAAGTTACAAAAAAATTATCATATTTTAGAAAAGGTCTCCGGAATAAGTTAAAAAATAATATGTACCATTCCTCACAATTCAAATCAATAAGCATTCAATCATCATGTACTGTCAGGAAAAATCACCATTCAATCATTATGTACAGTCGGGTAAAAAATCACCGTTCAATCATCATGTACAGTCGGTAAAAAAATTACCGTTTAATCATCATGTACAAATGATAAAAATATCAAGGTTCAATCATCATGTACAGTAGGTAAAAAATCACAGTTCAATCATCATATACAGTCTGGGAAATAATCACTGTTCAATCTTCATGTACAGTAGGTAAAAAAACCACAGTTCAATCATCATGCACAGTCCGGGAAATAATCACTGTTCAATCATCATGTACAGTAGGTAAAAAAATCACAGTTCAATCATCATGTACTGTCCGGGAAATCACTGTTCAAACATCATGTTCAGTCAAAATCACAGTTCAATCATCATGCACAGTCGGAAAGAAAATTACCGTTCAATCATCCTGTACAAAAATCACCGTTCAATCATCATGTGCAGAAGGTACAAAAAATCGAACACGGCTTGTTATTCCAGCTCTAAATTTTGTTCCAACTCGATTTTTTCAAAGGGCAACACCAACTTTTGATAACATATTTTATTCTGAATCTCCAGTTCAAGGTACCCCGAATTAAGATAAAACATATATATTTTTTTACTCAAGACGTTGGGTAGTTATAACTGTTTGAAATTTCAAACTCCTAATGTTAAATTAGAGTAATAGTTTTTTTTTTTTTTTTTTTTTTTTCGTTTTGTATTTTACAAAATAATTAGCCGATCAAACTAATTTCGATTTTATATTGCGATACTAAATAACCCAAACAAAATACATACCATTTTTCATCTTCAAACACATTTTTAATATTAATTCTTAATTGTGATTTCTGAAAGTCACGTTTGAAAACAAATATGAATAGATACGCGTGTAAATTTTGACGACAATCGATTTAATACTATCGGAAACCTTGGTGTGCGAAATTTTAGTTCGTTTCTTTCAGTACTTGAAAGAAACGAACAAAATAAAAATGAAATGAAGACCTATATTTCACAACTGCTTCATTTCAAAGCTTTTTGGGGACCTTCCATCAATTGCCGATGGAAAATACTCCAGAAGAAAAATTTCAAAATTGCAGTGCAATGCACAGGTTGAACTCTTGGCATTTGGGCTATGATTGATCAGACATTGCTATTGCATTTGCGTTAGGAAAAAATCTAAAATTTAAGATTTAATGTCAAATTTAAAGTCTATTCGGATTAGATCCATGCGTTCCATTGCGATTTCTCGTATATAACTTTACGTATAATGTTATGCAATATTTTATATAAAATAATTTTAATTTCGAATTTCATTCAAAAGACGAAAATAAATGGTGAAAATGCAAATTAAACTAAATGCATATGTTTATTCAATGTGAGGAATGCCCTTGAAGAATATGTAAGGAAATACTAAATTGGCGTACTTGGGACATTGTGTGGTTAATTGCACAACATATTTGGACCATCTTTTTGAAAATGGATTTCGATTTGTTAATTGCATTTAAAAGGGACTGTGAAGAAAATTATGTTATGCAAATTTTATGTTCTGTGGCCATGATTGAAGGTAAGATATTCTATAATATGTCAGCAAGAGTTAGCTTTGTAGCATGTTCGTGTAGCGCATGAATTAGTTTGGCAGGATATCGGCCTTGTTCGCAACTTGGTAGATTTTATTCGGCAATTTATCTATGATTATTGTTTACAAATATATATGTTTAAATATTGTAAAGAAATGGCTGCTGTGAAATTAATAATAAAAATTTGAGGGGGGGGGGGGTTCTTACGGGTTTCTTTAATTATCGTGAACGTTTACTGCAGCACACACATATGTCTAGGTAATCTGGACTACCCAGTTTGCAACCAAGAAACATTCATACTAACTTAATACCCGCTGAAAATCAACGATGTCACAATTAACATATCCCGAATTTTCGGTTATATAGTGGTCATTTAAATGCTTCTTATTTTGTTGTTAAATGATTGGAATTATGGTATATCTCATCAGTTTTATCAAACTGATAAAACTGACGTCTCTCGTCAGTTTGATCAAACTGATGAGAGACGTCAGTTTTATCATTTGTACTAAATTCCAAGATTCTATCTTAATTGCTGTCTTAATTTTTGTCCACTGTCCTAGGTACTATTACACGAACAATTTTTACTTCGGCAATTCCATCGGCAATCCTGTTTTAAAACCCTCCTTTCGAAGAGCGATCGTAGAGTTGCCAGTACTTTGCCACTTATTTGTATTTAGCATATTTAGCATCAGGCCATATAAATACTTGAATCTCACTAGTTTCTCAAGATCTCAAGGACGGGGTTAGAGAAGTGCCCAGGGGAGGATATGATCCTCTCTTTAAACTTCTAGGGAAGAGAAAAGATAATAGAAAAAATGGAGTTTTATAAAATGGATAGAATTTAAACCGAAGTTGTGCTTGGAGGGGAGGGGCGACAACCGAAGTCGTGTCCTTCTCTAAATCTTCCGAAAGGAAGAAACTGGGACCTAAGCAGGCTTCCAATAGAAATAGAGAAAGATAAGACGTGAAGAGGGGTTTTTGAGCTTGAGTGACACTAGACGGACAGTGTGTGTGTGGGGGGGGGAGGGGGGCTAGCCAATGGGTCGCGTGCTCCCAAACGCTAGGGAAGAGTACAGACATGGTTAGAAGTCGAAAACTAAGTATGGAGACCAGTTATAAAATTATGCTTGCTAGACCGCTTCGTTTGTAAGGGATTTAAATATCCCGTATTTTACGCCCAGGTAACGACCGAGGGCGCTTGTGCGCTCTAGCGTTCCGGTGGTACAGTTGGATACTGTCGAGCGTGGGATTATTTACTCTTCTAAGACCTCTGTGAAATTTTAATGAAAGTTTTTGAACTTATTATAAAAATGGCCTAATTTTGAGATCTTTGTGCAGGATTTCTAACCAGACGCAGGTTGGGTAATTGATAAACGAACGCATAGCGTTATTTTGAAGAACTTAAAGCTTCCTGAGATGAGTCTCGGCTGCGGGACCCCAGATAGGGAACCGTACGTTAACTCTCATCAGTTTATATCCACGAAGCACTTCTAAGTGTTTTTATAGTATAATTGTGATCTTTAGTGTACCATAGATTCATTAAATATTTCGAGAATTATCATTCCATATCTGCTGTCTACCGTAAAGCTGCATTCATAGCTGCATCAATGAGAGTAGAATGGTATCCTCTGATTGGATCACCCTCAAGAATTGATCAATTGTTCTTGCTGTGCATGAAAATTCAAGGTCAAGTTTCTTCCCATTCAAATGTATGGTGCTGCTGAAGAATTGCTAGAAATAATTACACAATTCCATATCTATATCTCACTTAATAGGAATGTTTTTATGTATTTGACAAATCGAACATTTTGGTGTGCGGCGCTCACAAAGTAGAAAATATTGGAAAACTGAAATTGTACACTTTCTTCCTCTCTATCTCAGTCTCTATCTCATCGCAAAGTACGTTTTACTATCAATTCCCATTTCGAACGCTTTCGTGTGCACCTCTTAAATGAACTTCTTTTAAATGAACGTTTTGAAAAATTCAATTTTTTCAGGAAATTTTACTGAATGATTGGCCCGTGCATCAGATTTCAAGCCTCTCTCTCATTTCACATCTTGAATTTTATGGTGTGGGGCACCCCTTAAATAATGTTTTTAATGAAAAATGCGATTTTTCGAGGAAGTTGTAACGAACTCGTGACCCGCGAACCAACATTTCAACTCTCTATCTTACTTATTTCCCAGGGGGGGGGGGGCACCTCGCCGTATGTGTATTGGCTCTGTAGCCGCTGACCCACCTCTCCTAAGGGTGTAAATTTAATCAGTGGATTATCCCTGGGTCTTCATGAAGCAGACTTTTCCAGGTGGAGGGGAGGTACAGTGTCTTTGTGGCCAGTTACCAGACCCGTTGGTGACTGGGGTCGAGACTCGACGGATTGTCTTTCCGTGCCGTGGGTGATTTGACCGACCTCGTTCCCCTGTTTGTAGCTTGGCTGGAAGCGATAAAATCCTTTCTGCCTCTTTATTCCATCGGTATAAACCAACAGGCTGCAGTGGAGGTTTGAGCTGAATCCTTATCTTACTTAAAAGACTTTTTTCCCTTTTTCGGGTCTCTTAGTTCTCAGCTACCTTATAGTTGATTTAATTACCTCTTATTACTTTCTTTTTATCTCTTTTTTTCCTTTTCTTCTGGAGTTTAAAGGGAGGAAGCCTTCCTCTCCTGGGTACTCCACTAACCCCGTCCTTGAGTCCTTGAGTTCCCTTTTTCGGAAAATCTATCATTTTGGTGTGCGGTATCACCCCTAAAGTGGCAAATACTAGAAAACTGAAATTGTACTCTTTTCCCTGCAATACATGGTAATGTATAGGGAAAGTATTGGAATCATGTCGAAAATCGCAACTCGAGTTTTCGACGGATCTACACGTTTCAAGACCTCTAGAATACGTAAAAAACATTTTTAGCGTGACGTCTGTCTGTGTGTCTGTCTGTCTGTCTGTGTGTCTGTGTGTCTGTGCAGATTTTGTATCCACTCTAACTAAAAAACTAATGGACCGAATTTCGCAAAATTTGGTAAGTAAGTCACTTGTGGGTGAGTCTGATGCTGATTAGTTTTGGGTACGATTCGGGATAAAAGAACCCGTCTATTTTTGCGAAATGGCCCGCAAAAGCTTGTATCCACTCTAACTGAAAAACTAATGGACCGAATTTCACAAAATTCGGCAGATGAGTCATTTGTGGGTCACCCTGGTGCTGATTAGATTTTGGTATGATTCGGAAGAAATAACCTGCCTTTTTTTGCAAAATGGCCCGCAAAAATCGTCAAAATCTAAACTAAAAACCTACGCATACTCAAATACATCCATTAAATGCTTGTTCAATACGTAATTTTTAGCGAAGAAAAGAATAAGACCAACCCCATTACACTAGGACTAGCCCATTACACTAGGTTCATGAGATATTTTAGTTTTTTGTATTTTCTCTACGCCACCTTTGAAAATAAGTCCGGTTACCGAATGTGAACGAAAATTGAATTAAAAGTGAAATAAATTTAATTAAAATAAAGGGAACGTGGATATAAGTCTGCAGGGAAAGTCATGTGCTGCCCACATCAGATTTTTCCCTGTCGAACTGTGTACTCTTACACCAAATTTAAAATCTTTATCTCACCAGGAAGTATATTTTTCTGTTATTTCACATTTTGAACGTTTTGAGGTTGAGCACGCCCTCTCCACCTTAATAAACATTTGTGGAAATTTTAATTTTTTCCGGGTGTTTAATAGAATGATTGATCCGTAAACCAAATTGCAAGTTTCTATCTCACTTGAATGAAGGCGTTTCTCATTTATTTGGCAAACCGAATATTTTGGTGTACATCACCCCTAAAGTAGCAAATTATGGAAAGCTGAAAGTGTAGAATTTCATTTTTCGAACTATTTACTATTACTCCAAATTTAAAGTCTCTGTTTCATTAGCGAAGTATGCTTTTGTTAACATTTCACATTTCGAACGTTTCGGTGTGGAGTATCCCTCCTCCTATGATAAACATTTTTGTAAAAAACTGATTTTTACTGGGAGTTTTATCGAACGATTAACCCGTTTGCCAAATTGTAAATCACTATTGAATATTTTGGTGTGTGGCATATTCGTAAATTGGCAAATATTGGAAAACTGAAATTATATACTCTCTTGCTTTAAAGCTCTCTCTACCGTTAGTTTGGAAGTCCTTATCGTATTGCTAAGTATGTTTTTTATCATTTTATCTTTCGAACGTTTTGGTATGGAGCACCCCCTCTACTAAACATTTTTGAAATTTTTGAATTTTTTTAGTGATTTTATCGAACGTTTGAAACATGTATCAAATTTCAACCCCTATATTACTTAAAAGAAATAGTTTCTAATTTATTCGGCAAATCGAAGATTTCGCTGTGCAGCGCTCCTAAAGAAACAAATATTGGAAAATTGAAATTTCACACTTTCTCTCTTTCGAACTATCTACTCATACAACAAATTTGAAGTCTCTATCTCATCGCGAAGATGCATTTCGCTCATTTCACCTTTCGAATGTTTTGGTGTGGAACATTTTTTTTTCTATAATGAATATTTTTGTGAAAAAATGATTTTTAATGGGTTTTTTATCAAACGTATGCAAAATTGCAAGTTATTTTCTGACTTAAAAGGAGACTTTTCTAATTATTTTGTCAAATCGAATATTTTTCGCGGCACCCCTAAAGTGGCAAATATCGGAAACTGAAATTGTACACTTTTTGCTTTAAAACTATCTACTCATTTAGCAATTTTGAAGTCTTTATCTCATAACAAAAAAATCTGATCTGGACAGTACATGACTTTTCCTGCAGACTCATGTTCAAGTTCCCTATTTCTTCAGTAATTCATTATATTGTGTTTAATTGCACAAAATAACGCCCACAATTATTTAAAAAGACACCGAATTGGCACTTTTAATTCAATTTTCGTTCTCAGTTGTTAACTGGACGTTTTTTCAACGGTAGCGCAGCGTAATGTGAAAAAACTAAAATATCTCGAGAACGGCTAGGTCTAGTGTAATGGGGTTGGACTTATTTTTTTCATTGTTAAAAATTATGTACGAAACAAACATTTAATTAATATACTTGAGCATAGGTAGTATTTTACCATAGATTTTGACTATTTTTGAGGGCCATTTCGCAAAAAAAGGCAGGTTACTTTTTTCCGAATCGTATCAAAATCCAATCAGCACCAAGGTGATCCCCAAGTGATTTATCTGCCAAATTTTGTGAACTTTGATCTATTAGTTTAACTACCAAATTTTATGAAATTCGGTTCATTAACTTTTGAGTTAGAGTGGATAGATACATTGCACAGACAGGCACACAGACAGACAGACACACACACAGACATCACGCTAAAAATAGTGTTTTCGTGTTCCAGAAGTCCCGCAACGTGTAGATCCGTCGAAAACTCGAGTTGCGGTTTTCGGCATTATTCCAAAACTTTCCCTATACATTACCATGTATTGCAGGGAAAGTAATATGTTTTCTATCATTTCATCTTCTGGGCGCTTTGGTGTGGAGCAACTTCTCTACTAAACGTTTTTGATAAATTTAATTCTTCTAATGATTTTATCGAATGAATGACGTATATCAAATTTCAAGTCTATATATTATTTAAAAGAAGTAGCTTCTTATTTCTACGGCAAATCGAAGATTTCGGTTTGCGGTACGCATTATTCCAATGAGTGAACTACCTCAGAACCCTTCTTTTACATCACGTCGTTTTATCGCCAGTTCTGGTACGCTATTCTGGCAACTCCTGCAAGACCGGAGGGAAAGACGAATTGTTTATAATAAATGATATTGCTCATGAAGACCGATGATTTCATTGCTCATCAGATTATCATTAGATTTATTTGCATCCGATTACGCACATAATTTATTATGTATTTTCTGGATTTAAAGTAGTACATACTATGAAAATACATGTATTTTAAGAACTTTGTGTACGGCATACAGATTGTTTGAAATTAGTTTAAGAAATGTTCCACATACATATATAATTTAATATTTGAATAAAATGATTATATGCCAGATTTCGTAGTACATATATGTGTAGGATCGGTATATTGTTCAATACTTATATGGTACAAGAATCTGTGACGAAAATTAAAGATTATTTGAAAGGAAGGAATGTTTGCCATTTTAAAAAAGCAAAATTTGCTTGCCATTTTTCGGTTTGTGGGAGCAATAAATAATTGCTACTTTCCCGACATACATAGTATAATGCAGCGTTTTCCAAGATGTGTTCCGCGGAACTCTTGGGCTTACATGTTAGTTTCATGTAAATTGTCTTAAAAATTTAAAAATCTGATGTGGGCAGCACATGACTTTCCCTGCAGACTTATATCCACGTTCTCTTTATTAACACTTTACAACAAAGTTGAAAAGTGTTTATGACTTTGTTCATTCATTCTGTCTGTCTGTCTGTCTGTCTGTCTGTCTGTCTGTCTGTCTGTCTGTCTGTCCGTTAGCACGATAACTGCCGTAAAAATGAGTTTATCAAAATGAAATTTTAGTATGTTGTTCAGACGGTCTGTAGGACCTATGGGAATATAAATAAATAATATCACCCAATTAGTTTTTTATTGAACTCGGGTTGAAAAAATGAAATACATTGAACCCTATGGGACCTAATTTTTCAAACATTTTTTATTAACACTTTACAACAAAGTTGAAAAGTGTTTATGACTTTGTTCATTCTGTCTGTCTGTCTGTCTGTCTGTCTGTCTGTCTGTCTGTCCGTTAGCACGATAACTGCCGTAAAAATGAGTTTATCAAAATGAAATTTTAGTATGTTGTTCAGACGGTCTGTAGGACCTATGGGAATATAAATAAATAATATCACCCAATTAGTTTTTTATTGAACTCGGGTTGAAAAAATGAAATACATTGAACCCTATGGGACCTAATTTTTCAAACATTTTTTAAGTAAATTTAAAATTCACGAATTGCTTCGAAATTTTTAGGAAATATTCACATTATCCCATAGAATATATAAAAAAAAATTCAGTAAAATATGTTAAGTAGTTTTTTAATTAAAAAAATTATTTAATATAGGGAAAAAAACAAATTCAATTAAATTCTGACTTTGGGATATCTTCCAGAAAGAAAAGAGAGAGATATTATATAATAAATATCTCTCCATTTGTTTAAACGTTTTGCATATGGGAGTGGCTTCATATTTTAAAACAAATTTGGTAGATAACAATTTTTCATTTTTTTTAAATTTTATATAACTCTTCATGATAAATTTAATTGATGGCATTTTAAATGCACTTTCCTACGTCCTAGAGAGTTAAAATTTGGTACACAGCTTAAATTTGTTGAACATTTTATTCGACAAAAATTTGATGGATCTTTAAATATAGATCATACATTTTTTTCGAAATGGCCTGAAAATAATCCCCGTTCACTTCTATAAATCATTGGTGTAATACTGTTAAAAATTCTGATGTGGACAGCACATGTCTTTCTCTGCAGACTCATATTCGTTCTCTTTATTTATTCAATGATAATTTGAGTTTATCTGCACAACATAAGTATTTTAAATGACATTGAATTTACACGTTAAACTTAAATTTGGTTCTCATTTGATAGCTAGACTTATTGTCAAAGGTGGCGTAGCGAAAACGCGAAAAAACTAGAATATCTCAAGAACGGCTAGTCCTAGAGTAATGGGGTTAGTCTTATTCTTTTTGTTGTCAAAAATCACATATAATATAGGAATTTAATTGATATAATTGAGAACACGTAGCCTTTTATTTTTATATATAACGATTTTTGCTGGCCATTTCGCTAAAATAGCCCGTTCCTTTTTCCCGAATCGTAGTAGAATAACCTACAAATGATTTATATACAAAATTTTGTTAAATTTGGTATATAAATCACTTGTAGGTTATTGAAATATTATACTCCAAATTTTGTTAAATTTGGTTCATTAGTTTTTAGCTAGAGTGGATAAAGGCAATTTCTGCGGCCATTTCGCAAAGAAGGCAGATTCTTTTATTACGAATCGTACTATAATCTAATGAACATCAGGATTTCCCACAAAAAACATACCTACCAAATTGTATGAAATTCGGTCCATTAGTTTTTCAATTAGAGTGGATGTAATATCCACACAGACACACAGAAACATACACAGATACACCCTTACACACACAGACGTCTTCCTAAAAGTAGTTTTTTCGTGTTCTAGAAGTCCCAAAACGTGTAGATACTTTGAAAATTCGAGTTCCGATCTTCGGCACGATTCCAATACTTTGAGTACATACACATACACATATATATTATCTGTGTATTATCTGTGTATCTAAATTCCGTGCCTATGCAATTACAATAGTTGTGATTTTAAATGATCCCTAAACTTTTATTATTTCTTCAAGGAAGCCTAATTTTAACATATGCAGAATGCAAATATCTCAAGCGATTGTAAGATGAATTACATAAGAATTGCTGAATTTTTTTCACACAAAATTATTTAGCTCTGGAGTCTGGAATACAAGTTATATGAATGAAATATTCATTGATTTTGCATAAAGAATCAGATGATTTATATTTCGATACAGTTTTAAATATTTGAGTATAATAAATTACTGTAGTACTGTGATAATGTAAAATATATTACCACTGAATGAATCACATTTTAGAACTTTTTAAATGAAATTACATTTCAGTTGGAAAGTGTTTCATAATCAATGCTTATGCATGATTGATCTTTCTTGTTTAAATTAATTTTAATTCACTTTTAATTCAATTTTCGTTCTCATTTGATAACTGGACTTATTTTCAAAGGTGGCGCGGAGAAAATGCGAAAAAAACTAATCTCGAGAACGGCTAGTCCTAGTGTAATGGGGTTGATCTTATTCTTTTCTTCGTTAGAAATTACGTATTAAACAAGCATTCAATGGATATATTTGAGCATACGTGGCTTTTTAGTTTAGATTTTGACAATTTTTGCAGGCTATTCTGCAAAAAAAGGCAGGTTCTTTTATCCCGAATCGCACCCAAAACTAATCAGCACCAGACTCGCCTACAAGTGACTTACCTACAAAATTTTGTGAAATTCGGTGCATTAGTTTTTTAGTTAGAGTGGATACAAAATCTGCACAGACAGACACACAGACAGACAGACACGCAGACACACACACAGACGTCACGCTAAAAATGTTTTTTTCGTATTCTAGAGGTCTCGAAACGTGTAGTTCCGTCGAAAACTCGAGTTGCGATTTTCGACATGATTCCAATACTTTCCCTTTACATTACCATGTATTGCAGGGAAAGTAAAAATCTGATGTGGACAGCACATGACTTTCCCTGAAGACTTATATCCGCGTTCTCTTTATTTTTAATTAAATTTAATTCATTTTAATTCACTTTTCGTTCTCATTTATTAAGTGGACTTAATTTCAAAGGTGGCGTAGAGAAAATACGAAAAATCTAAAATATCTCGAGAACGGCTAGTCCTAGTGTAATGGGGTTGGTCTTATTCTTTTCTTCGTTAAAAATTACGTACAAAACAAGCATTTAATGGATATATTTCAGCATACGTAGTTTTTTATTTTAGATTTTGTCGATTTTTGCGGGCCATTTTGCAAAAAATAGGCAGATTATTTCTTTCCGAATCTTACCAAAATCTAATTAACACAAGGGTGTCCCACAAGCGACTTATCTACCAAATTTTGTAAAATTCGGTCCATTAAATTTTCAGCTAGAGTGGATACAAGCTTTTGCGGGCCATTTCGCAAAAATAGCGGGTTCTTTTATTCCGAATCGTACCCAAAACTATTCAGCACCAGATTCGCTCACAAGTGACTTACCTACCAAATTTTATGAAATTCGGTGCATTAGTTTTTTAGTTAGAGTGGATACAAAATCTGCACAGACAGACACACAGACAGACACACAGACAGACACACAGACAGACGTCACGCTAAAAATAGTTTTCTCGTATTCTAGAGGTCTCGAAACGTGTAGATCCGTCGAAAACTCGACTTGTGATTTTCGGCATGATTCCAATACTTTCCCTATTCATTGCCATGTATTGCAGGGAAAGTAAAAATCTGATGTGGGCAGCACATGACTTTCCCTGCAGACTTATATACACATTCTCTTTATTTTAATTAAATTTAATTCACTATTAATTCAATTTTCGTTCTCATTTGGTAACTGGACTCATTTTCAAAAATGGAGTATAGAAAAAAAGAAAAAACAAAAATATCTCGAGAACGGCACGTCCTAGTGTAATGGAGTTGGTCTTATTCCTTTCTTCGTTAATAATTACGTATAAAACAAGCATTTAATGGATATATTTCAGGATACGTTGTTTTTTTATTTTAGATTTTGGCGATTTTTGAGGGCCATTTTGCAAAAAAAGGCAGGCTATTTTTTTCCGAATCATACCAAAATCTAATCAGCACCAGGGTGACCCATAAGCGACTTATCTCCCAAATTTTGTGAAATTCGGTCTATTAAATTTTCAGCTAGAGTGGATACAAGCTTTTGCGGGCCATTTCGCAAAAAAGGCGGGTTCTTTTATTCTGAATCGTACCCAAAAGTTATCAGCACCAGATTCTCCCACAAGTGACTTGCCTACCAAATTTTAAGAAATTCGGTCGATTAGTTTTTTAGTTAGAGTGGATACAAAATCTGCACAGATAAACACACAGACAGACAGACACAGACACACACACAGGCGTCACGCTAAAAATTGTTTTTTCGTATTCTAGAGGTCTCGAAACGTGTAGATCCGTCGAAAACTCGAGATGTGATTTTCGACATGATTCCAATACTTTCCCTATACATTACCATGTATTGCAGGGAAAGTTAGAACGAGTAAAATTTTAATGCATAATTTGAACAACAAAGGATTTTTCTTACTTTGGGGTTCTGCCATCAAATTAAATTTTAAAAGCGTTTCGTGACCAAATAAGTCTGAAAAACACTAGTATAATATAAAGGGAAAGTATTGTGGCGGGATCGAAAACTCGAATTCGAATTTGTGTTCGACGGTAGAGCTCGTTTCAAATATCCCTGAACTCGAATCGAATGTTTTCGAAGTGTATGTGTGTGTGTGGGTGTGGGTGTGCGCGCGCGCATGTATAATAGTGTGTGTATATGTATTAGGGTGTATGTGAATGTATGTATGTTAGTGTGTGTGTTGTAAAGAACTTTGTTGCCCCAACCAGGGATAGTAGAACTCTGGATCTTCGAACTGACCAGCCGATGCTCTACCATTGAGCAACTTTGACGAAATTGCAAGCTTTTATCGCCGAAGTGAACTCTGCAATGTATGCATGTTAGTGTGTGTATCCTTGGGTCAGTGGATGCGATATTTAATGAACGAATGAAACGTTTCGAATGAAATTTTTTACGATTATTATAATTAGTGAATAATGGAAGTCTATTGATTTTAAAAGCAATCGAATATTCGGAAACCGACTCCCAATTTTCGAATGAAATTTTGAAAAAAATTATAAAAAGTCAGAACCTTTAATGGGAAAATGAAGGACCCTTGGAAAATGAAGTTTAATTTATTTGATGATAATGTCCTTTTGGGGAAATTAATATTCTTGATTTAAGATATATTGTTTTTCACGGTTATAATCGTTTCAAATACAAAATATATTGTTTAGCGGATACGAGCTATATTTCTAATTGTCAAATTATATTCGCGCAAAATAGAAATTCATTTGGTTAAGCTGTGTAGGACGCAAAGTCACTGACAAAGTCTTTTTGGAGCCCCCCACTCATTTTGTTCTCCCTCGGGAGAGAAATAAAAAGATCCACTCCCATTAGGTTCTATCTCGTTGTCGATTTTATAATAACGGGAGCCCATAGCACTTTTTCCAGAGGATAAACTCAAGAATGATATGTACAATATCGACCTAAATTTGGGACCTTGACTGTCCAGGGTAGCGAAAGAGTGCTTCCTTGCCCGCTCGCCCTCTCTTATGGGCGCCCATTGCAAGGGCTTCCTGTTTATACTTTTGACTTTAGGACAGAACCCAACGAAGTCGAAGTTTCGATTTCCCCATGGGTGGAAAAATAGAGTCTTTCCAGACCTCACAAAAATTTCCGTGAAGTGTGAAGCTTTGCACGTTTATAGTCATGGGCGCCTATAGAGGGCGTTCAAAGCCACAAATGTGGGTATCAAGCTAGTCGATACTGTACGTTTCATCCTTGAGTTTGCCTCCGCTGGGATAAGTTCAATGGTCACCATTACCATGGGCGCCCATAGGGAGCGCAAGGGAGTGCTTGCCCTCCCGTGAACTTTCACGGTCAGAAATGTAGGAATCAAGCTGGTAGATATTAATCTCTTATCCTCATATTTACCTCTATAGTTTTGACACACACACACACTCTTCTTCCCGGCCGTCCAAACAGTTACCTTACACCTTTCTGGTAGGTCGGACGGTCTGGGTCTCAACAACACACACACACTCTCTCTCTTTCACCCGTGTTCTATCACGTTAAATATATAATAATCTACCTAATTCCAATTTGTTATAGAATGCATCTACATATAACGGATTGTCTCTCTCTACGAACTGTCTCTCTCTTCTAAAATCTCAAATTTCAAATAATGTTTTAATCCCATTTATTACAAAATATTCTACCTGTTTCTAATTTTCTACAGAATGCATCTACATATAAATTTTCATAGTGATATGCGCATTCGCGCCTCACAGATACACACACACTGGAAATATTTCCTAAAATGTTTGAAATGTGTTCATGATGTCTATAAATGCAATTTTTTCGTCTAAATATCGCATTAAAAATTATTCGTGATCTTCCTCGCTACAATAGTATTAGAAAATAATAAAATAGTCTATATTGAATTAATTTAATTCTAATCTAAGAGATAATGTATTTAAAACGTGTATATATTGTCTAATTGTAAATTATATATCAGCTTCTTTAATTTAGTCAATATTGAATTAATTTAATTCTAATCTAAGTGATTATGCATTTAAAATTTGTCTATATTGCCTAATTGTAAGTTATATATCCTCTTCTTTAATTTAACAATATTGAATTAATTTAATTCTAATCTAAGAGATAATGCATTTAAAATGTGTCTATATTGCCTAAGTGTAAGTTATATATCCGCTTCTTTAATTTAGTCAATATTGAATTAATTTAATTCTAACTTAAGAGATAATGCATTTAAAACGTATACTAATTGTAAGTTATATATCCGCTTCTTAAATTTAATAATATTGAATTAATTTAATTCTGATCTAAGAGATAATGCATTTAAAATGTGTCTATATTGCCTAAGTGTAAGGTATATATCCGCTTCTTTAATTTAGTCAATATTGAATTAATTTAATTCTAACCTAAGAAATAATGCATTTAAAACGTGTCTATATTGCCTAATTGTAAGTTATATATCCGCTTCTTAAATTTAACAATATTGAATTAATTTAATTATAATCTAAGAGATAATGCATTTAAAATGTGTCTATATTGCCTAAGTGTAAGTTATATATCCGCTTCTTTAATTCAGTCAATATTGAATTAATTTAATTCTAATTTAAGAGATAATGCATTTGAAACGTGTCTATATTGCCTAATTGTAAGTTATATATCCATTTCTTTAATTTTGTCAATATCGAATTAATTTAATTCTAATATAAGAGATAATATATTAAAAATGTGTCTATATTGCTAAATTTTAAGTTATAAATCCTTATAAAAAGAAAAACAAAATTTCGGATGTTTCTCCTGGCATAGAGAATACGTTGCTGCTATAACCTTGAAAGAGAGCTAGCTCTTCTTTCGTATAAATGCTGGCGATAAAACGACGTTTGGCGTCTAATCCGACAGTAGAGTTCTGAGGTAGTTCACATAATGGAATAATCTTATACCTGCGGCAGCAAAGCCATCAGATCAAAGATGCTTGAAACCTTGTACCCGAATTATAAGAATGGAGGAGAAGCTAGCTTTTGCTCTAATCGTATAATGTCGCTCTTGTAAGCACTAGGTCCCGGGTTCGGGGCCTGGCGACCCTCAATCGCCACAGTGGTTACCCTGAATATACGAGCACGAAAAAACCTTCCTTTCCAGCGATTTCACCTCTCAACACGAGATGGCAGCACCAGACGGAGTCAGAGGCCTTGCCACTCCCTTCCTGGTTGACTACGACAGACGTCAGGCGTCCGGGAGGCGTGTTGCCTCGGGCATCCGAGGCAACACGCCTCCCGGCCTTCAGCCCCTCAACTGCATTTCGGGGGGACACGCGGGGGGTTTCTCAGCGCCCCCCCTCCTCGCCGAAATTAGACCGGGGCCTTCATCAGGTGAGGGAGTGTGCGGCAGCAAAGACATCTGATCAAAGATGCTTGGAACCTGTACCCGAATTATAAGAACGGAGGTGAAGCTAGCTTTTGCTCAGTGATTATAATGTCGATCTACGAAGCAAAGGATCCTGTGGTTCGGGGCCCGACGACTCCCAATCGCCCTTTCTGGTAGGTCGGACGGTCTCAACAATAGCATAATGGAATAATATGTGCGACTCTTCTAAATTAAGAAATATTGGAAAATTGAAATTTTACACTTTCTCTCATTCTATTTACTCATACACCAAATTGGAAGTCTCTATCTCATCGAAGGATGTATTTCTATAATTTCACCTTTCGAAGAAACACTGTAAATGCACGTGTATAATGAATATACCGTACTTTTTAAACATTTATTTCTCCAAACTAAAGTTATATCTTTAGAATGGAAAGATTTCCAATCGGTATTCAACTTCAAGAAATAACGTCGTGCTTAAAATAGTGAATGTTTCATAAACATTCTCGTAAGACTTCGATTCTTTCAATGGAATTATGCTGCAATTTCGTGTGAAATCATGAAGTCTTAATTGATGTCTGGGGAGCACTTAATAACAGCCGTCTTGCAGTGTTTTCGAAAACATTACGTTAATATTTAAAGCAGTAACTTTTACCTTCTGCAATGATATTTAACTCATTCTGCAATCACGTGCTAATAATAACTTCTGAAGTCTTCGGCAAGTAGCGTCCTTTTATGCCGATATGTTTCATTACCCATAAGCGAAATGTTTTGTGAAGTTAGCCAAGTACTATTTTTGAAGCAATTATTTCTGGTATGAACTAATTACTTTCCTTATATACATAATGTGTGAGGAAAGTATTGTAACGGGGTCGAAAATTCGAATTCGAGTTTCGACGGGAGAGCACGTTTCAAGCACCCCTGATCACAAATCAAACATTTTTGAAATGATGTGTGTGTGTGTGAAAGTATGTGTGTGTGTCAGTGAGTCTGTGGAGACGATAACTGACGAACAAATGGACCGATTCGAACGGAATTTGGTACAAATATCACAATCCGTAAACGCTGGAAGCCTATTGTTTTTATACGCAATTTAATGTTCAGAACCCTCTAAATTTTCAAGTGAAATTTTGAAAAAATCGTCAAAAAATAAAAATCACTAATAAAGTTACGCAAATAGACATTCCTTATGTAATTTTTCATTAGAAAACGATTGGCATAAATTTTAGAACGCTAACATGAACCGTTCTCGAGATATTGTACATTTTTCAAAAAAATTATCAAAAAGTCATATGAAATAAGAAAAAAATATTTCCTATTGAGAAACATGTTCACTTTTCATATGTAATACCATGCGATAAATTGGGTGACATCATTCTCGTGGATCCAGCTCGTTCCATTCATGAAAAAATATACTTTGAGTAATACTTTTGTATTTGAAAGCTAATAGTCATTTATCTGCTGTAAGAATAACTTATTTCTTCGTCCATAACGCTTGGCGAGAATTTGGCGACGAATTTGGTGGAATGTCGCTAACTTGGCGACATTCCACCCACAAAAATTTCCGTGAAGTGTGAAGCTTTGCACGTTTATAGTCATGGGCGCCCATAGAGGGCGTTCAAAGCCACAAATTTGGGTATCAAGCTAGTCGATATTGTACGTTTCATCCTTGAGTTTGCCTCCGCTGGGATAAGTTCAATGGTCACCATTACCATGGGCGCCCATAGGGAGCGCAAGGGAGTGCTTGCCCTCCCGTGAACTTTCAAGGTCAGAAATGTAGGAATCAAGCTGGTAGATATTAATCTCTTATCCTCATATTTACCTCTATAGTTTTGACACGGTCGGACGGTCTGGGTCTCAACAACAACAACACAAACACACTCTCTCTCTTTCACCCGTGTTCTAATCACGTTAAATATATAATAATCTACCTAATTCCAATTTGTTATAGAATGCATCTACATATAACGGATTGTCTCTGTCTACGAACTGTCTCTCTCTTCTAAAATCTCAAATTTCAAATAATCTTTTAATCCCATTTATTACAAAATATTCTACCTGTTTCTAATTTTCTACAGAATGCATCTACATATAAAGTTTCATAGTGATATGCGCATTCGCGCCTCACAGATACACACACACTGGAAATATTTCCTAAAATGCTTGAAATGTGTTCATGATGTCTATAAATGCAATTTTTTCGTCTAAATATCGCATTAAAAATTATTCGTGATCTTCCTCGCTACAATAGTATTAGAAAATAATAAAATATATATATATAGTCTATATTGAATTAATTTCATTCTAATCTAAGAGATAATGTATTTAAAACGTGTATATATTGTCTAATTGTAAATTATATATCAGCTTCTTTAATTTAGTCAATATTGAATTAATTTAATTCTAATCTAAGTGATTATGCATTTAAAATTTGTCTATATTGCCTAATTGTAAGTTATATATCCTCTTCTTTAATTTAACAATATTGAATTAATTTAATTCTAATCTAAGAGATAATGCATTTAAAATGTGTCTATATTGCCTAAGTGTAAGTTATATATCCGCTTCTTTAATTTAGTCAATATTGAATTAATTTAATTCTAACTTAAGAGATAATGCATTTAAAACGTGTCTATATTGCCTAATTGTAAGTTATATATCCGCTTCTTAAATTTAATAATATTGAATTAATTTAATTCTGATCTAAGAGATAATGCATTTAAAATGTGTCTATATTGCCTAAGTGTAAGTTATATATCCGCTTCTTTAATTTAGTCAATATTGAATTAATTTAATTCTAACCTAAGAAATAATGCATTTAAAACGTGTCTATATTGCCTAATTGTAAGTTATATATCCGCTTCTTAAATTTAACAATATTGAATTAATTTAATTCTAATCTAAGAGATAATGCATTTAAAATGTGTCTATATTGCCAAAGTGTAAGTTATATATCCGCTTCTTTAATTCAGTCAATATTGAATTAATTTAATTCTAGTTTAAGAGATAATGCATTTGAAACGTGTCTATATTGTCTAATTGTAAGTTATATATCCGCCTCTTAAATTTAACAATATTGAATTAATTTACTTCTAATCTAAGAGATAATGCATTTAAAATGTGTCTATATTGCCTAAGTGTAAGTTATATATCAGCTTCTTTAATTCAGTCAATATTGAATTAATTTAATTCTAATCTAAGAGATAATGCATTTAAAACGTGTCTATATTGCCTAAATGTAAGTTATATATCCATTTCTTTAATTTTGTCGATATCGAATTAATTTAATTCTAATATAAGAGATAATATATTAAAAATGTGTCTATATTGCTAAATTTTAAGTTATATATCCTTATAAAAAGAAAAACAAAATTTCGGATGTTTCTCCTGGCATAGAGAATACGTTGCTGCTATAACCTTGAAAGAGAGCTAGCTCTTCTTTCGTATAAATGCTGGCGATAAAACGACGTTTGGCGTCTAATCCGACAGTAGAGTTCTGAGGTAGTTCACATAATGGAATAATCTTATACCTGCGGCAGCAAAGCCATCAGATCAAAGATGCTTGGAACCTTGTACCCGAATTATAAGAACGGAGGAGAAGCTAGCTTTTGCTCTAATCGTATAATGTCGCTCTTGTAAGCACTAGGTCCCGGGTTCGGGGCCTGGCGACGCTCAATCGCCACAGTGGTTACCCTGAACATACGAGCACGAAAAAACCTTCCTTTCCAGCGATTTCACCTCTCAACACGAGATGGCAGCACCAGACGGAGTCAGAGGCCTTGCCACTCCCTTCCTGGTTGACTACGACAGACGTCATGCCCGAGGCAACACGCTTCTCGGCCTTCAGCCCCTCAACTGCATTTCGGGGGGACACGCGGGGGGGTTTCTCAGCGCCCCCCTCCTCGCCGAAATTAGACCGGGGCCTTCATCACGTGAGGAAGTGTGCGGCAGCAAAGACATCTGATCAAAGATGCTTGGAACCTGTACCCGAATTATAAGAACGGAGGTGAAGCTAGCTTTTGCTCAGTGATTATAATGCCGATCTACGAAGCAAAGGGTCCTGTGGTTCGGGGCCCGACGACTCCCAATCGCCCTTTCTGGTAGGTCGGACGGTCTCAACAATAGCATAATGGAATAATGTGCGACTCTTCTAAATTAAGAAATATTGGAAAATTGAAATTTTACACTTTCTCTCATTCTATTTACTCATACACCAAATTGGAAGTCTCTATCTCATCGAAGGATGTATTTCTATAATTTCACCTTTCGAAGAAACACTGTAAATGCACGTGTATAATAAATATACCGTACTTTTTAAACATTTATTTCTCCAAACTAAAGTTATATCTTTAGAATGGAAAGATTTCCAATCGGTATTCAACTTCAAGAAATAACGTCGTGCTTAAAATAGTGAATGTTTCATAAACATTCTCGTAAGACTTCGATTCTTTCAATGGAATTATGCTGCAATTTCGTGTGAAATCATGAAGTCTTAATTGATGTCTGGGGAGCACTTAATAACAGCCGTCTTGCAGTGTTTTCGAAAACATTACGTTAATATTTAAAGCAGTAACTTTTACCTTCTGCAATGATATTTAACTCATTCTGCAATCACGTGCTAATAATAACTTCTGAAGTCTTCGGCAAGTAGCGTCCTTTTATGCCGATATGTTTCATTACCCATAAGCGAAATGTTTTGTGAAGTTAGCCAAGTACTATTTTTGAAGCAATTATTTCTGGTATGAACTAATTACTTTCCTTATATACATAATGTGTAAGGAAAGTATTGTAACGGGGTCGAAAATTCGAATTCGAGTTTCGACGGGAGAGCACGTTTCAAACATCCCTGATCACAAATCAAACATTTTTGAAATGATGTGTGTGTGTGTGAAAGTATGTGTGTGTGTCAGTGAGCCTGTGGAGACGATAACTGACGAACGAATGGACCGATTCGAACGGAATTTGGTACAAATATCACAATCCGTAAACGCTGGAAGCCTATTGTTTTTATACGCAATTTAATGTTCAGAACCCTCTAAATTTTCGAGTGAAATTTTGAAAAAATCGTCAAAAAATAAAAATCACTAATAAAGTTACGCAAATAGACATTCCTTATGTAATTTTTCATTAGAAAACGATTGGCATAAATTTTAGAACGCTAACATGAACCGTTCTCGAGATATTGTACATTTTTCAAAAAAATTATCAAAAAGTCATATGAAATAAGAAAAAAATATTTCCTATTGAGAAACATGTTCACTTTTCATATGTAATACCATGCGATAAATTGGGTGACATCATTCTCGTGGATCCAGCTCGTTCCATTCATGAAAAAATATACTTTGAGTAATACTTTTGTATTTGAAAGCCAATAGTCATTTATCTGCTGTAAGAATAACTTATTTCTTCGTCCATAACGCTTGGCGAGAATTTGGCGACGAATTTGGTGGAATGTCGCTAACTTGGCGACTTTTCAAAATGTTGCTAAATTAACGAAAAACTCGCCAAATGGATAAAAATGACACTAAATCAATGACGACTCATTGATGATGACGACATGGAAAATGACGACTCATTGACGAAAATTCAATATCTTGGAAATAATACAAATAACTACTATAAAAATAATCTATTTTTTTTACTGTAAAAGTAGTAAATTCATTGCATTATATAAGGAAAGGCATGTGCTGCCCACATCAGATTTTTTTACAATGCAGTGGAAAATTATTAGTCACTTATATATTTTCTGCAAAAAAGTTTCAGGGAAATAAAAGTTAAATGTAGGTATATTAAAATGACAATGTTCAATTAGACGATATCGACGAGAGCACCCTTCGAAGCTAAGTGAATAAGTTAGATTATTTTAACTTTGAAATTATGAGATATATAAAAAGTGTTAATTTAAAAGTTAAAGCGTTAATGAAGTGGTACGAAATGTTACATTATTTAAGTGGTACTTATGTAAAGGATTTGAAGTCGTTTCTGCATGCTGACACATTCTTATCAAATGTGGAGATGTTAGCATCATCACTTTCCCTACATACATAGTATAATGTATAGGAAAAGTATTGTGACGGAGTCGAAAATTTGAATTCAAATTTTCAACGGACGAGCACGTTTGAAGCATCCCTGAAATCGAATCGAATGTTTTTGAGGTGATGTCTGTGTGTATGTGTGTGTTCGTGAGTCTGTAGATGCGATATCTCACGAACGAATGGAGTGTTTCGAATGTAGTTGTAGTTTACGCCCAAACCTATATAAGTATCTACGTAGAGTATGGACACGTTAAATCGGTAGGTACGAAAGTCCATCCGAGAGGTGATGGGTTATGTGAAGGATGGTACGGTTCCTGGGGTTGCCACTTCATTAGGTTCCGATTTAAATTGAGTGGCAACAGTTGACAGTCCTAGCAGTTAGCTTACACCTACGGGTAAGTCTGACGGTCTAGGTACGAAAAAACACAAAATTAATAGTGTCGATCGGTTTTGAAGCAAAAAACAGTTTCTTCGTCAGGATAAACAAGAAACAAAACGTGCAGAGAAGGATCGGCAACTGATGTTAGAACAGTAAATATGATTGAAACAGGGAAAATGGTTTGCCAATGGCACGAGAAGGAAAGCGAGGTAAAAACCATGGAGGAAGGAGCAAGTAGTAGGACTTTGTGAATGAACGTAAAATACCAAGGAGGAAAGTGAACATCCAACAAGAGATTCAGAGACTTATTCAGTGAACAAAACCATGAACACAAGTGTCCTGTTAAATTAGAAAAGGCAACTAACAGGTTTCGGAAGTTACATGAGTCGTCCAAATTCACTGTAAAATAACAGTTGTAAAGAACCTTGCTGCCCCAACCGGAAATCGAACCCCAGATCTTCGAACTGGCCAGCCGACGCTCTACCGTTGGAACGAAATTTCTTAAACGAAAGTTCTTATAGTCGAAGTGGACTCTGTATAGTTTCTAAACAAATACGAAAAATAAGTAGAAAAGTAAATGAGAGAAATAATTGGTTTTGAAGACTATACGTGTCGTCAACAGATGCTTTGGAGGAAAAAAAAAAAGAATTAAACGATATCGAAAAATTACATTAAAGATTTCCAATCCGAAGAGAAGAAAGGACAGTTTTCATGAATAAGGGAGTTTAACTATGAAACAATAGAGAACATTCCAGAAAGGTTCAATTAAAAAATGGAATTAGGAGGAAAAATGATTTTAAATTTCGAAAAATTAAAAACATGATTAGAATTCCAAGAATGTTCAGCAATTGAAGTCTTAAATTCTAGTATTATTATTGTTTAAGCTGTGCGTACGTGTCATTTTATTTAGACTGCGGAAAAGCTGATTTGAGGGCGAATTCTATACGCCACTAAAATTGTGGGAAGTTAGGTTAAAAACGTTCTAGTGGACTAAGATTGAGAGAATCTTTAAACGATTTAAAATATAAGTAGCCGTAGGTCATGTGCATCAGTTTTTTTTTATTGATCTAAACAATGGCTGTGATTTTTTACAAATTTACGGAAACAATTTTCTTTATTTCTTTAATGAAAACCTGTTTTCAGAATAGATTATCCATTTGAATTTTGGAAAGGCCTTCTAGATATTTATACCACAGGGTAACAGAATAAAGCGGTGCTATCAATCGTTACTGGAACTGTTTTAAACAAAAGTTGAATAAGCTCCTATCGTATGGTATATCATTAACTCAGAGATTAATTTATGTCCATTCTGTGTTTATTTTTTAATGAACATTTCGATCTTTTAAATTGAAAATCAATTTAAAGGCCGATAATTAACCATTATACATTTCTTTATTCATGTAGATAAAATTCTGTAAGTGCGTTTGGATTAAAAGGAATAACATCAATCTTTGTGATATTTCTTCTGGAGATAAAAAGTGTTTATAAAGGGCAATAAACAAAACTGTTTTATTCCTTATTATTTTCTGCTATTCTTTCTTTCATACGTGGTTTTTTACCACTTATTTGTAGTATCACGCCACTCGCTTCCTGCCTTCTTGGTTTTAATTTCCTCTTTTCATTTCTTCTTGCGGAGATGACAACTTCTCTCTTACCTTTAATCACGTGTGCATTCTACCGCAAATACCGAACTTACTTGAATAAGTGAGGTTAGGGTTTTTATTTTTTTCAGCGTGCAGTAGCGCGCAATTTGTGCAGTATAAAACAGGAATTTATGCAGTGTGAAAAAACGGCTTTTGATTAACTTTATTTTCAGTGTTACTGTTAGGATTCAGCGGATATATTTTTTCATAATAATTAATCTTGCTTATTCCAATGGTCACATATGTTTTTACAAAAATATTGAAGAGTTCGAATTGAAAGATTTTACTCATAAGCTGAGTTCTTTTACTTAGCGAAAAGTGTGCAGTATTTTGTGTGAAAAGTGCATAATGCACATCTTCAAAGAGAAAAGAAAAATCAGTAACATAAACACATATTTAACATTTTCTCATTCCAATTTTTTGCGCTTTATACAACTCCGTTCAACTTCTATAAAATACAGAGTGAAATTTTCGATCAAAATATTTTAGCTACCGTCAAAAATTATTTCAGTGCGTTATAAATCACAGTGCATTACACTTAGTATTTCATTAAGTATCAGTATTTGCTCATTTTTTAAATAAATTTCAGTTGTTAATTTAAATTTAAATCTATTACCTAAGCCTAGCATTTTTTTTCTAGGATTACCAGTTGAACAATTCTATATTAGAGCTTAGATTTTATGGTCATGTTTATGGCATGTATCGGAGGTGCTGTATTCCCCCTACTCTTACCGAGATGCAAAATTTAGAATATCTTATAAAAACTATTAAAATAGCTACATTTTGAACTTTTAAATTTTCAAAATTTCCCAGATGAGAAACAAATGCCCCCCATCCACCCATTTATATGTTACTCAACGTGCCAGCTTGAGTTGTATGAAAATTTCCTTAGAAAAAACTCACATAGAAAAAGTCGCTTTTTGGTTTCCTGAAGAAGGGCTGTTTTTTGTCTTCAAAACCGGTTGACGACCCACATTTGGATTGTATGCTGTAGTTATATAAAGATTTTATAATAATCTAATTTTGTTTTTATTCTTTACAATATGGCATATTAAAATATGAATGAGTGGCCGGAATGTTAAGCGGAGATTTAATGACAGACCGGAAAAAGTAAAATTACTAATATCCCCAAAACGGCTCGTGATATTCATAACAGTAGTTTCAATTCGTTTTTGGTTGAACCTATTCACAAAGTTTAGTAATAGAGTATTTAGTAATAGAGTAGTATTTAGTTTTTAATTATTTTTTGTCATTTTAAATTAAAACAATATTCAATATCACGAGAACAGCACATAAAAGTTGTATTTTTAGATAACAAATCATATAAATGCCTATCAATTTTTTACATAGTTATTTTATAACGTTTTTGCTTTTAGATGTTCTAACAAAAATGAGAGTTCCAGGAATAAAAAGGCTTCTAGCTTTCATGCAATTGATAATTATACCAAGTTTCATTTGACTTTTTTCAATTTGTTTAGGAGACAAACAGGCAGAAAAATAAAAATTCCAATACCTTGAGAATGGCTCATGAAAATTCCGGAGAAATATGTGTAATTCATTTCGGGTTAAATTTACATGCATTTGATAACAGTAATTATATTTAATTTTTTATGATATTTTTCTATTTTAGACTTAAAACGTCAAATGTCTCGGGAACAGCGTTTTATAAATACTGTTATTCGCTTTTAAATAAATCTCGTATGAAATAGTTATTTCTTTAGCATTCACACAGTTTTCCTTTTATAACTATTTTTCGATTTTTGAGCAAAAATATTAAAAAAAATCGAGGACCTTCCTCTTATCCATTTCTCCCCGAATGCCTGATGTTCATCATTCAATGGCCTGATGTTCATCCATTGTAATGTTCATAAATTCTGATGTTCACTAATTGTAATAATCCTACCAAATTTCATTCGATTTTCTCAATTTGTTCGAGAGATATTGCAGCCGAAGATTTATACATACAAGCAGACGGACACACGCAGATGTTGAAAAAATTGGTTGACCCATATTAAGAGATTTTCATAACGTGAAAATCGATCAAAATCCGAGAGTCACACCATACACAATACTTTACTTTTATATACGTATATAATATAATGTGTTACAAAGAAAGTAAGAGTTTAAGTCGAGTTTACATATATTTTTACTTTCCTCGAGTTGAGCTAGAGATGGATGTGGTGATAGCAATTGAAACTTATGGCACTTTTCTTAATGGATATGCTTTTACTTACTATGACATTAACCGATGTGGTTTAAGAAAAGAATGGTGATCTTTATTTAATTGAAAGTCGAGTTTACCTCATAAATACATTGAATGGGTGCGAATATACCAGAAAGGAATTTTGTCGGTTTATGGGTGGGTGTCAAATCGTTGACCCATCGTAATCTTTAAAACCACTGAAGCGATTTGGATGGAATTTGGGTGGCAAGTTTTATATAGAACTATAAAATCTACCGGGCATTGTCCTGAAGTAAAAGCAGGCATAAATTGAATTCATTAATCTAAAAGTATAACAAAATAAATGAATTTTATTCATATAAATAACGGTTAAAATTGCATACAATCCGTGTACACCGAAGCAACAATACGACCGCATCTCAAATTACAAGTTATACCCCGATCCCTACGAACACCGCAACCCATTTTGACCTCTCATGAAAACGCAAAAGAAATAGCTCTTATCGTGCGCTAGCGCACATTCTACAGAAACGAAGAAATGGCCCCACTTCTGTAGGCATGATCCCGTCAGTTGGACAGGAGCAGTCTATAGGTCGAAAAATACGGACTCCAATTGGGAAAAACCGCAGTTGAGAAAATGGAATAGAAAATTTTAAGAGTTCGCTCGCTTAAAAAGTGACCAACATTAAAATTACTTAATATTTTTGTTAGAATCCGAAGATATAGACGGTTCTTTTTGAATTCCTATAGAAGTCTGCTAATTTTAGTTTTTTGGATGCGGCAAAAGAAGTATCACATAACCTGAAACAAAGAAATTTCAATGTATTTTTAAGATGGAAACTCTGTCATAATATTTTTGGTTGCTAAATAACCGATTTGTATGGAAATACTAAAACAAAAAATAACTGAAATCTAATTCGAATTAAAAAAGAAATAATGCCGAGATGCAGCTTCTAGAGTCCTGAAGTATCTGCTTACCAAATTTCATGGCCGTACTATGCTTATACTTCCCGTTACAGTTCGCACTCACACATACACACACGCGTAGAAAAACAAACATCTTTTTTTATAATGTAAAATGCAGATTTGAACACAGAATCCGAGAAATGTATATAATAGTTTATATATAAAACGGGATTTTGCCAAAATCTTTGGGTCTTCGGAATCTCGAAAGTTGCCGAAGAGCTTTTGACAAAATTTTGGTGGTATAATACGTATGTTATCTAGATATAAACGTAGAAATTTTTTTTCGAAAAATGTAAGTAGATTTAGTTATGAAACGAGATTTTGCCAAAATCGGTAGCCCTGTGTAATCTCAAAAACCACGGAAGCGATATGAACCAAATGTGGGTTGTATATTGTGTATATTATGTAAATGTAAATGCAGAAAATAATTTTGAAAAAAAGTATATAGTTTGGCTTAGGCGTCGAATGACCACTTGTTTTAAGAGATAAGTCTCGGGGTTGCCTTGATTCTTTAATTTTTAATTTTTGGAAGAAACTAATTATCTTACCTTTGCTTGATTCCTTTTCTTTTTTTTCATGAAGTGCAAGATTATGGGAGGTAGGGGGACTTGCGAATATTTTGTTTTCATAAATGCAGTTAAATGATTTCATGAAAATACTAACCTAAGTAAAATGCTTAAGTTATCAGAATGCTAAAGTGAAATACTTAAATTCTTAAAATGCTTAAGTGAAAAATAAATAACAACTGCAAAAGAAAACATCAATAAATGTTAAATATCTTCAATTGGATTACATATACAAAATAGCATATATATTTGCATCATTGAAGCTGCTTAGAGTGTTAAAAGCTTATTTTGAATGTTTGTGTGTTTAGAAATAA
Organism: Amaurobius ferox; assembly: GCA_951213105.1. Taxonomy (NCBI): domain Eukaryota; kingdom Metazoa; phylum Arthropoda; class Arachnida; order Araneae; family Amaurobiidae; genus Amaurobius; species Amaurobius ferox. The sequence continues at coordinate 111,926,205 of OX578142.1, read as the reverse complement.
TCTTGATCGATATGTTTAAAAATATAGAATTTTTTTTTCTGTATTCTATAATCCAATAATCTTCATGTGGTATGCTGGGAAGAATAGTTTACGTTTAGGCCATATAGTTCCGGAGCAAAATAGCAGTAACAATATATCAGAAATACGAATATGTTTACTCTTATATGTAAACTGAAATTAAATTAAAGTTTCTCTCTCACTGGATACACAAATTTAATAAAATAATTCTGCAAAGGCAAAAGCTATTCGACTGTAATGTTAGTAATTTTTTTCTGAAACAAAATAGCTGTTGTTATTTTCTCCTTAAATTACGTTGTAAATGTAATATGCGTACATGAGTTGTAATATGTTGCAGCCCAGACCATTCCACTGACCCAGAGGGCTTTCAGCAGCTGTTTGAGTGGCAGGGAGTTGAAATATGTGTACCTATTAAAAGCCTTCACTTTTTTGTTCAGCGTTTTATTTAATGATATTTGCGTTTTATCATATTGAGATATAATAAGCAAAGTTTTTATATCAATTAGTTAATAACATAAAAGTTCCTAATGCATATTTTATATAATTTAACTTTCAAAATAAATTTTATCCGATCTTAAAACGCTTCAAACTCTGACCATTTTTCTTTGTAATTATTGTCGATACAGCAGCTTATTATAAATGGTGGAGAGCAATTACTACAGGCATAATCAATTTCTTCTACATCATTTATCTTCTAATAAAGTTCAAAGTAATTTATTGTAATATCCCTAGGCCAGAGGCATACCCAGAATCTCCAAAAGGAGTGTGTGTGTGTGAAAGATTGGAGTTTACAGCGATAGGTACTGTTTAGCTAAGATGGACTCAATTAAATGCCAATGTAATTGTGGACGATTGGGAGTTTATAGTGGTAGGTATCGTTTAGCCAATATAAGTATTAACGCCAATATAAGTATTAAAGCCAATATAAGTATTAACCATCGGAAGTTTACAGTGGTAGATATCATTTAACTAAGATGAACTCAATTAAAAGCCAATTTAAGTGGTGAGGGTCGGAGGTTTACACTGGTAGATATCATTTAACTAAGATGGATTGAATTAAAAGCCAATATAAGTGTTGATGATCGGAGGTTTACAGAGATAGATATCATTTAACTAAGATGGACTGAATTAAAATACAATATAAGTGTTGATGATTGGAGGTTTACAGAGGTAGATACCATTAAGACGGACTGAATTACAAGACAATAAAGTGTTGACAATCGGAAATTTACAGTGGTAAATATAATTTGACTAATATGGACTCAATTAAAAGCCAATATAAATATTGACAGAGTAAGATAAGCAAATTATCTCTTTTCTCAAAGTGAATCCTTTGAAGCTAATATACGCACATGTGGTTCGCCAACAGCCCTACCGTGCTGAAAACACCGGTTCTCGTTAGATCACCGAAGTCAAGCAGCATCGGGCGCGGTTAGTACTTGGGTGGGTGACCACCTGGGAACACCGCGTGCTGTTGGCACATTTCGGGTGCGGTAGCCCGGTGGTTTGCGCGCTGGATTTGCACAACTGCCGCCGATCTGCACAATCTGCCACAACTGCCGCCGCGTTCATGCGGAGTACGATCACGTTAAACATGTGGGTCCGTAAGTCCTTCCGAGAGGTTGGTGGTAGGGGAAGGAGGGTACGGTCCCTGTGGATGCCTCCCCCACTGGGTTCCAGTCTAAATTGGGTGGCACTTCCCGGTCGTCCAAACGGTTACCTTACACCTTTCTGGTAGGTTACACCTTTCTAGTAGGTCTGGGTCTCAACAACAACAACGTACATGTGGTTGGTGTTGACCGTATGATCAGAAAGCTATTGTGGGTGAAGACTTTTTTTTGACAGGTGATAAAATACGATTTATAACTTAAATAAACATATATTAATATTAAACGTACCACATATTTTAAGTTATTTAGTTTGGACAATACACACTTAAAATATAAACTGCTACTGTAAATCCCCGGGTCAGTCGAGTTGTCTGGGTTTTCGACACTTAAAATATAGATGTAATTATAGTGGCATGATCTGTGGACGGGAATCTTTTTCAGCAAACACATCCTATCTTTAACTGTCGTTAATGAATGTTATGAATCAAAATAGAACACTATCGCGGGTGGAGAATTTTTTGAGAATTATACCATCTCCTGAAATTTTATAGGTGTTTAGATAGGTGATAAAATCCTGAGAATTATACATCTTCTGAAATTTTATACCTGTTGAGACAGGTGATAAAAAAGATTCCTAAATTAAATGAACACATGTTAATATTAACGAATAATTTTAGTTCTTTATTTCGGATAATACAGATTTAAAATATAGAGTTAATTAATTTGTATAGTTGTGTGATCTGTGGACGAGAACATTTTTCAGTAAATACAGTCTATCTTAGATTGATGGTACTGCATGTCATGAACCAGATTCAAGTCAATCCACTGTTAAAACTTAGAGTAAGTTTTGTTCTTTCATTATAATATTATTAGACTAAGATAGAGAAGATTAATGACTTATCTCATCGAATAATCCTGATTAACTTGTGATTAAATAATGCAACTAAAGTTAATGTAAATAATGCATAAAAAGTTCAAATAAAAGTATAAAATGATCTTCCATTTCTAAGATAATATTGAATAGAACACGTTCTATCTGTCCTACGTGAGTGAGACGGTCCCATTTAATACTCTATGATCTAAAGTACAAACAACCATCACTTAAAAGATTTAATACTTTTTTCTTCAAACAAGAATCAGATCCAGCCCAGTGCTACTCCGCCTAACAAAAATAGAACTGTTTTGTTAGAATTTGTCCCTATCGAAATGTGTTACTTTCTAATCTGGTTTATGTCTATTATACTACCTATTGATATATATGGTGTTCATTTTGTACTGATTTTTGTTGCATCTATTAGCGTATATGGAATTATTTTTATACTAGTATGTATTGTTAGAGTACTGTGTATAGAAACCAAATTAATTTGGTGCATACACGCATCTCGTTTAAGCGATGCTGGCCGCAAAAATAGTCGAGGTGTAAAAATGTTGAGGATTAAATCATGGAGAATTACTGTTACAGATATTAAGTTTACGCTATGAGATAGTTTTGATGGGACTTTTGTCAAATTTTTGTTCTTTTTAGTGCTACGGATAAAGAATAACGGGCAAAATTTAAGATAATGGGTTAAATTTAAATAAAGGGAAATTTTTTTTTAAAAAGCTTTCTATTAAAACATTGCTTCTTTGGCAATATGCCCATAAAGTGATGGGCGTATCAATAATATATTTCTAGGTTCGTGATGTATCGACAAATGTTTCGATATATGGCCTTCTGATACATTAATATTTCAGATCGATATACTTGCTTAAAATATGAATTGTATCGATGTAATAGCAACCGATACATAACATCATCGTAACATCAATTTTACTAAATTTAAATCTCGACAAGGATTGCTAGTTGATATTCCAGACACACTAAGTAGAGTCATAATTTTTGCCATGAAAGTGGCACCCACGCTTCATAGTGTCTTTGATCCCTTTGTTAATGAGTGTTAATCCCGTATTTTGCGCGATAAAGTTTTGTGTTTGTGCAGGATGTTTTTGGTATTGGTAGATAGTTTGTTCGGATGTCGCCGGCACGAGTGGGTGTTGTATGCAGAGTAGTTTCTGCACGTATTCTTATTGTTCAATTATGGATTCTTTTTGTAGGTATAAGTGGATTGGTGGAATCTTTGTGCTGCTGTGGATGCTGTACTGTAGGATCTTATGATGGCTCTGATAAAGATTCGTTGTGTGCTTTGTAATATGCTGAGACTATTGCAGTTAAAGTATAAGTGCAGGTAAGTGGAACCTAGACTGATGAGGCGTAATAAATTATACGCTTTGCAAATATGGTGTACTAGTTCTTCAGGATATTAGAGTCGATTCTCCATGTGTTGCTTGCGAAGATGTTGAGATTATTGGTTTTGAGATTTTTGTCATAAGGTATTTGTTTGTGATGTCATTGGAGTTTGGTGCCAATGATGAATCCTATGTATTTGAAATTTTTGGTCTTGATAATTTCGTAGTTCTTTCTGGAAGTGGATCCTTTGGTGGTCAAGCATGAATGCGGGGTTTTTTTTCTGCTGTATTTGTTGTCAAGTATCATTACTTCTGTTTCTGTTGGATTGATGACCATTTAGTTGCTGATAGCCCATTTGTTGAGGTGCTGAAGTGCTTAGTTAAACAAATTCTCAAGATATTGCCTTGTTTGTGTTGAGACCACCAGTGCGAAGTCGACCGCGTATGCTTATATATGTGCGTTGAGAATTTAGTTTTTCTTAGGATTGCACTGCGATGCAGTGGTTCTTGTTTGTGAGAAGATGTGATGCGAAGTGAATGTTGATAATTATGTGGCAGTTTTGGAGGATGGTGATAAAAAGTTCTGTATTGCTGCAAGATGTCGATAGGTCTTGGTGTTGATGTAGGTGTCTTGTGTCGAATTGATTTCTATGTACCGCATAGAAATTGTTTCTAGTTACCGCATAGTGCATTTCTAGGCTCGTGCTTACCTTCGGTGCTATAGGTTTACTTAAAGGCAATCAAGTTTGGTGTTTCGGCTTGGGTTATCTGGGGATGACCGTGAACATATCTGTTGGGGGTGTGAAGGGAGAGGGTGTAGCGGCTGGGGTGTTGGAGGAGAGTATACTATAACTGGAGCGTTTGTGGTATTAAATTAAGTATATCCAATACCATGTAGTTAAATGAGCATACAAAATTTCATGAAAAAGTGTTTGATTCCTTAACGAGATATCACGGTCCCTGTGAAGAAGTAAAATTTTAATATCTTCTAAACGACTTTTGATAACTGCTTTATTATGATGCCCATTCAGTTTTAGTTAAATGTTCTTATGAAGCAAGAACTTATTCATTTTTAAAGTATATTTATTTTTACGATTTTTATCATTTCTGATCTAAAAACGTACAATATCTCGAGATCGGCGGATGACTTTTTAAAATTGCATATATTTAGACTATTTTAATAAATTTGTTATTCCTAATTATATTTTTTATCCTATTTTCGATTTTCAATTATTTTTTCTAAAGTTTGAAAGCCTTCTAATGGGTCGAACTCGTTGAAATCAGTAGGTATTTTCCGTTTACGGATTGAAATACTTGCACCAAATTTCATTTCAATGGTTTTCACTTTGTTCGAGAGATACGGGACCTAAGACACCGGCAGAAATACACGCTAATCACTGAAAAAATGGTTGACTGGTATCCAGCGATGCTGAAAATGAGTAAAGCTAAATATGAAATTCAGATTTTTAACTCTGTTACAATACACGATTTTTACATTTGCAATTTACTGTAGGGAAAACAAAAATCTGATGTGGTCAGCACATGACTTTCCCTGCAAACTTATATCCACGTTCTATTTATTTCTATTAAATGTAATTCACTTTTAATTCAATTTTCGTTCTCATTCGGTAACCGGGCTTATTTTCAAAGGTGGCGTAGGGAAAGTACGAAAAACTAAAATATCTCGAGAACGGCTAGTCCTAGTGTAATGGGGTTGGTCTTATTCTTTTCGTCGTTAAACATTACGTATTAAACGGGCATTTAATGGATATATCTAAGTATACCAAGTTCTTTAGTTTAGATTTTGAAGATTTTTGCGGGCCGTTTTGCAAAAAAAGGCAGGTTATTTTTTTCCGAATCGTACCAAAATCTAATCAGCACCAGAGTGACCTATACGTGAGTCATCTACCGAATTTTGTGAAATTCGGTTCATTAGTTTTTCAGCTAGAGTGGATACAAGCTTTTGCGGGCCATTTCGCAAAAAAAGGCGGGTTCTTTTATTCCGAATCGTACCCAAAACTAATCAGCCCTAGCCCCGCCCACAAGTGACTTACCTACCAAATTTTGTGAAATTCGGTCGATTAGTTTTTTAGTTACAGTGGATACAAAATCTGCACAGACAGACAGACAGACACACAGACAGACACACAGACAGACAGACAGACAGACAGACAGACAGACAGACACACAGACACACGCACAGACGTCACGCTAAAAATGGTTTTTTCGTATTCTAGAGGTCTTGAAACGTGTAGATCCGTCGAAAACTCGAGTTGTGATTTTCGGCATGATTCCAATACTTTCCCTATACATTACCATGTATTGCAGGGAAAGTAAAAATGAATAATAAAATGTAAAATTTACACAGCAAAATATAAGAAGTTGGCAGCTGTCTAGGAAGAAGACACTTAAGCGTAACTTTCATGGTTTTCTTACCTTTTGTGATAATGATTTTAATTCTTCTCCTTAATTAATACATTAATTAAGCTTAAAACAATATATCATACCTGCAATTTTAAATTATATTACTCGTTCTAATAATTTGAATGGATATTAAAATCTTGCTAAGTAAAATCTTATACAATTTTAAATTAAAATCTTATACAATTTTGCTAATTAAAAGCTTATATAATTTCATAATGGCTAACATTAATGCAATTTTTTTTCTTAAACGGCAAATTACAGAAAAAAAAAGTCTTACGTCGATGAAACTACTGTTTATCTTATATTAAAATGAAAAATTCTCGACACTCATTTCAACGGTAAGCTATGATATTATATAGACTATACAATATTTTTAATGTCACATGAAAAACGCTGACAATGTAGACACATAAATTTCTTTTCGTCTGTTATTGTAAAGCAATTGATCGTGAATTTAACTTAACGGCTGATAAATGGCTTAATAAACAAAGTATGTCTTTGCTACGGGATGTCATGAAAGGTTATTTTTGAGGAGTTTCTTTTATCATCAATTAAACGTCTTCAAAAATGATTTTGGGATTTTTAAATGTATTATTTCTGCTATAGATTATTTCTTTCATTGTTTCTTATGTATTTTATGACACAGAAAATTACATGGCTGAGTTAGTTGCTCAAGTTTTCCTTAATAAAAAATGTAAAATTGTTGAAAATACTTATTATATTACGTAACTATCTTGGGTTTCTTACTTTTTGTGATAATGAGTTTAATTCTTTTTTTTACATCGTACCTGCAATTTAAAATTATATTACTTATTCTAATAATTTGAATGTATCTTTCTAATTAAGAATTTTCCTACTTAAACTCCGAACTAAAACAAAGGGCGTTACTACCGATAAAACTACTGTATATCGTATATTTAAATAAAAAATTCTTGATACTCATTTCGACGGTAAGATACGAGAGTACTATATACCGGCTATGCAATATTTTTATTGTTCCACGAAAAACGCTGAAAATATAGAGTAATAAATTTCTCTTCGTCGGTTATTGTACGGAAATTGATCTTTATTTTAACTTAACGAATGTTATATGGATTAATCAACAAAGTATGTATTTGTTACAAGATGTCATGAAAGGTTATTTTTGAGAGGAGCTTCCATCACTTAAACGTCTTGATAAAATATTTTAGTATTTTTATGGTATTTCTGCAATACATTATTTCTTTCGTTTCATATGCATTTTCTGATGTAGAAAAGTATATGGCTAAGTTAGTTGCTTAAGTTTTCCTTAATAAAACATTCAAAATTAATGAAAATACTTAATATACTACGTAACTATCATGTGTTTCTTACTTTCTGTGGTAATGAGTTTAATTATTTTCTTTCATCATACCTGCAATTTTAAATTATACTACTGGTTCTAATAATAATTTGAATGTATCTTTCTAATTAAGAATTTAAGAATTTTCTTACTTAAACTCCGAACTAAAGCAAAGGGCGTTACTACTGATAAAACTACTGTATATCGTATATTTAAATAAAAAATTCTTGATACTCATTTCGACGGTAAGCTACGATACTATATACCGGCTATGCAATATTTTTAATGTTACACGAAAAACGCTGAAAATATAGAGTAATAAATTTCTTTTCGTCGGTTATTGTACGGAAATTGATCTTTATTTTAAATTAACGAATGATACATGGATTAATCAGCAAAGTATGCATTTGTTACAAGATGTCTTGAAAGGTTATTTTTAAGAGGAGCTTCCATCACTTAAGCGTCTTGATAAAGTATTTTAATATTTTTATGGTATTTCTGCAATACATTATTTCTTTTGTTTCATATGCATTTTCTGATGTAGAAAAGTATATGGCTAAGTTAGTTGCTTAAGTTTTCCTTAATAAAACATTCAAAATTGTTGAAAATACTTAATTTACTACGTAACTATCATGTGTTTCTTACTTTTTGTGGTAATGAGTTTAATTATTTTCTTTCATCATACCTGCAATTTTAAATGATACTACTTGTTCTAATAATAATTTGAATGTATCTTTCTAATTAAGAATTTTCTTACTTAAACTCCGAACTAAAGCAAAGAGCGTTACTACCGATCTACTGTATATCGTATATTTAAATAAAAAATTCTTGATACTCATTTCGACGGTAAGCTACGATACTATATACCGGCTATGCAATATTTTTAATGTTACACGAAAAACGCTGAAAATATAGAGCAATAAATTTCTCTTCGTCGGTTATTTTACGGCAATTGATCATTATTTTAACTTAACGAATGATACATGGATTAATCAACAAATTATGTATTTGTTACAAGATATCATGAAAGTTTATTTTTGAGATGAGCTTCCATCACTTAAACGTCTTGAAAAAAATATTTTAGGATATTTAAGGTATTTCTGCAATACATTATTTCTTTCGTTCCCTATGCATTTTCTGATACAGAAAAGTATATGGCTAAGTTAGTTTCTTAAGTTTTCCTTAATGAAACATTCAAAATTATTGTAAATACTTAATATACTACGTAACTATCATGTGTTTCTTACTTTTGTGGTAATGGGTTTAATTATTTTCTTTCATCATACCTGCAATTTTAAATTATACTACTTGTTCTAATAATAATTTGAATGTATCTTTCTAATTAAGAACTTTCTTACTTAAACTCCTAACTGAAAAAAGGGCGTTACAACCGATAAAACAAATGTACATCGTATAGTTAAATGAAAAATTATTGATCCTCATTTTGGTGGTAAGCTACGATATTATATACAGGCTGTGCAATAATTTTAATGTCACATGAAAAACGCTGACAATGTAGAGTCATAAATTTCTTTTGGCCAGTTATTGTACTGCAATTGATCGTAAATTTAACTTAATGGCTGATAAATGACTTAATAAATAGGGTATGTCGTTGTTACGGGATGTCATGAAAGGTTATTTTTGAGAGGAGTTTTCATCAATTAAACGTCTTGAAATAAATATTTCAGAATTTTTAAATGTAATATTTCTGCAATAGATTATTTCGTTCGTTGTTTCCTATGCATTTTCTGATACAGAAAATTACAACGCTGAGCTAGTTTATCAAGTTTTTCTTAATAAAGTATTTAAAATTGTTGAAATACTTAAAATACCACGTAACTATCATGGGTTTCTTACTTTTTAAGTTAAAGAGTTTAATTCTTTTCTTTACATCATACCTGCAATGTTTAATTATATTACTTGTTCTAGTAATTTGAATGTATCTCTTTAATGAGGGACTTATACGATTTCATAATCGCTCAAATATATAAAATTTTCTTACTTAAACTGTGAACAGTAAAAGTACGTTAATGGTCGATAAAACTACTGTTTATTGAGTATTTAAATGAAAAATTCTCGATATTCATTTTGACGGTAAGCTACAATACTATATACAGGCATATACAATTTTCCAGTGAGATTTAATAATAAGATCAAATAATATTATTATTAGATCTCACTGGAAATCAATAAGCTCCGGGATTTCAATGAAATTACACGTGTTGGTCACCCCTGCATACTAATCAATCATTTCCCCAAACATTTATGTGTGTGCGTGGGATATATCTCAACCAAATTCGGCAAATCAAATAATATTTGGGCAGATTATTTCAATAACAAATGTGAGGCAAACATAAGAAATTTATCTACGTTTAGAGAGATCTCATAATTAATTGATTATTTGTTTTCTGTACGTCAAAAAATATTATAAAGTAACTACGTTGCGAAATATAACAGAAATCGCCATTTTGTACGCATCTTTTTAATATAAGAGCTACTTGCATGATTTCTAGGACGGTTACACTCGCCGTTCTTGAGATATTGCACATTGTTGACTTGGCCTTCCGTGAGGTTGGTGGTAGGGGAAGGAGGGTACGGTCCCTGTGGATACCTCCCCCACTGGGTTCCGGTCTAAATTGGATGGCTCTTCCCGGCCGTCCAAACAGTTACCTTACACCTTTCTGGTAGGTCGGACGATATGGGTCTCAACAAGAACAACAATGTTGATTTGAAAAGGGAAAAAAAATCTTTAAAAAATATTCTAACTTTAATTAAATGATTAAATGCGTTTTAAATACTTTTAATCTAAAAAGAATCACCAATTTTCACGAGTTATCTCAGGTCATATTCATGAAATAATAAAAAATACTCATGCATGGCCCAACCGATTTCTAAACACGGAGACCTCCTGGTCAGTCAATGATTTTCCAGTGAGCTACTGGAACGATAGTATTTTCCTCTAAAATGAAGTACAGAAGTGACAAAAACAGTGACAAAACAAAGATAACGCCCCGAAAAATTCCGTATTTTTAAAACAAATATTTAATATAGCGCAACAAACCGGAATGTTGCATCACATGTTTAGTGTATTAAACCTCATATGAAAATTTCATTTGTCATCACCTTCTAGCTATAATTAATTATGATACCACAAAAATGATCATATCATTTCGAGAATTCAATAAAATATTTCTTTTTAATTATGAAAAACTATTTATGATTAAATATTTAATAAAAGGAGAATGTCACATATTTCTTATTAATTTGGAATGCTTCGCCCATAGACATTCCCAAATAATTAATGTTTTGCATAACTGCATCCTTCTATTTCAATGTATTGTATTTATCAGTATTAAAGATCTTAAATATTACTTTAAATGTGTTACTGTCCTTTTTCTTCATCAAAGTCATGGAGATATGTGGGTGATGCAATTTTTTGAGCGTCACTCTGGATCGTTAATACTTTCCCTTCAGATTTCAGATTGAAGTGAAACGTCAGATATGAACGACTACCTAATTTTTCCGCTCTTTTTATATAATTCCGTTCGAGTCATACTTGTGAATTGAAAATCGCTGTCATAAAGTACAAGTCCGTTGGAAAATTCCAAATTCGGTAGTAAGACCTCAATGATACATAGTATCTAACCCACAGAGTTAAGTCACCCGGTTGTCATCGTAACTTATTCACGCAAAACTTGGATTTGATCCATGTATTCTCCCCGGACAGTCGGCGTTCTATCCTTAGTGCTACCAGGACGATAATTTTATATTTATAACTCATTTCTCTGTGTCGTTAAGATGGAATTAACGTGGATCAAACCAGCCTCAATCACATACGAGCTTGGAAATGCAAGCAAAATGGGAAGTACCATTTCAAGAAATTTTGGATAATTTTATACAATATTTATATTTGTCCAAAAGTAACATAAAGTCACATTTTTATAAAGCGTTTTAGCTTCAAGATCAAAATTATATATTGAGTTTTGCTATTTCTAAAGATAGATTATTCCAGTATATTTTTATTATTACATTAAGATATAGTGCGCCAACGGCCGTACCGTGCTGAAAACACCGGTTCTCGTTAGATCACCGAAGTGAAGCAGCATCGGGCGCGCTTAGTACTTGGGTGGGTGACCACCTGGGGACACCGCGTGCTGTTGGCACATTTCGGGCGCGGTAGCCCGGTGGTTTGCGCGCTGGATTTACACGCTGCCACAACTGCCGTCGTGTGCATGCAGAGTACGATCACGTTAAACGTGTGGGTCCGTAAGTCCTTCCGAGAGGTTGGTGATAGGGGAAGGAGGGTACGGTCCCTGTGGATGCCTCCCCCACTGGGTTCCGGTCTAAATTGGGTAGCACTTCCCGGTCGTCCAAACAGTTACCTCAAACCTTTCAGGTAGGTCGGACGGTCTGGGTCTCAACAACAACAACTTTTATAATAAAAGAAAATTGATTTTTTTGCGATTTTAAGAGTAGGGTGTCCCCCTTAACCTTTTGCTTACAGATACGACAGCGTCCATCTCAAACGAAGAACCTCTCAAAAAGACAGGTATTTGACATACCCTATCCTAAACAGTTCGATCCCCCTTTGCAAGCATTGGCGTCCATGGACGCCAATACCTGCAAAGAGGGATCGAACTGTTTGAGATAGGGAACTGTTTGAGATACGGTCTGGGTCTCAACAACAACAACTAAGATATAGTGATACAGTTATTTATTACATCAGTGATTTTTAATAAACCCTTTCCTTCAAACTCCAATAACCCCCCGAGCCTGAATCGACCAGATACAATGTCATACCGACCCCCAGGGGTTGATATCGACCACTTTGGGGGTCACCTGAGAACGCGGAAAATCATTTCTGAAGTGTAAGGAATTAAAGAGAAAAATTGATAATAATAGGGAAATTTTGAATTAAAATAAAATAACATATCTCAATCAATTTTGAAGAAATGTTAACATAATCGACATCTTTGAGCGTGATTTTTTTTTATAGGGAAATGACTTTGTAATTGACTATAATGACCTAAAACGAAAATTAAAGAAAATAAATTTGCTAAATTCCGAAATATAACATTAAGGGGTTGTACAATCACTTTCATCAATTGGCAACCTTTTAATACACTTTCATGTTACATTTATAACTACAATACCACTATTTATAGCGTTATTTTGCCGTTCCGTAACTCTCGGGACACTCTGTATAAGAAGTTTGTTTAAATTAATTCAGTATTTAACATATACATAGTAACTGCCATTTGGGTTTTCGTTACAGTATCTCTAGGAAGTTTGATGCGAACAGTGAGCAACACTAGCAACCGTGATATAATTACGATAGCGTTGTAACAGGATTAGCCCTTACCGTAGTTAATCAATTTATTAATTGTTTAACTCAGTATCATTTACATTTTAACACTACCGCAAATGCTATACACGTAATAGTTACTATATATGTATACCATATAATGATGACTTCCTCAAATATTATAATGCATTATTTATAGATTGATTGGAATGAGTTATTTAGTTCAATTATTTTTTAGATTTTATCACATTCCGAATTCTCATTATTACTTTCCATACATACATAGTTCAATGTACAGCCGGAAAGTATTGTGACGGGGTCGAAAATTCGAATTCGCGTTTTTGCCGGAAGCGTACAAATCATGCATCCCTGAACTTGAATCGAACGTTTTTATAGACAATGTGTGTGTGTGTGTGTGTGTGTCTGTATGTAGGTGCGTGTGTATGTGTGTGTATGCTAGTGTGTGTCTGTATGTCAGTGTGTGTGTGTGTCTGTATGTCGGTGTGTGTATGTACGTGCGTGTGTATGTGTGCGTGTGTGCGTGTGTATGTGTGTGTGTGTGTGTGTATGTGTGTGTGTGTCTATGTTATTGTGTGTGCATGTATATATGATAGTGTGTGTGCGTGTGTATGTGTGTGTGGTGTGTGTGCATATATGTAGGTGTGTGGGAATGTAGGTGTGTGTGTATGTAGGTGTGTGTGTATATGTGTGTGTGTGTCCATGTTATTGTGTGTGTATGTATGTATGATAGTGTGTGTGTCTGCGTGTGTTAGTGTGTATGTATGTCAGTGTTGTGCATGTTAGTGTGTATTTGCATGTTAGTGTGTGTATCAGTGTGTGTGTCTGTATGTTAATGTATGTGTCCGTGAATATGTGGAAGTGGTATCTCAAGAACAAACAGATCGTTTTGAAAAAAATGATACGATTAGTACAGACAGTGAATATTGGAACTCAGTTGATTTTAAACGCGATCATTCACGCGTATTCACCCCACCTCCAATTTTCGACTTAATTTGTAAAAAATTATAAAGAAAATTGGAACCTTTTATAAGGATAAATGGATTGTTATTTCATATGTAATTTTTCATTAGAAAACGAATGATACAAACATTAAAAAGCTAGTACGAGCATTATGCGATTTTCGAAAAACGAATGACAAAAATTTTAGAACATTAGTATAAACCATTCTCGAAACATTGCATGTTTTTAAATTAAATTTTTCAAGTCTTTTTATAAAATTAAGAAAAAGTAGTAAGTATCATCAATATGTTTATTTTCCATATGTAGTATTAAGCGACAAATCTGATAATATCATTCTCGTGAATCGTTCTATTCATGGGAGAAGATACTTTATGTACTAGTTTTGTATTTTGACGCTAAAGAATTTGCCAATAGCAATTTATTTCACGGTATATTAATTAAATGTCAGTTTTATTTTTATGAGGATTTTGTACGTGAGTATGAGTAAGCCATTCTGTTAGGAGTAATAAATTGCCCAAAACGCCCAATTTCAATTTACGTGGTGTTAATTCAAAATCAAAAACATTGTGTCAGGAATCTGGTGCACCATTATTAGTGAAGTCATTGAAGTCATTAGAAGTGAAGTCATTGAATTATGTAGTAAAAGTCATGAGCTGCCCACATCAGATTTTGTTTTAGATTTTATCCCATTCCAAATTTTCATGACTTTCTGTAATGTTTTACATTTTTAAGGCTAGTATACTGCAGCTTATGCTGTATCTATTAATATATATGTTCATTCCAGACAATAAAAAAATGCTCCCTTTCATGAGAAGCAATCATGATATTGATTGTGAACATAGTTGCGCAGTGTCTTGGCGCCATTTTCTTGACATGATACCACTTCGTAATTACTGGGGGGAAGTTATCAATAATTATTGGAAAAAGTTTATTCTATCTCCCTAGTATCCTTTTTACTCGAGAAGGCTTTCATCATTTTCCTGAGGAACATTTAAAATGCCAGATATTTCGGTATTGCAACGTGCAAGATGGAGAAGTTTGTTTAATAATCATTATATCCTATAAAAGCATAAATTTTTATTATTATTATAAAATATTATAACTTTATAAATGTATACTATATACTAAAATATATAAAACATGAAAATTCTACAGAATTTTGTATAAACACATTTTCATAGACGGAAATATGCATCTAAATTGACGTATGAGTTTATACTTCCGTATTGCGTAAAAAACCTATCTGAGTCGGGGTTTGAAGAGCTAATATTTCTACTAATATTTCAGCCGATGCTCTCCCAAATGAACTGCTGAGACGTAATTGCAAGCTCTTATCGTCGAAGTAGACACTGCATTCTCCTCCCTTTAATGTCAGCTTGTAGTGTAACTTGGCAATTTGACTGACTACCTCCTGCTATTTTTACCTCAAGTTAACCTCCAAACCAAAACCAAAGGATCACCTCTTTTAGCACTTGCCCAGTTAGATTTCAAACTGCCAGCAACAACTATACGCAATCGTACTACTACTGCTCCAAAATCCGCTGCATCACGAACTAATCAATACTTTTCTGATGTATTCTCTTCAAGTATGCTCTTCAACTGGTTTGTTACACTACACTGAGAAAGGCTTGTTCCAATGAATTCATAACATACGTATGCTTAGTTATCTCTATTTATTAGCTGCATTTTAAGCTGTAATGTAATTTATTATTGTTAATTTCTTTATATACATATAATGTATAAGGAAAGTATTGTGACGGGGTCGAAAATTTGAATTCGAGTTTTCGACGGAAGGGCACGTTTCAAGCATCCCTGAACACGAATCAGACGTTTTTGAGGTGATGTCTGTGCGTGTGTGTGTGTGTGTGTGTGTAAATTTGATGACATCATTCTCGTGGATCTAACTCGTTCCATTCATGAGAAAATATACTTTGAGTAATACTTTTGTATTTGAACGCCAATAATCACTTATCTGCTATAAGAATAACTTATTTCTCCGTCCATAACGCTTGGTGATATTGGCGACGAATTTGGCGGAATGTCACAAACTTGGCGACTTTTTAAATGTTGCTAAATTAATGAAAATCTCGCCAAATGAATAAAAATGACGCTAAATCAATGAAAATGACGACTAATTGACGAAAATTCAATATCTGAGAATATAAGTATCTACTATAAGAATAACTTATTTTTTTATTGTAAAAGTAGTAAATTCATTGCATTATATAAGGAAAGTCATGTGCTGCCCACATCAGTTTTTTTATAAATATATTTGTAATTATTTTTTATATTCTACAATATATTTTATAAGATATTAGTGGACCTCAATAGAAAAATTTAATACTGAAGAATAAAATGAAATTACGTTGCTAGTCTCTGAATTGCATGCAAACGGAAGTTATGAGCATACCATCCCCCCTCCCTGATATCTATCGAAAGGGTTTAATGTAATCTATAGGGCGATAAATCTAGTTTCCATTAATATGTCTGGCGAGAAATGCATGCCTTTATGCCTGAGAGGTGCAGACGAAACATCTTAAGAACAATTGCAGATATCCTCTTGAATTTTATATTTAAGATTATGAAATAATTCAACTTCATGGTATGTTTTCTAATTTGCACGATTAGAACAGACATTATTCAAAATTAGAGATCTTGATTTCATTATTCTGTATAGGATAAATAGGAATTCTTGTCGTACATGCTATAGGTGCAGAAGATTTTTGCCAACTCCGATAAAGACCGTTACCCAACATTGTCAAAGTTCGAAAAGTATTAGTTGTATAATAGAGTACTACTATACTTCAGTTGTATAATAAAGCCCAATAGGTATAGCATTACTTTTATCTGGTGTTTTTATGAATGTTTTAAAGTTTTATGATAAAGAGTCCATTTATAGAGAGATTTTATGATAAAGAGTCCATTTATGATAAAGAGTCCATTCCTCTTCAAACAACTTGCTTCCTCCATTCTACTGTAAACTAGAACGAATTACCCAGCGTCACCCGAGTCCGAAATAAGCGCCCGCTACGTATTGTAACGAGCGTATCCCCTAGAATCGTGGGTGTGTACGTAGGACACAAGAACGAGTTCAAACTTCTAGATAACTTACGTTTATTCACAAGCACTTACTAAACAGTAACAATATATAATCAAATAGCACTTAAATGTTCCACTAATTTCAAAGAATAAGCGATATTATTCTCAAAATACTGACAAAAATAATTTCCCAAAACAGTCTTTGCTATTTTCAAAATATTGACAAAAATTACAGTCCAATTTAGCTCGTGCCACGTCAATTCGTGAATTCCCCTGCAACGGAGGGATGAGTCCTTTTATAGCTTCTGCAGAAATTTCTGGAAATCTTTTCATATCTCCTAGACTAATCATAAGTTTCTCGAAGTTTCCGGAAGTCGCCAAATGTCGCCTAATTGGCGATGAATCTCAAAATCTGGCAACCCTTCTTCTAAATGGGAAATCGTGGAAACATTGGGCCGAACCCAAGGTAAATGGAAGTAAGAGTACCTTTGGAAATGGAAGTAAGTACCTTTCAATAGACCTTGGGCCGAACCCTGTATAGAAATTTCGTGGCTATTCCTAGCCTTGAAAATTTTTGTTAAACACAATGCATACCAACAAAAGATTTTCCATCACATGCGGTATAGACATCTTCTTTTATTATGTTAGACGGCATATATATTCGTATTTTATGAATAATTTTTGCATCTTTTCTTAAGTTAATTGATCAATGCTCATATATCTCCTGAAACCGTTGTTTCCAGATTTATTAAATCATGGAGCACAATGTTTGTGGATTTATTCACTGAGAAAGTATTTTGAATACTTCTACTATTTTATTTACTCATGGGATTTTACTTTCATTTTTTTGAATTCTCATTTGGCAGGAATTTCCTTCCAAAGGTCATCTGAAACAGCTATTTATTGAAAAATGTATTCTTACCCTTGCTGGTACGGTTATTTTCAAATCAAAATATTTTACCTCCGAAAGCAAATATAATTCTTCTATGCTGTAATTAACGAAAATTTTTTTATCGCAGGTGCTTTAAATTTTATTTATGACAAATGGTGTGTGAATAAAAAGATATATAAATATTCATTAATTTTTCTAAAAATATTATTTTATAACTGTACATTAATAATTTCTTTGCGTTTTCGATCTATTATACAGAAACGCATCTTAAATTCTAAAGAAAATGCAGAAAGAAATCCAGTGAATTCTTATTCCCATTGATTTCCAAACTGGGAACCAAAATTTTAATATTCCATTTAACATTGCATAATAAGCGATGGAACTAAGGATATGCGTTTATAATCCTTTATATAGTAAATGCATCTTAAATTCTTAGGAAAGTGTAGAGAGAAATCCAGGGAATTATGCTCTCGGTGATTTCCAAACAATAATATTCCATTTAAACTTGTTTAATAAGCAATGCAAAATAAAAATGTGCGTTATTGATCTTTTACACAGGAATGCATCATAAATTTTTAGGAAAAATTAAAAAAAATCGCAAAATTGCGATCTCGGTGATTTCCAAACAATAATGTTACATTTAAACTTGTTTAATAAGCAAGGAAACTAGAGATATGCGTTATCGATCTTTTATACAGGAATGCATCATACATTTTTAGGAATGATTAAAGAGAAATCCGCAGAATTGAGATCTCTGTAATTTCCAAACAATAATGTTCCATTTAAACTAGTTTAATAGTCAATGAAACCAAAGATATACGTTATCGAACTTTTATACAGGAATGCATCATAAATTTTTAGAAAAGATTAAAGAGAAATCCGCAAATTTGCAATCTCGGTGATTTCTAAACAATAATGTTCTATTTAAACTTGTTTAATAAGCAATGAAACTAAAGATATGCATTATCGATTTTTTACACAGGACAGAGTCATAAATGTAAAGATTAAAAAGTGAAAAGATTAAATGCATCCTAAAATTGAAGATTAAAAAGAAATTCCCAGAATTGTGATCTCGGTGATTCCCAAACAATAATGTTCCATTTAAACTTATTTAATAAGCAATGAAACTAAAGATATGCATTATCGATCTTTTGTATAGAAATGCATCCCAAATGTAAAGATTAAGTAAAAATATTAAATGCATCATAGAATCAAAGATTAAACGCATCATAAAATCAAAGATTAAAAAGAAATTCGCAGAATTGCGATCTCGGTGATTTCCGAATAATAATGTTCCATTTAAACTTGTTTAATAAGCAATGGAAACTAAAGATATGTGTTATTGACCATTTACACAGGCATGCATCATAAATCTTTAGGAAAGATTAAAAAAAATTCACAGAATTGCGATCTCGGTGATTTCCAAACAATAATATTCCGTTTAAACTTGTTTAATATGCAATGAAACTAAAGATATGCGTTATCGATCTTTTATATAGGAATGCATCAGAAATTTTTAGGAATGATTAAAGAGAAATTCGCAGAATTGCGATCTCGGTTATTTTTAAACAATAATGTTCTATTTAAACTTATTTAATAAGCAATGAAACTAAAGATATGCTTTATCGATCTTTTACACAGGAACGTGTCTTAAATGTAAAGATTGAAAGGAAAAAAGATTAAATGCATCATAAAATTGAAGATTAAAACTAAATTCGCAGAATTGCGATCTCTATGTGATTTCCTAACAATAATGTGCCATTTAAACTTAATAATCAATGAAACTAAATATATGTATTATCGATCTTTTGTATAGGAATGCATCACAAATGTAAAAAAAAAAGATTAAATGCATCATAGAATCAAAGATTAAAAAGAAAAGAGATTAAATGCATCATAAAATCAAAGATTAAAAAGAAATTCGCAGAGATTAAATGCATCATAAAATCAAAGATTAAAAAGAAATTCGCAGAATTGCGATCTCGGTGATTTCCAAACAATAATGTTCCATTTAAATATATGTATTATCGATCTTTTGTATAGGAATGCATCACAAATGTAAAAAAAAAGATTAAATGCATCATAGAATCAAAGATTAAAAAGAAAAGAGATTAAATGCATCATAAAATCAAAGATTAAAAAGAAATTCGCAGAATTGCGATCTCGGTGATTTCCAAACAATAATGTTCCATTTAAACTTGTTTAATAAGCAATGAAGACTAAATATATGCTTTATTGATTTTTCACACAGGAATGCATTATAAATTTTTAAGAAAGATAAAAAAAAATGCGCAGAATTGCGATCTCGGTGATTTCCAAACAATAATGTTCCATTTAAACTTGTTTAATAAGCAATGAAACAAAAGATATGCGTTATCGATCTTTTATAGAGGAATGCATCATAAATTTTTAGGAACGATTAAAGAGAAATTCGCAGAATTGCGATCTCGATGATTTTTAAACTATAATGTTCTATTTAAACTTGTTTAATAAGAAATGAAACTAAAGGTATGCGTTATCGATCTTTTATACAGGAATACATCATAAATGTTTAAGAAAGATTAAATAGAAATTTGCAGAATTGCGATCTCGGTGATTTCCAAACAATATGTTCCATTTAAACTTGTTTAACAATCAATGAAACTAAAGATATACATTATCGATCTTTTATACAGGAATGCATCATGAATTTTTAGAAAAGATTTAAGAGAAATCCGCAAATTTGCGATCTTGGTGATTTCTAAACAATAATGTTCCATTTAAACTTGTTTAATAAGCAATGAAACTATAGATATACGTTATCCGTCTTTTACACAGGAATGTGTCATAAATGTAAAGATTAAAAAAAAAAAAGATTAAATTCATCATAAAATCAAGGATTGAAAAGAAATACGCCGAATTGCGATCTCGGTGATTTCCAAACAATAATGTTCCATTTAAACTTGTTTAATAAGCAATGAAACAAAAGATATGCGTTATCGATCTTTTATATAGGAATGCATCATAAATTTTTAGGAACGATTAAAGAGAAATTCGAAGAATTGCGATCTGTGTGATTTCCAAACAATATGTTCCATTTAAACTTGTTTAACAATCAATGAAATTAAGATATACATTATCGATCTTTTATACAGGAATGCATCATAAATTTTTAGAAAAGATTTAAGAGAAATCCGCAAATTAGCGATCTTGGTGATTTTTAAACAATAATGTTCCATTTAAACTTGTTTAATAAGCAATGAAACTAAAGATATACGTTATCCAACTTGTACACAGGAATGTGTCATAAATGTAAAGATTAAAAAGAAAAAAGATTAAATGCATCATAAAATCAAAGATTGAAAAGAAATACGCCGAATTGCGATCTCGGTGATTTACAAACAATCATGTTCCATTTAAACTTGTTTAATAAGCAATGAAGACTAAATATGTGCGTTATTGATTTTTCACACAGGAATGCATTATAAATTTTTAAGAAAGATAAAAAAAAATGCGCAGAATTGCGATCTCGGTGATTTCCAAACAATAATGTTCCATTTAAACTTGTTTAATAAGCAATGAAACAAAAGATATGCGTTATCGATCTTTTATAGAGGAATGCATCATAAATTTTTAGGAACGATTAAAGAGAAATTCGCAGAATTGCGATCTCGATGATTTTTAAACTATAATGTTCTATTTAAACTTGTTTAATAAGAAATGAAACTAAAGGTATGCGTTATCGATCTTTTATACAGGAATACATCATAAATGTTTAAGAAAGATTAAATAGAAATTTGCAGAATTGCGATCTCGGTGATTTCCAAACAATATGTTCCATTTAAACTTGTTTAACAATCAATGAAACTAAAGATATACATTATCGATCTTTTATACAGGAATGCATCATGAATTTTTAGAAAAGATTTAAGAGAAATCCGCAAATTTGCGATCTTGGTGATTTCTAAACAATAATGTTCCATTTAAACTTGTTTAATAAGCAATGAAACTATAGATATACGTTATCCGTCTTTTACACAGGAATGTGTCATAAATGTAAAGATTAAAAAGAAAAAAGATTAAATTCATCATAAAATCAAGGATTGAAAAGAAATACGCCGAATTGCGATCTCGGTGATTTCCAAACAATAATGTTCCATTTAAACTTGTTTAATAAGCAATGAAACAAAAGATATGCGTTATCGATCTTTTATATAGGAATGCATCATAAATTTTTAGGAACGATTAAAGAGAAATTCGAAGAATTGCGATCTGTGTGATTTCCAAACAATATGTTCCATTTAAACTTGTTTAACAATCAATGAAATTAAGATATACATTATCGATCTTTTATACAGGAATGCATCATAAATTTTTAGAAAAGATTTAAGAGAAATCCGCAAATTAGCGATCTTGGTGATTTTTAAACAATAATGTTCCATTTAAACTTGTTTAATAAGCAATGAAACTAAAGATATACGTTATCCAACTTGTACACAGGAATGTGTCATAAATGTAAAGATTAAAAAGAAAAAAGATTAAATGCATCATAAAATCAAAGATTGAAAAGAAATACGCCGAATTGCGATCTCGGTGATTTACAAACAATCATGTTCCATTTAAACTTGTTTAATAAGCAATGAAGACTAAATATGTGCGTTATTGATTTTTCACACAGGAATGCATTATAAATTTTTAAGAAAGATAAAAAAAAAATTCGCAGATTTGCGATCTCGGTGATTTCCAAACAATAATGTTCCTTTTAAACTTGTTTAATAAGCAATGAAACAAAAGATATGCGTTATCGATCTTTTATATAGGAATGCATCATAAATATTTAGGAACGATTAAAGAGAAATTCGCAGAATTGCAATTTCTGTGATTTCCAAACAATAATGTTCCATTTAAACCTGTTTAATAAGCAATGAAACTAAAGATATACGTTATCCATCTTTTACACAGGAATGTGCCATAAATGTAAAGATTAAAAAGAAAAAGATAAAATGCATCACAAAATCAAAGATTGAAAATAAATACGCAGAATTGCGATTTCTGTGATTTCCAAACAATAATGTTCTATTTAAACTTGTTTAATATGAAATGAAACTAAAGGTATGCGTTATCGATCTTTTATACAGGAATACAATATAAATGTTTAAGAAAGATTAAATAGAAATTCGCAGAATTGTCATCTCGGTGATTTCCAAACAATATGTTCCATTTAAACTTGTTTAATAAGCAATGAAACTAAAGATATACATTATCGATCTTTTATACAGGAATGCATCATAAATTTTCAGAAAAGATTTAAGAGAAATTCGCAAATTTGCGATTTTGGTGATTTCTAAACAATAATGTTCCTTTTAAACTTGTTTAATAAGCAATGAAACTAAAGATATACGTTATACATCTTTTGCACAGGAATGTGTCATAAATGTAAAGATTAAAAAGAAAAAAGATTAAATTCATCATAAAATCAAAGATTGAAAAGAAATACGCCGAATTGTGATCTGGGTGATTTCCAAACAATAATGTGTCATTTAAACTTGTTTAATAAGCAATGAAACAAAAGATATGCGTTATCGATCTTTTTTATAGGAATGCATCATAAATTTTAAGGAACGATTAAAGAGAAATTCGCAGAATTGCGATCTTTGTGATTTCCAAACAATAATGTTCCATTTTAACTTGTTTAATAATCAACGAAACTAAATATATACGTTATCGATCTTTTATACAGGAATGCATTATAAATTTTTAGGAATGATTAAAGAGAAATCCGCAAATTTGCGATCTCGGTTATTTCTAAACAATAATGTTCTATTTAAACTTGTTTAATAAGAAATGAAACTTAAGGTATGCGTTATCGATCTTTTATACAGGAATACATCATAAATGTTTAAGAAAGATTAAATAGAAATTCGCAGAATTGCGATCTCGGTGATTTCCAAACAATATGTTCCATTTAAACTTGTCATGAAACTAAACTTGAATCAATGAAACTAAAGATATACATTATCGATCTTTTATACATTAATGTGTCATAAATGTAAAGATTAAAAAGAGAAAAGATTAAATGCATCATAAAATCAAAGATTGAAAAGAAATACGCCGAATTGCGATCTCGGTGATTTCCAAACAATCATGTTCCATTTAAACATGTTTAATAAGCAATGAAGACTAAATATATGCGTTATTGATTTTTCACACAGGAATGCATTATAAATTTTTAAGAAAGATAAAAAAAAATTCGCAGATTTACGATCTCGGTGATTTCCAAACAATAATGTTCCTTTTAAACTGGTTTAATAAGCAATGAAACAAAAGATATGCGTTATCGATCTTTTATATAGGAATGCATCATAAATATTTAGGAATGATTAAAGAGAAATTCGCAGAATTGCAATCTCTGTGATTTCCAAACAATAATGTTCCATTTAAACTTGCTTAATAAGCAATGAAACTAAAGATATACGTCATCCATCTTTTACACAGGAATGTGCCATAAATGTAAAGATTAAAAAGAAAAAAGATAAAATGCATCATAAAATCAAAGATTGAAAAGAAATACGCCGAATTGCGATCTCTGTGATTTCCAAACAATAATGTTCCATTTAAACTTATTTAATAAGCAATGAAACTAAAGATCTGCAGTATCGATCTTCTATGTAGGAATGCATCACAAATGTAAAGATTGAAGAAAAAAGATTAAATGCATCATAAAATTGAAGATTAAAAATAAATTCGCAGAATTGCGATCTCGGTGATTTCCAAACAATAATGTTCCATTTAATCTTATTTAATAAGCAATGAAATTAAAGATACGCGTTATGGATCTTTTATATAGGAATGAATCATAAATTTCTAGGAAAGATTAAAAAGGTATTCGCAGAATTGCGAACTCTGTGATTTTCAAACAATGATGTTCCATTTAAACTTGTTTAATAGGCAATGAAACTGAAGATATACGCTATCGATCTTTTATACAGGAATGCATCATAAAGGAAAGCTTAAAGAGAAATCCGTAGAATTGCGATCTCGGTAATTTCCAAACGATAATATTCCACTTATACTTGTTTTATAAGCAATAAAATTAAAGATGTGCGCTATCGATCTTTTATACAGTAACGTATCATAGGTTCTTAGGAAAGTTTAGCTATAAATCCAGAAAATTGTGCTCTCTGTGATTTCCAAACAATAATATTCCATTTAAAATTTTTAATAAACGATGAAGCTGTAGACTGCCTTTTATACAGCAACATATTTTAAATGCTTAGAAAAAAGTAGATATTAATTAGTGCTCTCAGTAAATTAGTAAATTAGTGCGCTCAGTGATTTCCCAAACAATAATATCCTATCTAAAACTGTTTAATAAGCCATGAAAGTGA
Source organism: Amaurobius ferox (assembly GCA_951213105.1). Taxonomy (NCBI): domain Eukaryota; kingdom Metazoa; phylum Arthropoda; class Arachnida; order Araneae; family Amaurobiidae; genus Amaurobius; species Amaurobius ferox. Next base: position 111,901,022 of record OX578142.1, on the reverse strand, counting down.
AGGTATGTGTTTTTGATCTTTTGTACAGGTTTTAAAAGTATTTCTAGACTCTTTAAAAGTCACTCGGCGCCCCAAATTTCTGAATCTTTGCGCAATTCTAGTATCAATCCCGGGACAGAACCTGATGTATGCATGTTTTATATTCTCCCCCACCCCCCGAGACAGAAAAATTACTAATTCGTTCGTTTTTTGCTAATTCGTAGTTTTTTGATAAATCTTTTCAGACCCTCCAGAAGTCCCCTGGTAACCTAGAAGGCTAAAACTTTACTCATTTATAGTATCGACCACGGAACAGCAACTAAAGGAGGCGGATTTCATAATCTTTCCCTCACCCGGGGCAGAAAAATTAGAGGTTTTCTATAAATCTTTAGAGACCCTCCAGAATTTCCCGGTAACCTAAAAGGCTAAAACTTTACACATGTATAGTATTGACCACGGAATAGAACCTAATTGAACCAATTTTTGACTGCGACGACTATTTTTGCCTCTAAGCGTTATACATAATTAAAAAAAAATTACTAAAAAAATTGTAACTTTATTTTTTTAGATTGTCAGTTTCTATGTCTTTGACCGGCTTCAATACCAGTTTTAACTATTTTTCTGAGGCATAACAATTTAACTGTTTATAAAGCATGTGTCAGTGTGGGGATATAAAACATTTTCATTTCTTATTCTTAGCAAAAGGTAACAGTTTTCTTCAAGAATGAATTTATTCGGTATGCTATTTCTATATTCCGAAGGTATAGGTAGCGAAAAGAACTTCATGGAATTCGAGTTTTCGACGGGTGAGCACGTTTCATGCATCCCTGAATACAAATTGAACGTTTTTGAGGTGATGTCTGTGTGTGCGTGCGTGCGTGTGTGTGTGTGTGTGTGTGTGTGTGTGTGTGTGTGTGTGTGTGTGTGTGTGTGTGTGTGTGTGTGTGTGTGTGTGTGTGTGTGTGTGTATCAGTGAGTCTGTGGAGAGGCTATCTCATGAACGAATGGTGCGATTCGAATGACATTTGGTACAAAAATTACAATACGTGAATGCTGGAAGCTTATTGTTTTTAAACGCAATCGAATGATTAGAACATCTCCAAATTTTCAAATGAAATTTTTAAAAAATCATCAAAAAATTAAAACGTTTAATAAAGTTACGTAAATACTTATTTCTTATGTAATTTGTCATTAGAAAACGATTGACATAAATTTTGGAACGCAAGCATGAACCATTCTCGAGATATTGCACATTTTAAAAATAAATTTATCAAAAAACTTTATAAAATAAAAAAAATATATTAACTATTGTGAAATATGTTCACTTTTCATATGTAATATTATGCGATAAATTCGTTAACATCATTCCCGTAGATCTAGCTCGCTCCATTTACGAGAGCAAATACTGTGGGTAATAGTTTTGTATTTGGACGCCATTAGTCATGTATCTAGTATAAGAATAACTTATTTATCCTTTCATAACGCTTAGTGGGATTTTGGCGACAAATTTAGCGGAATGTTGCCATCTTGCCGACTTTTTAATTGTTGCCAATTATACGAAAAGGTCGTCAAATTGATATAAATGTCACCAAATTAAAAAAAATGTCTCTAAATTGATAAAAATGACGCTACATCAATGACGACTAACTGTTGAAAATTCAATATCTTGGAAAGAATATAAGAATCTACTATAAGAATAACCTATTTTTTCTCCGTAACGCTTTGCGGAATATTGGCGGAGTATCACCAACTAGGGGACGTTTTGAAATGTTGCCAAATTGACGAAAATATCGCCAAATCGATAAAAATAACACTAAATCAACGAATGACGACTAATTGCTGAAAATTCAATATTTTGGAATGAATATTTTGGAAAGATTGGATATGTATCAATATTTTGGTAAGAACTCAGGAGAAATGGGCTATTTTCACAGAAGATTCGACTATGAAAATAACACATTTCTCCGTTCCTAATGTTTGATAAAAGATGTTAAAGAAGTAATGCTGCGCAAATTTTTAATTCTGTTATATGACGGACATACCTTCTAGTATATCGAAAATGTTCTTCTCGCCATTTGTTTGTGACACTTAGCGATACATTTGAGAAACTTACAGAATAATCTTGCGAAATGTAACCAACTTGGCGATATTTTACCTCAGATTGACGAAAATATCGTTAAAATTGCAAAAATTACGCCAAGTTAATGGAAATGTTGCCTAATTGATGAATTTTCTATTAAAATACTTGTATTTTGTTATATATAGATTACATTGATTATTGAGGATGCTATCAATATTGATAATTGCTAATTTATAGTAGTGGGAAATTTAAGTTAATTGGGTACAAAATAGTTTTACATGTTGTCATCCGGAAAAACATCAAATGCATTCAACGTTAAAAAACTGTGCCCGGAATCTGATACATCATTTTTCACTGTGAAAGAAGTAAATTCGTTGCATTATATAAGGAAAATCATGTGCTGTCTACATCAGATTTTTTAATTACGAATAAATTATTTATTTATTCTTTATCCTGTTTTATTCCGCAGATAAAGAATTGTTAGAGGTCATTCTGTCTTCTAAAATAAAACTGTCTGGTTTAGAGATTATCTGTCTGCAATACTGAACTCTGACTTATGTGAGTATTATGGAATTTTAGTAATTAATCTATTTTTAATAGAAAGGAAAAGGGGGTTTGCAATAACACCTAATTACGAGGTTATACCATCCGATTTAATTCGATTAAATTTAATACGTGACATCCGATTTAATTGTTTACCTGAATTTTTAATTAATTTTATTATTTTTCAATCATATTTCGGAATTTATACTGTGCATAAAAATAATAAAAATTTGTAAGTGGTGTTCACGTGATTTTCCTTACAAATTAATCAATTTCGATATTCTAGAAAAACAATAATAAAAATTAGAGCATTCTAATGTTAAATGTATAGTCTCGTTAAAAGTCTACAATCATATTATTGATACAGATTTGACTGTATACCAAATAGAATATTCATACTAAATTTTACGTAAATCGTTTGATTTCTTTGAGAGATATCACGTTTCTTGACAGGGCTATACAAATATTAATATGTCGAGAACGGTCCGTGATATTTACGAAGCATCGGTTGTAAAGAATCTTACTGTCTTCGCAGGATCTAGATTTTCGTATGAACATTTTGTAAGATTTACAGTATTTTGTATAAACATTTTCCCAGACTGAAACATCTACACAGTATAAATTCTCTCTCTCTGGCTCCCTCTCAGTCTCTCTTTGTTGCTCTTTGCATTCGAGATGCATTTCGGGTTTTCTTTGTAGACCTCTGTGCCTCAATCTTTCCTTCATCTACATGCTCTCGATATTCTCTCGACAATATGAGGTAGTAGGCTTTCTATAATATGAGGTAGTAGACTCTGGGTAATATGAGATGGGAGACTCTCGGTAATATGAGGTAGCAGACTCGCGGTAATATGAGGTAATAGACTCTCGGTAATATGAGGTAATAGACTCTTGGTAGTATAAGGTGGGAGACTCTCGGTAATATGAGGTAGTAGACTCTCGGTAATATGAGGTAGTACACTCTTGGTAATATGAGGTGGGAGACTCTCGGTAATATGAGGTAGTAGATTCTCGGTAATATGAGGTAATAGACTTGCAGTAATATGAAATTCTGGGGACAGAAGTATCTGCTAATAAGCAAGATCCAAAATTATTAGGTATTCATTCAAATTTTAATAACAATAAAAAAAGCTCATGCATATGGTGAAAATTATAAATGAAATTCGCAAATTACTGGATATCTCACCGAGTTTTAATTAAATTTTAAGAGCACACTTATAATTTTATATTATAAAGGCAGATTTTTATCTGTGTGTGTGTATGTGTGTTTGTTTATGTGTGTTTGTGTGTGTTTGTGTGCGTCGTATGTTGCGAGAAATCTAATGTTTGTGTGCGTTGTATGTTGCGAGAAATCCTGTGCACTAAGTTGCCATGAAACTTAGTGCACAGGAAGCGGGACGATGCGCCTCGGCGAAATGTAAAAGAATTTAAATTATTGTTCGATCGATTATTAGCGATTTTAACCCAAATTGGTTTCTTAATGATCGAAAATATGATCACAGAGTTTCTATCTTGACACCATCGGAAAGATCTAAGAACGTACTTCTAAACGATGTTTTATCCGACTCTGTAGGAGAATTCCTTAATATTTATTTTTTTAATACATCGAAATTTACATTTTTTAGGTTATCTGATACTTATTTTGGCGCAGTAAAAAAAAAAGTAAGATTGCCACAATTCTATAGTTTGGCAAAGCTATGTATATATATTTTTAGCATAAAAAATTGTTTTTGAATTAATACGTTATTTTATTTTCTGTGATTTTTTAGTAAACATTTAAAGATTTCGAGATAAGATTTTCGATTCCGCTCGCAGAAGGGCTCCATTCTCATTTTTTTTCTCTGATCGACAGCGAATGCAGAACTCTCGGTAGGGTTTAAACCACGTTTTCTCTCCTACAGAAAAGATTGTTTCTTCTAGTTTTTACTTTCCAAGATTGTAGAGGACTTTTATATACGCGTTTGCTCATGCGCCGTTGTAATTGTTTAATTAATTTATTTATATTTTTGCTTTCCAGGGTTGCGGAGCGGTTTTAATGGCGACGCTACTGAGTTGTGTTACCTGTAAATATATTTATTTAGGGGACGCATATTTGAAACACGGGCAACGTTTTATTCGTTTTAGTATTGAAATAATTCTATGTTTCAAAAATTGAAAATTTAACTTTTAAATTCGCGAATTTAGAAAATCGCAATATTTATTACAGTCCATCTCTAGGTCTCTCTCTGCGGTGGATAAATAATAAATTTTACGAAATAGTGAAAAATGAGCAATTTTTGGGTTTGAAAGTTAGTAACTTTTAATCAAATTCGAAATTAAAAAATAAAATCTCGCCCATATGCCCATCGTCTAGGAACCCAAAGTACCCCCTGTAGTGAATTTCGTCGCTGTCTGAAGCTTTGATTTTTGGCTACAGACTACACAGAGAGAAATACAAACACACATCTTTTATTATGCTAGATTGATATTTTCTTCTGTACTTCCAACTTACGTGTGTAGAGGAGGGGGCGCCAACTTTATGTCTTGAGATAGGACACTATTTACTGTAGTTACGTCACTGTTCCATATTAACATATTTTTCTTTTTTAACATTTTACAACATAAAAGTGTTTATGACTTTGTTCATTCTGTCTGTCTGTCTGTCTGTCTGTCTGTTTGCCCGTTAGCACGATAACTGTCGTAAAAATGACTTTATCAAAATGAAATTTTAGTATGTTGTTCAGTCGGTCTGTGGGACCTATGGGGATATAAATGAATAATATCACCCAATCAATTATGGATTGAACCAGGGTTGAAAAAATGAAATATATTGAACCATATGAGACCTAATTTTACAAACATTTTTTAAACGAATTTAAAATTCACAAATTGCTTCGGAAGTTTAAAGAAATATTCAAATTATCCCATAAAATATATAAAATGTTTTCAGCAAATCAGTAGTTTTTTAAATCAAAATTAAAATAGTAATTATACCCTTTATATGAAGAGATTATACGAAGATTACGTAACCCACTTCAAAATAAAATATGGCATCCATCTTGTGTCAAAATCGTGATTTTTAAAATTCTTTTTAATTTATATTTAGTGTTGTATCAGTCAAAAACCGCTTTATTTTTGCTTAATTTCTGTGTATCTGTACTCTGAAATAGCGCAATTACAATATATTTCAGTTTAAATGATCAATGCCATCCATCTTGTGTCAAAATTGTGATTTTTAAAGTTCTTTTTAATTTATATTTAGTGTTGTATCTGTCCTAAAACCGCTTTACTTTTGCTTAATTTCTGTGCATCTGTATTCTGAAACAACACAATTACAATATATTCGGTTTTAAATGATCATTAAACTTTGATAATTTGTACAACCAAACCTAATTTTGACTTATGAAGAATGTAAACAGATTAGGCTGTAAGATGAGTTGTATAAGAATTGCTGAATTTCTTTAACGCAAAATTATTTTGTTCTGAAGTCTGCAATTTAGATGATATGAATGAAACATTCATTGATTTTACATAGAGAAGCAGACGATTTAATGGCAGACTTTTTCGATGAAGTTTTATGCATAGAGTTAAATTACTTTTACCTCCATTATTTTAAGGTTTTAAGTAGAATAAATTATTGTAGTACTGTGATAAATGAAATAAAAATGCATGAATGAATTATTTACTGCTTTTACACAGAGAGTCAGGCGATTTATATTTCGATGACGTCATCTGAATCAAGATCGTTTTTTTCGATAAAGTTTTCAATTTTCAAATATAATTAATTATTGCAGTATTGTGATAATTTTAAAAATATTACCACTGAATGTATTGCATTTTAGAGATGTTTAAATAAAATTAAAGTTGTAAAGTGTTTCATAATCAATGCTTTATGCATGAGTGATCTTTCTTGATAATATTTTCTTTTTCGATTTTCGCACAATATGTTCAAAATTTTAAAGTTTGAACTCCCCTAAATTACATAGGGCTCCAACATTTATTCATCGGAATAATTATATCAAATTTAATTTGAATTGTTCGTCTTGTTGGGGAGCAATAGTACTCCATATGGAAAAATAAAATTTTAAATTTCTCGGGAACGGCTGATAGCTGCTAAACAATGGCATCCATTTATCTGTGGTTAGAAGTTCTTACAGAGCGTTAACAATTTTTATAGTAACGAATATATTTATTTTTATGATTTTGATTATTTCAGAATAACACATGCAATATCTAGACAGCGGTCATGTTACGTTTTTTAAAATGATGTCATTCGTTTAAAATAACAAGTGCCTATAAACTAATATTTTCGTAACAATGTTTAACATACGTAATTCTTTATAATTGCTTTTGATTTTCGAAATTTTTTTTTTCGAACAATTGATTGTTACACCCCGAGTCGAATTTCTGGAATATCAATAGGTATATTAGACATTTATTGAGCGAAATAATCGTATCAAATTTCATTCGATTTGCTGAATTTGTTTGAGAGTTATGGTGGCCACAGACTCAGGCACGCAGAAATCGTTGAAGTATTATTTGATTCAGATATAAGGTGTAAATAACAAAACGTGTAATTAAACCAAATGTGATAGTATGAATGTTGATCATTTCACAGCACTTTTCCTGTATATATGCTATTTCCTGCAGGAAGAACAAAACTATATGTTTAATATTTTTTTTAAAATAAATGCAGTGAATGTCCGTTAGAAAATAATTCTAAGATATTAAGCGACTTGCATTACAAGTTAATCATAATATAACAGATAAATATGAATTTATGCCCATTTTACTATCCCTATATCCCTACATTACATGGTAAGTATAGGGAAAATATTGGAATCGTGTCGAAAATCGCAACTCGAGTTTTCGACGAATCTACCATTTTGAGCACTGTAGACCCCGAAAACGCTATTTTTGGCGGCCTGTGTGTCTGTCTGTGCATTGTATGTATCCACTCTATAACCGAAAAACTAATGGATCAAATATCACAAAATTTTGTAAGTAAGTCACTTGTGGGTTATCCGTGCACTGATTAAATTTTGGTGCAATTCGAAAAAAAAAAGAGCCTAACTTTTTTGCGAAATTGCCCTCAAAAATTGTATGCATCCACTCTGGTTGAGAAAATAATTGACCAAATTTCACAAAATTTGACAGATATGTTACTTGTGGGTTTCTCTCATGCTGAGTAAATTTTAGTACGATTCGGAAAAAATGGACCTACTGTTTTGCGAAATGTTCGCAAAATTTTCAAAATCAAAAATAAATACGGCATATGTTCAAATGAATCATTTACCCTAATAGTAAACCTAAAATTGGGTTATTATGGCTCCAATATTGGACCAATGTGAAAAAGTGGACATTTTGACGGAATTGGCCCAATATATTGGCTTAAAATATTGGCACAATACTACGCTAATATTTCCAATGTAACACAAATTTTGGCGTAATATTGTAATGAAAATCGTAGCCAATATTGGAGGACAATACAACCCTAATATTTGCCAAATATTGGGATTACATTGGAAATATGTCTAATATATTGCCAAGATATACAATATTGGTCTAATATTGGACCAATATTAAATGCTACTGGGGTAAATGCTTGTTTAACATGCGAATTTTGACGATGAAAAGAATAAGACCATCTCCATAACTCTAAGACGTTCTCGAGAATTTTTCAGTTTTTCGCATTTCACACACACACACACACACACATATATGTGTGTGTGAGTATGTGTGTTAACAAAGTGTTAAATAGCTCTTTTATTCGCAATTTTTATTCGTTATTTGAACGATGAGGGCATCACTTATAGAAAGAGCAATTACAAACTAACATGAAGCATAAAATTATAAAGAATAGTGTTAATATTATTAAATGAGTGAACGATTTGTACTTTAAATCTGCTAATAACCTTGTTTACACGTTATCACGACTTGCTCTTGAGATATCAAAGATTTTAATTTTTCACAGGGTGTGGGATATCTTTCGAAATAATATAGTTATACAAAATTTGGTATGCTTATTTAAATCAATAGCCATAATAAATCTTGATTTCTAGAGCCATGATGCCATAAGAAATCTCAAATGCTTGTTGTCACTTTCCTAACATGTACATAGAATAATATATGGAGAACGCATTATGACGGAGCAGAATTTTTGAATTCGACTTTTCTAGGGAAGAGAACATTTCAAGCATCCTTAAACTCGAATGGAACATTTTTGAAGCAATGTCTGTGTGTGTATGTGTGTGTGTGCGTGTGCTGGAAAGATAATGTATGTGTCTGTTAATCTATGAATGCGAAATTTAGCAAACGAATGGAGCATTTGGTACGATTCTAACACTCGATGAATACTGAAACCGTATTACTTTTAAGCGCAATTGAATGTTCGGAAGATCTCTAATTTTTACATGAATGTTTGAAAAAATCATTAAAAAACTTTCAATAATGATAAATACTCATGTCATACACAATTTTTCACTAGAAAAGGAATATCACAAACTTTTGAACTCCAGCATGAACCATTCTTGAGATATTGTAGGGTTTTCAAATGATTTTTTGTAGTAAATCATTAAAAATTATAACCTTTAATACTATTAAATAAATAATCATTTCATAAGTAATTTTTTCATTAAAAACCGAATGGCGTAAACTTTGGAACGCTAGCATGAACGCTAGATGAAAGATCTGTTGGCCATTTTGTAAATAAATTTTCACGAAATTACGGAAAATTAAAAACAGTCGTAAGTAAATCCAAAGAAAGGTTTAGTAAGACCGTAGTTTAAACCAAGATTAATCCAACCAGCCAACGCTGCATGAACCCAAAAAAATTTCAAGCCGAATTCTTCAGTTTTAATATTCTAGCTTGATTAGTAATGCAAAATATGTAACATGAGTTGTACTTATCGCAAACATTCGGTTTTGTTTTAAAGAATTAGTCTGAAAAGCTGTACTAAATTCAATTTTGAAATTTCCAACAACTGGACCCTTTGCTTGTGACCCTTTTATTCATATATTCTTTGGGGTAATTAATATCATATTTAATAAATTGTTTTAATAAGCAATTTTAAAAAATCAAATAATTAATACTTTCACCATTATTGTCGCCATAGCTACTTTGTAGGAAAAGTGCCATTCTGGACCGATAAGTTGTTTTGTTATGTTGATGTTAGGAAAACAAAACAACTACAAGGAACTGTGTTTCGGCGAAGAGTTTGAAAGAAACTCTCGCGTAATGTTTCGAAAAAATAAAATAAAAATAAAGGCCATCAAATACTTTAAAAGCTTTCCAACTACTCCAAGGTGTGTTTGTTATCTGTTGTGGAAAACATTTCTGACGGTATTTCTTTCGAGACGCGAAGAGCAGTTGTAGGCAATGCCTCGTTCTGTCAAAAGTGAAACAAAATATGAAAACGTTAAAGAAATGGAATTCTTCCAATTTCCATCGTTATCTTTGTTTTGAACATTTCTAGAAGTGAATCCTTTTACTGCTACTAAATATGCCTTCAAAGAGTGTCGATTATTTAAAATTTATGTGATGCCGTGTTTATGGTATAGCTTTTAACCACATAACATGCATATGTTTTTGTTTTGTTTTCAAGTTCATTTTGAAGTAGTTTCTTTACGATTCTAAATTTTTTGCGAAGTAAGTTGTAAAAGTGGGTTGTTTCTAAATAATTAACTTTCGTTTAGTAAAATGTCCACCGTTTATTAATTTCTCTAAATAAATAGAATAATGTATATTGCTTTCCCTACATACATAGCATAATATATATTGCTTTCCCTATATTCATAGTATAATATATATTATTTTCAAGTTCATTCTCAAGTAGTTTCTTTACGATTCTAAATTTTTTTTCGAAGTAAGTTGTAAAAGTGGGTTGTTTCTAAATAATTAACTTTCGTTTAGTAAAATGTCCACCGTTTATTAATTTCTCTAAATAAATAGAATAATGTATATTGCTTTCCCTACATACATAGCATAATATATATTGCTTTCTCTACATTCATAGTATATTATATATTATTTTCAAGTTCATTCTCAAGTAGTTTCTTTATGATTCTAAACTTTTTTGCGAAGTAAGTTGTAAAAGTGGGTTGTTTCTAAATAATTAACTTTCGTTTAGTAAAATGTCCACCGTTTATTAATTTCTCTAAATAAATAGAATAATGTATATTGCTTTCCCTACATACATAGCATAATATATATTGCTTTCTCTATATTCATAGTATATTATATATTATTTTCAAGTTCATTCTCAAGTAGTTTCTTTATGATTCTAAACTTTTTTGCGAAGTAAGTTGTAAAAGTGGGTTGTTTCTAAATAATTAACTTTCGTTTAGTAAAATGTCCACCGTTTATTAATTTCTCTAAATAAATAGAATAATGTATTTTGCTTTCCCTACATACATAGCATAATGTATATTGCTTTCCCTACATTCATAGTATAATATATATTATTTTCCCTACACACTTAATGTATATTACTTTCCCTACACACAGTATAATGTATATTACGTTCTCTGCATGCATTGTATAATGTATACTGCTTTCTTTATCTACATATTATAATGTATATTACTTTCTTACTCACATAGTATAATGTATATTACTTTCTTTGCATACATAGTATAATGTATATTACTTTCTCTGCATACATAGTATAATGTATACTGCTTTCCTTGCCTATATATTATAATGTATATTACTTCACCTACATATGTAGTATAATGTGTTGGGAAAGTATTGTGACGAGGTCAAAATTTCGAATTCAAATTTTCGACGGAAGAGCACATGTCAAGCATCCCTGAACTCCAATCGAATGTTTTTGAAGTAATGTCTGCGTGTGTGTGTGTGTGTGTGTATCCCGCTAACGAATGGAACTTTTCGAATGTAATTTTATACGATTGTTACAATCAGTGAAGAATACTGGAACTCAAATGCTCTATGCTCATATGCGTCCCACCTCTGGAGCACATGTGCTTTTGTTACTTCTCTAATTTAAATTTAAGCAAAAAAAACATTCAAAGACATAAGTGAGAAAATTTCTAGAGTTAAGAAAATGTGTAAAATTTTTAATACTGTACTTTTTATGTCTAGAATTGCACATTTTAATTAAAAAATATTGTATCTGAACGCTTCACACATTGAACCATTACCCTTTAACGAGGTGTATTTAGATGACAATTAAAATATTTCAGAAATGCTAAAAGTCAAATGTATTTTACCGAAACATTCAGTTCAATTTCAGAAAATTCTTATGTCGCAACATGATTATGAATTTTCATATCATTTAATTTAAAGAAATGAATTCTTTTTAATATCTTCTACACTTCAGAATTGACACAACTTAGAAATTGTATTTTTATCTTTTGTGATTGCTGTTATACTTAAGGAAATATTATTAATCAGAAAGAAAATGGTGGAATTGTTTCATGATCTGTCTATTAAATTATACGGATAACAAGAAAGATCAATCATGCATAAAGCATGGATTGCGAAACATTTTTCCAATGGAAATGCTATTTTATTTACATTTTAAGCTGCTTCAAAAATTACCGTCGAAAAAATTAATCTTAAAACTTCAGCGAAAAGATCAATGAAAGTTAAATGAAATGAACTTTATTCAGATCACAGAAAGTCAAATCATCGACGTCATCAAAAGCATAATTTGTGAAGTGTTTACGATGCTTTTCCAATTATTATTGCTTCGCAATTATAATATTCCATTATTATAGAAAATACATCCTTTGCTTATCTCATGTTAAATTAGTTCTTCGAAATTGACAAACCATATCATTTTATAAATCATCTGCCCCTCTATGTAAAATCAATGAATATTTTATTCATATCACTTATATTCCAAACTCCGGAGCTAAATAATTTTGCATGAAAAACAAATTCTGCAAATCTTATACAACTCAAATTAAAATAGCTTGATTTGTTTACAGTCTGTCTGCTATAGTTTAATGTTAAAATTAGGCTTCGCGTTATAGGAAAAAAAATTTAGTGATCATTTACAATTAAAAATAATGTATTTATATTGGCACAGAATTTAGATACACAAATAATGCACAAAAGTAAACCGGTTTTAGGACGAATTCAACGCTAAATATAAATGTAAACGATCTTTAAATATCACGATCTTTACACAGCGGGAAAAAAAATGGAAGCCATCTTTTAATTTGCAATGAGTCACGTGATATCTTCAGATAATATGGATGTAATTATTATTTCAGTTTTTATTTAAGAAACTACCCAACATATTTTGCTGAAAGTTTTCTACACATTTTATGTGATAATTTGAATATTTCTTAAAATTTTCGAAGCAATTTGTGCATTTTAACACCTCTGAAAAAGGTTTGAAAAATTAAGCCCCACGAGGCTCAATGCATTTAATTTTTTTTTAAGCCGGGATAAATCTGAAACTAATTGGGTGATATTGTTCATTTTCATTCGCAAACATCCTGCAGACCGTCTCAATAGCATACTAAAATTCCATTTCGATAAAGTTATTTTTACGGCAGTTATCATGCAAGTGGACAGACAGACAGAATGACCAAAGTCACACTTAACAAAGTAACACTTTCCAACTACGTTGAAAAGTGTTAAAAATGATTAACCAAAATAAAATCTGTAAACGGTGGATTTCAAAAGAGTTGATCAAATCATCATAAGTGATGTTCACTTAGTGTCATCTTTCCATTCGTATAAATTATTGATCTCATTAATGTCGAGAGAGAGGGAGAGCTGATAGGCAAATAAACAATTTGCTCATACTGCTAAAAGAGCGTGCATTTTACGTAGGATTTTCTAATTGAAACTGTGCCATTATTATGTAACATATTTAGAAAATTATGAAAGTTATCAAGCGGTACGTTCCTGTACGCGTAAGTACACGTAATACTCTCTGACCTGAGGATAAGTCTTGCAGCAGTGTCACAGGCATAACTAAGAAAGGGTGAGCCGAGTTTGAAAATTAGAAAAGGCCAACGTTCACATCTACATAATTATGAAATTTGCCACCCCAATTTGGTCGAAAACGCTTCAGTGGTTTTTGAGATTACGAAAGAGTCAGCGATTTTGCCCACGGACCTACAAAAATCTTTTTACTTTCCCTGCAATACATGGTAATGTTTAGGGAAAGTATTGGAATCATACCGAAAATCGCAACTCGAGTGGTCTCACTCGAGTGGTCACCCTGGTGCTGATTAGTTTTTGGTAGGATTTGTAAAAACAGAACCCGTCTTTTTTTGCGAAATGGCCAGTAAAAATTTTATGTATCCACTCTTGCTAAAATACTGATTGACCAAATTTCACAAAATTTGGTAGATAAGTTACTTGTGGGACACTCTGCCTTTTTATACGAAATGGCCCGCAAAAATCTAAAAAAATAAGGTATGCTGAAATATAACAATTAAATTCTTGTTTTATACACAATTTTTGACGAGGAAAAGAATATAACACACTCCATTGTACTTTAGGACTGACCGTTCTCAAGATATTGAGATTCCTTGCATTTTGTTACGTCGCTATATCGGAAAAATGTCTAATTACCAAATAAAAAAAATGAATTAAAAATACAAATTTAGTGTTATTTGGAGCAATTAAACTCAATCTAATAAATTATTAAAGAAATAAAGAAAATATGAATTTGAGTCTGCAGGGAAAGTCATGTGCTGCTCACATAAGATTTTTACTTTCCCTACAATAGATGCATGATAATGTATAGGGAAAGTATTGGAATCATGCCGAAAATCGCAACTGGAGTTTTCGACCGATCTACACGTTTCGAGACCTCTAGAATACGAAAACCTTATTTTTAGCGTGACGTCTGTGTGTGAATCTGTGTGTCTGTCTGTGCAGATTTTGTATCCACTCGAACTAAAAAACTAATGGACCCAATTTCATAAAATTTGGTAAGTAAGTCACATGTGTGTGAATCTAGTGCTGATTTGTTTTGGGTACGATTCGGGATAAAGAACCCGCCTGTTTATGCGAAATGGTTCGCAAAAGCTTGTATCCACTCTAGCTAAAAAACTAATAGACCGAATTTCACAAAATGCGGTAGATAAGTCCCTTGTGAGTCACTCTGGTGCTGACTAGATTTTGGTACGATTCGGAAAAAAATAACCTGCATTTTTTTGCAAAATGGCCCGCAAAAATCGCCAAAATCTAAAATAAAAAACTACGTATACTCAAATATATTCATTAAATGCTTGTTTAATACGTAATTTTTAACGAAGAAAAGAATAAGACCAACCCCATTACACTAGAACTGGCCGTTCTCAAGATATTTTAATTTTTTTTGTATTTTCTCTACGCCACCTTCGAAAATAATTTCAGTTATCAAATGAGAACGAAAATTGAATTAAAAGTGAATTAAATTTAATTAAAATAAAGAGAACGTGGATATAAGTCTGCAGGGAAAGTCATGTGCTGTCCACATCAGATTTTTGGTATCTTGGAGTTCTAAGATGTATTTATAGTGTAAATTCGACTTGGAATTAAATCACGATCACCATACATTTCTTGGATTAATCGGTTAAATTAAGAAAGTCGCTTAATCTACTGCTAAAAGCATATCTATCAAGAAAAGTGGTACTCACAATCACTATCACCATACTTTTCCTCTAGGTCAGCGCAAGAGTAATAAAAATCTGATGTGGGCAGAACATGACTTTTTCCTGCAGACTTATATTCACGTTCTCTTTATTTTAATTAAATTTAATTCACTTTTAATTCAATTTTCGTTCTCATTTGATAACTGGACTTACTTTCAAAGGTGGCGTAGAGAAAAAAAGAAAAAAATTAAATATCTCGAGAACGGCTAGCCCTAGTGTAATGGGGTTTGGTCTTATTCTTTTCTTCGTTAAAAATTACGTATTAAACAAGCATTTAATGGATATGTTTGAGCATACGTAGTTTTTAACACTTTACAACAAAGTTGAAAAGTGTTTATGACTTTGTTCATTCTGTCTGTCTGTCTGTCTGTCTATCTGTCTGTCTGTCTGTCTGTCCGTTAGCACGATAACTGCCGTAAAAATGACTTAATCAAAATGAAATTTTAGTATGTTGTTCAGACGGTCTGTAGGACCTATGGGAATATAAATGAATAATATCACCCAATTAGTTTTGGATTGAACCCGGGTTGAAAAAATGGAATACATTGAGCCCTATGGGACCTAATTTTTCAAGCATTTTTTAAGCGGATTTAAAATTCACAAATTGCTTCGAAAATTTTAGGCAATATTCAAATTGTTCCATAAAATATACAAAAAAAAATTCAGCGAAATATATTCAGTAGTTTTTTAAATAAAAATTAAAATAATAATAACACCTCTTATATGAAGCGATCACGTGTCCATGATATGAAACGATCACATGACCCACTTCAAAATGATATATGGCATCCATCTTGTCTCAAAATCGTGATTTTTAAAGTTCTTTCTAATTCATATTGAGTGTTGTATCCATCCTAAAACTACTTTATTTTGGCCTAAATTCTGTGCATCTACATACTTTAACAACGCAATGACAATATATTTCAGTTTAAATGCTCATACAAATTTGATTATTTCTACTATTAAGCCTATTTTTCACCTATGTAAAATGTAAACAGCAAAATATGTAGAATGAGTTGTATTAGAATCGCTGTAATTCTTTAACACAAAATCATTTAGTCCATGGAGTCTGCATGGCTGATATGAATGAAATATTCATTGATTTTAGAAAGAGAAGGACGATAATTTTCGATGAAGTTTTACGCATAGAGTTTTACTTACTTGTAGCTCCATGGTCTTAATTTTTAAATAATATTATTATAGTATTGTGATGAATGACATGAATGGGGGAATTATTTATGAATGAAATGTTGCTTTTATAGAGAGAGCCAGGCGTGTTATTTTTTCTATGACGTCATTTGAATGGATTTCAGTTGTTTTCGATGAAGTTTTCAAATATAATAAATTATCGTAGTATTATGATAATTCTAAAATTATTACCGAGGAATGTATCACATTTTAGAGATGTTTAAACCAGGCAATTTATATTTTAATGCCGTCATTTGAATGAAGTTAATTTTTTTCGATGAAGGTTTAAGGTTTCAAATATAATAAATTAATGTAGTATTGTGATAAGTTTTAAAATATTACCGAGGAATGTATTGCATTTTAGACATGTTTAAATAAAATTGCATTGAAGTTGGAAAGTGTTTCATAATCAATGCTTTAAGCATGATTGATCTTTCTTGTTTATTTTAGATTTTGGCGATTTTTACAGGCAATTTTGCAAAAGAAGGCAGGGTATTTTTTTTCCGAATCGCGCAAAAATCTAATCAGCATAAGGGTGTCCCACAAGTGACTTATCTACCGAATTTTGTGAAATTCGGTTCATTAGTTTTTCAGTTAGAGTGGATGCAAGCTTTTGCGAAACATTTCGCAAAAACAGGCGGGTGTGTTTATCCCGAATCGTATCCAAAACAAATCAGCACTAGATTCGCACACAAGTGACTTACTTAGCAAATTTTATGAAATTCGGTCCATTAGTTTTTTAGTTCGAGTGAATACAAAATCTGCACAGACAGACACACAGATTCACACACAGACATCACGCTAAAAATAAATTTTTCGTATTCTAGAGGTCTCGAAACGTGTAGATCCGTCGAAAACTCTAGTTGCGATTTTCGGCATGATTCCAATACTTTCCCTATACATTATCATGCATCTATTGCAGGGAAAGTAAAAATCTGATGTGAGCAGCACATGACTTTCCCTGCAGACTCAAATTCATATTTTCTTTATTTCTTTAATAATTTATTAGATTGAGTTTAATTGCACCAAATAACACTAAATTTGTATTTTTAATTCAATTTTTTTTATTTGGTAATTAGACATTTTTCCGATATAGCGGCGTAACAAAATGCAAGAAATCTCAATATCTTGAGAACGGTTAGACGGTTAGTCCTAAAGTACAATGGAGTGTGTTATATTCTTTTCCTCGTCAAAAATTGCGTATAAAACAGGAATTTAATTGTTATATTTCAGCATACCTTATTTTTTTAGAGTTTTGCGATTTTTGCGGGCCATTTTGGCACAAAAAGGCAGAGTGTCCCACAAGTAACTTATCTACCAAATTTTGTGAAATTTGGTCAATCAGTATTTTAGCTAGAGTGGATACATAAAATTCTTACTGGCCATTTCGCAAAAAAAGA
The DNA here is from genome assembly GCA_951213105.1 of Amaurobius ferox. NCBI lineage: Eukaryota > Metazoa > Arthropoda > Arachnida > Araneae > Amaurobiidae > Amaurobius > Amaurobius ferox. The sequence continues at coordinate 111,883,226 of OX578142.1, read as the reverse complement.
CGGGTTCTGTTTTTACGAATCCTACCAAAAACTAATTAGCACCAGGGTCTCACCCAAGTGGCTTACATACCAAATTTTATGAAATTCGGTCCATTAGTTTTTTAGTAAGAATGGATACATACATTGCACAGACAGACAGACACACAGACACACAGACGTCACGCTAAAAATATTTTTTTCGTATTCTAGAGGTCTTGAAACGTGTAAATCCGTCGAAAACTCGAGTTGCGATTTTCGGTATGATTCCAATACTTTCCCTATACATTACCATGTATTGCAGGGAAAGTAAAAATCTGATGTGAGCAGCACATAACTTTCCCTGCAGACTTATATTAACGATCTCATTATTTTAATTAAATGTATTTCACTTTTAATTCAATTTTCGATCTCATTCAGTAACCGGACTTATTTTCAAAGGTGGCGTAGAGAAAATACGAAAAACTAAAATATCTCGAGAACGGTTAGTCCTAGTGCAATTGGGTTGGTCTTATTCTTTTTGTCGTTAAAAATTACGTATTAAACGAGCATTTAATGTATATATTTCAGTATACCTAGTTATTTAGTTTAAATTTGGACGATTTTTGCGGGCCATTTTGCAAAAAAAGGCAAGTTATTTTTTTTCCGAATGGTACCAAAATCTAATCAGCACCAGGGTACCCCACACGCGACTCATCTACCCAATTTTGTGAAATTCGGTCCATTAGTTTTTCAGTTAGAGTGGATACAAGCTTTTGCGGGCCAGTTCGCAAAAAAAGGCGGGTTCTTTTATCCCAAATCATACCCAAAACTAATCAGCACCAGACATGCTTACAAGTAACTTACCTACCAAATTTTGTGAAATTCGGTCCATTAGTTTTTTAGTTACAGTGGATACAATATCTGCACAGACAGACAGACAGGCAGACACACAGACACACAGACAGACACACAGACACACAGACACACACACAGACGTCACGCTAAAAATGGTTTTTTCGTATTCTAGAGGTCTCGAAACGTGTAGATCCGTCGAAAACTCGAGTTGTGATTTTCGGCATGATTCCAATACTTTTCCTATACATTACCATATATTGCAGGGAAAGTAAAAAAATTCTGATGTGGGCAGCACATGACTTTCCCTGCATACTTATATCCACGATCGCTTTATTTTAATTAAATTTAATTCCCTTTTAATTCAATCTTCGGCCTCGTTTGGTAACTGGACTTATTTTCAAAGGTGGCGTAGAAAAAATACGAAAAAACTAAAATATCTCGAGAACGGCTAGACCTAGTGTAATAGGGTTGGTCTTAATCTTTTCTTCGTTAAAAATTACGCATAAAACAAGAATTTAATGGATATATTTCAGCATACATAGTTTTTTAATTTAGATTTTGTCGATTTTTGCGGGCCATTTTGCAAAAAAAGGCGGGTTACTTTTTTCCGAATCGTACCAAAATCTAATCAGCACCAGGGTTACCTACAGGCGACTTATCTTCCAAATTCTGCGAAATTCGGTTCATAAGATTTTCAGCTAGAGTGGATACAAGCTTTCGCGTGCCATTTCACAAAAAAAAGCGGGTTCTTTTATCCCGAATCGTATCCAAAACTAATCAGCACCAGATTCGCCCACAAATGACTAACCTACCAAATTTTATGATATTTGGTCAATTAGCTTTTTAGTTAGAGTGGATACAAAATCTGCACAGACAGACACACAAACAGACAGACAGACAGACAGACACACAGACACATAGAGACACAGACACACACACACAGACGTCACGCTAGAAATGGTTTCTTCGTATTCTAGAGGTCTTGAAATGTGTAGATCCGTCGGATACTCGAGTTGCGATTTTCGACATGATTCCAATACTTTCCCTATACATTACCATGTATTGCAGGGAAAGTAATAAGATCAAGGGATTTACAAAATAAAAAAAACGTGATGACTGTAGCATTAAGTATATTACATTTATGAATTATTTCATAATTTTTTTAAAGCATATTACTATTTTGATGTGATAATATTCACATTCACCTTAGAAATTGCTATATATCTTGACTTAAAAAATTACTTCGATTAATATTCATTTAATAGAAGCTATTACATTGATGTAAGATTTTAAAACTCTTAATACCTTTTACTAATTTAGTCTCAATTTGAGTTTTCAAAATGGAAAGTCATCAACTGGAGAGGAAATTTAAAGCAGTGCACGAGATTTGGTTACTTTTATACTAATTGCTGAAATATTTTAACGCTCGTGATAAAAAGTAAAAATATTGAATTTGACAGTTATTGACAGAAATGACGTAATTATCTATTCGGTTTTTATAGAAATGGAGCATTACTTTAAATATATGTTAATTAAATTCATATTGGGCAGCTTAGACATTAGTGATCATACCTCCACTAATAATTAGGCGAAAACCATCAAAAAGTATCCTCAGCGAGTATAAGATAAATGAAATTTTTTCCTTCATTAAGAATCTTCATTTAGTATATAAATGATATTGCAATATTCAATTATATATTATGTGAGAAAGTTTGGTAGAATAAATTAAATCATTCGACCAAATTAATTTTCATAATTTGCTTTATATTTTCCCTATAATAGATAGTTCATTAAATGGAAAGTACTATAATGGTGTTAGAAAATTGATTCTTGCATTTTGGTGGACCTATACTTTCGAAGCATCTCAGAATATGAATCAGCCATTTTTTAATGATGTCTGTGAGTCTGTGGCTACTACAACTCTAGAACAATTTTTGGAAATTGAATATAATATGGTACTATTATTTTAATTGTAGAATCTTTTTGCGGTGATATGACATCAAACATGAAACTCATGATACCGTTCCCGAGATATTGCACATTTTTTTTCTTTATCTAAATTAGAAATAAAATATAAATACATGACATTTTCTCACTTATATTAAATGAGTAAATTCTTTGTAAGTACAGTAGAATCCCGGTTATCCGAAAAGAACGGGACTGAAACATTTTCGGTTGATCGAGGTTCCATAGGAATTATCGGATAACTGTAAGGGCGTAAATTATGGTCTGAGGTTGAGTTGCTAACGAGCGTGCGGGAGCTAACTTGGTTGGAACTGTGAACAGCAATGCAGTCTTCAATGCTGAAGTGTTTTTAGACATGTTTAAGCCGCTTTCCAGGATATATAACGATGAGGTTTGATTTGTCCCAAGCACTAATATACAGGACTTAACGGATGCGGAAATATTCACTGCAATGAATAAAGGACATGCTGTAAGGTCTGTAAGGTCGTTGCTGTAAGGTCGGCCAATCGTGGACAAGAGGCGTGTCAGACCTCAGGCGAAAAGATGTTGCAACATATGGAAAGTAAGAGATATGTTAAGAACAGTAAGAGAGTTCAACAGCAGGAGACTTCGAGCGTTCGAGTTCTACAAAAACAGTCAGAGCAGACAAGAGTCGCAGTGAAGCTGGAGTACCAGACTTCGAGTTTATACGACTGGCAATGCAGTTATGATGAGGTCAGATTGATTCGTGTTCAGTGATCGACTTCCGTACGAGACAGCGTACCACATCGTGAGTTGGTACAGTACGTGTGTTGGTGCACTGATGAAACAGAACCAACAGAACCAAAGGTGGCTGTGCCAATGCACATAGACAAAATAGGAGGTATGTGTTCCTATCAATAATTATAGAAGGTTATCAATGAAATTTAGGCATTTTTAACTTAACTGGTCTCACATTTGCAATCTTCTCCGCAAATAGTAATATAATAATTGTTGTAATTAGTTTATTAATCAACCAAATGTTGTTAATAAATGATGTTATTTTAAGTTAAAATGGTGCAATTAATTGCGGTAGTATGTTAATGTATTCTATTCCAGGAACTCGCACTCAAGATAAATATGGTGGGTTTAAGCGGCACACAACGCAATGTGTTTCAATGGGTTTCACGATATACGATAATTACGGCCATGTTTAGATAATTTAAGTTAAAATGCGCTTTGCATTTTGCTATTTACGTTTCCAGCACCACAAATGATAATTGTCCTTTATTTTCTTCTGCTTGGAAATGCCTCGTTTAATTTTGCGATATCGTTTTTGCTTCCTTCTTATTTCGCTAATATTCATCCTTTACCTAGTTTTTGTTTTAATTGAATTAGGCTTTTATGAACAACTGAACAAGTGTTTTGAATCCGTTGTTGGAAGTTCACTTTCCTCTTTGGTATTTTATTCATTATGTCCTATATATTGTTCCTTCCTCATGGATGTTTACCTTTTTTCTTCTCTCGCAGTTGGAAATGCCCTTTCTCTGCTTCAGCCACATTTGCTGTTCTTGAATCAATCGCCGATCTTTCTCTCACGAGTGAAGGTTGCACTGCTTGACGAAGACTTCTTGCTTTTTGTCTATATAATAGGTCAATATTATAATTTTTGTTTTGTATGCTGCCTTTAGTATGTTGTTTTACTTTTATTTTTTAGCAGCAGTTTGAGATGTACGTACATGTTCATATATCTCACATTTACGCCAATCAGTTTTCATCATCAATATTACCCAGCAATATTTTTAATATCAAAATATTTAAAAATGAGTGTAAGTAAAATAATTAAACATAAATGAAATTACCACGAAAAATGAAATAAATAAAAAAGGGACATTTTCTGTTAAGCCGATTTACGAATATTCAGGTACAGTTGTCAACTGATCCTTACCTATATCCAATTCTGAGAAATAGATGTTTCAAAGATATTTTTTGAACCGAAAGTAAAAACACCCGAAGTGGAAATCTTTAGTGAATATCCTGTTTCCTGAAGGATTTAATGGTGAATCCATATATGCCATCACTATCTGTAACCAATCTTGAAATTAAAGAGGAAGTGAAAATTATTAGTGCACCCCTGTTCTCCTCAGTAATTTGATGCTGAATTCATATCAGTTATAATCTAAGCTATATCTATAGAATATACCGAGAAATAGATGTTTCAATGAAAATGTAAATTTTTGAATAAGTGATACCTCCATCTAGAAATCTTTAGTGAGTTACTTTACCCCTTCTGGATTTAATGTTGAATCCATATCAGTCATTATTTAAACTCTATCTAAAGCCAATCCTGATAAATAGATATTGCAGAGTCCACTTCGACGATAAGAGCTTGCAATTTTTTCCCAGTAGCTCAACGGTAGAGCGTCGGCTGGCCAGTTCCGAGATCCAGGGTTCGATTCCCGGATGGACCGGCAAGGTTCTTTACAATGTTACAAGGCATATTTTTGAACCGAAGTGTAAAAGAAACCGAATGTGAAAATTCTTAGTAATCCACCCTACCTCCTCCAAAATTCGATGCTGAATCCATATTAGTTATTATCTAATCTCTGTCTATAGTCAATCTGGAGAAATACATGTTTCAATTAAAATGAAAATTTGTGAACCGAAAATGGACAAGAATCAGAAAAGTAAATCATTATGGATCCTTCTATTCTCCTTTGGTGTTTGATGCTGAATCTAAATAAGTCAATCATCTGAGCTTTATCTGCAGCAGATTCTGAGAAATATATGTTTCAAGAAAAAAATTCTCGTAAAAACAATAAAATGGCAAAATTTTTGCCCCCAATAATAATTACAAGTATTATATGAAAGCGTTAAGAACTATTTTTTCTGTTTCTTGCTAAACAAATGTTGCACTCTGTAGCATATTTATTTGGCCCCATTGAAATATACGATTCGTAGTGCTAGTTAGAGCATATGTTATGTCTCTTACAACTGTCACATATTTGGCAGTTGTAAGAAACGTAACAGACATGGCACGAATATAAACTTTATATATTTCTAAAAATAAACCAGTTTATGATGTTCATAATGGATTGATTGTGTTGTCAAATGTATCATTGTCTTATGTAAATTTATAAGAAACGCTTGAAAATTGAATGTGTTTGCAAAATAATCCATTTTGTATTTCAATGATTAATATTATTATTTTTCGAATTTTTGATTCATCTTTGCAGATACGTTGATCGATTGTGTCTTCCAGTTTTATGTCTCAACAAGAAATATGGTTTTCAACTTTTATTCATCATTTGTAAAGAATATATTAATTTTTATCCTTTGTGTGTTTACTTTGTGTTCATAAAAATGCTTCAAAAATTGTCATTTTTTGCATTATAATAAGAGCTTAGACATTCCGCTGTGAGTTAGTTCATTGAGCATTACAGTAGAGTGTGAAGTAAATTTTTTCAAAAATAGTTTCAAATGTCCTATGCCTAGTTTCATTAAAAAGGACCATTCTTATAGGACGATAAATGTGAAAAATAAAAGTGTAAATTAAAGCTGAAGCTGTACTATGGTTGGTAGCAGTGGTTGGTAGCAGTAACCAACCAAATATGAAAAACCTTGCAGTCTAATTGTATAATTTCAAGTTTATTGTGCCTATGATTAACATCTAGCAAATTACACTCTACGACAAAAAAATTGACGCAGCCCGCAAAATAATCCGATAGTAATGAAACTGTACATGCAAGCTCCTGTCGACCGAATATGCAAATGATCAAAAATTCGCAGCCAATCAATGAATAGTCGGAACTACAGCGCGTTGAAACTGAGCATCATGGTGGTGTATATAAGGAGCGAATCTCGCTTTCAGGAACAAAACATGCAGTGGATTTCGATTGAATTTACGTACCTTAATTGTAACAATGCCTCACCGGTGAATTCGCTGCCACTACGAGCATATGAAGGAGTTTGAAAGAGGGCGTGCGGTCGGACTGCATGAGGCTGGATGGGCACACTGACGAATAGCTCGACATTTGGGTAGGAGCGATGCAGTAATTAGACAATGTTGGCAGGAATGGCAGATTTCAGCGAGCGACGGACGGTCTAGAGCGACGACAGAACAGAGCGATTCTCAGAGCAGATATGACAGCACGAGATTCGTTGTTATCAATCATCCAACGTGTGACAAACACGGACGTGACCACCCGGACCATTAATAGAAGACTACGGAAAAGGAATCTATACTTGCGGTGCCCATTACACCGCCTACCACTGACCAGTATGCACCATCAACAGCGATTGCAATGGTGCCGGGCCCGATCAACGGGGAATTATTCGGATTGGGAACGAATTGTCTTCAGTGATGAGTCCCGTTTCGAACTGAGTCCCGACGACCAGCGCAGACGTTTCTAGAGACAGCCCGGACAACCTCAGGATACTGCTCTTACTGTCACACGCCACACGGCTCGACAACAGGGAGTTATGGTCAGGGGTGCCATTTCGTTTGATAGTCGGGCCCATTTGATAGTCCTCCGTGGTACCATCACAGCACAGCGGTACATTGTCGACATTCTACGACCCGTTGTATTGCCATTCCTTTCGCGACACCTGGGCTAACTTTTCAACAAGGTAATGCCAGGCAACATACGGCACGCCTCTCTATTGATTATCTGCGTGCTTACGACACACTTCCTTGGTCAGTCAGATTCCCAGATCTCTCGCCTATTGAGCACATTTGGGCTGAGATGGGGCGTCGCCTGTGACCATCCTAGAATGTAGACGAATTAGCCCGTCAATTGGAGGCCATTTGGAACGACATCCCTCAGAATACCATTCGGCAACTTTATGCATCATCGCCACGTCGGGTAACAGCTTGTATCATGGCCAGAGGTGGAACAACGCCATATTGACGTGCTCACTTTGTGCAGATCTTTCTGTTCAATAAATCATCCAATTGCTCTGAAATTCTATTTCTTTTTCTGTACATCTACATTACACGTACCGAATTTTGTCTCATTTGGATAATTCTTTCTTGGTGCGTCGATTTTTTTTGTCTTAGAGTTTATTTACAGTTATAAAGAATATGTTTTTGGTTGCAACCAAATTTGCCTTCTATATTTAATACCAAAATTTTTTTTAACCATTTCTTAGAATCTACTACAGATTAGATGATGACTGATATGGATTTAGCATCGAATTACAAAGGTTTCAACAAGGATTTCAATTTCCGGTTCCAAAATTTTCACTTTCCTTAAAACAAATACTTTTCAAGATTGGCTATAAATAGAGCCTATATCATAACTGATATGGAGTTCAAATATGTTTCAAAAATTCAAAATATGTTTGATTCAATGCCACGTCGTATAGAAACACTTATTACAGCGCGTAATGGCTTCACCAAATACTGATTTTTGACATGTAATATTGTTCTTTTTTTACTTCACAAATTTAATCGTGTATTTGTATTAATACAGCTCGTTTATGGAATAAATGTTATTCAATTCTGATGATTCTGTCACGGTGTTACAATTTTTACAATCCGGAATATATTTTAATTTCGGAATTAATGAGCAACTAAATATAAAAACGACCGCTTATGCAAATTATATGCACATGTATTTTTAGTGGACATTATTTTGAGTCTAATTATACTTTTCGTTTGATTGTACGACACCGAGGAGCCGAAATAATGAGCAGTGTTCGGATTTTGACCGACTGCACATTGTTCTTAATATTCAAAGCCTTAATTCATCCTCACTACGTTTATGTAGTAAATCATTCCAGAACAAATACATAACTCCGCTTACAATTTCCCTAAATAACACTTAAATTGTAGAATAATATTTAAAGAATCCTTTAATCCTTTCCAATAATTCTTGCCGGTATCGGTATGCGAATAAAAGACAATTCATAGGTTTCATTTAATTTGCTCCATATTTGAATTGCGGCTTTATTGCGTTAAGGAATGTTTCATGTTTTAAATAATTCATGTTTTAAATAATAGATTCAAACTTCAAGTACATATCATGAAGTGTTTTAAGAAAAAATAAGTGTAGAAAAACAATAATAAAAAATAAGAAACAATAATAATAGGAACAATAATAATAAGAAACAATAATAATAGGAACAATAATAAGAAACAATAATAATAACAATAATAGTAAGAAACAATAATAACAACAATAATAATAAGAAGAAACAATAATAATAAGATATTTTTAGAGGAGCCTTTATATGGTGGCCAGAGGTATGTACACATTACTTTCGACAAAACTAAGCATTTCTATACTCATGTACACATATTTTGTTCAGATATACAAAATTTTGGGAAAACTTAAAGTGCCATTTTAAGGACCCGAGTGGAAATCGTTAGTGAACCTCCCTAATCCCCTCCCCCCAATATTCGACGCTGACTTCACATAAGTCATCAAAGATCAATATACAGACAATCCTGAAAAATAGATGTTGCAAAGAAATGTAACTTTTTTAATTGGAAGTGACATCTCTATTTTCTAGAACCGGAAATAGAATTTCTTAGTGAGCTCCCTAGCCTTACCACAATTCGATGCTGAATCTATATCAGTCATCACGTTAAGCACTATTTATAACCGACTCTGAGAAACAAATGTTTAAGAAAATTGAAAAATTTTGAGCAAGAAATGGAAATCATCAGTAACACCCCCCCCTCCCTACTCCCTCTAAAATTTGATGTTGAATCCATCATATCAATCATTAGCTCTATCTATAGATAGTTATGAGAAATGGATGTGTCAAGGAAAATTTTGAAGCTGGAAGTGGAAATCTTTTATTAACCCCACCCCTTCCGGAATTTAATGCTGAATCTGTATCATTCGTCATCTAAGATTTATTTGTAGTATCTTCTGGAAAATAGATTTTTCAAGGAAAATACAAATGTTTGAATCAAAAGTGACATATCCAGAACTAAGTGAAAATCCATAGTGTGTCTCGTCACCCTCCGGAATTCGATGCTGAATCCATATCAGCCACTATCTAAGCTCTATAACCAATCCTGCGAAATAGATGCTTCAAAGGAAATTTTTGAACCAGAAGTGAGAAAATAACTGGAAGTGAAAAAAACACCCTATTTTCTCCAGAATATAATGGCAACTCTATATCAGTAATCATCCAATCTCTATCTATAGCTAATCTTGAGAAATAGATGTTTCATGTAAAGTGAAGAGTTTTGAACTGGAAATGGAAAAACAATCGGATGGCGGAAATCCTTAATGAAACTAATTGTTCTTTGGAATTTGATGCTGAATACATATCAGTTATCATCTAAGCTCTCTATATATAGTAGATTTTGAGAAATATATATTTCAAGGAAAACTTTTTGGTAAAAATGGCAAAATTTTGTCACCAATATAATAAAACTATAAAGCATGAAATGTAGTGCGATATAGATAAAAAATAATTATTTTAGACTGATTGTAAAGAAATTCTGGTAAAAACTTTAAAACGATATAATAAAAAACATTACAATAAAAAAAAACGATAAGAAAAAGGGTCTTTAATATTAGCACCATCTATGACGTACATAAAGTTACAAATCCAGAGCCCTCGGACTTCATTATGTCCTTCATCAGTGGCAATGTGTAGCGTGTTTCCATACAATTTGAAATTCTAGTAACCCTATACAAAATTAGAGTGGTGTAGTAGGTAACACGTTTAGGTGTAATGCAGGAGACTTTAGATGTCACCAATTGTATTGATTTTTAACGACTAAAATTTTATCTAATACACTACAATACCACCTTAAGGCGTACCTGTAACCCTGTCCTAACCACTGATAGCCCACTGCGCCTCAAATAGAGGCTTTGCCAAAAAAAGGGGAAAGAGTTCAGTTTTAAAAAGGGATGATGTGGAGACACAATTTGGAATTGTGGACCGAGATGGTCAATAAGTTTAACAGTGGACAGCAAGGCCTTTCTAGTGAGTGGGACTGCAGACTGATGTTTGTTTTCTCGACAGTACGGATGGTGGGACTGCAGACTTGTGTTTGTTTTCTCAACAGTACGGATGGTGGGACTGCAGACTGATATTTGTTTTCTCAACAGTACGGATGGTGAGACTGCAGACAGATGTTTGTTTTCTCGACAGTGTGGATGGTGGAACTGCAGACTGATGTTTGTTTCTCAACAGTACGGATGGTGGGACTGCAGACTGATGTTTTTTTTCTCAATAATACGGATGGTGGGACTGCAGACTGTTGTTTGCTTTCTCAACAGTACAGATGGTGGGATTGCACACTGTGTGATGTTTATTTCCTCAATAGTACGGATGGTGGGACTGGAGACTGATGTTTGTTTCTCAACAGTACGCATGGTGGGACTGCAGACTGATGTTTGTTTTCTCAATAGTACGGATGGTGGGACTGCAGACTGTTGTTTGTTTTCTCAACTGTACAGATGGTGGGATTGCACACTGATGTTTATTTCCTCAATAGTATGGATGGTGGGACTGGAGACTGATGTTTGTTTTCTCAACAGTACGCATGGTGGGACTGCAGACTGATGTTTGTTTTCTCAATAGTACGGATGGTGGGACTGCAGACTGTTGTTTGTTTTCTCAACTGTACAGATGGTGGGATTGCACACTGATGTTTATTTCCTCAATAGTATGGATGGTGGGACTGGAGACTGATGTTTGTTTTCTCAACAGTACGGATAGAGGGACTGCAGACTGATGTTTGTTTCCTCGACAGTACGGATGGTGGAACTGCAGACTGATGTTTGTTTTCTCAACAGTACGGATGGTGGGACTGCAGACTGATGTTTGTTTTCTCAACAGTACGGATGGTGGAACTGCAGACTGATGTTTGTTTCTCAACAGTACGGATGGTAGGACTGCAAACTGATGTTTATTTTCTCAATAGTACGGATGGTTCGACTGCAGACTGTTGTTTGTTTTCTCAACAGTACAGATGGTGGGATTGCACACTGATGTTTTTTTCCTCAATAGTACGGATGGTGGGACTGGAGACTGATGTTTGTTTTCTCGACAGTACGGATGGTGGAACTGCAGACTGATGTTTGTTTTCTCAACAGTACGGATGGTGGGACTGCAGACTGATGTTTGTTTTCTCAACAGTATGGATGGTGGGACTGCACGCTAACGTTTATTTCCTCAATAGTACGGATGGTGGAACTGGAGACTGATGTTTGTTTTATCAACAGTACGGATAGTGGAACTGCAGACTGATGTTTGTTTTCTTAATAGTACGGATGGTGGAACTACAGACCGTTTTTTGTTTTCTCAACAGTACGGATAGTGGGACTGCAGACTGATGTTTGTTTTCTTAATAGTACGGATGGAGGAACTACAGACCGTTGTTTGTTTTCTCAACAGTACGGATGGTGGAACTACAGACCGTTGTTTGTTTTTTCAACAGTACGGATGGTAGAACTGTAGACTGATGTTTGTTTTCTCAACAGTACAGATGGTGGGACTTGTATGATTTATACATAATTAGATGGCTCCGAACACACTCTCTCACGCAGGAATTGGTTTTCCTTAGAATCTAAAATAGCTTTGAGATACCCTAGGGTTTTAGTTTGAAGAGAATTTGAATTTTATAATGTGTGTAGTAGAGAGATTATAAATAACAATGGTTATTTTAAAAAGGATTATATTATATAATTGAGTTTTGAACGAGTGTTTTAACGGAGAGAATTAATACAAGTGCATTGTTTAGGAATGCAGACATAATTGGGGCAATGTTTTTGTTCTTTTTCAATGACAAAGACCGTTAGACCTACCTGAAGGTGTAAGGTATCTGTTTGCACGGCCGGGGAGTGCCACCCAATGTAAAACGAAACCCAGTGGGGGCGGCAACCCTCAGGGACCGTACTCTTCTTTTTCTATCACCAACCTCTCGTAAGGACATACAGACCCATATATTTAACATGCCCGAACACAGGGACAGTTTGGACACAAGCAGGAATCGAACTTGTGTCATCCGAGTGCAATTCCCGAGCGCTAATCACCGGGCTGTCCCACCCCAGGGCAATGTTGTTGTAATAAATATGCGCTTTATTGTATATTTTAAATTGTTGTTTTTATTTTGAGAAAGCTTGATTTACTTTAATTAAAACACTAATGACCGCCATAACGAATCTTTTCAATCGTGTTGTCAGGTTATAGAGAATTATAGCCCCCTGACCGGGCGTGCGGTGTGGATCACGCAATATTATCTACTAAAAGCAAATTCTACCCTTTTTCTATGCAGATATTTTAATGTTATTCCCTACGATTATCAACATTTCTAGCGACTTTTTTAATCTATAATCTTGAAAATAAATGTCAACCAAGATTTTATATAAATAAATCGATCTGCAAAGTTTGGTGTTCATTTAAGTATGCGTTCAAAAGTTGGAACTCGTAAACACGAGCCAATAGATTAAGTCGAATGGTAATGCATTATATGTTTGGAATAAATTAGAAACTTATGTGGAATCCTCCTTTTCAGTTTTTTCCTTTTTATTGAAAAATTGCATTCCCTGAGTTGTGCCAATTTTCTATCGAATACCCGAGTTATTTTAATATGTACTAGGGGGCTCTGCCTCCTGCTCGCTCCGCTCGCGCAACCCTCTTCGGGAGGTTTCGCCTCCTACTCGCTGCGCTCACAGAGTTCGCTTCATATCTATCTTTCCTAAAAATTCTACTTTCAAAATTTTCTTTTCTATCCCTGCCTATTTTCCGCAGGAGGTAAAAGCAGAGATTTTTCTTAGCCCAGGGAATCCAAAAACTGAATTCCTTTATCATGAGCTCGCTTCGCGAGCTATTTCCTTCCAAACTAAATTTAAATCGATAAATGGTTTATTTCATAGTGTTACACTATTATTTCTCTTTAAATGTGAAAATTTTGATATTTTTGTATGCTATAGTTTTTATGGTACGAGACAGAGAAATCGCTAGACGTGCCGATACGAAAAAAAAATTCCACTTCAGAAGTTCATAAGAAGTAAAATATCTCAAAACTACATCAATATTAAAAAAAAAGATCCTGCAAAAATTTACCCATGAAGGTACCTATCTGCAAAAATTAGTGGTCTTGCTATTGTTAGTCTATTCAGGACGAGAACTCGCAGTTCAATATTTTGTCTTTGAATTTGACATTAAATATTTCTTAAACTACAATATATATATATATTTCAGTATAGTCCCCGAAGCTTTTTTTACAAATGTACCAAATTTCATATTTTTATATGTAATAGTTTTTGAGGTACGAACCAAAGAATCTCGAGAAACGATAAATTTGTCAAACAGCAGCGGCGGCTTTTTCTTTTAATATAGAGGCTACTTCTTTTTAATATAGAGACATCTGCATTTGTACCGTGTACTATTTTAAATTTCAAGCATCTATAATGTGATGATTTGCATTTAGCTTTTTCAGTAGAAATCATTTAAAATTGTTATTCCGCAAGCCAAAAAATATGTTTTAATACAAACAAAAAAATAAATTTAACATTTAAAAATTTAAAAATGTTTTTAATAATTATGTTTTTCTTAATTACTGCATTGAAATATTTGTGGCAAATTACCTTATCTCTAATATAAATGCAAAAGCTACAAAAAACAAAATAAGAAAAAACATAAAGCTCATTTTTTTGCATGTAAAGGATAAAATATACTCGTACATGACATTTCTAATGTTTATTGAAAATATTATTTCCCTAAAACAAAAGTAATATTTTAGTAAATACTTAAGATTTCAATATTTTGATTCTAATTCAAATCTGTCGAAGACAATTTTCTTTAGATTCAAACCTGGAAGAAAGTTTTCAAATTACCTTCAATACTTTTCATTGTTTGTCATCTCAGGAATTACAGTCCTTTTGAATGGACATGCCAGACCTGGATATAAATTTTATTTGTCTGCAAAACTCACTTGAGATTCATAAATCTGAGAGACTAGAAACAAAACAAATCTAGTAACTTAAAATCAGATCTATGCAGGGTTTCTGAGATTTCAAAAACATTTTGAAATAGTTTATTTAGGATTTATGGAGAATTGAAAGTTATGTGACTTATCGGAGAAACGAGGTCGGATGTACAAAATCATGAAACAAGAAAGATCAATCATGCTTAAAGCATTGATTATGAAACACTTTCCAACTTCAATGCAATTTTATTTAAGCATCTCTAAAATGCAATACATTCCTAAGTAATATTTTAAAACTTATCACAATAATACATTAATTTGTTATATTTGAATACTTAAACCTTCATCGAAAAAAATGAACTTCATTCAAATGAAGGCATTGAAATATAAATTGCCTGGTTTAAACATCTCTAAAATGCGATACATTCCTCGGTAATACTTTTAAAATCACCATAATACTACAATAATTTATAATATTTGAAAACTTCATCGAAAACAACTGACATTTATTCAAATGACGTCATAGAAAAAATAACACGCCTGGCTCTCTCTATAAAAGCAGTATTTCATTCATAACATTTTCCCATTCATTTCATTCATCACAGTACTAATATAATTTATTTTATTTAAAATCATAAGACCATGGAGCTACAAGTAATTAAACTCTATGCTTAAAACTTCATCGAAGAAAATCGTCCTTCTCTCTGTAAAATCAATGAATATTTCATTCATATCAACTGTGCAGACTCCATGAGCTAAATAATTTTGCGTTAAAGAAATACAGCAATTCTTATACAACTCGTTCTACATATTTTGCTGTTTACATTTTACATATGTGAAAAATAAGCTTCGTTGCAGAAATAATCAAATTTGGATGATCATTTAAACTCAAATATATTGTAATTGTGTTGTTTCAGTATGTAGATGCACAGAATTTAAGCAAAAATAAAACGGTTTTAGAACGGATACAATACTCAATATGAATTAAAAAGAACTTTAAAAATCACGATTTTGAGACAAGATGCATACCATATTTCATTTTGAAGTGGGTCACGTGATCTTTTCATATCATGGTCACGTGATCGCGTCATATAAGAGATGTAATTATTATTTTAATTTTTATTTAAAAACTACTGAATATATTTTGCTGAAATTTTTTTTATATATTTTATGGAATAATTTGAATATTACCTAAAATTTTCAAAGCAATTTGTGAATTTTAAATCCGCTAAAAAAATGTTTGAAAAATTAGGTCCCATAGGGTTCACTGTATTTCATTTTTTCAACCCGGGTTCAATTCAAAACTAATTGAGTGATATTATTCATTTATATTCCCATAGGTCCTACAGACCGTCTGAACAACATATTAAAATATCTTTTTGATTAAGTAATTTTTACTGCAGTTATCGTGCTAACGAACAGACAGACAGACAGACAGACAGAATGAACAAAGTCATAAACACTTTTCAACTTTGTTGTAAAGTGTTAAAAATTACTGAATTGTATACATTTGGACTCCGTATCAACGTTTTAGCTGATTATGTCTTATTTTATAGATTCTATGCATTTTTGAACATTTCAGATATGTACGACAATGATTATGTTAATGAATGATAAAAATTTATAATTTTATGTTGCCTAAAAATGTTTTGTTGCCTATAACTATATTTTTACTTTCCCTGCAATACATGGAAATGTACAGGGAACGTATTGGAATCATGCTGAAAACCGCAACACGAGTTTTCGATGGATCTACTCGTTTAAAAACCTCTAGAATACGAAAAAAATATTTTTAGCGTGACGTCTGTGTGTGTGTCTGTCTGTGTTTCTGTCTGTGCAGATTTTGTATCCACTCTAACTGAAAAACTAATTGCCCGAATTTCATAAAATTTAGTTGGTAAGTCACTTGTGGGCGAATCTGGTGCTGAATAGTTTTGGGTACGATTCGGGATAAAAGAACCCGCCTTATTTTGCGAAATGGCCCTCAAAAGTCTGTATCCACTTTAGCGGAAAAACTAATGGGCCGAATTTCACAAAGTTCGGTAGATAAGTCACTTGTGGGTCATCCTGGTGCTGATTAGATTTTGGTACGATTCAGAAAAAATAACTTGCCTTTTTTTGCGAAATGGCACGCAAAAATTGTCAAAATCTAAAATAAAAAACTACGTATGCTCAAATATAAACATTAAATGCTTGCTTTATACGTAATTTTTAACGAGGAAAAGAATAAGACCAACCCCATTACACTAGGACCAGCCGTTATCGAGATATTTTAGTTTTTCATATTTTCCCTTCGCCACCTTTGAAAATAAGTGCAGTTACCAAATGAGAACGAAAATTCAATTAAAAGTGAAATAAATCTAATTAAAATTAAGAGAACGTGGATATAAGTCTGCAGGGAGAGTCATGTGCTATCCACATATGATTTTTTAAATTCCTTTCACTATATGAAGAAAGAAAAATTTTTTTACAATTTTCTATAAGATATCTTATTACGATATATATATATGTATGTATATATATATATATATATATATATATATATATATATATATATATATATATATATATATATATATATATATATATATATACATATATATATATTAAAAGAAAGTAGCTGCCTCTGTCATCGCCTGCGCCGTTGTTTGACAAATTTCTCGTTTCTTGAGATTTTTTGCTTCGTACCGCAAAAACTATTGCATATAAAAATATGAAATTAGGTAAACTTGTAGAAACTTGTAGAAAAAGCTTTGAGGAATACGCTGAAATAAACCGTTTTTGATATATATTGTAGTTTAAGAAATATTTAATATCAAAGTCAAAAACAAAGTATTTGAGCTGCGAGTTCGCGTCCGGGATAGACTAATAATAGAAAGACCACGAATTTTTGCAGGCACTACAAGCAGGTGAATACAAGCAGGTGACCTACATGGGTGAATTTTTGCAGGACGGAGCCCCATTCTTTAATTTCGATTTAGGTTTTGAGTACACATATATGAAATTTGGTACATCTATAGAGAAATAATAGGGTAAGACGATGAAATAAATCGTTTATCGATTTAAACTTTAGTTTGGCATGAAATAGCTCGGGAATTGAGCTCATGATAAAGGAATTCAGTTTTTGGATTCCCTGGGATAAGAAAAATCCCGGCTTTTCCCTCCTGCGGAAAATATGCAGGGATAGAAAATAGATTTTTGAAAGTAGAATTTCTTAGAAAGATAGATATGAAGCAAGCTCTGCGAGTGCAGCGAGTTGGAGGCGAAGCCTCCTGAAGGGGGGTTGAAGAAAGAAATATTCAGCACTGGCTTAAATTTGAAGATTAATTAGACAAGTCTCATTTGCAAGTCTGTGCATCTAGCTCTAATTAACCCAGACACATGCTTGTTTCAGAATTGGCAATAGTAAGTTACTACAAATACCAATGCAGCACACTACAAGCATTAAAAGAGGAAGAATTGAAAAAAAATAGAATAAGACAGGAAATCATGAATTACAATTATCATGAGGAAGGAATTTTAACTGCACGTGAAGTACGAGCACAGCCGGAATGAATATGGTCGAGAAGCATCCAGAATACATATATATATATATATATATATATATATATATATATATATATATATATATATATATATATATATATATATATATATGTATATATATATATACATATACTTATATATATATATATATATATATATATATATATATATACATATATATATATATATATATATATATATATATATATATATATATATATATATATATATATATATGTATATATATACATATATATATATATATATATATATATATGTATATATATATATATATATATATATATATATATATCAGTTGTTTTCAGGGATTTAAGAGATTCAAACCTCTGATTAAAATTACGGTAGAACTTACATCGAATTAAACCAAAGAATGATTAAAAATACGTCCACTTAAAAAATAAAAAAATCATTACTGCGCAAGCACAAGAGGCTCTAAACAAGCGTATAAACATTCCCCTAATACATCTGCGTATTGCGTCCTGGATACGCCTTTCGACCTGGAAAGCCTTTAATGTTGTTGTTGTTGTTGTTGCTGTCGTGTCCCTAACATTACAAAGCCTTTAATGTACGAGAGAAATAGAAAAAATATTTTAAACAAAATATATAAAATTTGTTTCAACACTATCGAAAAATATATGCTATAACATATGTTTCCTAAAAGAAAATATGGTAAAAACTAAAGAAAAATACTTTTTGGATTAAGTTTTTTTGACTGATAAAATAATACTTTCTTGCATAGGTAATTTTCATAGGTAATTTCCAAATTGTTTTTTGAAATTCATTTCCCTCCAAACAAAATATTATTTTCGTAAATATTTAGACTGATTACTCGCGTTCTAATTCAAATACTGCGAAGCAGTTCTTCTTTAAAACAAAACGATGAATAAATTGTTTGAAATATTTACCTCAAACTCTCCATTATTGATCTTTGGGATAACGAGCATTCAATTCCTTTGCTCGTTATAGGTGTATATATATTCGTGATAGGTGCACTTTGTTAAATCCACGGCGTGGATTTAACAATGTGCACCTATCACGAATTTCTTAAATCACAGATATTAGAAACAAGGCAAATTAATAACTTAAATTTTTACTATAAATCAAACCGCTGCTTGTAAGATAAAAGCTTGCAAAACTTCCTTGAATGAAGCACGCCCTTGAAGCAATTGTCGTCATCTTACTGACATATGCTTGTTTTATTCAAGGAAGTTTTGCAAGTTTTCAATATAAAATCTGTTGAAGGTAAATTCTGATTTCAAAAGCATTTTTGCAAAATACATTTCAGATTTATAAACGAGAATTTAAAGATCTGTGCAGTTATCAAAGTCTCACGGATAGTCTCATGTATAGTTTTACAGTAGAATCTCGATATAGCGGACCCTGACTGATTTAATGGTTCGTTTTATCCGACTGTTCACTATCTAAAATATCCAAAAATTCGGGATCCGCTAAAATTTCCTCAAAGTGTTAAAAATAAGGAACTTGAGCAACTTATATAAGCACAAATAACTCGTCTTATATACGTTGCTCAAGTTCCTTAGCCTTTAAACAAAGTGTATTTTATTTATTAAGAGCTATTAATGTTCAGATTATAATACATGAATGCAAATGTATAGTAAAACGTAATGTTAAATACTAAATAGTTTAGAGCAGAATTTAATTAAAAAAATAATAATAAATAATAAATATTAACTAAATAGATAATTCATTAGATGCGGTGCCAGTAGCCAGTGGTCATTCTTTTTTATCAATCATGGCTAACGATATTACAACTAAAGCAAATGGAATTTAAATAGTCTGTTCTTTCTAATGCAATCGACTTCTTTTCCGTAGCATCCCGACCTGCTCTCCCGTATACGATACGTCCTTAAAGTGCCATGTCACGAAAGTTGGTCACGTCTAATAATAGACACGACCATTGCTCAAAACGGATAAATACAATTGATTGCGCCGTGGATATATGCAGTATTAAATGCTAATTCATTCAATTTCTTTTTAAAAAAATTTCACTAGAAGAAATCAAGAGACATATTCGAATTTTTTTCTACACTTTTCATAGGGGGGAAAACAAAATGGTATCTTATTTATAAAATTCAATCTCAGCCATTTTTATCTGAATCATATGATTTTTGGACGCCCTCCGTAGCACCATCGTAGTGTCGTTTCCAGCCCTCCTATACTGTCTAACGTTTTTAAAATACGTCTATTAAATGCATTTATTGAAACGCGTCTATTACAATTTCAGATAAATTCAAAAATTATCTCCTTAACTGAAGCAAAATGACTTCACCTTTCCTTACGCACTTGCCGAAAATTAATTTTTATCACTCATTATCAAAACGAACGCATTCCTACATTAAAGCTCAACCAATGTACTCAAAATATCCTTCGCGGAAATCTGATCGTGGAAATTATAGTTCCCAACTTTATATTAATTATGAGCGTTCGCTAATTCAAAATACCATCTAATAAAAGCAGATCATATTTGTTTTAGAAGAGGGTGAAATCATTTTGATCCTGGTAAAATATCATGATCGGACTGTGCATATTTTTTTCGATGTTAGAATTTTAAAATCAGTTACAGCTTCAAGCCTAAAGAGAGTATCCTCCGTAAAAATTTTTTACCCAAATCGGAAAATCGTGTTAATGATTCTGTTCAAGGCTCATTCAAAAAATCGTTTCTTATAATTTACGATGGTGTTAAGACTGAAAATGTGTAATAATATTTTCAATTGCTACAAACGGCGTGGTGTGAATATTGTGAAAATCGTTTAAAATTTTCGCTTAAACATTAAATAATTAAAAATCGATTAATTTTTTAATTGTCATTTTTATAACTATATCCCTAGAGCCGTGCCGTCTTTTGAAGATAAAACATTTATTTTCTTACAAAACTAATGGACGACTTTATTATTATTATTATTTTTTTTTCAAATAATTAAAAATCCGTAGAATATTTTAAATTTTCATTTTCATAACTTTCATTCTAAAATCTGTACCTAATACTCTTTGTAGTATAACCTAGAATTCGGATTTTAAATAAGGTTAGGAAAATATAAAGTTTACGAAGTTTTGGGTTTTGGGTTTATATAGTAATATTTATTTTGCATAATAATGTTATATTTGCCTAGACACCTCATCCTATATCTACTACACCACTTTAACAATATAAGGAATTACTAAAATTGTCTTATATGCTTTGTGAACAAAACGAGGCCATAGGTTTCCGGCCGCTACGACAATATACACTTTGATTTTGGAAGCCATTTTAAAGTAGTGCTTCTGTTTTGGGTTACTGCATTTTTGTAATGTGTGCGAAGTGCATGTATATTGAATCGGTTAAAATATATTTAATTGTAAATATAGAATGTGAATTTGTGCACAAATTATTAATAAATAGATAACAAACGTGAAATGTTGCGCAAATGAAATGTAAAAAGCAAACGATTGTTTTGAAAACATGCTTTTTTGTGCGAGCAAGCCAAAATCTACACATCGAAAATGAACCAATGCTTTTGAATAATTGAAAAATAATCAAATAGATGGTTGGTCATCCAACAGAGATTTTTTATCTAAGATTTATTAATTTCATGATATTTAACACAATTTTAAAGTTCTCTCCAAAATGTTTTAAACTTTATAAATGCCTCAAAAATTGTAATTCGCAATAGGATCCCTGAAAAAAATTATAATTCTTAATGAAATCCCTGAAGAAAATTGTAATTCTTAATTGGATCCCTGAAAAAAATTGTAATTCTCAATAGGATCCCTGAAGAAATTGTAATTTTCAATAGGATCCCTGAAGAAAATTGTAATTTTCAATAGGATCCCTGAAGAAAATTGCAATTCTCATTAGGATCCCCGAAGAAAATTGTAATTCTCAATAGGATCCCTGAAGAAAATTGTAATTCTCAATAGGATCCCTGAAGAAAATTGCAATTCTCAATAGGATCCCTGAAGAAAATTGCAATTCTCAATAGGATCCCTGAAGAAAATTGTAATTCTCAAGAGAATCACTGAAGAACATTGTAATTCTCAATGGGATCCCTGAAAAAAATTGTAATTCTCAATAGGATCCCTGAAGAAATTTGCAATTATCCATAGGATCCCAGAAGAAAATTGCAATTCTCAATAGGATTCCTGAAGAAAATTGTAATTCTCAATAGGATCCCTGAAGAAAATTCTAATTCTCAACAGGATCCCTGAAGAAAATGTTGTTTTATTGATAGGAGAGAAAGTCAATTTGAAGTCAAATTAAAAAAAGTCTATCAATTTTATGGCTTACTGTTAGAGGGAATAGAAAGAAAATAATATTGAGAAATATTTAAACTGGGATATTCTTGTTCTATGGAGGATCAGAAAATTTGAGATAGCACAATCAATAATTTAAGGAGAAAATCAGCGATCTAAGAAAATATATTTTATATAATCAAGTTCAAATGTTAATAAATGAGAAATAGAGTACAAATCATAGTTCGATAAATATAAATGAAGGCGGAAATCTTTTGATTAGTGGGTTGACAAGAATTGTTATGAGATAATTGAAAAATGCTTGCGGCAAACAGTGGTTATAAATGAATTTTCATTGCAAATGACAACTATATCCAAGAAAGAAAGATAATTATCACATTCTAACTTATAGGTAAACTAAATGCAAGAATCAATAGAATTTATTAAGGAAAGAACCATGGTCGCCCATAGCGGAGAGCCAGATGGGGCACTTCCTCCCTAGACGTTCAAGGTCACGAAGGTGGACATCAATCTAGTGGATGCTGTACATCTTATACTTGAGTTTGTCCCACTGAAGTCAGTGGTTTTGTCCCTCCTTAAAATGCTCTATGGGTGTCCATGGAAAGAACACTATAAAAGTAGATCCTCATTAGCCTGGTCAAAAGCAGGGAAAAATTCTCAACTTAAAGAACATAAAATAGAAGCTGAATAAGAATAAGCAATAAAACTTCAAAATAGTGCATTTGTAAAAGTCACACAAAAGTGGAAGTAGAAGATTATCCATAGCTAGGCCATCTGATATTTTAAAGTTATAACCTTGAAAGGCTACGCTGTTCTGAGACAAATACGTTGCGAAAAAGTATTACAAAACGAGTGTTCTTAACTTTTGTTCACTTTTAAATGTTATTTGCGCAGAATTTATCATTTGGAATCTATTTATTGCTGGCAAAAAACTTGCCATACTATTTTTTACAACAAATTTTGTCTTGAAACAACTGTTTCTCAGGATTTGCTAGATGTTAGATGCTTAGATAGATGTTAGATGATGATAAGGATTCAGCGTCAAATTCCGGAGGAGAATGAGAAGGAGGGATTTACTAGGAATTCTCACTTCCAGTTCTTCTTCCATGTTCAGTTCAGAACGTTTCATTTTACTTTAAATATCTATTTCTCAAAATTGGATACAGATAGGGCATAGAGGATGACTGCTTGGATTCAGCAATAAATTCTGGAGGAGGCAGGGTGGATCATTAAAAATGCACAGTTCAGGTTCCTATTTTTTTACAACAAATTTTCTCTTGAAACATCTGTTTCTCAGGATTTGCTATAGATAGATGTTAGATGATGATAAGGATTTAGCGTCAAATTCCGGAGGAGAATGAGAAGGAAGGATTCACTAGGAATTCTCACTTCCAGTTCTTCTTCTATGTTCAGTTCAGAACGTTTCATTTTACTTTAAATATCTATTTCTCAAAATTGGATACAGATAGGGCATAGAGGATGACTGCTTGGATTCAGCAATAAATTCTGGAGGAGGCAGGGTGGATCATTAAGAATGCACAGTCCAGGTTCCTTTTTCTCTTCGGGCGCAGAAATTTTCCTTTCTGAGAATTAGCTCTAGATATAGCTTAGATAATGGCTGATATGAACTCAGCATTAAAAAGAGATACCTGGAACCATTTAATAGAATTATTTTTTTGAACAATTTTCAAAAACTTTGAACAATCTATTCATAAAAAATCCGATGTGGTTAGTACATACTTTCCGTACATAATGAAATGACTTTACTGCTTTCACAGCAAAATAATGTTGTCAAGAATCACAGCACAATGATTTTTGTACTGATTTATTCCAAATATATTGAAATTTGGTGCTTTCAGGAAATCTTTATTAAAATGCAATATACATTTAATTAATATATCGTACAATATAATAACCGTTGACAAATTCTTGGCGTCAAAACACAAAACTATGTATTTGTGTTGTTTTTGTAACTCTCGTGTATGAAATGAACTATATCCATAAGAAAGATGTTAACAGATTTGTTGCATAATATTGCATATGAAATTTCCCATATTTGATGAAACTTACTACTCTTTAAATTTTATGCAATTTATGTGAAAAAGTTATTTGATAAATATGCAATATCTGGAGAAGAGTTAATGCTAGCAATCTAAAGATTGTGGCAGTAATTTCAAATAAAATATTAATAATGATATGATTTTTTATTTATCATTAGTAAAAATCTTTGTTTTTTAATCATTTTTTCAAAAATTTATTTAAAGACTGAGGTGGGGGGGGGGTCTTTTAAATACTGAATTGCGTTTAAAATAAAAAGGTTTTCAGTATAGTCGCTGATTGTAACAATCGTATGAAATTACGTTTGAAACGCGATAGTCGTTTGTGAGCTATCGCATCCACACACACACACACACACAAACGTTGCAGACTCCACTTCGATGATAAGAGCCTGCAATTCCGTCCCAGTACTTCCACGGTAGAACATCGGTTGGCCATTAAGAAAATCCGTGGTTTGATTCCAGGTTGGGACAGCAAGGTTTTTTACAATGGCGCCTAAACAAATCAATCCTGTAGGTTAGTGCAAAGATCTCGGAGGTCTAAAAGTGACCCTAGTACGACTAGCACGGATTAAGTGGATTCTAGGATATTAAGGATCATATCGGGAGGACAACAACCACGCAGTAAGCTAACATAAAAAGCTAACATAGCAGGCTAACATAGTAAGCTAACATAGCAGGATAAATTTTGTAATTCTGTTCAGAGTTTGTAATTCTGTTCAGAGCGTTGACTGGGCATTACAAAGACAATGTTCTTTACAATGTTCGATTCGAGTTCAGAGATGCTTAAAACGTGCCCTTTTGTCGAAAACTCGAATTCGTATTTTCGACCCGGTAACAACATTTTCCCTATACTATGTATTTCCCTTATACTATGTATTATATATAGGGAATGTAAAAATGCTAAATTTCTGCATAGCAAAATATTTGTTTTGTGTCACACTCTTTCTAAATATTTGTTGTGTGACATGTTCTTTCCAAAGCACGCAAAATATGCATAGAACCACCGAAACGAAAGCAAAGGTAGTAAGTACTATTCATGCACAGGGAAAAGAAATAAATTTTGCGTTCGTAGGTAGCTGATTCCAACCATCTTTTCCGAAATTCCTTTTTCCAAAACAAAAGCCATATTTTTTGCAAATATTTAGACTCTGAATATTTGCATTCTAATTTAAATGCGGAAGAAACAATTTTATTTTTCAGAAAACAAAGAGAGATTTTTCAAAGCATTTACTTCCAATTCTTCGTTGCTTTTATCTTCTCAGGAATGACGAGGATTCCATATCCTTCGGCTTTTGAATGTAACAAAGTGCGTGGACGGCGGAAACATTCTTTCTTGAGATTCTTAAATCTGAAATACCTCGAATAATACAAATCTGAAGTTTCTGAATTGGTTCGAAGTAGAGTTTCTAGATTATCAAAATATTTTTCAACATTGGATTTTGAATTTATAGAAAGGAATTAAATGAGATATCATTTTTATTGAATAAGGAAAGTCGGTTATGTAAAGTTATGTTAAAGGATGCCTGAATTCCATATAGTTGAGCTCAGTGGTGTAGTCGTGCCAGGCTAACTCCACAATTTTTCATTTAACCATTGAGCCCTGACTAGCAAACGATAGGCAATATTAGGTTTTATATAAACATCTCTAAAATGCGATACATTCCTCGGTAATATTTTTAAAATCATCACAATACTACATTAATTTATTATATTTGAAAACTTCATTGAAGAAAACGAACTTCATTCAAATGACGGCATTGAAATATAAATTGCCTGGTTTAAACATCTCTAAAATGCGATGCATTCCTCGGTAATATTTTTAAAATTATCATAATACTACACTAATTTATTATATTTGAAAGCGTCATCGAAAACAAATGAACTTTATTCAAATGATGTCATCGAAATATAAATCGCCTCTATATAAAAGCAGCATTTCATTCATAAACATGTTTCCAATCGTTTCATTCATCACAATACTATAATAATTTATTTTATTTAAAAATTTGAAGAATTGTTATCTACCATATTTATTTTAAAATGTGAAACCTCTCTCATATATAAAACAATGAAACTCTTGGAAATATATTTATTATATAATATATCTATTTTTTCTTTCTGGGGGATATAGCAAAAGTCAGAATTTAATTGAATTTGTTTTTCTCCCTATATTAAATAATTTTTATTTAAAAAACTACCTAACATATTTTACTGAAATTTTTTCTATACATTTTATGGAATAATTCGAATATTTTCTAAAAGTTTCGAAGCAATCTGTGAATTTTAAATTTGCTTAAAAAATGTTTGAAAAATTAGGGCCCATAGGGTTCAATGTATTTCATTTCTTCAACCCGGGTTCAATCCAAAACTAATTGGGTGATATTATTCATTTATATTCCCATAGGTCCCACAGACCGTCTGAAAAACATGCTAAAAGTTCATTTTGATAAAGTCATTTTTACGACAGTTATCGTGCTAACGGACGGACAGACAGACAGACAGCCTGAACAAAGTCATAAACGTTTTTCAATTATGTTGTAAAGTGTTAATAATAAAGAAAAAAATCTGATGTGGACAGCACATGACTTTCCCTGCCGACTCATATTCATGTTCTCTTCATTTCTTTTATAATTCATTAAATTGAGTTTAATTGCCAAAAATAACACTAAATTTGTATTTCTAATTTATTTTTTGTTTTTATTTGGTAATTGGACATTTTTCCGAAATCGGTGTAACAAAAATGCAAGAAATCTCAAATATCTTGAGAACGGTTAGTTCTAAAGTATATAATGGAGTGTGTTATATTCTTTTTCTCGTCAGAAATTGAGTATAAAATAAGAACTTAATTGATACATTTGAGCATACACTACTTAGTCTTTTTTTAGATTTTGGCGATTTTAGCGGGTCATGTCGTAAAGAAAGGCAGGCTGTTCTTTTCCGAATCGTACCAAAATCTAATCAGCACCAGAGTATCCCACAAGTAACTTATATACCAAATTTTGTGAAATTTGGTCAATTAGTATTTTAGCTAAAGTAGATACATGAAATTTTTATGGGCCATTTCGCGGTTGTTCTGTTTTTACGAAGCCTACCAAAAATTAATCAGCAACAGGGTCTCATCCAAGTGACTTACCTACCAAATTTTATGAAATTCGGTCCATTAGTTTTTTAGTTAGAGTGGATACATACATTGCACAGTCAGTCACACAGACACACACACAGATACACACACACACACAGACACACAGACACACACACACACACAGACGTCACGCTAAAAATAGTTTTTCGTATTCTAGAGGTCTCGAAACGTGTAGATCCGTCGAAAACTCGAGTTGCGATTTTCGGCATGATTTCAATACTTTCCCTATACATTGCCATGTATTGTAGGGAAAGTAAAAATTCGCTTCGTCTGTCACGTGCACTTCTAGGGCTTGTATTTTGTTTGTGAATTTTGCAACCTAAAATGAATTATTTAAATTTGATGTCTATTTCAATTTATTGATACTATTTTTGTGGGAATATCCGAAACAATTAATTAATAATTCGCAACAATTAATTAATAATATTTGTATGATGTATATTTTTACATTTTACGTAAAATAAAAATTGCTTTTTTGAAAATATTAACAAGTTTTACATTCATAAAATACAGAACCCGTCTAGAAGGGGCACCCCAAAATTAAATAAATAAACATACTTTTATTAGAAATTTTAATGTGAGGATTGGCCTTGCACTTGGACTACGAGACTTCCAATATTGAGGTTGATATTGGTTATGCATAATCGCAGAGAATTTTCGAGATTTTCGTCTGTTATTCTTGTCCGAGTTTGTTACGTTTTGTCTTTCATCCTAGAAAAATTTGTTCACACGTATATATGCTACCAAAAATAGAAATGATCTTTCTTGCAAAGGCGCGTAAATTTATATATTTTTTTCCACTAAATATAATTTATAATACTCCGTCAAAGCAATGTCATTAAATTGATATTTCAGAGTTAAATGCTCCTGAAGCTCCTAAAGCTCCTGAAATAAGTTCCACCTATAAGTTTACAGGCACTTTATTCATCAGCATTCATCGGATGAGCAAATATAGTGGGATGTGGAGTCTTTGTTTTGGAAGTCGGCAAATCTTGTATCAAATTGTTCTATTAGTGACTTTAGTTATCTCCATTTTCATCCTCACCGTTCATCTCTTTTTATCCTCACCGTTCATTTCCATTTTCATCCTCACCGTTCATCTCCATTTTCATCCTTACCGTTCATCTCCATTTTCATCTTCACCGCTCATCTCCATTTTCATCCTCACCGTTCATCTCCATTTTTATCCTCACCGTTCATCTCCATTTTCATCCTCACCGTTCATCTCCATTTTTATCCTCACCGTTCATCTCCATTTTCATCCTCACCGTTCATCTCCATTTTCATCCTCACCGTTCATCTCCATTTTCATCTTCACCGTTCATCTCCATTTTCATCCTCTCCGTTCATCTCCATTTTCATCCTCACCGTTCATCTCCATTTTCATCTCCATTTTCATCTTCACCGTTCATCTCCATTTTCATCCTCACCGTTCATCTCCATTTTCATCTTCACCGTTCATCTCCATTTTCATCCTCACCGTTCATCTCCATTTTTATCCTCACCGTTCTTCTCCATTTTCATCCTCACCGTTCATCTCCATTTTCATCCTCACCGTTCATCTCTATTTTTATCCTCACCGTTCATCTCCATTTTCATCCTCACCGTTCATCTCCATCATTAAAATATTTCGCGAGGCGGATCGCGGGCCAGACCAAAATAAGTCGATGGTTTTATCCGGGCCACAGAGCAGCTGTTGCCCATATGTGATCTGCAGCTACTTAAACTACCCCAAGAATACTTACTATTGTTTTTACAACACATTTTTTCTTAAAACGTTTATTTTTCTGGATTTGCTATAGATCGAGTTTAGATGATGGCTGATATGGATTCAACATCAAATTCCGAAAGAGGATGCGAAAGGGGTTCACCAAGGATTACTGCAAATAATTACCTCAAGAAATCTATGAAGCCTTGCAAAATTAACAGAAAACATTTAAGGTTAAATAAGTAAACATGCATAGAACGTTGCATGCAGAAATTTGTCTGTAATATATGTTTCCTAAAATATTAAAAATATGTAAACGGCAGAAGTCTGGAGATTTTTTATTCGAAAAGAATGAAATATTCTTGTATTTAAATTTTCATAGGTGATTTAAAATATCTTCTCCGCGAAATCCCTTTTTCAAAATAAAAGTAATATTTTTGGTCAATATTTAGACTTTTTTAGGTTTTATTTCAATTTGAATTCAAATGAGCCGAAAACAATTTCCTTCGAAGTAAAACGAGAACAATATTTTCGAAACTTTTACCGAAACTGTTCATTGTTTTATCGTCTCAATACTTGGGAAAATGATTCTATTTTTTGGGATGTAACAAAGTTCATGGTTTGAAAATCTTCTTTTTTAAGATTCTTAAATCTAAGGCGCGAGAAATAATGCAAATCTGAAATTTTAAAATCAGTTTAATGTAGAGCTTCTATATTTGTAAGCATATTTTCGAATATTGAATTTCGGATTTATATCTATGAATTGAAAGTAATATATTTATCGAAGAACGTAGACGAATACGTGGAATAGTGATTCTTAGCCTTTTTTACTTTCCCTGCATATATAGTGTAATGTATGAAAAGTATTCTGATGGGGTCGAAAATTTGAATTCGGGTTTTCGATGGGAGAGTAAGTTTCAAGCCGCCCTGAAATCAAATCGAACATTTTGAGGGGATGTGATAACTAACAATCGAATGGAGCTTTTCAAACAAAATTTGGTACGGTTATTAGAATCGGAAATACTGGAACCCTATTGATTTTACACATAATCGAACTTCCAGAAGATGCGCATGCCGGGTAATTTGTTCTAGTTCTGAATATTTTACCATTTCACCTATGTAAGGAATTTCTTTGAATTACCTTATATTCTTTTTCACTCAGGGGGTCAAACTATCTGCACTTAGGATTGCAGTGACGCAAATACTTTCTAGTAAAAGACGTTGTATATAAGAAGGTAGTGCTCATTTGGTTATCCTTTCACAACCTCTTATACTGTTGCATTACTAAGAACTCTTTGTCTTACACTATATAAGAAAAGCCCTTACCCCTGTCTGCCCGTTGGTTTATGTGTCTGTCTGCCACTCTTGGCGATAATGTGACGACCTCGGTGATACATTTAGCGCAACATCATTAACTTGGGGAATTTTAGAGGAAATGACGCCCAGTTAGCTGAAATTCAATATCTCTTAAAATTAATTATTTGATAAGCTCTGTCGCACTGTAAGAATTATTAATTTACTAAATTCAAATTATAGCTCGAATAACACGTTTTTAGGTGGATTTAGGGAATCGTAAGATAATTATATTTTGTTAAAGAATATGGTAATTCATACTATTGAAAAGGCGTGGTTCGTATATGTCGGAAGATTTTAGGAGAGCAAATTCTGCAGACTGGAATCTCATACATAAATGTATGCACCACGTCATAGAGACACAATATGTAGCTTATATGATTGAATGACGCACGCATTTAATTTCAATTTTCAGTTCACTTACTTCAAATGAAGAATAGTGTACTGCACATAAAATTGTATCTTCTTCTGACATTTCTTTTTATCAATCACATCTTTATTCCACACGGACAATTTCGTTTGACATTATATTTGAAGATATAAGATCGGGCGTACCCTTTGTGCGACAGTCGTAGCACCAGAAAATGACAGCTGGGAGCGAGATAGTCAAGCAAAATCTTGAATTTAAACACGTTTTATATCTAAACAAGCACCATGCAAAGATGACGGGAACAGGGGTCTGCAGAAACAGATCAATTTTTTGCGCCATCTCTAATTCTCTGCACAGTTCAGAGCGCTTTTTCTTTCGATTTCTAAAAGAAAATCAAAAGGTACGTTTGTTTTTTGTTTTACGTACGGGTAAATCGAATGCACTTTTGGTTTTAGCATTACTTGGGAAATGAGAGATTTTATTATGGAATATAAAAAGTCGGATGTGGTCAGCACATGACTTTCCCTGCAGACTCATAATCACGTTCCCTTTATTTCTTCTATAATTCATTAAATTGAGTTTATTTGCACAAAATAACACCCATAATTATTTTAAATGACACTGAATTTGCACTTTTTATTCAGGTTTCGTTTTCATTTGGTAACTGGACTTATTTTCAAAGATGACGAAGCGAAAATGCGATACAACTAAAATATCTCGTCCTAGCTAGTCTTAGTGTAATGGGGTTGGATTCATTATTTTCATCGTCAAAAATTACGTGTAAAACAAGCATTTAATGGATACATTTGAGCATACATATTCTTTAATTTTAGATTTTGACGATTTTTGAGGGGCCATTTCGTAAAAACGGCAGGTTATTCTTTACCGAAACGTACCAAAATCTAATCAGCACCGGAGTAACCCACAAGTGACTTATCTAACAAATTTTGTAAAATTTGGTGTATTAGGTTTTCAGCTTGACTGGATACAGGAAATTTTTGCTGCATATTTCACAAAAAAAAGGCGGGTTCTTTTGTCCCGAATCGTACCAAAATCTAATCAACACCAGGGTCTCCCCCAAGGGACGTACCTACCAAATTTTATGAAATTCGGTCAATGAGTTTTTAGTTAGAATGGATACATGCATTGCACAGACAGACAGACACACACAGACAGACAGACAAACACACACACACACACACACACACACACACACACACACACACACACACACACACACACACACACACACACACACACACACACACACACACACACACACACACACACACAGAGACATCACGCTAAAAATGGTTTTTTCGTATTCTAGAGGTGTCAAAACGTGCAGATCTGTCGAAAACTCGAGTTGTGATTTTCGACATGATTCCAATACTTTCCCTATACATTACCATGTATTGCAGGGAAAGTAAAAGTCTGATGTGGGCAGCACATGACTTTCGCTGCTGATTTATATTCACGTTTTCTTTATTTTAATTCAATTTAATTCACTTTTAATTCAATTTTCGTTCTCATTTTGTAACTGGACTTATTTTCAAAGGTGGCGTAGCGAAAATACGAAAAAACTAAAATATCCCGAGAACGGTTAGTTCCGGGTCCATCAGAGGTATTAACCGAGTTATAAAATCCTGCAGTAGTTCTAGAGATTCGATGATATTTATTTTAATTTGCAGCATAATAGTAAGAATTTAAATTTCTTCATTCAGACATATTTTTACAGTTCTACAGATATTTCATATCTTTTGGACAAATTTATTATTATTTGGTCATTCTGTCTGTCTGTCCGTTCGCACGATAACTGCCGTAAAAATGACGTCATCGAAATTGAATTTTAGTATGTTGTTGAGACGGTCTGCGGGATGTTTGGGAATGAAAATGATTAATATCACCCATCAGTTTCAGATTAATTTCGGATTGAAAAAAATGAAATACATTGAACCTTATGGGACTTACTTTTACAAAAATTGTTAACTGTGCTAAAATTCACAAATTGCTTCGAAAATTTTAGAAAATATTCAAATTATCAAATAAAATGTGTAAAAAAATTTCAGCAAAATATGTTGTCGTTGTTGAGACCCAGACCGTCCGACCTACCAGAAAGATGTAAGGTAACCGTTTGGACGGCCAGAAGTTGCACCCAATTTAGACCGGAACCCAGTGGGGGAGACATCCACAGGGACCGTACTCTCTTTCCCCTACCACCAACCTGTCGGAAGGACTTACGGACCCACATGTTTAACGTGATCGTACTCCTCATGAACACGGTGGCAGACACCTATACCATGTAAAGAAATCAAGTGATTCATTGCAAAATAAAATATGGCTTGCATCTTTTTTTCTGTGTGTAAAGATCGTGATATTTAAAGATCGTTTGAATTTATATTTAGTGTTGCATCCGTCATAAAACCGTTTTATTTTTGCGTATTATCTGTGCATCTAAATTCTGTGTCAACGTAATTACAATTTTTTTTATTTTAAATTATCACTAACCTTTCAAATCAAGTGATTGCAAGGTGAGTTATATAACAATCGCTGAATTTCTTCACACAAAATTATTTAGATCTGGAGTCTGGAATATAAGTGATATGAATGAAATATTTTTTAATTTTGAGGCCGGTTTAAACGGAAATTCGGTTAGGCGGAGGCCTGCACTAGTATTTAGGTCTGTCAAAGACAGGGATTAACACTCCGTAATCGAAAGTCTAACTCTGTTAGGTTCTGCCCCGTGGTGGATACTATAACAGTTTTAGCTTTCTGTGCAATCGGGTGGGTTCTGGAGGGTCTGGACATAGACTTTTCAACACCCTTGCCCCACCCATTTTGACCGACCTCGTAGGACAAATCGAAAATCCGACTCTGTTAGATTCTGATTGATGCTATAAGTGTATAAAGTTTAAGCCTTCTAGATCACCGGGGAAAGAGACTTTTGGAGGGCCAGTATATACTTTTGAACGCCATCGTGGGGGAGGGAGTAATTATAAGTCCGACTCAATTAAGTTTTGGCCCGTTGTCTATACTATAAGTGTATATAGAGATTTAGCCATCTAGTACATCGAGTGGGTTTCATGTGGTCCTGGAAATAATTTTTTGTGTGCATGTATGTATGTTAGTGTGTGTGTATCTGTGTGTGTGTGTGTGCGTTAGTAGGTGTGCATGTATGTTCGTGTGTGTATGTACGCTAGTGTGTGTATGTATGTTGGTGTGTGTGCAAGTCTGGATGCAATATCTCACGAAGAACTGGAGTATTTCAAACGTACTTTGGTACAACAATTACAATCAATGATAAAACCCTATTGATTTTAAACGTAATAGGATGGTATTCCAAATTTTTAATATATTTTTGAAAAAAATATTATTTAAAAATCAAGACTTTCAATAATGATAAATAATCATTTTAGACGTAATTTTTCATTAGAATACGAATGACACAAATTTTAGAACTCTAGCACGAACCGATATTGCACGTTTTACAAACAATTTCTCCCAAAACTTGCATAAAATTAAAAATCTGATGTGGGCAGCACATGATTTTCCCTGCAGACTCAAATTCATTTTTCTTTATTTCTTTAATATTTCATTAAATTGAGTATTCTTTAGTATTTCATTAAATCAGCACAAAATAACACTAAATTTGCATTTTTAATTCAATTTTTGATTTTATTTGGTAATAGGACATTTTCCCGAAAGCAACGTAACAAACATGCAAGAAATCTCAAATATCTTGAGAACGGTTAGTCCTAAGGTAATGGAGTTGGTCTTATTCTTTTACGCGTCAAAAATTGCATGTAAAACAAGCATTTAATTGATGTATTTGAGTATTTGCAGTCTTTTTTTTAGATTTTGGCGATTTTTGCGGGCCATTTCGTAACAAAATGCAGGTTGTTCTTTTTCGAATCGTACCAAAATCTAATCAGCACCAGAGTATCTCACAAATAACTTATCTACCAAATTTTGTAAAATTTGGTAAATTAGTATTTTAGCTGAGTGGATACATGATGTTTTTGCGGACCATTTCGCATATAAAGGCAAGTTCTGTTTTTTGGAATCGTACCCAAAACTAATTAGCTCCAAGGTCACAGCCAAGTGACTTACCTACCAAATTTTATAAAATTCGGTCCATTAGTTTTTCAGTTAGACTGGATACATACATTGCACAGCTATACGCACAGACAGACAGACAGACAGACAGATAAACAGACATATACACAGACAGACAGACACACGGACGTCACACTAAAAATTGTTTTTCGTATTCCAGAGGTTCCAAAAACACGTAGATCCATTGAAAACTCGAGTTACGATTTTCGGCATGATTCCAATACTTTCCCTATACATTACCATGTATTGCAAGGAAAGTAAAATTCTGATGTGGACAGCACATGACTTTCCTTGCAGTCTCAAATTCATTTTTTCTCTGTTTCTTTGATAATTCATTACATTGAGTTTAATTGCACAAAATAACACTAAATTTGCGTTTTTAATTCAATTTCTGTTTTTATTTGGTAATTGGACATTTTTCCAATGGCGGCATAACAAAATGCGAAAAATCTCAAACATCTCGAGAATGGTTGGTCCTGGAGTAATAGAGTTGTTCTCATTCTTTTCTTCGTAAACAATTACGTATAAAACAAGCATTTAATTTAATACATTTGAATATACGAAGTCTTTTTTTTTAGATTTTGGAGATTTTTGAGGGCCATTTTGTAAGAAAAGGCAGGTTGTTCTTTTCTAAATCCTACCAAAATCTAATCAGCACCAAAGTATCCTATAAGTAACTTATCTACCAAATTTTGTGAAATTTGGTCAATTATTATTTCAGCTAGAGTGGATACATGAGATTTTTGCGGACCATTTCGCAAAAAAAGGCGGATTCTTTTTTTCCAAATGGTACCAAAAACTAATCAGCACCAGGGTCACATCCAAGTGCCTTATCTACCAAATTTTATGAATTTCGATCAATTAGTTTTTGAGTTAGAGTGGATATATACATTCCACAGACTGACAGACAGACAGACACAGAGACAGACAAACACACACACAGACGTCACGCTAGATATAGTAGTTTCATATTCTAGAGGTCCCAAAACGTCTAGATCCGTCGAAAACTCGAGTTGCGATTTTCGGCATGATTCCAATACTTTCCCTATACATTACCATGCATTGCAGGGAAAGTAAACTGTAGTAAGTAATTATTAAACAGGTGCACTATTCATATTATGCAGTAACCCTGTTGGCACAATTTATTTATTACACCAAGTTATTTATTTCACCGGATATTAATTAAATGTCAATTGCGTTTTTAGGATGATTTTGCACGTGTGCATGAATAAATCATTCTGTGTGGACTCCACATACGTATTTCAATGGAGTAGACGTGGATGACTGGCGTGACGTATTTCAGTGACGATTTAAACGTATTTCAATGACGTGGTGTTTGTTCAATGATAAGAACATTATGCTATGGATCTTGTCCACCATGTAGAGCACTTGTACACCATGTAAAGTGAGGTGTACACCCACCATGTATCTGTACAGAAATAAAGTCATTGCATTATGTAAGAAAATTCGTTTTCTGCCCACATCAAATTTTTTTTCCTACTGAAAAAAAGTAATTTCTATGCTAAATGTTCCAACGACTGGGGAATAAGAAAATTTAATGGAAATTTTCACGGTCTAATCAACTCCTCTCAAACAAGTAGTGTGTTTTTGACGTCCCCCTTCTGCTCTCAGGGGAAAACGGGGATGAAGAACCTTTTGGCAATCTGGTGTAGTCAGTTGCGTCATATTCGGAAATGAATACAATAGTTGGCAATATTCCTTGCAACTATATTTTTCATTATGTTACATTTAGAAAGCCTTTTACCTTCAATCACCATTGACATTTTACATAGATATACATAGTATTTATCTCATCGTCACGGGAGAACGGCTGCACCGAATTTCATGAAATTTTGTGGGTTGCCTTGGAACAGCCCCACTTAAAATTTAGTTCATGTTTCGAGTTTCTAGTACTAGTGGTTGTCTAGATATTACTAAAAAATATACAGTTAAACCTTTCATAGACATAGCATTATGGGGTAATTTGCGAAGTGTTTACCATGCTTTTGTAGTTGATATTGCGTCACAATTATAATAATTCATTATTATAGAAGCTATGTGGTGCCGCCTTTACTGCGTAACTACGCAGTTTGCTGACTTGACCAGTCAATGCAGTTAACGCGCATGTCTGTGGCAAAGGATTTAATGTCCTGCAATCGCCATGACTTCAATTTCAAGTTTAGCACTTCAAGTTGCATGTTTCCAAATACTAGCTCATTATGACTCTATGAGCGCATTTATATCAGCTGAGCTGTATATGCCATGATAGTCTTGGCTCTTAAAGCCATACATGCATTTCCTTAATGTAAATTTATTATGTTTTAGTTGATGTTACTCGTTAATAGATGTTATGTTATTAGCTGTTTGATTTTCCTTGAAAGCCATTCCACATGACTGTCTCACAATGCGAATGCGCAGTAATATGGTGAGCTAGTAGCTGGTTGGTATATCATGGGTTTACAATATACATTTGTTGAAGTTTAGTTAGAATATGTATATTTTGAATGTTAGCCCAGTTAAAATGTTTGTATGAAATACAAATTTGGGTTAGTTGACGTATTTAATATATCTCACTGTATATGGTGCTTTTAAACTGGGGAATCCTGGATTTTCCCTTGAAGTGTCGGTTTAGTGGAGACGATAGTTTTTACACATGCTTTACTCATGCTTAATATTAAAAGATGGTGGTTTTCATGGTTTTTACAGGTTAATTTTGTGGCGCACAAAGGTGTTCGGAAGTTGGGTTATCCTCGGATATTTGCAATATCATATAGGTCACTGCAGTGATGTAAAACGTTTTTGAATTTAGCTGTATAGTAATAGATTTAGAATTGAGTTAAGTTTCTCTAATTTATAATACATAACAGCGAATTATCTTCAAGTTATTGAAAGTAAACATGCCGGGAATGACTTAACTGAGAAAAGTGGTCAGGTTCAGCTTGAAATATCCCCAAAACAGTTAAATCTGTGTAGGATAGCTTTTAAGTTACCCAGTTTTGGGGAATCAGATCCGCAGTTGTGGTTTGCATAAGTAGAATAACAGTTTGTAGTTGCTGGAATTTCTGTTGACCTGATTAAATTTCATTCAATGGTTACGGCACTTGATACTAAGGCACTGAAATGTGTTAGCAATATTAATGTTACCCCCCCCCCCCTCCCCAGCTGAGAAAGCTTATGATGTTTTAAAGAACGAGTTCTAGCTTATTATGAACAGTCAGAAGACTCAAAGTTAAGGGTATTGTTGAATAACTTGCATTTAGGCGATCAACGCCCCTCGCAGGTATGCAAGAGTGTTTGAATAGAGACAAGCTTAATGAAAGTGCCTTACGTATGCTATGGATACAAAGATTATCTTCTCAGGTTCAACAAATTTTTAATGTTTTTTCTGAAGAATCTTCAAGATTATCTAGGTTTGCAAAAATCGTCCTGATTTCCTCCTTATGG
This sequence comes from Amaurobius ferox, assembly GCA_951213105.1. NCBI lineage: Eukaryota > Metazoa > Arthropoda > Arachnida > Araneae > Amaurobiidae > Amaurobius > Amaurobius ferox. The sequence goes on along the minus strand of OX578142.1, from coordinate 111,844,574 downwards.
ACGATAATGCCAGTCCCCAACGAGCTAACATCGTTGACGAATACCCTGAAAGTGAGGGCATTTCTCGTATGGAGAGGCCGGTGTATTCCTCCGACCTTAATCCCATTGAAAACCTTTGGGATGCCCTCAGGCGTGCTATCTCTGCACGTTTACCTCCTCCAGCCAGTCTTAGAGAGCTGGAAACTGCCCTATTGGAGGAATGGCCGTTGCTCGCATCTACGATGGTTGATCACCACATTGAAAGCATGGAAAATCATTGTAAAGTTTGTGTGAAGGTCCGGGGTGGTCACATACCATATTAATGTAAGTTTTGTTTGGTTTGTTTGCCTTTAAACATCATTGTGTTAATGACCCAAATGTGACGTCATCATATAACTTACGAAAAGTAAATATTTTTTTCATCTTTGTACATAATTCTTGTTTTCTTTAATGTATAAACACATTTGCTACCTTCATGCACAATTTTGAGTTAATCAAAGCTTTACTTTTCCATATTTGTTGATTTTGCCGTCCGTGCTTAACTTTTGGAAGCCAGCGTATATAGCAATTACATATATTACACACATATGTATGTATATACAGGTGTATATAAACTGATGGTCAGAACTGTAAGGGATTATGAAACTCACCAAAACAAACAACTTTCACCATACAATGTGGGGTCGGAATGCAACCGGCGAGCCGAGAGAAGGCGCTTTCTTTGGAGAGGATGAAACGTTGCGTCAAAATGGAGAACACAGTAAAGACGAATAATGGAAATTTATTGATAAATTCTCATAGAGTTTCGTCCAGAACAGAGCACCAGGCGCGAAGCGCCTTTAATCTCCAATCTCTAGGTGTGGTTCTTATCTTCATACTGTGACATTATTTCATTGGTCCATAGTTGGAGGTTCGAGGTTTTTGATTTACTGTTTTTATTATTTGTCCTATTTTAATTTATTAATATTGATAAAATGTTTACAGCAAATGCTCAAATGAACGACCACCAACTGCTGCGAGACAGGCGTCACAGCGGCGACAGAGTGAATCGCGTGCACTTTGGAAGATTCCTAGCATTTCACGAACGTCAGCAGCTGCGACGCTAATTCAGGCGACAAGGTCCTCTGGTGACTCGATCGGCGTCTCGTAAACGGCGCTTTTTAGCTGTCCCCAGAGGAACAAATCCAGGCAGGATAGATCGGGAGATCTGGGAGGCCCCGAGACGGAATAATCACCACGGGCAATCCATCTGTTAGGAAAGGCAATGGCCAGGTAGTTCCGCACAATCCTGGTGTAATGTGCTGGCGCTCCGTCGTGCTGGAACCACATAATCACTCGATGATTTACTGGTACAACACGTAGTAAATTCTGGCAGCACCTGCTGAAGGAAGGTGAGGTACTTCTGTCCGTCTAGGCGGTCTGGTAACTGATACGGGCCAATTAATTGGTCGTGGATAATCCTTGCCCACACATTCACGGAGAACCGTTGCTGGTGGCATCTTTGCCTTTGCGACTCAAGCCGTGCCCCTTGCCAACAAGGGCTTAAAGGATTTTATGCACGACTGGCTGGTGGCAACTGGAACGTGTAGCATGCGGATTTACTGTGTTCTCCATTTTGACGCGACGTTTCATCCACTCCAGGGAAAGCGCTTTTCGAGGCTCGCCAGTTGCTTTCCGATCCCACATTGTATGATGAAAGTTGTTTGTTTTGGTGAATTCTGTAACTCCTTACAGTTCTGACTATCAGTTTATATACACTCTGTATATATATACACATGGCTCGGTAACATAAAATGTGTCCTAGGGGGGGGGGGGCTAATAGCTTTTTCCAGGGAGGGATTCTCTCCCCGGGATATATACTTGAAAGAAACACTGAGCATCATGCATCCGTGGATATTAGGAGAGCAAAAGCTGCAGGTGCGGAAGGAAATGTTTCACGTAGCTTCAAGCATACTGTTATATGAAGGGTTTAATATATATTTGATAGAACCGGCATAATCTATTTGATTATCTATTTGATATCTATTTAATTTAGAAATGTTTCTAAACTATCAACTGAAAAACGTTTCTAATTATCGAGGTAAATTATATATCACAAAAGTTTTACTACTCTTTCCAAAAGCAGTTACACAATTATTTATATATTTTCATATGGCAGAGTTTGCAACAAAACTTACCGTTACACTTGACACTGCCTCATGTATAGTGAGTTTAATAACAGAAAAGTTTGTTTTTCAAAAATATTATTTCGTCTTTTTTACTCCTTATCACCGCTTTGCAGAGAATAACATTTGCACTTAACGAACTTTACTTTATATGAAGCGCAAGCGTCTAAATGACGTGGCGAAAAATGAATTGAAACACACACACATGTTACGGTAGTTCATTATTTAGTTTATAACTGGGGCAAGCATGATAAAAATATATTTGCGAATAATTTTTTATTCAGTGGTTATATGATGTTGACAGAGTATTATCAGGTTCTTCATTGAGGTTGTTTGTAGTTACTACAAATTGTGTTAAATGAAAACAAGCCATTTTTTTTAACTTATACTGTATGCAGATAATAATTTCAACGCAAACTTTGGAAATGTTTTTTTAGAGTTTTCTGTGCGGAAGAGAAGATAAAATTTTCACATGATGTCAAATATTTTAATCTATATATTTTATAATAAAATATTCGGCAAACCAGTTTTTACAATATTATTTAAAATATCAAATACGGATAAATAAAATAGTCTTACGTTTTCAAATTAAAACATTAAGTAATTTTATTATATTTAAATGTACACCTATCTATTTACACTTCTACCAATCTATCTATACTTCTACCAATCTACCGGGTGGTCAGAATTAAAACACCCCTTCTCTGAGCTCTCTATACATCGAACTACTCAGTGTAAAGGCTCCAAAATTGTTGAACCTACTATTCAAGACATGGGGAAAGGGATTACGCGAAAAAAGAAATTAGTTCCAGAAACACCGATAGGTGGCGCTGTACAACAGAAAATATGCTTAAAAGACACAAAATACACATTTGTAACACATTTTATTCGAACGTACCAAACATTCATATCACAAGGACCATATCATATATCGATATATATCATATATCGATGCAAGGAATGCTGCTCAATATGGTTCCCTTCTTCAAGATGTAAAATCTGCAGTCTGTGGACAGCTTGTTCAACTGCGGATCGTAATTGGTCGATTGAGATGCTTCTCACATGCAGAGTGATACTGTCTTTCAAATCTGCCAAGGTTACCAGACGTCCTCGATAAACAAGACTTTTTAAGTATCCCCACAGCCAAAAATCACAGGGATTAAAATCTGGAAAACGAGATGGCCAGGTTGTCGGAAACGCACAACTAATTACTCTACCATTAGTAAAATGTTGCCGAAGAAACTGCTGTACATAGAGTCCAATGTGTGGAGGCTCTCCATCTTGCATAAAGGTAATTGAATCAAGACATTGGTGCTGTTACAGTTGGGGTACAACAAAATTTTCAAGCATGTTTTTGTACCTCCTAGCCGTCACGGTGCATGTCACAGGGCCATTGGGAGTAGCCTCTTCGAAAAAGAAAGGTCCAAGAATGAATGTGGCTGTGAATCCACACCAGACTATAACTTTCGGTGAGTCAAGTGGAATCTCTTGGAAGGTACGAGGGTTTTCCGTGTCCCAAATGCGACAGTTATAGGTGTTGACTGTTCCACTTAGATGGAAAGAATCTTCCACTTAGAATCTTCATCGCTCCATAGAATCTGCCATGGCCACGATGCATCCACTTCAACTCTAGCCAGAAATGTCAATACAAAGGTCAGTCGCTTCTCCCTGTCGATGGTCAGCAAGTGGTTTTTGTGACTAATTTTGTACGGGAAAAAATGCACTATGTTTCTCAGTACGTTCCGCACTGTGCTGTAGGGAACACCCAAGTGTCGTGACACTCCACGTGCACTACTACAGCCTAAAATTCCATATCGCATGTGTTTATTTTTTTGTGATTATTTTGTGTCTTTTCAGCATACTTTCTGTTGTACAGCGCCACCTATCGGTGTTTCTGGAACTAATTTTTTTCGAGTAATCCCTTTCCCCATGTCTTGAACAGTAGGTTCAACAATTTTGGAGCCTTTACACTGAGTAGTTCGATGTATAGAGAGCTCAGAGTAGGGGTGTTTTAATTCTGACCACCCGGTATATATACTTCTACCAATCTATATATACTTCTACCAATGCAGTATTTCAAATTGACATTTTTCTTCAAATAAATTCTGTTTTGAAATGTTTTGCATAGTTTCGAGGGCATTTCAATTATGCAGATTATGCAATTTATTATTTTCTTAGCATTTTATATGGGTTAGAATATTTCTATGACCTTTTCTGTTTAAATCAATTAATTTATAAGTTAAAATATATGTATAGATTTTTCAGAGAATTGAGAGAAGAAATTAAAAGAAATATCCCTTAGTTATCTGTAGTTTTATCATCGCATATGTTACAGTGTATTATGACATTAAAATGACAAGATCGTTAGAAAAGGAAAATAATTGTATTATGTAATAATACTTCCGAATGGTATATATGATTTTTCGTTTGAGAGGTCTTAGAATAAATACATTAATTAGTTAATGCAAATTTTAATCATAATTACGATTAATTATTTTAAATTAGCTACTTTATTATTTTCTTGGCATTTTATATGAGTTAGATTATTGCTGTGATCTTTTCTATCTAAATCAATTAATTGTATGGGGTAAAATATAAGTACAGGTTTCTCGAAATATTGAGTAGTTTTATCAAGGTTTCTTAAGAAATTATATTAAACTGCAATGGATGATGTGTTAAATGGAGCGGCCGCGCTGTTTGGTCAAAACAGAAATAAATCATGAATGCAACACGGATTTGCTGGAGCTAAGGCTCCTTAGGAGCCTTAGCTGGAGCTACGAGTATTTGGAACACTATGTTGCTTAATCAGTCTAAAATTGATAATTTACAGTTCCCTTTTTATCACGTTTGTATCATGTTTTCTGAAATAAGAAACAAGTTAGAAAAATGTTCACCAGTATTTTTGGGGGTCGTCAAATTAAACATTTAAATGCAAAAATAGTTTTAATAGATAAATTTAGAGTTAAAATTGAAAATTTCTTGTAATATAATAACATTTTGAAGATTCAAACTTCCATTGTTACCTGGTAAAAAAACTAAAATGTCAAAAATAAATTATGAGCAATAACAAGTTTTTTAATATCCTACCCTGTAAATTAATATGGTTAAGTAGAAAATAAATTTTAGTCTCATAAGATATTGAAACATATTGAGAGTGCAGACAGATCTAATTGAAAACAATACTATATAAAGCTTATCATTATACAAAAATTGATTTTATTCGAAATTGTCGAAACGAAATGAGGGAGTAGGCAGATGAAATAGTTCTGACAATTTTGCATAATATCAATGTTGGATAATGATTCGAATTATATAGTATTGCTTTGAATTGTATCTGTCTATACCCTCAATATGGTTCAATTTCGTATATAATTAAAATTTATTTTCTAATGTAAAACTTATTTTCTAATTAAAACTTATTTCATCTATGCACCACTGTTGTGTCAGGGGAGGACATTGAAAACTTCTTTTATCTTATTTATTTTTTACTTTTCAGTTTTATTTTTTTATGTAATGTACGTACCTATTGTATTATACATGGATCGACGCGTTAGAACCAGGAGAACTTTACATCTGAAAACGCAGAACTGCAGTTTGCAAAGAAAATGCATGAAAAGGGCAAAAATATAATCATGACATACGTAAATGGCGTAACAATGCAATCTAGTGACGTAAAACTTTGGTAGATGAAAATGTTCCACGTTATGAAATTGTGTGCTGAGTTGCTGCTTCCTGCAAGAACGAGACCCTCAAAGAAGACATATTTAAATGACGTAAGGAAATAATGCAAAAATTTGATAGACGAAAATATAGATAACAAGAAAGATCAATCATGCTTAAAGCATTGATTATGAAACACTTTCCAACTTCAATGCAATTTTATTTAAAAAAGTCGAAAATGCAATACATTCCTCGGTAATATTTTAAAACTTATCACAATACTACATTGATTTATTATATTTGAAAACTTAAACCTTCATTGAAAAAAATGAACTTCATTCAAATGACGGCATTGAAATATAAATTGCGTGGTTTAAATATCTCTAAAATGCAATACATTCCACGGTAATATTTTTAAATCTATCATAATACTACGATAATTTATTATATTTGAAAACTTCATCGAAAACAACTGAAATTAATTCAAATGACGTCATAGAAAAAATAACACGCCTGGATCTCTCTATAAAAGCAGGATTTCATTCATAACTTTCTCCATTTCATTCATCACAATACTATAATAATTTATTTTATTTAAAAATTAAGACCATGGAGCTACAATTCATAAACTTTATGCTTAAAACTTCATCGACAAAAATCGTCCTTCTGTTTATAAAATCAATTAATATTTCATTCATATCAGCCATGCAGACTCCATGGACTGAATTATTTTGTGTTAAAGAAATACAGTAATTCTAATACAACTCATTCTACATATTTTGCTGTTTACATTTTACATAGGTGAAAAATAGGCTTAGTTGTAGAAATAATCAAATTTGAATGAGAATTTAAACTCAAATATATTGTCATTGTGTTGTTTTAGTATGTAGATGCACAGAATTTAAGCAGAAATAAAGTAGTTTTAGGATGGATACAACACTCAATATGAATTAAAAAGAACTTTAAAAAATCACGAATTTGAAACAAGATGGATGCCATATATCATTTTGAAGTGGGTCATGTGATCGTTTCATATCATGGTCACGTGATCGTTTCATATAAGATGTGTAATTATTATTTTAATTTTTATTTAAAAAACTACTGAATATATTTAGCTGAATTTTTTTTTATATATTTTATGGAACAATTTGACTATTACCTAAAATTTTCGAAGCAATTTGTGAATTTTAAATCCGCTTAAAAAATGTTAGAAAAATTAGGTCCCATAGGGCTCAATGTATTTCATTTTTTCAACCCGGGTTCAATCCAAAACTAATTGTGTGATATTATTCATTTATATTCCCATAGGTCCTACAGACCGTCTGAACAACATACTAAAATTTCATTTTGATTAAGTCATTTTTACGGCAGTTATCGTGCTAACGGACAGACAGACAGACAGACAGACAGAATGAACAAAGTCATAAACACTTTTCAACTTTGTTGTAAAGTGTTAAAAAACGGTAACATGAAGTTAATAAGAATTGGTGTAAGCAAAAATATTTGTAACGTAGAATCACGAATTTGTGGATTTTTTGATGAGATAAATGTTTTGCTCTCCCAAATGCCAAACGCGATGCTTCATCAGAGCTTGTCCAATTCTTGTTTCAATAGTGGTGGTGAGACAGATGAACTATAGATATCCAAGTGAACTCCTTTAAGCTAAGTAGAATACAATTTGAACAGTGTATGTGAAAGACCCAGGCCACCCGACTCACCCTAGGCTAAGAACAGCTGATTGAGCGGCCGGAACAGTGTATGTTGTTGTTGTTGCTGAGACCCAGACCGTCCGACCTACCAGAAAGGTGTAAGGTAACCGTTTGGACGGCCGGGAAGTGCCACCCAATTTGGACCGGAACCCAGTGGGGGAGGCATCCACAGGGACCGTACCTTCCTTCCCCCACCATCAACCTCTCGGAAGGACTTACGGACCCACATGTTTAACGTGATCGTACTCCGCATGAACACGGCGGCAGTTGTGGCAGCGTGCAAATCCAGCGCGCAAACCACAGGGCTACCGCGCCCAAAATGTGACACCAGCACGCGGTGTTCCCAGGTGGTCACCCACCCAAGTACTAACCGCGCCCGATGCTGCTTGACTTCGGTGATCTAACGAGAACCGGTGTTTTCAGCACGGTAGGGCCGTTGGCCGGTACAGTGTATGTTGTTGTTGTTGAAACCCAGACCGTCCGACCTACCAGAAAGGTGTAAGGTAACTGTTTGGACGGTCGGGAAGTGCCACCCAATTTAGACCGGAACCCAGTAGGGGAGGCATCCACAGGGACCGTATCCTCCTTCCCCTACCACCAACCTCTCGGAAGGACTTTCGGACCCACATGTTTAACGTGATCGTACTCCGCATGAACACGGCGGCAGTTTTGGCAGTGGCTGGAATCGAACCCGGGCCTACCGAGTGCAACTCCAGCGCGCTAACCAATGGGCTACCGCGCCTTGGTACAGTGTATGTTGTTGTTGATGAAACCCAGACCTTCCGACCTACCAGAAAGGTGTAAGGTAACTGTTTGGACGGTCGGGAAGTGCCACCCAATTTAGACCGGAACCCAGTGGGGGAGGCATCCACAGGGACCGTACCCTCCTTCCCCTACCACAAACCTCTCGGAAGGACTTTCGGACCCACATGTTTAACGTGATCGTACTCCGCATGAACACGGCGGCAGTTTTGGAAGTGGCTGGAATCGAACCCAGGCCAACCGAGTGCAACTCCAGCGCGCTAACCAATGGGCTACCGCGCCCTTGGTACAGTGTATGTGGTACAGTGTATGTTGTTGTTGAGACCCAGACCGTCCGACCTACCAGAAAGGTGTAAGGTAACTGTATGGACGGCCGGGAAGTGCCACCCAATTTAGACCGGAACCCAGTGGGGGAGGCATCCACAGGGACCGTACCCTCCTTCCCCTACCACCAACCTCTCGGAAGGACTTACGGACCCACATGTTTAACGTGATCGTACTCCGCATGAACACGGCGGCATTTGTGGCAGCGTGCAAATCTAGCGCGCAAACCACGGGGATACCGCACCCGAGATGGCCAACAGCACGCGGTGTTCCGAGGTGGTCACCCACCAAGTACTATCCGCGCCCGATGCTGCTTGACTTCGGTGATCTAACGAGAACCGGTGTTTTCAGCACGGTACGGCCGTTGGCCGGTACAGTGTATGTTGAAACCCAGACCGTCCGACCTACCAGAAAGGTGTAAGGTAACAGTTTGGACGGTCGGAGGTACAGTGTATGTGTAAATGTTTGTCGAACAGATAATTGGGGCGAAAGGTACTCAGTGTTTGCTTCATTAAGCCTGTATGTCTACATTCTGCAGTTTTATTTACTCATTTAATTACATTTATCACTTTCGGTGCCTCACCTGTCGATTGTTTTTAGTTATCCTTTAAATGATATCTTATGTTAGCGCACTGAATTTACTTGATTCTGAGTTTTGAGCTATCTAAAATTAGTATCTTATGTTAGCGCACTGAATTTACTTGATTCTGAGTTTTGAGCTATCTAAAATTAGTATCTTATGTTCGCGTACTGAATTTACTTGATTCTGAGTTTTGAGCTATCTAAAATTAGTATCTTATGTTAGCGTACTGAATTTACTTGATTATGAGTTTTGAGCTATCTAAAATTGGCATCTTATGTTAGCGTACTAAATTTACTTGATTCTGAGTTTTGAGCTATCTAAAAATAGTATCTTATGTTAGCGTACTAAATTTACTTGATTCTGAGTTTTGAGCTATCTAAAATTGGCATCTTATGTTAGCGTACTAAATTTACTTGATTCTGAGTTTTGAGCTATCTAAAATTAATATCTTATGTTAGCGTACTGAATTTACTTGATTCTGAGTTTTGAGCTATCTAAAATTAGTATCTTATGTTAGCGCACTGAATTTATTTGATTCTGAGTTTTGAGCTATCTAAAATTAGTATCTTATGTTCGCGTACTGAATTTACTTGATTCTGAGTTTTGAGCTATCTAAAATTAGTATCTTATGTTAGCGTACTGAATTTACTTGATTCTGAGTTTTGAGCTATCTAAAATTGGCATCTTATGTTAGCGTACTAAATTTACTTGATTCTGAGTTTTGAGCTAGCTAAAATTAGTATCTTATGATAGCGTACTGGATTTACTTGATTCTGAGTTTTGAGCTATCTAAAATTAGTATCTTATGTTAGCGCAATGAATTTACTTGATTCTGAGTTTTGAGCTATCTAAAATTAGTATCTTATGTTAGCGCACTGAATTTACTTGATTCTGAGTTTTGAGCTATCTAAAATTAGTATCTTATGTTAGCGCACTGAATTTACTTGATTCTGAGTTTTGAGCTATCTAAAATTAGTATCTTATGTTCGCGTACTGAATTTACTTGATTCTGAGTTTTGAGCTATCTAAAATTAGTATCTTATGTTAGCGTACTGAATTTACTTGATTATGAGTTTTGAGCTATCTAAAATTGGCATCTTATGTTAGCGTACTAAATTTACTTGATTCTGAGTTTTGAGCTATCTAAAAATAGTATCTTATGTTAGCGTACTAAATTTACTTGATTCTGAGTTTTGAGCTATCTAAAATTGGCATCTTATGTTAGCGTACTCAATTTACTTGATTCTGAGTTTTGAGCTATCTAAAATTAATATCTTATGTTAGCGTACTGAATTTACTTGATTCTGAGTTTTGAGCTATCTAAAATTAGTATCTTATGTTAGCGCACTGAATTTATTTGATTCTGAGTTTTGAGCTATCTAAAATTAGTATCTTATGTTCGCGTACTGAATTTACTTGATTCTGAGTTTTGAGCTATCTAAAATTAGTATCTTATGTTAGCGTACTGAATTTACTTGATTCTGAGTTTTGAGCTATCTAAAATTGGCATCTTATGTTAGCGTACTAAATTTACTTGATTCTGAGTTTTGAGCTAGCTAAAATTAGTATCTTATGATAGCGTACTGGATTTACTTGATTCTGAGTTTTGAGCTTTGTAATGCTGTGAATGTTTTCGATTTAAGTAGAAATATGTACTAACATCAAACGAAAATCCTTTTATTTGTTGTAGAGAAAATCTGATATGCTTTTATTTTGGTTTTGTATAAATTGACTGAGTTTTCAATGCGTTTAATATATATGAACATTTTAAACAAACCGATAATACCAAGAGTATTGTTCATCTGGCTGTTAAAATAATAAAATCAGTATTAGTAAGGGTTGATAAATTTCATAGACTCTCAGAAAATTAATAGAGTATACATAAACTGTAAAAATCATTTAACAATTTCTGTCACTTTTTTATCAACTTGTTTTGAATTTGTTTGTGTAAGGTCCACTACAATGGTAGATGCAATATCCTCTCAGTAGTTCAATGGATAGAACCTGGTCAGTCGTCTTTGGTGACTGCTAGGGGAAGATCTTTGATTCGAATCTCGATCGAGATATAAGTTTTTATAACGGCGCTTGAACAACACAAATTTGAAGGTTAAATGAATCACTGAGGTTTAAAATTTTTACTGAATTCCGACTTTTTCGATTTACTTCTTCTTTCAAAGCATATGGCACTGGTTGTGGTTTAACAAACATTGGCTTTGCATCGTCGAGTAACTTAAGTAAATATATATCATTTGGAATGAGCTACTTTCGTTTCGATATATACTTTTTCGATTCGAAGGCATCGTAATATTCTTTGATAAGGGTAGCAACAAAATTTTATACATCGAATACTGGAATATGTTCCATATTAGTTCATTTACTCATTTATTTCACTCAAGTTAACCCGAAGATTCCTTATCCAATGTCTATCTAAAATTGCTTTTACTTTCAAATCTGCAAAATGTGGTTTTTCCATACTAGAATGTTCAACATGCGTTTACTTTAACCACTCCAATTGATTTGAAAATTTCATCGGTGTAAATATGAGATATTCGTCTTTAAAGTGGGAGAGCTTACATTAAACTTATTATATAAATTTGTCTACTCTCATAATGGGGTACTCTTCCGTTAGCTGGGTACCAAACAAATCCGTTAGCTGGGCACCAGATAAAAACAGCCACATTACAGCGATAACTCATCCAAACTAACAACTTTTAAAGAGTTTATCTTTTAACATGTATAGCAACCTTAAAACAAACCGTTTTTTAAAAAATAAGTTTCTTTTTAGTGAAACTAGTCACTTTTTAAAACGCTAAGATGGACTACACAATTTGGCAATTGCCTAAAGACAAAGAGGCAAGCATTAAATTTTTCCAAAAAATGGAATTCTTCCTAATGAAAAATGATGGTCAAATGATAAATTGATTTTTTTTATTGCATATAAAAATAAAAGTCCACCAGAGTGAACATCAGTGCTTGTCGATGACTACGTCACAACAGTGCTTGTCGATGACTACGTCAACTTTAAAGCTCGGCAGTTTTGGTCTGGTACTCAGCTAACGGAAGAGTACCTCATAATGCTTCTCATAATGTGACTTTTTGAATAATAATCAAAACACATGTTCTTGCAATTTAATTTAGATTGTTATCAAACATCCTGTAAACATTTTCAATAGAGCTTGTGAAAATATCGGTAATTTGGTGCATTTGGAAATCGTTAGAATTTTTATTCTCTAAATGAATCACTCGCCCGAACAACGTTGTAACCCACAAAAATCAAATTTTACTGGAGGTGAAAAAAATATGTGTATATTTATTAAAACAATATTTTAAAATTAATAGATCTTTCATTAATTGGTTGGATTTCGAAATTTGATGTTAATTGAAACAATAATTGTCTGAGATTTACCTACAGCAGATTCTGAGGTATAGATGTTTTAAGGATAGATTTTTCGCAAAAACAATAATATGACAAAATTTTGCAAAAAAAAAAAAAAAAAAAAAAAAAATTGCCACTATTAATAGTATTTTGTAAATGTCCAGATTATACTTTAGAAGTCTTTAAAAAAATAATAGAAGGTTGTATAATAAATAAACTTATAAGAACTGGCATTATTATGATATATAGAAAGGACATGTAAACAGGAACCAACCTTTATTACCACTCATTCATTCAGCAGGTTTTCATAGAATAACCTACTAGTAATAGGAATATAAAGACACATATAAAGAAGATTTCATTTTTTTGGCTTGTTTAACCGGTAAGAGACCTATATAGTGTTTGAAACGGAAATGTTACGATGTTAACTGGGAGTAAAGCGTTTTTCCCCATTTCCCCCCTGCTTCTTCAGTATACTGTGAATGAAATACCCACAAATAGGCCCACAAATACCCACAAATACTTTGTAATTTTTTAAGATGTCTCATTTAAACTGTCAACATTATTTAACATTGTTACTGTTTAAAGTATCAAACACACTCAAGTTTTTGAAATCATCTTCTTTTATATCGCAGACAAGAAAAACATATTTTATAGTACTGAATATCCCTTGGATTCAGACTGATTGTAAAAGTAATGGGCATGTGTTTATTAACCATATAACAAACCACTATTTGGTGAATGATTGAATGTTAAGTCAGTGTTCTTAACAAGAACATAATATATACAGTCACAGCGTTGTTTTTTATTTTCCCTGAAAAATGTTTCTTTTTCTAAGAAATGTATAGATTTCCGCTAATTCTTCATGCTTTACTTGTCATATCTTTCTGTTCATTGTAATTTATTTTTGTCTTCTGCCTTTATTTAGCCTTTTTTTCATCCGAAGATGTCAACAAAATACACAAGCTATCAACCATCTTGCTCGCAGATTAAACATTGTTCCAAATACACTTCATACCATAAAATGTGGTCCCATTTGTAGAAAAAACGAAAAATTAATAAGCCTATCCTATTCAAGATGCACTCCATTTCACCTTCACGTCAATTTTGGCAAATTTGTGAGTTACAATGTTGTTCGGATGAGTGATTCAAATAGCTAACATCATTATTTCCAGATTCAATTCCAATTTTACGCTTTAAAAGTTCCGCTATACAAATTTGACCCCCGTTCCCTTTTTTGACGCAGAACTGGCATTACAATTTATTTTTGATATGACATTGTTGAGTTTTATGATTATTTTTACCATAGTGCAGACAAATATTTTCGAAGCCAATTTCTTTTAAGTTTACAGTATTTCGACTTCGACTCATGGCCATTTCTGTTTGATATACCTATCAACTGAATTTAAAACATTGATTCGTTTGTTTGTTAGACCTTTAAATTCTATAGATGTTAGATGTTGAATAACTCATATACATTCTTTTATTTTCAATTTTTGAAGCTTCAATAGCTAAAGCAATTTCTAATGTTCTTTTCGAAAGTTAATTCAGCTTTTTTTATATTTTCTCTCAAATCCCGGCATAATTCAATCTCCGTATAAACTGTGCTTGTAGCTTTCAATTTGTTTCGGATTAAGAACATTCAGTATTATTGAATTGACTTAAAGTCAGAGGTTTTTGAAAGTTCTTTTAGAATAGTGACATAAATTGAAATTGACTCATTTGTTTGCAGCGATTTGCATAGAGATTTGTTTTGTTCAGTGAAGACATTAATTCGTTCTAACAAACGCTCAAAAACTGCTGAAATAGAAAGTAAATAATGTAAAATTTTCGTAAATTTACATTCAATCTGTAAATTTGACTGTATGTTGTATATTAATGACAATGTTATTTAGTTATTAATTCGTTTGCATAATTGTTCTAAGAGCAGTTTTAAAATTTCTTCATAACTTTTCATTGCAGTTAAGTCAAATGCTATTAAGGTGGATGATAGTAGTACTTCAATTTAAAATAGTTGTTAAGTTTTAACTGTTCCGCTTATGCTATTTCTGGGCTGATATCTGTGAATTCTTTAATTTTGAAGTAATTTACCAGTCTTTGAACATTCTTGTCGAAACTTTCATTATTTTCTTAAAAACACTCAAAATTTAACGACTGATTTTAAAAGAGATTTCCCCTTTCAATTTTGTCTGCGAAGCAGGAAATTTCGTTAGCTTTTGCACGAATATTTAACGCAATGACACTTTTAATTTCCATCATGTTTTACCTGGTTGCCAAAATTTAATATATATTTAAATCACATTGAAGAGACAAGGTTTAACAATAACCATTTATTAACAAATGAAGGGGCTGTTGGCAACACAAATCCAAAGTGCTCATAGTGGCTGTTGACAGATGCAGCAACATATAAACTCATCGATAACCACCATATTACACAGGAAAGCAATTCAAATACATAATATAGGCGTACCCCCTTTTCCATATAATTCTCATCTGCGTACTCTCTATTCCATATTAATCTTATAAGAGGCATACCTCTTTTACAAAGTAAAATCAATAGTGTACTTCTTAGAATCATCAGTTTGATTTCATGTTTCCGTTGATTTCGTTGATTTTGGTCATTTTGTATCACACCATCCGCATTATTTTAAATATGTAGATATGAAATTTAATAAGAAATAGAGTCTAATAAAAGCCGAAAATCGACATTAATTACATTGTTTATACAGTGGTAAATTATGGATAGAAAATATTGTTGAAAGTAATTAAATTAGTCATTTTTAGTTTGCTTTTATAATTGAAGTAACTTAACTAATACTTTCCAGTTTTAAAATAATTGTAGTACAGATGTAGTATAATCCCTTTTTCATTCTTGACGATTTTATGTGAGATTCTGGTTATGATTTGGAGACCTGTTATGATCCCTGTTATGATTTAGAGAACATTCCATTCTGGCCACCCTTTTCGTGTCTTTTATCGCCATTTTTTCGCCTTTTTGTCGCCAAGGTAAAAATTGCAACATTCCATTCTGGCAACGTTCTTTTGCACCCTTTTGTCGTCTTTTGTCGCCTTTTTGTCGCCAACGTAAAAATCGCCCTTTTGCCGCCAAGGTAAAAATCAGAAAATTTTCTGCTTTTCATGTTGTACTCTATGAGCCACAGAACACCTGCTGCACAAACAGCCTGAGACCTCCGACAGTCAGCGAGACCGGATTCTGTGATGTTTTTTTAGTGGGCGTAGACCCATATTTTGAATTGTTACAGATCAACTGTTGCATAAACGGCGACAAAAAGACGACAAAAAAATCGACAAAAAAAAGAAAAAAAAGCGGGAAACGTTACTAGAATGGAATGTTGCGATTTTTACTTTGACGACAAAAGGGCGAAAAAAGACGCGGAAAAGGTTACCAGAATGGAATGTTCTCCAAATCATAGCAGGGATTGCTATAATCCCACATAAAATCGCCAAGAATGAAAAATGGATTATACTACCTCTGTTCCATAATTATTAATTTGCTGCAGTTTTATATAAGAATTCTGTATATCAGTTCCAATTTTATATTAAAAAAAAGGAATGCATAGAAAATTTCATATTCAAATTTCAATTCTCACTACATATACCTTTCAAACACCATGCATTGTAAGTAAAATGAAAATTTATATTACTTGAGTTAATCGTATCAATTTCCTATTATAGAATCAGGAATCATGAGATTGATGAAAATCGAGACTTTTGATCACATCTGATTCATCCTATGCATACATCTGAGTGAGACTGACTAACTGACTAAGGGACACTTACAACGTCCCAACTACTGAAGATAGAAACTTAAAACTTTACTTACGTCTAGGACTTGGATCATAAGTAATGAGAAAAATCAATAATTTTATAATTTTGTTCGATAAATATATAAATCGTGGATTTTTTTGTTTTAACATTCTTTCAGTTGTAGCTCCAGAACAGCTAAACACAGAATTTATTTTTATATCATCTTATACAGAAAAAATATCCCAAATTTTCTTATTTAACGCTATATGTTTGTAATCAACCATTGAGGTATTTTAATTTATAGTTACAGAAGACTATTTTTTAATTATACTTTATCAATGAATTTATTTAGTTTTTATTTAATTGTGGTAACTATGGTTTTTATTTCATTATGGTAACTATGGTAACCGAGTTACGTTTCAAGTAACGAAATCGCTTGTTGGCTATTCTTCAAATCAAACGATTGAAAAATAATGCTGTAATAAATTGATTTTTAACTTAAAATATCTGAAAACATTAAAAAAAAAAGCCAACATATAGTGATTGGACATGAAATATTGTTTAAAAATACCTCAATTTTTATGTTAATAAAACTAAAAATGAGCAAATATTTTTATTCTTAAATATGAAATGGTTTTCGGTATTCAGAAATTTGGTGCCTAGGCGTCATATGTAATGTCCCCTATAGCCTCTTTCGTCCGCAAGCGTGGAGAAAATTGCTTGCTAGTACATTGTATTCTGATGGGATCAAAATTTTGACCCTCGAATTTTAATAGATCTGCACGTTTTGAGCATACCTTAATACGACTCAGCCATTTCTTCAGTGATAATTGTGCATCTGTTGGTGTGCACAGTACTTCTTGAATAAGCTGACGTCGAATGAAGTTTGATAGGATTATTTCAATCTGTTAACATCAGAGGCTTATTTAATTTTGATGTTAACTGACCAAAGAAAGGATCTCAATTTTCGAATATTTTTACGAAAATAAAGAAAACGTTATAAAATATAATAACGTACAAAAGTGATACAAAATTCACTAGTAAATATAAGACTTTTATTAAAATTCGATTGTCATCAGTTATAAGATGTTAACTTTCAGTATTCTTGACACACTTTCTGGTTCTTCAGTGTTCTTGACACACTTCCGGAACACGGTACCTTTTAGTTGTTGTAGATTTAAAATTTAGGCCGCAAATTCGGTTTGGATAGGACTTTTATCAGGAACATATTGACTTGGTCTCTTTTATATACAACCACTTACAAACATTAATTTTACTCAGAATAGTGACCAGTTTATTTTAATGCTCAAGATCTCCCCTTTTGACTTCTCAAGGTATTTTCATACTTTCCGACACAGGACAATCACTATAAAGCCTCGCCTTCTTCTACTTTGAAAATATGTTTACACTCTTATTACTTCTCACACAATTTTGTTGGCTAAAGTGTATTTGAAGGAGCCACTTCTGGAATCCCTATTTTAAGGCTTCTAAATATGCAGGCTGACGCAACAGTCACCATCTTGACTCCCAGTTGAAGCTATGCTGTGCTAGGTGAAAACAGGGTTGCTTTCTTGACATTTTTAGGGATTTCGAGGAAATCAAAACATTCTAAACTACTTTCGTGAATGATTAGTACAATTTCTTGAAAGCAGGAGCACCTTTATACAACTAAATTGCATATTAAATATCAGCCATTTAAAGCGTGCCATTGAAATAGTACAAGCAGACGATAATTGACTGGACCGGTTGAAGTCAAAATGACGGTTGCGTCAGCCTGTATATTTAGGGGTTTCCCCCACAGGGGCTTATAACAAGATGGCTGTGTACGGAACTTGGCTTTCTCATAGCTCTGATCAGCCTTTGCTGCAGGAGTATATCAATCTGTGGATGGGTCGAGTGCTAACGTGCTTTGGGCCACGAAGCAGGTGGGCTTCCAAGTGGCGGAGAGGAGAAAGCCCCCTTATGACCTGTTTCCAAACCCGTCGACGACTGGGATCGAGTCTCGGTGGGTTGCTTTCGCCCTGTCCGGTGAATGGTTCCGCCGACCCTTGCTGCTGCCTTCCTCGTAGTGGCGAAAACCATGGGAGGTCGCCACGGGGGTTGGTCTTAACCTGCATATTTAAGAGCCTTACCTTATTTGCCCAGTCTTCCGTCACGTCAAATCTGAGTTGAATAATTTTTTAGGGTACTGAAGGCACTTCGTTTCGCAGTTAGTATCATAAATTTGTATTGTGTTCATCTTGATTCCTCAAGACTGATCCTTTGTGCCAGCGATTATTTTCTTTTTATGTCTTAGACTTATTTCTTATTCACTTGAATTCATTAATTCTTTTCTTTAACACATTCATTACTTTTCGGGATTAATTTTCACAATATTAGTTATTTGGAGAACTATTTCAAACACTATAAAATACCAGTTTTGCGTCATTACAGCTACAATGTTTTTTACAAGAAATAGGCACTGCATGAAAAATATCTTAAAGCTGTAAAAACAATTCTAAACAAAGCTATATTTTTTACGATGTTTGCGCGTGATCGGATTTAAATCCCATAGTATCACCATTTTTTTCTTTTATTTCCCGAGAAAGGCAAAAGAATGCCTAAAGCTTTCTTTATCCTTACTGCCGTTCTTTCTTGAATTCTGTATCACAGTATTGTGCTCTTTTCGAGGACAGCTTAAATTTAATGCGAACGTTGACGTGCTTTCAATGGGATGCTACTGCACTCCAAGCTTTTTAGTGCGAAAACAAATATCTGTACAATAAAATGACCGTAATTGAAACATTTATGAAATTCCTAATGCAAAACTTTGGGAGAAAAATTGCGATGAAGCAATGTGAATTATCCAGTCACGATAAATATTTATACTAGAATGAATTCCCCGATGTTACCCGGGTCCTAAATAAGCCCCCGCAACTTAAATATTACAGATACAGATAACCTCACTCAATTTCCAAGTCGTCTATTTTGAACTAAAATCATTCTCTGGTTCCGTTTTTTTCCATGCGCAACCATGCCAATTGTACAACGCGGGTGTAAAACTCCTTAAATAAGCTCCTTTGATCCGCCCTATACGAGTATAAGCGCTAGATCGCCAATCGTTGGCAAAACGATAGAATGAAAATTATTGAAGTCGTAAACAAATAAGTCCCAATTACCTCTGAAGTAAACATCAAAAAATTATTGCTGTCTCAAGAAGTTTTCATCCAAAATAAATCAAATTTTAGCACATTACTCATAATGATAATTTAATACCATATTAGGAAAAATTAAAACGAAACCTTTTAAATTCAAAAGTTACTAATTAATTTGGAAACAACTGCTTTTTCATTGAGACAAAATGCCATTTAATCAAAACAAATAGTTTATAGACAACACACACACACACAAACAAACAAACATCTTCTTTTATTGTGTTGTTACTACTTTATTGTTACTACTCGCTTTTTGACAAATTTATGAAATAGGAAGTTTTAAAGAAATGCTTAAAATAAATGTATAAAGTTTGACCTTTACTCAATGGTCAGATTGGAGTATGTATCAACTATTCAAATCAAATTGACATAACTCCAAACTTTTGTATTAAATAACCCAGTTTTCTTACGGTCAGGGGAAGAACACACAGGCTTGGGATTCGACTTGAACTATTTATTATTACTGCTTGTATAATTAAAGATATGCTGTACTTGCCCTTATCATAACTTAAAACTGATAACTGAATTCACCCAGAGCTTGGCGATAGAAACGACCGTACCCAAAACGACGCAATACATTACGAAATGATCAATGTTGATCAAACTGCATCAACGGACATCTAGATATGTCCAAGAACTCTATCGGGTATTAGATCCTTCCAATCATGACTATACTCCTCACTAATATCGCATGCACCAACTTTGTGGAACCTTCGAATACGCACGCTTACAGTGGCTCAATATTCAAGTAATCCTCTCTTCACTTAAGCGAATCCAAACTTTGTCCTGCTGTGGTGCAGGAACGCAGAAATGTTATTTGGGTCGACGATTGGTCTGCATAATAGAAACAGTCAGAAGTTGTTAATTTAAAGCAAAACATTAATTAGAATATAAACTAAGTGAAATCATAACGAAATGCTATGTAGACTTTGCATTGGCACCCGAACGATAAAGGAGATAAAAGCTCAGACTTTACAATGGCACCGGAACAAATCCACCCTGTTGGTTACTGCAAAGATCAGAGATCTGAAAGTGACTCTAGTACAACTAGCACGGATTCAGTTGACGCTGGTATATTGAGCGCCGATTTCAAATTGAGAGGATAACGACCACACAGAAACCTAACTTGGAGAATAAAAATAGCTTCAGGAGGCTAGCCTGAGGTAAAAATAGCAGAAGGGGATTAGTCTGATTGTCAGTTGTACGTCAATCTGGCATTAGAGGTGGAAGAATGCAGAGTTCACTTCGACAATAAGAGCTTGCAATTCCGTTCCAGTCGCTCAACGGTAGAGCGTCGGCTGGCCAGTACGAAAATCCATGCCGTGGTTAGATTCCCGATTGGGACAGCAAAATTCTTTATAATGGTTCTCATTTCTAAATTTCCATTCCACACATATCACAAATGTATGAAGGAAAGTACTGGTGGGGGGGTCGAAAATTGAAAATGAGATTGCAATGGATTTATATGCTTGGATTACCCTAGAGCAGCTGTTAACAATTTTAGAGTATCGTCTGCTTCTTCTCTTTTTGGGATCACCATCGCAATATTATAAAATCTCACATGACCCACTTTCATCATGACAACGCGCCGTACATATGCAGAGTGTCCCAAAGAGATTAAAATGCACTTTAATTCTTTACCTGCTGGAGATAAGTGGGCAATGTAAATTGTAAAAATGTTGAAAGTAAGGTAGAAAATAAGACTACGTTAATAAAATAGTCCTCCCATTAATTTTCAAAATGTTACTCTTTAAATTTTTATACGACCCCCTTAGACAAATTTGGTCAATCAGCAAGTTTTAATGCAACAAGATCATTAAAAAAATCGCATATATGTATTTTAAAAATCAACTGAATTATGATAAAGGAAAGAATCTGACTTATGCCACTTTTCCGTACCATGTGAAAGGCTGTTTCATCAGTGAAAATAGGGGTCATAAACAAATTGACAATGGAAATTGTTTAGATCAAAAATACATTAACACGTGTCAAATTTTTTTTATCACAAATGCATCTATTACATAGAGATCATATAAAGCAGTGGTACTCACTACGCGGTTGGGTATTCTATGTATTATCATCCAGTTTTGTCTTTTTTGTGATATGTCACAAATTTACATTTCTAATTTGATATATGGCCCTCATTCACAATGTTCAATTTGCAATTAAATATAACTGGCTCAATTTTAAAGAGCAGATATGCGTTTTTTTAATGATCTTGTTGCATTAAAAATAAAAATTTTCTGATTGACCAAATTTGTCTAAGGGGGTTGTATAAAAATTTAAGAAGTGTAACCTTTTGAAAATTAATGGCAGGACTATTTCATTAACGTAGTCTTATTTCCTAACTTACTTTCAATATTTTTGCAATTTACATTGCCCACTTATCTCCAATTAAAGGCCGTTTCAATCTTTTAGGGACACCCTGTATAGCATTCTCTGTCAAGCAGCTTATGGCAAGACTAAAGTGTCATCAGTCTAACATACCCTATTCTCCAGATGGTACGACTCTTATTGCCCTGATGAAAAAAGTTTCTAGGTGTGGAAACGTACTGGGATAAGTGTATTACATCTCAAGGAGAGTATTTCGAAAGCAAATTATAAAACTAATATTTTATAACGATTCGGGGAACATAGGGGGTGCCCTTCATTTCCAAAATTTGAAATCAATCTGCATATGCATGCAAAGCCCCGTGAAAGTTTCTTTATATGTATAGTCATGGTTAATCATAATCTCCAATTGCTTTTTTATGTGTTACAAATGTAAGTAAAATGTCTTAATTTGATACAATTGATTAAAATCTTGAGATGATTATGATTTTAATATCATCATTACTTTAAAACATAATTGTAAATAGCAGCTACTTTTATAGTTTATGTTTTATCGTAATTACAATCCGCTGATTATATATTAAAAAACTTCAAATTTTAAAGGTGCGGATTATAGGTCACTGCTGATTATCCGCGGTAATTTTTTTTCAAGCACAGATAACAATGATTGTGCAAATATAAAATCTGAAGTAGCATTGTAAAGAAGTATATATAAAAAACATTGTGGTAATACAAAATAAACTATTTTTTTTGTTAAAATTTCTTTTTTTGATGTAACAATCGTTAATTTAGCATCGTCATTGTGTCTCTTATTCAAATACAAGGTACACGTCATCATTTTAACTACTTTTGCAAAGATATATGAAGGCGTAACAATCAGGCGTACCGCTTTTACTTACGGATTATACGGCGCTGTAGATTATGCGCCCCTGAGGGATTTTACAAAGATTATTTTTCTCTCTCTAAAAAATACGCATGCGGATTATGCGCCGCTGCGGATTATACAAAGGTTTTTTCTCTCTCTGAAAAATACGCATGCGGATTATGCGCCGCTGCGGATTATACAAAGATTTTTTTCTCTCTCTGAAAAATACGCATGCGGATTATGCGCTACTGCGAATTATACTCAGGAAATTACAGTAGTTTAATTTCATTCCGATTTGCAGTAAATAAAACCTTATTTTCATTCTTGGCAAAATTTAACGTCCCCCTTTCACGTCATTTATCATTTGTTTTTACTGTTTAGTTTCGTTTCCAACGACGAGTAGTTTGAAAAAAAAATATTTATTCTCTGGATGGAACTTCATTTATCTTCAAATGAAATAAACAGTCTGATATTCGAATTCAGTTGTTCCACTGACGAAACGGTAATGACTTTCTTGATTTATCTATTTTCCCAAAGTTTGTGTTAATATGGAACAAAAAAAAGTCTTACACCCTCTAAAATTGGAATAAAGAAATAAGTTTCTTTTTTAATAGAAAATTTTACAACAATTTAGTAATATGCGATTACCGCCTTTTAAAATGATTTATCAATACGTTTCTTAAGTAATTACTAATGTACCTTAAGTATCTTTTTAATTTATCTAAACATTGCATAAAAGTGTTTAAATGCGTATTCCAGCAGTAAAAATATTATACACGATTTCAAGGAAAGTCTATAAACAAGTCCCAATACCTTAATAAGGAAAGGTCCTTGAGTGTACACGTTAGGTCTGTCTATATTAAAGTGACTATCCCTGATTAAATAAAAGTGATATCACGCAACTGACGAAGAATATGAACCCGGGACCTTGAATGTAGTAACCCGATACTATTTAGGTTAGGTCAAAGGATATACACTACCCGAAATAGGAAATGCAACACCATGAAGTTTTGGCCGTATAATTATGCAAATTGAGAGACAAACGATGTATGAAAATGATCTGAAATGCAAGTAGATCACGTGATTAAAGCGCAGGATAAAAGGGATGGAAACGGCAGATGAGCCAATAGTTGTTACTGTCTGTCGCCTACAGAAACCAGTTTTCCGAGCTGTTTTACATTTCAGAAGATGCGTCTTGTTGAAGAGATGCCTAGCCGATGATGCTGAAGTCGGTTTCAGCATTTGGACGACCGTGCGAGGGGATTAATTTTAGGCCTACGTACGGCTGATTAGCCGTACCGGCGTATCGCTGCTGAAACAGGCGTTGATACGTCCACTGTGTAAATGATTTAGAGAAGATGGATTGAAGAAGGGCATGTGAATCGTTGCAGTGGTACAGGTCCATCCAGACGTACGCCAGCAAGCGCCGATCGACACATTCGAAGGCATGCAGTGGCGGCCCCACAAACGACAAATGTCGACGCTCTGCAGAATTTCCAGGGTACATTGGATGTTACAATATCAGCGAGAACAGTTTCTCGACGATTGGCCGAAAGCGGTTTGCACTCAAACCTTCCTTTATGAAGACTACCATTGACGACAAGACACCGACGTGAGAGATTGCAATAGCGTCGGTCTCAAGCCTCTTGTACGACTGAATGGTATAGGGTAATGTTCAGCAACGAGTCTTGGTTCTGTTTGTCGAATGACATTCGCCGTGTAAGAGTTTGGAGGCGACGTGGAAACAGATACAATCCTGCTGTGAATGTTGAACGCCATACTGCTCGACAACGCGGCATCATGGTTTGGGGGTGCCATCGGCTACGATAGCAAGGTACCTCTAGTTCGTATCAGAGGCATAATGAAGGCACGACGATATGTGGATGATGTGCTGCGGTCAGTTGCACTGCCCTACCTTCAGTGGTTGCAAAATGCTGTTTTCCAGCAATATACCGCACAGGGAAACCATCAGCAGCAAAGCTTTGCAAGGTATCCAGGTGCTTCCTTGGCATCCGTTGTCTCCAGATATCTCACCCATCGAGCATGTATCTGACGTGATTGGTCGTCGTTTGACTGCCTTGCCCTCGCCTCAGAGGACGACCTGTAGAGAATGGTTGAAGGCATATGGTCATCCATCTCTTAGGAAACTATCCGCACGCTCATTGCATCTATTCCTCAAAAGGTTGCTGGTCCTAGTGTCTACTGATCATCCTCTCTATGGCACTACTGTATAGCATTATCATCACAGTCCATTCGCTCTTTCATGGTGTACCATTTTCTGTGTCGGGTAGTGTATTCCGGCTCGAAATTATAATTTGGCATGTGTTTCTCAGCACGGTCAGTTGCTGTTGGAATGGCACGAGAGACGGTCTACCAGACACTCTTTCTCCTAGATAGAGCTCAAACGAACCTGTGAAAACGGCGAGTGCGACCCCCAAGTGTCCGGCAATGTTTAATCGTTAATATTAGGCCGTACGAGGGCCCGACCGTGTGGCGGCGTTAAGGATGCGGCATCGGCTGTCGGAAGAAGGAAGAGAATGCGAGTTTTGAGGTACTGCCATCTTGTGAGAGGCGTTGTAATCGTAGCCGCGAAGGTTGTTGTTGTTGTTGTTGAAACCCAGACCGTCCGATCTACCAGAAAGGTGTAAGGTAACAGTTTGGACGGTCGGGAAGTGCCACCCAATTTAGACCGGAACCCAGTGGGGAAGGCATCCACAGGGACCGTACCCTCCTTCCCCTACCACCAACCTCTCGGAAGGAGCCGCGAAGGTTGTGTACGTGTTCGTTTTTCGTCCATCACCCCTATAGGAGCGGCTGTTTAGCCCCATTCAGCTTTGATCCCAAAGTCTCCAGTGTAGAAGTCCGATGCTATACGGTCAAAAGATTTCTAAGAGTCCAAACCTATAATTTAGATTTTTTGGATGTACTACTTAGCACGTACGATCGTTGCTGAATAGCGAGAGAGCCAGCTTGCCACAAATATTTCTGTCCTGATTTATTATATATTTTAGCTCCAAAAAGCTGTGTTATAAGATATTAGTTATTTTTTCATGTTTCTGGATTTAGGTCTTAAGAGTTCCTGTTTGGGTTTGATTTAACACTAGCACTCGAGCGATGTTGTTGACACTGATGTATTAAATAAATATTGTTAAGTAGCAATGATGAAATAGAAGAGGTGGACATGTCTTGAGAATGCCGCAGCATAACATCTCTGCTGTGGCACTTACTTGGCCGCCTGAAGGAAAAATATCTCGGGGTCGGCCCAACCTTACTTGGAGGAATAGGTAGTTCTTTTGTTTAGACGCTGTTGTTTGGGAGCGGGTTTACTTTTCTTTGGGGTTAACGGAACTGTGCCCCTCCCCGTTATTTTCCTTTTCTCTGGTTTTGTTGTAGGATTTCTTCTCTTTTTGGCGGGGTTTATTTGTTATTTGTTTTATATTGTAATTATAATGTATATGTATTTTTGTGGTGACGTAATGTCGGCCTGTTGTTATGTTGTTTATTGATTTTATTGTTATGTGTGATTTAATATTACCCGCATAATTTTTCAGATGATCTGTAGGCCACTTGTAGCCGCCCTAGCCAGGCACCTCTGTTTATGGAAAATAAATTTCTGGGGGTGGGGGTGCATTGCGGTTCTTGGTGGCGCCCTTTGCCTGCTTGATTTTGTTGCGGGCGGGTCTCTGGCTTGCTGGATGGGGGTTTCGTCCACCTTCGTCGGCGTTCTTCTCCGGAACTGGTGGCGCTTGGCCTCGCTCGGCGGGGCGAGGGACTGCTGTCCCCTTGGTGTCCCGGGCTATTCGCGTGCTGTGTGACGGAATCGACAGTTTTCTTTGTCTGGCGAGGTTGGGGGCCCGATGTCCCTTTTCTGTGCTGGTGGTGATTCTCTTCCCGGCCGGGGATTAATGCCCTAAAAATTTAACGGTCAGGGCTCTTGGTCCGGGTTTGTACTCGGACGACCCGAGTTCGATTCCCGCACAAACTGTCTCCGTGTTTGGAAGTGTGGGCACGTGAAATATATGGGTCGGTAAGCTCTTCCGAGAGGGTCTTGATAGGGAGAAGGATGGTACGGTCCATGTGGATGCCGCCCTCACAGAGTTTGGATCTAAATTGTTTGGAACTTCCCGGCCGTCCAAACAGATGCTTTACACCTTCGGGTAGGTCGGACGGTCTAGGTCCAAGAAGAAGAAGAAAACTCTCGTGTGCGCCATGCCTTCACATTGGTCAATGCTTCCGCGCCCGTCGCGTTTCGTTCGACATTTTATTCGAGATATAGCATCGAGATAACACGCCATGCGTTCGTTTCCCTACTGTCCGGGACACGAGCTTAGTAGACTGAAAAAGAATTGGAAAGGAGAAAACGGTACATATGAAGGATGCATTAATTTCTGTTATGCACTTTCGCTATCGTGAAAGCGTTTCTTGTCATGTGAGAATTTTATGCAGGTGCCGGCAAAGAAGTTTCGCTTCATAAAATAAATTTACGAGCATTTGATATTAATTGCTCTTAACACGATAGATAGAAATTTAGATTCCTTTTCATATCTTCTTAAACTAGTAAATTCCAAAAGTGATGTTTAAAATGTACAGTCGAAATTAAATATATGTCATTCATTCAGAGTTTTGATTTATAAAATACCACTTCAAAGACATTCAAAGAGTTTTGTGAAATAATTGAACATCTAGATAGAAATGTATGACTATAGCTTTTATAGTTAACCATTATTTTCGTAGTGAGAGTTTGAATATGGCCTGTTTTGCTTTCCATCCTTTCTTAGTCGATGCACCAATTTACGTTTTATGGCTGATATTTGGTCATTCTTATTTTATGATAGATACGATGGTCACTCTACAATAAACAGACTGCTTCAATGCGCACTAATTTATCTTGTTCTTCAAACATTCTCTACGACCTTTTTATGAGCTAGGACAAACAACAAACTTATTAAAAGCCGTCATTGTTGACATTTCTTGGTTCTCGCTATTTTATGAGAAATTGATGGCTATGAAGTAAAAATAATTTTCAAGCTTCACTTGAGTATTACTCAAACGAAATGCAAAATTACACGACATTTTAAAAATACAGGAGTGCTATATTAATTTTCAATTTTATAGGGGTTATTTCTTATTCTAAATAATGTATAGAAAGAAATTTATGAAGACTTCAAATGGTGTGTATACTTCATTTTTGAAGGAATTATGAAATATTTTCATTCTCTTTTGCATATTTATCTCGTACAGTGATAAGAATTTGCAGAAAAGCCGTAAGTAGCATCTCCACAGCAGGAAATGTAAAGGCTTAATAAACTACACTACCCCTTTAGAGATTCAATGTTGAATTCATATCAGTCATCACCTGAACTCTATTTATAGCTAATCCTGAGAAATAGATATTTTAGGGAAATTATTTGAACCGGAAGTGGAAATCCTTAGTGAACACCCTTCCCCCTTCATTCTCATTCGAAATTCAGTATTAAATCCATATGAATCATCATCTAAGCTATATCTATAGCAGATCCTGAGAAATTGATGTTTGAAAGAAAATGTAATTTTTTTAAACAGAAGGACATCAGCGTAATTAGAAATAGAAATCCATAATGAGACCATTCACTCCTTTCGGAATCTGATGCTACATCCATATCAATCATTATCTAAGCTATATCTATAGCCAATCCTGAGAAATAGATGTTTCGAGGAAATTTTTTTTAACCGGTGAAACATTTTAGTGAACTACCCTACTTCCTCTAGAATTTGATATTGAATTCAGTCGATTTTTTGAAAAAACAGGATGCGGCATCTCCAAAATTGAAAATGGAAAATCTTAATGAACCACCCAAACCCTAAAAGATTTGATGCTAAACCATAGCAGTCATCATCTAAGTAACATAGTATGTATGTGTGTGTGTGTGTGTGTTAGATCTATAATAACTCAAATGATGACTCATATGGATTCAACAGCATATTCCGAAGAATGAAGGGGGAGGAGCACTAAGGATTTCCAATTCTGTTTCAAATAATTTCCTTGAAACTTCCATTTTTCAGGATTGACTATAGATAGAGCTTAAATGATGACCGATATGGATTCAGTTTTAGAGGAGGAAGAAGGAGGGTTTACTAAAGTTTCTTTTACTCGATTCTGTAGATGTATTTTCCGGTTTTTCCGAACGTTCGTATGACTCTATGAAATATGTATGCAAAAGAGAATAAAAATGTTTAATAGTTCCATTGAAAACGATGTGTGCACTCAATTTTCCACCATATGAGGCTTCTTTATAAATGTCTTGTTCTTTTTTACGAACTATTTTGAAAATAAACCATTTCTTTTTTCCCGATTTGCATCAAAATTTAATCAGCACCATCACAACGTCCCTAAGTTCGTGGAAATCGGTAGAATAGTTTTTAAGCTAGAATTATCCGCACATTGCGCAGACACACACACTGACTGACATGACATCAGTAATAATTAATTCGTACTCTAGAGTACGCAAGACGTGTTAATTCCATCAAAAATTCGAATTCACAATTTTGACCCTATTCAATATTTCCCCTGTACATGTACCATGTATTGTAAGGAAAGAAACAATTGGCGAACTTCCATCAGAATTTACTGACGCTCTCTTTCATCTCCTGTTGCATCTGAACTTGACAGTTCCTTGGACGGGGATTAATTCACACTCCTCTGCTAACGTTACCTCGCCTTGCTCCCATTTTGTTTGTTTTCGAAAGCTGCATTCCATGTTATTTGAAGCCTGAGTAGTTTTTGCTTTTTAAATAAGTTCAAATGTATATAAATAAAATTGGAAATCCATCTGTTTGTCTTATCATCACGGAAGAACGGCGGAACCGAATTTCATGAAATTTTGATGAATATCTTTGGTATGATCCCACTTAAAATAGAGGCGTACATACGTCCTTCTTTTTGTAGGTCTTTGTTCAGTATTTATCTTTCGGACTGTTTCCTCACCTTGAACGGGACCCTATCGTATCGTACCGGACCCTATCGTGGGACTTTATCGTAGTCTCCAAACTGATTGACTAAATCGTGTTTGGAGCTTTCTACAATAAATGCAATTTAAATATTCAAAATACAATTGGCAATTGTTTGTTCTTCTGTCTCTAAAAATATAGAAGCTGTATAAATTAACGAAATATAATCAAGCTCGTTAATCTGCAAATATATTAAAAGAACGACATTGTTGATTATTTTTCCAAGACCAAAAAAAACAATATTTTAAAAATATATTTGAAATATATTTAAATATATAGCAAGCATAGTTAAAGCATAGGCGCACCCCATGAGGAGTGGGCGGAGCTTCCACCAGCACGTGGCTTTCCATGATGATATCATCAGTCAAATGTTATGAATGAATGGGTCAGATGTTTTTTTTTTTGTGATGATGATAATGTCATCAGACAAATGTTATGAATGAATGGGTCAGATTTTTTTTTTAGTTCCTTTTTTTTCTGTGTTAACGTTTAAAAAATTAACAAATGTAAGTTTTCAAACTTATAAAATTTAACAAAAATGTGTTTTTATTTGTAAAGAATAACCAAAATGTGCGTTTTTTGAATAAGTCGAATTTCAGGGATTGTTGAATTTCTCTATGGGAAATAACATGGGTTTTCACACTTTTGTAAATTTTTTACAAAAAATGTGTGGTTTTCGCAAAAAACACGGCCAAAAATGTGTTTTTTCAAATATGCGGAATTGGCCAATTTTTTTAAAAATGTAGAATTTTGCTATAGAAATTAACATAGATTTTCACACTTTTGCAATTTTTTCACAAAAAATTTGTGTTTTTGCAAAAAAGCGGCCAAAAATGAGTGTTTTTAAACTATCTATATTCGATGAATTGCAGAATTTCTCTATGAAAAATAACATGGGTTTTCGCACTTTTACAAATTTTTCACAAAATTTAGTAAACAAATGTGTTTTTATGTTTAAAAAACTGTAAAAAACAACCAAAATGTGTTTTTCTGAACTAGCTGAATCTCGGGAATCTCCAGAATCTCGGGAATTTGAGGGATGCATGTATCTAGTTAATGTAAGTTTTCAACTATCTAAATGCGGTAATGTCTCTTCAATAAATTAGATGTTTCTAGAAAAATATTTTCTTTTTTAATTGTGGGCCCACCTCCACCCGGTGTATAGGATACACCGCCACAATTCAATATAGCATAGTCATTTCAGTCATTAGGAGTAGTCATTTAAATTTGATAATAGCCATATGCTGAGCTCTTAATTCCATCATTTAAAATATGTCGCTTATCATCATAGGGGTATAACCCCATTTTAATTTGCTTCACAGTATACATCTAGTGATCTTTACTTGCAATTTTAAATTGTTCGACTCTATTTTATCTTCGCCTTGTTAGTAGTTATAATAATCCAAGAATTTTCCAACATTCCTAGGGGCGCGGTAGCCCATTGGTTAGCGCGCTGGAGTTGCACTCGGTAGGCCCGGGTTCGATTCCAGCCACTGCCAAAACTGCCGCCGTGTTCATGCGGAGTACGATCACGTTAAACATGTGGGTCCGAAAGTCCTTCCAAGAGGTTGGTGGTAAGGGAAGGAGGGTACGGTCCCTGTGGATGCCTCCCCCACTGGGTTCCGGTCTAAATTGGGTGGCACTTCCCGACCGTCCAAACAGTTACCTTACACCTTTCTGGTAGGTCGGACGGTCTGGGTTTCATCAACAACAACATTCCTATTAACACCTTTACCAGTTTTTTTTATCCGTGAAGGGTGTTTTTAGGCTGTACATCTTTGATCTTAGGCCTACAAACTCCACGGCAGGAGTTCCATTCAACTTGTCTTTCATTTTTCCAATCCTTTTTTTATTCTTATTTGAATTAAGTGAGTGATTACATGGATAATCCAAAAAGTCAAAATAGTCTTCATAACTTTCCAAATCTTTATAAATATCCTCTGTTTCAATTTCATAGCACAGGGAATCGGTGTCTGTGAAAAGCAATTCGGCTCGACTTCCATACATCTTTTTAATAAAATCATAATGAAACTCATACATAAGCATTTTACTCAAGTCCAATACTGAAAAATCTACATAAATGGGACTATTCAGTTTCAAATTAGTCTTATGCATATGAACTGCTACCAGATCTTAATTAAATATTTTGAAGGAGTGTAAAGATGGTGATGCAAGTAATTTTTTCAATCTCTGCTCAGTCTGTACTAACTTAACATCCATTCTTTTTCTCAAATTTTTCATAGTTTTTCCGAACACTGCGTTGTTCATAAGTTTGAACAGATCTTTTTCAAAGGAATTTTTTGCCAGCATTCTCTTCTCAGTGTTAAATTGTACAAAGGGCTTCAACCAGGGCTCTTGCTTAAAAGTTAATATACGATGGATTTTCACAAGTTTCATCCCTAGCTTCATATACTGCTTTAAATTTCTATAATACAGAACATATTTGACCTTGTGATTCAAATTAGGTGTTAATTTGATCTGATCCTTACATATTTTCAAATTCATATCTTCAAATAAATTCCGACTATACTCCGAAATCAGAGAAGGGGTGATATGAACCTTTTCGGGTGCCAGAGGATTATCATTGTGCTTATCGTGCAAATCATGGGGATAGTCAATATCCGCCTGGATAATATATACCACAGGTGAGTCATCTTCAACAGCAAGTGGATCAAAGTTCTTAATTTCTTGAGAATCAAACCATCTAAAATGGCTTGGAGCCCACCCGTACAGATTATTAGCATCCAGGTGCATTATGTATTTGCTAAGTTTCGTAGAATCAAAATGTTTCAAATACTTGTTATTGGCCTGCCTAAGGCGTTTACTAATAACACTAATAACGCCTCTTATACCTTCTTCTAAATATAGGTACATATCAGGATCTGTAATCAGTTCTAATGATACTCCACTAGTCTTCAAGGCTGCATTCCAGGCAAGAGATGGTAATGTTAAGTGGGCAGCATCTATTCCATAATAATTCAAGGAAAAATCACGAAAATTCTCAAAAATGTCCGCTAACAGAAAAATATCAGTTTTTATGTACAAGTCATGATATTCCCACAGATTCTTTATCGTTAAAGATGTCCAAATATGTTGAGCATAGGCATAGGCGTCATCGGAGACCTCCTCTCGATTTAAATCATCGAAAAAGGCCTCTTTAGAGGGTAAGCTCGTTTCTTCAAACTTGGTAGCACAATCCATATAAGAATAGGGGTAAACACCTTTTCTAAACAGTAAATCCACTTGATCACTTGTAAAATGTTCTTCGATGATAGGAAACTGACTGGATTCCAAACTAGAAATTAATTCCTCAATAGAGGCAGGTAAAAATTGAAGAGAATCTATAAACTGTAGACTTCCTAGGCTAAATGTGATATATTTCTGTATATTACTACAGATGCATTCAATCCTCTTTCCATTAAATTCACCGATCCCTTGCATAATTAAATGTCCATCATACCCTTTTAAATTTTGAAACACAACGGGTATGCGTCGTCTTATCTTGTAATTCAAATTACAATTAGGATGGACTGCACCTCTGAACTTAGAAGTTAAGTGGCTATGGTCTCTTACACGCTTTTTTCCTAAAGCCGTGTTGCAAATATGACAGATAGTAGGATGTTCAGAGTTTTCACGATCTTCAGCAGTGAAATTCATTTTCATATTTTCTTTTCATATTCTCTGAATCTCCTTCTTGAATAAGGGCCTTCAAAAATGATTAATCACATCCTTGCCCCTATAGATAACAAGTCCTTTAAAGGTTTTTCCATCAGATCCAATAATAATATAGGCTAAACCACAAGAAACATGATGAGATAAGATGTTCTCATGTGAAATGGAAGGGGTATTCTCACAGATATCCGCATTCATTAGAAAAAACCCAAAGTCCGCGTATACCACAAATGGTACACGCATTTGCATGTAAATACTTTTAAATTTCAGAATCTTGTCATCGTCACTGGGAAATTCCACTCTGTAGACCATACTGGCTGCATAAATCAATATACTTCTTTTAGCGAGCTTCAGGTGAAAACTGTTGTAAACAATAGTCACAAAAATATTACTTCTCTTTATGTTTTCTTATACTGTATAAAAGTTTGCTCATACTTCTAATGCAACAGTAATGATACTGCTCATCATTACTAATAAGCAGTAAATTGCAGTGTTGTTCTCGTCTATCAGATGACACATAGAGCGGAAACACCTTCTTATCTTCATATCCAACGACATCCAGGTTCACATTATTATTTCGCTCAAATAATTTAACTTGGTGTAAAAGAGTAGGAAACTCGATTCCATCCAGATTCAACTTGCATTCATGCTCGGTATATTTACCGATGTGATTCACATGATCATGAGCCGGATACAGTTCTGCTAAGATGGACCACATAAAATATTTCTGATCACTATTTTCCACATTGATGATAGCTTTCTTGGCTAACAGTTCTTGAGGCAGTGGGGTATAGCTTGAGGCAGCTAGAGGCTCATATGTCCCAACATCAATCATTAATTCCTCGATCTTCTCCAAGACCAAATCGCTACCACAATCTTCATCTGAAGAAATGAATCTGAAGAAATAAAATGAATCTTTATCTGAAGAAATGAATTTGAAAATATGTAAGAATCAGATCAAATTAACACCTAATTTGAATCATAAGGTTAAATATGTTCTGCATTATAGAAATTTAAAGCAGTATATGGAGCGAGGAATGAAACTTGTGAAAACCATCGAGTATTAACTTTCAAGCAAGAGCCCTGGTTCAAGTCCTTTGTACAATTTAACACTGAGAAAAGAATGCTGCCAAAAAATTCTTTTGAAAAAGATCTGTTCAAACTTATGAACAACGCAGTGTTCGGAAAAACTTGAGAAAAAGAATGGATGTTAAGATAGTACAGTCTAAGAAGAGATCGAAAAAATTACTTGCACCACCAGCCTTACACTCCTTCAAAATATTTAATGGAGATCTGGTAGCAGTTCATATGCATAAGACTAATTTGAAACTGAATAGACCCATCTATGCAGGTTTTTCAGTACTGGACTTGAGTAAAACGCTTATGTATGAGTTCCATTATGATTTTATTAAGAAGGTGTATGGAAGTCGAACCGATTCGCTTTTCACAGACACCGATTCCCTGTGCTATGAAATTGAAACAGAGGATATTTATAAAGATTTGGACAGTTATGAAGACTATTTTGACTTTTCGGATTATCCATGTGATCACCCACTTCATTCCAATAAGAATAAAAAAGGATTGGAAAAATGAAAGGCGAGTTGAATGGAACTCCTGCCGTGGAGTTTGTAGGCCTAAGATCAAAGATGTACAGCCTAAAAGCACCCTTCATGGATAAAAAACTGCTAAAGGTGTTAATAAGAATATTGTAAGAAAGTTAATGTTATTTCCCATAGAGAAATTCTGCAATTCATCGAATATAGATAGTTTAAAAACACTCATTTTTGGCCGCTTTTTTGCAAAAACACACATTTTTTGGGAAAAAATTGCAAAAGTGTGATAATCTATGTTAATTCCCATAGAGAAATTCTACATTTTTTAAAAAATCGACCAATTCCGCATATTTGAAAAAACACATTTCTGGCCGTTTTTTGTTTTTTTTTCAAAAATCACACATTTTTTGTAAAAAATTTACAAAAGTGTGAAAACCCATGTAATTTCTCATAGAGAAATTCAACAATCCCCGAAATTCAACTTATTCAAAAAACGCAAATTTTGGTTATTTTTACAAATAAAAACACATTTTTGTTAAATTTTATAAGTTTGAAAACTTACATTTTTTAATTTTTTAAAAGGTTAACACTTAGAAAAAGAAATAGAAAAAATAAAAAAAAATAAAAAAAAAACATCTGACCCATTCATTCATAACATTTGACTGATGACATCATCTCTTCATGGAAAGTCACTTGCTGGTGGAAGCTCCGCCCCTTCCTCATGGGGTGTCTATGCTTTAACATGAGTGATAACTATTATAACAGCTAGTGATAATTCTTACTTTTAGCCAGGAAAATATTGAAGGCAGTTAAGCAATGGTATCAATTTTTTATTGGTTGAAAGTAAATCAGGAACGTTTACTATCTCGAAAACATTGCATGTTTCTGTTATATAAATGACCTCATTTGCTTTTATGCTATGTATAAAATCGCTATTTTTTAACATTTTAAAGATGCTTATTTTTATAATGTTTTGTAAGTTTTCCACATATGTTTTCGAATTATTAGAGCTTTTTCCCCTTGCTGATCTCTATAAATGTCCATAAATAGAACGTTTACCAACTGAGTTAATTCTACCACATTTCAGACGATTCGCTCAGTTATTCGAGAGATATTCTACCCTCGGATCTACAAGATGACAGACATCAATGAAATAAGACTGATTCATATTCAAGCATGCGTATTCAGGCCTTTTATACATGCTATGTAATTTAAGAAAAGTCATAACATCAAAACTTTTGCAATCTTATTTAAGCGAATTTTTTCCTTCCTAAAATATTTCTCCACCCCCTGAAAATAATTGCCTTTCATATCTCAGGAGATTTTTGATATAAATGTATACTTTCACCGCTCCATTTTGCGCACTGGGTTCAATAAGCTTTAGAAAAATTCAGAAAATGATACATTGCAGGGAACGGAAACAGTCCAGGCGTCCAAATGCATTTTCAACTTGGGTAAACATACATGAATTTTACATTAAATAAATTTTGTTTCGTGGGGGTCTTCATATTTGACAGGAGTATCTATAAAAGGAAACCTTTATTCTGGGCTTGACAGCCGTTTTGTGCCGTACTCTTATGCTAATGCTCCCGAAAATAAATATTCTATTAAATTGCAAATACAACTCGCTGCAGACGACTGATAAGGAAGGGCTTTTCACATATGTGGTTTTACACAAAAGTTGCAGTCATTGCGTATCTTTATTTCTTCTTATGGTTCATGTAACCTTATTAAAAGAGTAAAATTGCATTATTCGGTCCACGGAAAATATGTCTTTGTAGCTCGAGAGAAATCAGACTTGTCTCAATTCACAATAAAGTTACAAACGCTGAATATACAATTCAGTGAATATTGGTGTCCTGTTACATCTTTCAAAGCCACTTCTGATTTTTAATTCAAATTCATAAAATATACATCCTTTATTTGTTTTCAGTTAGAACATGTCTTGTAGATGGTAGCAAGGCATTTATTTTAACCACACAAACTATATACAAAAAATATTTTTTTTTGGTTTCTGAAGGAATGTGAACACCAAGGTAATCGAGATAATGTTATTCATGTTGGCTACACTGAAAATATGAAAATGTGATTCTATTTACTTTTTCTTATTTTTATCTATGGTATCTAGGTTGCGTGTCAGCACATTACACGTTGCGTTCAATAGTGACTAGTACGAGAGGTCGAAAGCCCAGGCCGTCCGACTTGTCCGAGGACATGGAGCAGCAAAATGGGGGACCGGTGTTGTACAAGAGGTCGTAAAATGATAGACTTCTATACTTATCAGACTTCTATAGAAGATAATTTGTGCCCATTTAGTAGGCGCATTTGTAACAATAACAGCGAAATTGTTTAATGTTTCAATATCAACATTCTCCATAGTTATGATTGCATACACAAATCATGGCAAGGCTTCGTCAGCAAAGGATAGGGGCCGAAAATCCAAACTGAATGACAGGAACTGTCAGAAACTAACAAGGATTGTATCGAAACAACACATACAGCAGCAAAACTGACAGCAGAACTAAATCTCCAACTAAAAAACCCTGTTTCCACAAGAACAAACAGTACGCAGCTCACATCTATTAGAGGTCATAAATCATGTCACCATCATAAAACTTGGACACCTGAAAACTGGAAAAGAATAATATTCTCGGATGAGTCGTCGTTTACATTATTTCCAACATCAGGTCGGGTTTATGTATGGGGAACTCCAAACGAAACCTATAAATCAGACTGTTTTGTTGAAGCATTTGGCAGAAGAATGGTGCAACATCCCACTGGCGACTATACAAAGTATGCAAGAATTTCAAAACGTTCAAATCAAAACATTCAAAAAGTTCAAATGGTAGATCAGTTCCTTATTAATTAAGAAATATGACCTATTTCCAGGCTTTTCCATTGTTTTGTCCAACCCCTGTATATATTGGAACATTACTAAAAGAGATAGAGGCACATACACTCATGTCCAAAAGTTAAGAATAGTTGCTGTTTATGTGAAAATTTCAGGAAATCTACGTCGGAATGGAAGGACACGCGGTATACGGGTGTAATAGGGTTATAGAAGAAGAAAACAATACCAAACAAGGATAATAAAGACTTTTATTATCCAAAGAAAAGGGTTGAAAGAAAAAGGGCTACAATACGAGTATCAACCTCAGTGAAACAGAATGATTAAAACAATGCGATGCTACAGTTTAATACGGTGTGTTGGAACCTCGGGTAGTCAAGCACGCTGCACAACGATTTCCCATACATTCGATGAGGTTTTTGAATGAGTTGTGTGTTCAAAGAGTTCCAAGCCTCACGAAGAGCAGTTTCCAATCCCGAAACGGAGCTTGGTGGGTAGCGGAGGGCTGTAAGATGTCTCCCGAGCATATCCCACACATGCTTATTGGATTCAGATCAGGAGATTTGACAGGCCACTGCATATGTTGGATATCTTCAGTTTGAAGGAAGTCGTCGACCAAGGCCGCACGGTGAGGAGGTCCGTTATTATCCATGAATATGAAATCAAGGCCAAGACCTCGAAACAATCGAATGGTAGGCTTAAGGATTTCGTCTGTGTATCTTTGGCCGGTAACCGACCCCGTGTCAAGGATGTGGAGGTCTGTGCAGCTGTCCATCATGATGCCTGCCCAGACCATGACTTCCCTAAACAGAAAACGATGTCTTTCCGTGATATTTTCCGGGTGAAAACGCGTTCCACGTTCTTTCCAGATCGTGGTATGACGAGAATCAGTTAGCAGGCTAAACCTGGACTCGTCGCTGAACATGACAATGCCCCACTGTTGTCCACTCCATTGCCGATGTTCCAAACTCTACTGTAAATGCACGCGTTTCTGTGCAGACATCAGGGGGATGCAAACTGCTGGTCGTCTGGTATTGAGACCAACGTGTCTGAGTCTCCTGTAAACAGTTTGTCTCGAAACAGTGACTCCTGTGGCGGATGTCAGGACTGAACCCAGTTGTCTGGTAGAACGGTTCCTCTGACGTCGCGCAGTTATCACCAAATATTGGTCTTGCTTAGCGGTTGTTACCCTTGACCGACCTGGTACTGGTCGTAGGGTAACATCTCTAGTGGATTGGAACCTCTGTCACAGTCTGGAGATCACACACTGAGACACATTCAGAATTCGGGACTCTTCGGTTTGGGATCGACCGGATTCCCGCATTCCAATAATTCGTCAATTCAAAAAACATCTCCAGTTGGCATCCTTGTGACATCTTTCGTCCTTTTCGATTGTTAACAACGCTCCGTACCACAGCAATTGCGAAATTCTGCCTCAAATGGCTGTGTCGCTCAAGGCCGTTTTATATTCATTCCAACGTGCGCCGGTGTTTGCGCTTGTTGACGTCGACTGAACTGTTTTGCATATGCACAATGATTTACCTTCGTCCCACGATTCTTTACAACTAATTGTGAACCATTGCATCCATTTTAACTCCGAATTTTTCGCAATTTACGAATTATGATTAACTTTTGGACATGAGTGTATATTGCCAATACACGCCATTTTTTCATGGCGGCCAAAAGATTGCACTTAATTTTTTTTAGAAAAATACTATTCTTACCAAATAAAGATGGATACTAGAAGACTCGATTTAAAAGTGCGGCTAAATAGAAATGTTAAATGGTTTTTCCATCCCATTTAGTTTTCAAGAATTGCTTTATAAACGAGTTCTAGGAATTCCCCAAATTTAATCATCTATATATACAACTTTTCAATGCTTCAAATTTGGTGTTAGGGGGGATTGTTCAACAGGAAGAACGAGAAAGTTTTTACATATTTATTTTTTTAAGAGTGTTACACAGAAAAATGCTTGATTCGTCGAGTACATGAAATATGGTCTATTTATGTGAGATAGGAACTTGAAATTCGCTTTATAGGTCAATGATTCGATAAAATATCCAGTGAAATAGAATTATTCGAAAATTTACATTTGTAAGGGTGCTCCAAACTGAAACGTATGAAATTTGAACTGGTTAGAAAGCGTCTTTTCCAATGAGATAGAGTTGGAATTTGGTTCAAATTTAGATCATTTGATTGCAAGGGGACAAATTATAGTTGTCCAAAATCTGTTATTTTATGGGAGCGACTTCATAAAACGCCTTTCATAAGCAAGATAGATACTTTTAAATTTCGTACATTGATCAATCGTTCGATTAAACTCTGGAAAAATTGAATTATCAGAAAATTTGCATTTCAGGAATGCTCCACACCAAAACGTTCGAAATGTGGAATGACTACAAAATCACTCCACTGGCATAGACTTAAAGTCTGGCTCTAAAGTAGGATATTTCACACAAAGACCGGGATAAATTGCAGTTTTCTAATATTTGTTATTTTAGATGAACTTTGCAACAAAATATTTGATTTATCTAGTATATGCAAGAGAAGCAATTTAAGAAAATGGAGATTTGAAATTGGGTAAAATAATTGATTTTTCATGAAACTTTCTGAGAAATATTATTTTTAAATTTCATTTAAAGAGGTGCTTCAAACCAAAATGTTATAATGTCAGGGTAAACACAAAACGCATTTTCTGTTAAGATAGAATCTTGGAAGTTAAATCAAACTAATGAGACATTCCATAATTATATCAATTTAATTCAATGAAATAAGAGATTTGAATACTTATATTAAAATAAATATGTAAATTACTGTTCGGAGTTTGCTAATTGTGATACGTTGATCTTTAAATGGCATTTATCTAATGATATAAAAACCTACTAAATATGAAATCTAGTCATTAATAGGTACTTGCAATATGTTAAGAAATATGCCGTCATTTCAAAGAAGATCGTGGCAATATATTTTTGTGTATGTGGAACAAAATACTCTTGATCTTATTTAATTTGTGTTTTATTTAGCATTCAAATGATATTTTAGTAGTAATCTGAAATGCGAAACTTTGGCAATAATTTCTTCTTTTTCATGATAATACCAAAAACACAGACAGTAAGGGCAGATCCAGAGTCTGTGGGGAACAAAACCCACAGCCTATACGTTGCAAACTACAAACCCGAGACTAATGTACTGCATTGTTGAAAAGATTACGCAAACTTATTTTCATATATAATGTACACAAAATTTTACCCGCATTGTTAAATCGATTTGAAAAATATATAGATGACTATTCTTATTTGTAATTATAAAAAATTATATGCAAAATTTTTGTATTTCATCAGTTAAAAAATCGTAAAAAATAGGATATTTGGTGATTTAGCAAAATTTCCAAAGGTTGTTTCCTGAATCCTTTAATAATAAATTGTAGATTTTCGATCGAAAATATAATAAACAAGAAAGATCAATCATGCTTAAAGCACTGATTCTGAAACACTTTCCAACTTCAATGAAATTTTATTTAAACATCTCTAAAATGCAATACATTCCTCGGTAATATTTTAAAACTTATCACAATACTATATTAATTTATTATATTAGAAAACTTAAACCTTCATCGTAAAAAATGAACTTCATTCAAATGACGGCATTGAAATATAGATTCCCTGGTTTAAACGTCTCTGAAAGGTGATACATTCCTCGGTAATAATTTTAGAATTATCATAATACTACGATAATTTATTATGTTTAAAAACTTCATCGAAAACAACTGAAATTCATTCAAATGACGTCATAGAAAAATTAACACGCCTGGCTCTCTCTATAAAACCAGCATTTCATTCATAAATAATTTCCCCTTCATGTCATTCATCACAATACTATAATAATTTATTTTATTTAAAAATTAAGACCATGGAGCTACAAGTAATTAAACTCTATGCGTAAAACTTCAACGAAAAAAATCGTCCTTCTCTTTGTAAAATCAATGAATATTTCATTCATATCAGCTATGCAGACTGCATGAACTAAATGATTTTGTGTTAAAGAAATACAGCAATTCTAATACAACTCATTCTATATATTTTGCTGTTTACATTTTACATAGGTGAAAAATTGGCTTCGTTGTAGAAATAATCAAATTTGGATGAGCATTTAAACTGAAATATATTGTAATTGCTTTGCTTCAGTATGTAGATGCACAGAATTTTGGCAAAAATAAAGTCGTTTTGGGACGGATACAACACTCAATATTAATTGAAAATAACTTTAAAAATCACGATTTTGAGACAAGATGGATGCCATATATCATTTTGAAGTAGGTCATGTGATCTTTTCATATCATGGCGGCCACGTGATCGCTTCATATAAGAGGTGTTATTATTATTTTAATATTTATTTAAAAACTACTGAATATATTTCGCTGAATTTTTTTTATATATTTTATGGAACAATTTGAATATTACCTAAAATTTTCGAAGCAATTTTTGAATTTTAAATCTGTTTAAAAAATGTTTGAAGAATTAGGTCCCATAGGGCTCAATGTATTTCATTTTTTGAACCCGGGTTCAATCCAAAACTAATTGGGTGCTATTATTCATTTATATTCCCATATGTCCTACAGACCATCTGAACAACATACTAACATTTCATTTTGATTAAGTCATTTTTACGGCAGTTATCGTGCTAATGTGCAGACAGACAGACAGACAGACAGAATGAACAAAGTCATAAACACTTTTCAACTTTGTTGTAAAGTGTTAAATATACAGGAAATATAGCAAATGGAAAAATATTACAATGCAACTAGAAAAACAAGTAAATACAGAAATATTGCAATAAATAGGCTTAAGATAAAATAACATTCAGCTGCATATAGCAATTGAAACTAATATTTAAGTATATCAAAGACAGGGAAACTAACACTTAAAAACTAAGTTGCCACTATATCGATACTTTAAGTTTGCAAAGTTTCATCATTTTAGATTACCGGAGGAAGATGGCTGGAGAGTCTGGAAAGCCTC
This sequence comes from Amaurobius ferox, assembly GCA_951213105.1. Taxonomy (NCBI): domain Eukaryota; kingdom Metazoa; phylum Arthropoda; class Arachnida; order Araneae; family Amaurobiidae; genus Amaurobius; species Amaurobius ferox. The sequence goes on along the minus strand of OX578142.1, from coordinate 111,801,779 downwards.
TTAGACACCTCCAATTTGTTCGCCCTCGGCGAAGAAATCTGAAATACGGCTCAATTAGATTCTGTCTCGTAATCAATACTATAAATGTGCAAAGATGAAGAACTTACGTGATGATCTTAATCACGTGATTAAGATATCACCAAGGGGGTGTGGACTTCAGTGTCTGGAGTGACTTTCCAAATCTCCCTATTTTCTCATACAAAGAGACATAAATCGAAATTCTGGTTCAATTAGGCTCTGTCCCGTGGTTGATACTAAAATTTGTTAAGATTCAGCCTTCTAGATCATCGGGGGCTTCTGTATGGTCCGGAAAGACTTTTAAAAACATCTATTTTCTCCTCACAAAAGGGAAAAAATCGAAAATGGCTCCACTTGGTTTTGTCCCCTTATTCGATACTATAAATTTGCCAATGAACGAACTCCTTGAACGAACTTCTGGAGGATCTGGAAAGACAAAAAGATGTTAGACAATTATTATACAGATATTCAGTAAATATATATCGACTAGCATTTTTAAATATCTGTGTATCAAATTTCCTCACATCTTAAAGAATCATTATTTTACATAAATTAAAAATCCTAAGGAAGCTATTAAAATACCAATTAGGGTGTACAAAGTTAACCTTTACATCATGGGGTTTCAGGGATCATTTGAGAAAAAATTAGAGTATCCTTCATAAGAAGTTAATATACCTTAAAATGAGAAAATTACAAAAACAGCTTGTTCTGCACATGCTCTCGTAAGCGATACTTTAATTAAAGATGAAATTGGTTTATTTTCCATCAAAGCTGAGGAGGATTAAATTAAAGAAGTTGAAAAAATAGATTGGGGTATGTCAAGTTTCTATTTCTTTTGATATTTTTAGAGAATAATTATTTGTGGAACTTGCGTCAATGGACTTTCTGGGTACTTCTAATTTTGAATTCTACCTCATTAGAGAAATTTTAGTAAATACTTCAAAAATTGAATGCTAAGAAATTGCTGGTAGTTATTGAAATATATACTGAAATTTAAAAAAAAATGTATCCATTTGATTTTTTCAGTACTAAATAATGTGTACGTGATAAAGGATTTGTTATTTATGAGTGATTTGTATCTACATTTTCATTTTGAAGCATTTAAGTTGCAAAATTCTTAAAAGGTTTTATAATATTAGCAAGATTTGTTTTAAATTGAATCCTTAAAGGTAATATATCTTTCTATTAGTTATGTTCTATTATTTTTCCAAGTATATTCTTAATTTATGTATCAAATTCCCCGAATTTCTGCCATGACTATGAAGAATTTAAGTACGGAATGATAAATAATTTATTTAATCATCTAAAATAAAAAGATTCAAAAACTAAACTGAAGTAAAACAAGAAAGATCAATCATGCTTAAAACATTGATTATGAAACACTTTCCAACTTCAATGCAATTTTATTTAAACATCTCTAAAATGCAATACATTCCTAAGTAATATTTTAAAACGTATCACAAAACTACATTAATGTATTACATTTGAAAACTTAAACCTTCATCGAAAAAAATGAACTTCATTCAAATGACGGCATTAAACTATAAATTTCTTGGTTTAAACATCTCTAAAATGTGATACATTCCTCGGTAATATTTTTAAAACTATCATAATACTACGATAATTTATTATATTTGAAAACTTCATCGAGAACAACTGAAATTCATTCAAATGACGTCATAGAAAAATAACAAGCCTGGCTCTCTCTATAAAAGCAGCATTTCATTCACAAACATTTTCCCAATCATTTCATTCATCACAGTACTAAAACAATTCATTTTATTTAAAAACTTAAGACCATGGAGCTACAAGTAATTAAAGTCTATGCTTAAAATTTCATCGAAAAAAATCGTCCTTCTCTCTGTAAAATCGATGAATATTTCAATCATATCAGCTATGCAGACTCCATGAGCTAAATACTTTTGCGTTAAAAAAAATACAGCAATTCTTATACAACTCATCCTACATATTTTGCTGTTTACATTTTACATAAGTGAAAAATAGGCTTCGTTGTAAAAATAATCAAATTTGGATGATCACTTAAACTCAAATATATTGTAATTGCGTTGTTTCAGTACGTAGATGCAAAGAATTTAAGCAAAAATAAAGCGGTTTTAGGACGAATACAACACTCAATATGAATTAAAAAGAACTTTAAATAAGAAGAACTTTAAAAGAACTTTTGAAACAAGATGGATACCATATTTTATTTTGAAGTGGATCACGTGATCTTTTCATATCATGGTCGCGTGTTCGCTTCATAATATCATTCACTTCATATTATTTAAATTTTTATTTAAAAAACTACTGAATATATTTTGCTGAATTTTTATTTATATATTTTATGGAATAATTTGAATATTACCTAAAATTTTCGAAGCAATTTTTGAATTTTAAATCCGCTTAAAAAATGTTTGAAATATTTGGTCCCATAGGGTTCAATGTATTTCATTTTTTCAAACCAGGTTCAATCTGATTGGGTGATATTATTCGTTTATATTTCCATAGGTCCTACAGACCGTCTGAACAACATACTAAAATTTCATTTTGATTAAGTCATTTTTACGGCAGTTGTCGTGCTAACGGACAGACAGACAGACAGAATGAACAAAGTCATAAACACTTTTCAACTTTGTTGCAAAGAGTTAACAAACAGAAAACCCCCCACCTTTATAATATGTTAGTAAATTGGAAATAAAAGTTCTACAGCCGGAGGAAAAACAATAAGTATTGCTCCTCACAAAGTGCCCCGCCTTCCTTTGCACCTTCTCTTGTAACACTGATTTATGCAGCAAGGACTCGAAAAACTTTTCAGCTATTATGATGTATAATTGGATACAAGAAGGGATAATTGGATATAAGAAATTATAGGCTAAATCGTTGTATTTCTAAACACGAAAGTTCAATCATGCATAAAGCATTGATTATGAAACACTTTCCAACTTCAATGCAATTTTGTACAAACATCTCTAAAATGCGATACATTTCTCGGTAATATATTTAAAATTATCATAACACTACAATAATTTATTATATTTGAAAACATCATCGAGAACAAATGAACTTTATTCAAATGACGTCATCGAAATATAAATCGTCTCTATATAAAAGCAGCATTTCATTCATAAACATTTTTCTAATCGTTTCATTCATCACAATATAATTTATTATTTATCACTATAATAATTTATTTTATTTCAAAATTTGAAAAATTGTTATCTACCATATTTATTTTAAAATGTGAAACCTTTTTCATATGTAAAATATTAAACTCTTCGAAAGATATTTATTATATAATATATCTCTTTTTTCTTTCTGGAGGATATAACGAGAGTCAGAATTTAATTGAATTTGTTTTTCTCCCTATATTAAATAATTTTTATTTAAAAAACTACCTAACATATTTTACTGAAATTTGTTTTATATATTTTATTGGATAATTTGAATATTTCCTAAAATTTTCGAAGCAATTTGTGAATATTAAATTTGCTTAAAAAATGTTTGAAAAATCAGGTCCCATAGAGGGTTCAATGTATTTCATTTTTTCAACCCGGGCTCAATAAAAACTAATTGGGTGATATTATTCATTTATATTCCCATAGGACCCATAGACTGTCTGAACAACATACAAAAATTTCATTTTGATTAAGTCATTTTTACGGCAGTTATCGTGCTAACGGACAGACAAACAGACAGACAGGCAGAATGAAAAAAGTCATAAACACTTTTCAACTTTGTTGTAAAGTGTTAATAAATGATAGATTCTCAGAACGAAAACATAAAAAATATACTGATAAAATTTAAAAGATTTATTTTTTAATTATATTTAAAAATAATTATATTTTAAATTTATTTTCTTCTAATAATAAAGGAAATTCAAATTTTCAAATATGAGGTCAAAATAAAGGGAATTCTGAAAATAATATTATAGGAAGATGTATGTTATTTAAACAATCTAAATGGCTCATTGGAGTAAATTACCAATGGGTGCACTCCATCATCCTGTTTTCTATAAAAGGAAGAAGAAGACTTAGCGCTCAACGCTCAATGTAGAAAAAACCCTCAATGTAGAAATGTGCGTGTGTTGCTTCCAAAATGACTTAATCAAAATGAAATTTTAGTATGGTGTTCAGACGGTCAGTAGGACCTATGGGAATATAAATGAAAAATATCACCCAATTAGTTTTGAATTGAACCCGGGTTGAAAAAATGAAATACATTTAGCCCTATGGGACCTAATTTTTAACACTTTACAACAAAGTTGAAAAGTGTTTATGACTTTGTTCATTCTGTCTGTCTGTCTGTCTGTCCGTTAGCACGATAACTGCCGTAAAAATCACTTAATCAAAATGAAATTTTAGTATGTTGTTCAGACGGTCTGTAGAACCTATGGGAATATAAATGAATAATATCACCCAATTAGTTTTGGATTGAACACGGGTCGAAAAAATGAAATACATTGAGCCCTATGGGACCTAATTTTTCAAACATTTTTAAGCGGATTTAAAATTCACAAATTGCTTCGAAAATTTTAGGTAATATTCAAATTGTTCCATAAAACATATAAAAAAAAATTCAGCGAAATATATTCAGTAGTTTTTTAAATAAAAATTAAAATAATAATTACACCTCTTATATGAAACGATCACGTGACCATGATATGAAACGATCACATGACCCACTTCAAAATGTTATATGGCATCCATCTTGTTTCAAAATCGTGATTTTTTTAAGTTCTTTTTAATTCATATTGAGTGTTGTATCCGTCCTAAAACTACTTTATTTTTGCTTAAATTCTGTGCATCTACATACTGAAACAACGCAAGGACAATATATTTGAGTTTAAATACTCATCTAAATTTGATTATTTCTACAACTAAGCCTATTTTTCACCTATATAAAATATAAACAGCAAAATGTATAGAATGAGTTGTATTAGAATTCCTGTATTTTTTTAACACAAAATAATTTAGTCCATGGATTCTGCATGGCTGATCTGAATGAAATATTAATTGATTTCATAAAGGAAAGGACGATTTTTTTCGATGAAGTTTCAAGCATAGAGTTTAATTTTTTGTAGCTCCATGGTCTTAAACAAAATGTTTTAATAAAATAAATTATTATAGTATTGTGATGAATGAAATGAATGGGAGAAAGTTATGAATGAAATCCTGTTTTTATAGAGAGATCCAGGCGTGTTATTTTTTCTATGACGTCATTTGAATTAATTTCATTTGTTTTCGATGAAGTTTTGAAATATAATAAATTATCGTAGTATTATGATAATTCTAAAACTATTACCGAGAAATGTATAACATTTTAGAGATGTTTGAACCAGGCAGTTTATATTTCAATGCCGTCATTTGAATGAAGTTCATTTTTTTTATGAAGGTTTAGGTTTTGACATCATTTGAATGAATTTCAGATGTTTTCGATGAAGTTTTCAAATATAATAAATTATTGTAGTATCATGATAGTTTTAAAAATATTAAGGAGGAATGTATCACATTTTAGAGATATTTAAACCAAGCAATTTATATTTCAATGCCGTCATTTGAATGAAGTTCATTTTTTTTATGAAGGTTTAGGTTTTGACATCATTTGAATGAATTTCAGATGTTTTCGATGAAGTTTTCAAATATAATAAATTATTGTAGTATCATGATAGTTTTAAAAATATTAAGGAGGAATGTATCACATTTTAGAGATATTTAAACCAAGCAATTTATATTTCAATGCCGTCATTTGAATGAAGTTCATTTTTTTCAATGAAGGCCTAAGATTTCAAATATAATAAATTAATGTAGTATTGTGATAAGTTTTAAAATATTACCGAGGAATACATTGCATTTTAGACTTGTTTAAATAAAATTGCATTGAAGTTGGAATGTGTTTCATAATCAATGCTTTAAGCATGATTGATCCTTCTTATTCTAATCTTCAATTTTTCATCTTTTGGTGCGTGTAGTCTGAGTTTGGGTACTTATAGTAATGTACTGTTGCCCAATCTGAAACAGGCATTTGTTTGGGTTAATTAGAATTAAATACTCAGACCTGAAGATGAATTTAATTTAATTCTGGTTAATCTTCGAATTTGGGCCGGTGAAGTTCTTTTCTATTATCGGCATTATGGTTTTCTAGTATCGGCAGTTTGCTTCTATGGTGATGTTAATATTTCACTATTACTTGAATTGATTATTTTTATTATTACATTTTCCAAATATATTATATATATATATATATATATATATATATATATATATATATATATATATATATATATATATATATACTAGCAGCATACCCGTTCTTCGTACGGAGTATATAATATAAAGAAACTTATAATTCGCAATCATGTGCAAGTTCTGTTAAAATATTAAATTTATTGCTGCTAAAGAGAAGTTTAAGAATATCTGTTCTTACTATGCAAAATTATCTTCACGGGCAGATCTGAAAAATAAAACATCCTGGCCCCTTTTGTAAGCAAATTTACAAAAAAAGAAAGGAATTGAATCAATAAATGCAACCCCGTACTACTTATATTGTCGCAGATTAGAAAATATACCAGTGCGTTAGTAGAAGATTGCCCGTATTACAATATGAATCTCAAAAATATTTGCCAAAATAAAAGACTTGACGTAATAAATTGAAAATATCAATAATCCCCGTACTCTTTATACCAGAAGGTCGTATTTTTTCTTCAATTAACGTGGCAACAACAGATCGAAATCCAGTTACAGTAGCCACACAAGCCTCCATGCCTCATTCGGGATTCGAACCCGAGCCCTCTAGGCACCAGCCGAACACGCTATCCTCTACACCACCTGGACGGCTTGTTATAATATATAATTGATATATAATTGATTCCAATACATGCCAATATATATCAAAACATATGCCAATATACCTGTACCACTTATATTCTCGTAGATTAGAAGATATACCCGTGAATTTGTAGAAGATTACTCGTACATTGTATAATATGAGTTTAAACAATTTTTATCATAATTAAACAATTGCATAATAACTTGTAAATATTATTAATCCCTGAATCAATAATCCCCGAAAATTTCAATAATAATAACATTTAGACCTGAAGACCGTAATTGATATTATCCAATCAAAAATGCTATAAGAAAAATCAAATCGTTCTTTTCTAAAATATATTTTTATATCCATTTATTTATTATTCAAATCGAAAAAATGATAATTAAAATTAACAGACAGATTTAATTTAATTACGTTTCTGAGCAACATGATATAAGATAGAATCTTCCTCATAAACTGTGAAATTAAATAGCCATTTTGATTTCTTTATACTTTTCATTGTTCTTAAAGCTTGTGAAATATGAACCAAGGAGATAGATTTCCCATTTAAATCATGTTTCAAACAATTCATGTTTTCAGAAAGTGACTAATTAGTGCAAAAAATCTCCCCCCAAACTCAGAGATACAGTTTTAATTCACTTACAAACGATTTTCAAGCTTTTTGTTTGGATAAACCACGGAGTTAAGAGAGTAGAACTGCTTGGAAAAAGTTTCGTTTTTCATTGATATCTCGACAACCCCATGGTCTTAGATACTCGAAACTTGGGCTAAATTTATGGGGAGCTATTTCAAGGCTATCCACAAAATTTCATCAAATTTGGTTCAGCCGTTCTACCGTGATGATGAGACAAACGAAAATGTCATTTTTTACTAATATCTCGAGAACCACTGATCGTAGAAACTAGAAACATGCACTAAATTTTAAGTGGGACTATTTCTAGGCTACCCACAAAATTTCATCAAATTCGGTTCAGCCGTTCTCTCGTGATGACGGTACAGACAGACAGACAGACAGACAGACAGATTTTCAATTTTATTTATATAGATTATATATATACAGGGTGTCCCAAAAAGATTGAAACGCGCTTTAATTCTTTACCTGTTGGAGATAAGTGGACAATGTAAATTGCAAAAATGTTAAAAGTATGGTAGGAAATGACACTACGTTAATGAAATAGTCCTCCCATTAATTTCACAAAAGTTATACTTTTAAATTTTTATATGACCCCCTTAGAAAAATTTGTTGAATCAGAAAATTTTTATTTTTAATGCAGCAAGATCATTAAAAAAACCGCATACCTGTATCTTTAAAATAGAGCGAGTTATATTTAATTGAAAATTTAACATTGTGAATGAAGACCATATATCAAATTAGAAATGTAAATTTGTGACATATCACAAAAAAGATAAAACTTAATGATAATATATAGGATACCCAACCGCGTAGTGGGTACCACTGCTTTATATTACCTCTGTCTGTGTAATGCTTTATTTAGATGCATTTGTGTTAAAAATTTTTGACACATAAGTATATATATTATTTTAAAGTATTTTTGATCTAAATAATTTCCAGCGTCAATTTCTTATGATCCATATTTTCACTGTTTCACATTATACGTAAAAGTGGCATAAGTCAGATTTTTACTTTCCTTATATACATAATGTATAAGGAAAGTATTGTGACGGGGTCGAAAATTCGAATTCGAGTTTTCGACGGGAGAGCACGTTTCAAGCATCCCTGATCACGAATCAAACATTTTTGAAGTGATATCTGTGTGTGTGTATGTGTGTGTGTGTGTGTGTGTGTGTGTGAAAGTATGTGTGTGTGTGTGTGTGTGTGTCAGTGAGTCTGTGGAGACGATAACTGACGAACGAATGGACCCATTCAAACCAAATTTGGTACAAAAATCACAATCCGTAAACACTGGAAGCCTATTGTTTTTATGCGTAATCGAATGTTCAGAACCCCCCTAAATTTTCGAATAAAATTTTGAAAAAATCGTCAAAAAATCAAAACCACTAATAAAGTTACGCAAATAGACATTTCTTACGTAATGTTTCATTAGAAAACGATTGACATAAATTTTAGAACGCTAACATGAACCGTTCTCTAGATATTGCACATTTTTCAAAAAAATTATTAAAAAGTCATGTAAAATGAAAAAAAAATATTTCCTATTGAGAAACATGTTCACTTTTCATATGTAATACCATGCGATAAATTGGGTGACATCATTCTCGTGTATCTATCTCGTTCCATTCATGAAAAAAGATACTTTGAGTAATACTTTTGTATTTGAACGCCAATAGTCATTTATATGTTGTAAGAACAACTTATTTCTTCGTCCATAACGCTTGGCGAGATTTTGGCGACGAATTTTGAGAAATGTCGCCAACTTGGCGACTTTTTGAAATGTTGCCAAATTAACGAAAATCTCGCCTAATGGATAAAAATGACGCTAAATTAATGAAAATGATGACTAATTGTCGAAAATTCAATATCTTGGAAAGAATATTAGTATCTACTATAAGAAAAACCTATTTTTTTACTGTAAAAGTAGTAAATTCATTACATTATATAAGGAAATTCATGCGTTGCCCACATCAGATTTTTTTTATACGCAATCGAATGTTCAGAACCCTCTTAAATTTTCGAGTGAAATTTTGAAAAAATTGTCAAAAAATCAAAACCGCTAATAAAGTTACGCAAATAGACATTTCTTATGTAATTTTTCATTAGAAAACGATTGACATAAATTTTAGAACGCTAACATGAACCGTTCTCGAGATATTGTACATTTTCAAAAAAATTATCAAAAAGTTATATAAAATTAAAAAAAAATATTTCCTATTGAGAAACATGTTCACTTTTCATATGTAATATCATGCGATAAATTAGGTGACATCATTCTCGTGGATCTAGCTCGTTCCATTCATGAAAAAAGATATTTTGAGTAATACGTTTTTATTTGAAAGCCAATAGTCATTTGTCTGCTGTAAGAATAACTTATTTCTCCGTCCATAATGCTTGGCGAGATTTTGGCGACGATTTTGGGCGGAATGTCGCCAACTTGGCGACATTTTCAATTGTTGCCAAATTAACAAAAATCTCGCCAAATTGATAAAAAATGACGCTAAATCACTGAAAATGACGACTAATTGAAGAAAATTCAATATTTTGGAAAGACTACATGTATCTACTATAAGAATTACATTTTTTTAACTGTAAAAGTAGTAAATTCATTGCATTATATAAGGTATGTCATGTGTTGCCCACATCAGATTTTTTCCTTTATCATAATTCAGTTGATTTTAAAGATACAGATATGCTGTTTTTTTTAAAAAGTGTAACTTTTAAAAATTTAAATTATTGTTATATTATTATTAATATTATTTTTTTTAATTTAAAAGTGTAACTTTTAGAAAATTAATGGGAGGGCTATTTCATTAACGTAGTCTTATTTCCTACCTTACTTTAAACAGTTTTGCAATTTACATTGCCCACTTATCTCCAACAGATAAAGAATTAAAGCGCGTTTCAATCTTTTTGGAACACCCTATATATATATATATATATATATATATATATATATATATATATACATATATATATATATATACTATATGATCAAAAGTATCCGGGCACTTTGGATGTTAGAATATTTTTCGAATTTCTACACAAATACTTGGCGAAGTGTTCTGTAACTTTGGCGATGTGAAGAACATGCTTGAACGCACACTTTCCAATAAAGTTTTGGTGACTTGTTCATTTAGGGGACCACCAAGATATTGAAAAAGGGGGGAGATATATTTGATCTCCCTGTATCATAAAAATCTTGAAATGATTTGTAGCTTTCACAAAATAGTTAACTAGCTTTGTTCAATGTGCATAAGCAATTTCGTAAAACAAAAACGCATATTCATGAAGATATAAGCGTTTCTTTAAAAAGAATTGTTACATGTTTTTTGCTTACAATATCCATAGGCTTCAATCAAATTTCACGAAACTTACAGAACATTTGTCAACGTCCAAGAAGAACATTATACTTCAATTGAATATTAAAGCATTGAATATACGATGAGATATACGCATTTGAAGAAACTAAGTTTTTACTGCACAGGCGCGAAACATAGCAATAGTTTTCTTTCATGATTTTGTAGTGAATACTGTAGGGCAACTTCTATAAAAAAAGACCACTGGAATATCGTGAAAATTCACAAAAATATCGACGATATAGTGATCAGCTTTTCTCTGATTCTCTGAAAGTACCTGGATGTATAAGGAGGTTTCCACAAATTGATATTTTAAATCGTAAATCATAGGATAGTTAAACTGGAGTGAATGCAATTAACTAATATACTAAATACATATACATTATCTGATCAAAACTATCCAGACACCTGTATGTTTTGCTTTAAAGTAAACTAGTGCATTTTCAGAACAGGGGTATCCGATGAATTTGTAAAATGTCAAATTATTTGTGGAAACCCCTTTATCATCCAGATACTTTCAGAGTCAGAGAAAAACTGATCACTATATCGTCGATATCTTTGTGAATTTTCACGATATTCCGGTGGATTTTTTATAGAAGTTGTCCTACAGTATTTACTATAAAATCATGAAAGAAAACTATTGCTATGTTTCGCACCTGCGCAGTAAAAACTTAGTTTCTTCAAATGCTTATATCACATCGTATATTCAATGCTTTAATTTTCAATGGAAGTATAATGTTTTTAATGTTTTTCTTAGACGTTGACAAATGTTCTGTAAGTTTCGTGAAATTTGATTGAAACCTATGGATATTGTAAGCAAAAGACATGTAACAAATTTTTTTTTTAAAGAAACGTTTATATCTTCATGAATATGCGTTTCTGTTTTACGAAAATGCTTATATACATTGAACACAGCTTGTTGACTCTTTTGTGAAAGTTACAAATCATTTCCAGCTTTTTATAATACAGGGTGATCAAATATATTTCCTCCCTTTTTCAACATCTTGGTGGTCCCCTAAATGCACAAATCACCGAAACTTTACTGGAAAGTGTGCATTCAAGCATGTACTTCACATCGCCAAAGTTACAGAACACTTCGCCAAGTATTTGTTTAGAAATTCGAAAAACATTCTAACATCCAAAGTGTCCGGATACTTTTGATCATATAGTGTACATTAAAGAAATTTTATAAATTAATGGTATTATATATTTTAAAATGTTATATCAGTTACAGAAAAATTTTGAAAAAATGATTTTTTTAATTCATGTATTTCCGAATGCGTTTAAATGATTTTTGCAACGAGATGAAATTGGTATATTAATTACTTTTGCTACCATTTCAGCGCCTTATTTTTGGCGTATGTATATCAAACTTCCTATTTTTATACAATGGTTTACAAACGGGACCAGCATGTTTTATTCTTCAGATTTGCCTATGCAGATCATTTTGTATGGCGAAAACAGATAAATTTATACGCCTTATTTTTTATAGGAGAATTAAATGCGGTATTTTAATGGAATTATTTTTTGAAAAGCAATATGAATGCGTTTGGAATTCGCGCATACTTTAAATCACGTGCAACGCCGGATAGATTTGCAAGAAATAATATGGCTGTTCACTGCTGTATGCCCACGGTGAAATTCTTCTTTGAAAAATAAAATGAAATGTTTTAATTGATGAATCTAAAATAGCCCTTTCCCAAATAAACAAAATTTATTCGAAGCCACTATATTTATCTCGTGGGTAATTTATTCAGTCTGCAATAAATGAGAGCAATTAAATCTTAGATATTGGGAGAGGTCTAGATTAATACATAACCTTGCATTTTCAATTAAGGTTTAATGAACAGTCTCGGAAAAATTTGCATAAGTTTGTTAGCGTTTGCATATATTTGTAAACGCAAGTTAAATTATTTTTGCAAAATGTTGATTCTTCCCACGAAAAGGCACTGAACTGCCATTGTAAAATAAATATATAAAAATAGAGACAACACATGGAAGACGAAAAGCAATACGAAACTTTCATAATCATATCTTGTATACATGGTGTCAAGTAAAGTCATGGACTATTTCAACATGGTCTTTTTCAACTTTATTATACATTATTTACTACCATAATATAGAATAATATACATGCCATCGCAAGATTTTAGAAACAGACATAAGTGGTTGTCATGAGGCATACAAGCATTGCTTTCGATTTACATAAATCAATAATGGCCATCAACTAAACTTTATGACTAGACCAATATGACTAGACATCTTGCAACTGACTTTTATGACTAGACCAATATCTTAAGAAGTTTTAGGTATCTTTTATGCAGGTATAGAGGAAACCATAATGGAGCTACACGATGTGACAACTTAGGGGGGGGGGGGGGCTAACCCTATTTTTAGGAGTTAAGGAGTGATATCTCGCCTCTTTTAAGATATAAGGGGATAAAGTCAATTGAAAAGTTGTAGAATATTACAAAATCAATACTATGCATTTCTGTTCCTCGTAAAAAATAGGGAATGAAATACTGAAAGCCAGTATATATGTTTTGGGTAAAACTAGGTTTACTCGGGTAAAAACCAAAAGGAGTGGGTAAACCTAGGTTTAACCAATGCTGTTTGGGTAAACCTAGGTTTATCCAGTCCTACTTGGACAGAAGTGTATTTAGCAGATAAAGGAAAGAGTTAGATAATTAAAACGTGTGCGACTCTATATGTATCAATATCGATCGTTTATTTTAATTATTTCGTGCTCCTAAAAGTTAGGATCGGGATTTAATGAAAACGCTTTTATGTAAAAAACTGTTAGCTATATACAAATTAATACTATAATGATCTAGGTCTATCCATCTATCTATCTATAAGTAAATATGCTTTGTGTAAAGGATGAGGAAAACTTGAACAACGCATTTAAGCGAAACTAATATATATTTTTTTCTTTTACTTGTGCTTGAAAACCTTGCTCAAGTTCATCTATCTGCCTGGAATGTTAGGCAAAAAATTTAGCAATTACGCCGAAGAGTTTGGTCACTTTTTAAAATTTTGCCAAATTGACAAAAATGTTGCCATGTTGATGAAATATCCCAAATTTATGAGAACGACACTCAACTAACGAAAATGAAGCCAACTTGATTCAATTTAAAATCAAAACTTGCAAATAGGATTTTTATTTTAAATTTTAGAAACGGATTGGAATTCAAAAAGATTAATGAACAGAGAGTAATTAATTATGGTTCAATAAGGTCTGTCTATCTATTAGTCTGTCCCACTTGGCGACGAATTTAGCGACCTAGGCGATAAACTTGGCGATTCTTGAGAAATGCCGCAAAATTGGCAAAACTTCACCAAGTGAACGAAAATGTTGTCAAATTCAATGCCTCAGAAAATGTATATTAATTAAATTTAATTTTTTATATAACTTGTCTCTGTATGGAAATTATTAATTTAATATTTATTAAAAATATAGTGAATTTCACTATTCGTAGAAAAGCTGTGTTTTGATAGGGGACTAGGAGAGCATAAATTAATTGCTTTATGTTATGGTAAGGTATGCTATGTATGTTTCGATTGGGAGTCATGTGAGAAAAAGTAATATGAATAGGAGATGTGTATGGCTCACATATGTCTAAAAATAAAATTTAAAAGATTTTTAATTATTTGCATGAAACATTTAAAAATCAGACCATAAAGGAATTCGCTGAAAAAATGCTTTCTATATAAGTTTTAATTATGTAGATATATATCATTCTTGTAAAATTATTCATACATAAAATTCAAAGTAATGTGACCTGTGTCGTCAAGATTCTAGCTTTGTGATTGATCAACATGGTTTTTTCCAACTTTATTATACGTTATTTACTACCATAATATAGAATTATATACTTGCCATCGCACGATTTTAGAAACAGACATAAGTGGTTGTCGTGAGGCATACAAGCATTGTTTTCGATTTACATAAATCAATAATGGTCATCAACTGACCTTTCCTTCAATATTTGAAAAAATAAGATAATGGACCATTTATGACAAAATTCCAAAGTTGCATTAGTTGATGGCGGTTTCTTAAAGAAAAAAATCTGATGTGGGCAACACATGACTTTCCTTATATAATATAATGAATTTACTACTTTTACAGTAAAAAAAATAGGTTTTTCTTATAGTAGATATTAATATTCTTTCCAAGATATTGAATTTCCGACAAATGGTCGTCATTTTCATTGATTTAGCGTCATTTTAATCAATTTGGCAACATTTCAAAAAGTCGCCAAGTTGGCGACATTCCACCAAATTCGTCTCCAAAATCTCGGCAAGCTTTAAGGACGAAGAAATAAGTTATTCTTACAGCAGATAAATGACTATTGGCGTTCAAATACAAAAGTATTACTCAAAGTATCTTTTTTCATGAATGGAAAGAGCTAGATCCACGAGGATGATTACCCAATTTATCGCATGGTATTACATATGAAAAGTGAACATGTTTCTCAAAAGGAAATATTTTTTTTTATTTTATATAACTTTTTGATAATTTTTTTTTAAAAATGTGCAATATCTCGAGAACGGTTCATGTTAGCGTTCTAAGATGTATGTCAATCGTTTTCTAATGAAAAATGACATAAGAAATGTCAATTTGCGTAACTTTATTAGTGGTTTTGATTTTTTGACGTTTTTTTCAAAATTGCATTCGAAAATTTAGGGGGGTTTCTGAACATTCGATTGCGTATAAAAACAATAGGCTTCCAGTGTTTACGGATTGTGATTTTCGTACCAAATTTGGTTCGAATCGGTCCATTCGTTCGTCAGTTATCGTCTCCACAGACTCACTGACACACACACATACTTTCACACACACACACACAGAGAGAGAGAGAGAGAGACAGACATCACTTCAAAAATGTTTTATTCGTGATCGGGGATGCTTGAAACGTACTCTCCCGTCGAAAACTCAAATTCGAATTTTCGACCCCGTCACAATACTTTCCTTATACATTATGTATATAAGGAAAGTAATTAATGATTGGGCTCATATCTTTACAACCTTTCAATACAATGCACTTAAAAATACCTACTCTTTCAAAATTAATTGAAATTCATTTTATCTGACTTCAATATTTTTGTTAATATGAATAACGCAGTTCAATTCAGAATAGCTGTATCTTGATTAATAATCGTTTATAATAAAATACAGAAGATTTAGAAGAATTCTCTGCAATAAAATTTGTGGCTCACGGTCGAGTGATCTGTCACGTAAAACTTCCGATAGTATGGCGGCAGAGTTCGAATATGCGGCAGCATGTTAAGTGTTATATTGTAATTTTCAATTCCCAATATAACATTGCTATTTTGAAAGTGGAAGGGGATCTAAGAAGATGGTCCCTCATACAGCGAGACAATTCATATAACGTTCCCTTAGACACAGCTGGACCGGACGTAGTTCGAGAGTGAAAAAGGGTGCTTCTCGTATTCACGTCAGCACTAGGTACTATATTAGACGAAAGGGGTTGAACCTCTTGACCCGAGAAGTCAATTAACTTCCTGATGGACATGGGAAAATGTTCGTGAGAACTTTCTGCTCGAAAAAGACAATACTCAAATATCTAATATTTCAAGGGGGGCTTCGGCCAGTTAGATAGCCGGAAGGCGGAGTTATGTATTTA
Organism: Amaurobius ferox; assembly: GCA_951213105.1. Lineage (NCBI taxonomy): Eukaryota > Metazoa > Arthropoda > Arachnida > Araneae > Amaurobiidae > Amaurobius > Amaurobius ferox. The sequence continues at coordinate 111,785,292 of OX578142.1, read as the reverse complement.
CGGAACCAATGAGAGTCTGGGGGCCTAAGAGAGAGGGGAGAGATGAAGAGAGACTTAAACTTTTAAAATTTGAAAATCGAGAGAGGAGGAATTTTTGGAGTGCTAAAAGGTGGTCGCACGAGAGCGACGATAAGAGGCAGCCCATCGGAGAAGTCCGTTTCCTCTTGCCGGTGACAAGTTCCAGTCAACGGCGATGTTCCGAGGTAGGCAATTTCTTTACATGTATTTTGCACGAAGGTCAATTGTTGAGTATGCTCTCTCTCTCGCTCTCTATTAATGCAGAATAATGTTAGGAGTGATAAAAGGTGTCATTGAATTTAATTACGCACGTGTGAAATGTATGTCACACGTAAAGACAGATATTGATAAAGGAGATTTTTCAGAATATGAATTGGAATAGTGTATGTGAGACATTTTATCCTATAGGTAATGTAGGAATGACACGGTATGTTACTTACAATGGTAGTGTTGCATGATTGTAAAATTAAATGAGCTATTACGAGTGCTGGAATTTATTTAACATTCATTGTGGAATTGTTGACTTTATCAAATATTAAATAAGGTTTTATCTTAATGAAATAAATTCTTTGTTATTGTTTAAAATTAAGCCTCTTCATTTTAATTTCTGGTATTATGTATTTTTTATTTACTCCACTGTACGAGATCGGTCTATGTAGCGTCAATACCTGACGTGTGATGATTCACATATCATTTTGGTGCCGTTTAAACCAGTTTCGAACCTGGACTCAAAATTATTGCACCCTTATCATATTGGTGCCCATGACCAATCAAACCTGGATTCAAAATTATTTCACCCTTCTGGCGACTTTGCTGTTTTAGACCTGTTATATGCCAGAATTTAAATATTAATGAAGAGAATAAATATATTTGGAATTAATGAAAAATGAAAATATTGAATAAAATTTTTTTTTTCCGTGTAAAATAAGGATTAAATTAAAGAAAGAATTTTAAAATTAAAATAAATATAAGTAAACTTAAGAAAAGTTATTTCACAGTATGAGAAGCAAGCAAAATAGTGAATCATTATGTGTTCTTAATGTAACATGCCATATGGTATTTGAAAAAATATTTATTAGGGAACTTGAAACTTTTAAAGAATTTTTTAGATTATGTAAATATTTGTGTAATATTTTAGGAGTTTATAATGAGGATTGAAGTATTTGCATGCGTAGATAGTGAAATGATTAGAATTATGTTTTTGAATTTATGTGATATTGTATTTAAATATTTTGGGGGAACATTTTGAGGTGTAAAAACAGGAGATAATTTTAGATATAGAATTTTTGCGAGAAAGTGAAATTTAGAATGGCAGAAGGCGGAGAAAGTCCTCCAACAACGAGGGGCAGGTTACCAGGACTTTTACACTTATTAGGGGAATGCAATGGCATAGAGAATGATGTAGAAATTTTTTTTGACCAGATCAAATCTTTAAGCAGCTTGGGGGATTGGTCAGAGGAGGAAAAGTTAGCAATTGTGAAATCTCGGTTAAGAGGGAATGCAAGAAAATTTTATATAGGATCACAAGAATTAAGAAGGGAAACATCTTTCGAAAAATTTAGGGATAGGTTATTAGAGTTCTTTACAGAAAAACCGAACATTACAACGAATCAGATCCTTTTCACGACCGCAAAACAGACACAGGGAGAAACGATTAAACAGCTGGCACACAGAATAACAGCACTAACTTTAAATTACATTGGCGACACAGAGCACAGTGAAGCGACACAACAGATTATGGATAAATTAAGGTTAAGTAAATTTTTAGAGGCAGTAACACCTGAATTCCAGAAAGAAATAATAAAAACTAATGCACAAAATTTTGATGAAGCTGTAAAAATAGCCACAAACTTGGAACAGGCAAATTTAGCTGCGATAACGGCAAATGTAAGTAGTGCTACTTATAGACAAGAAATTGAGACGCTCCGCAAAGAGCAACAGGAATTTAACGCACATATTTTAAATTCAATTACCCAAGAGTTAAACACATTAAAAATTCAAGAAAAAGTACAAATTCCCACGACACAAACAAAAAAACCCGTAACATGTCATTACTGTAATAAACAGGGACATTTCATGAGAGAATGCCGAATATACAAAGCTGATCATTTTAAGCAAACCCAGAATCTAAACATAAACAACGCGAGAACACATTGGCATAATCAAATACAGTCTCCTCCCCACTCATTTCAAACCCAGCCGTATGATGACCACAGAACTTACTCCTCCCAGCCGGACACATACGATTATAGGCCAAACCACGCCTTTGGAAATTATCAACAGAGCAGAAATTACTATGCAGCACCCCCTCCACAAAGTAGATTTTCTAGGGAACAACGATATAATAGGGACGAGTTAAACCAAAACAGAAATAGAGAGACGGGTGTACAAAGGAACGATGTAAGAGAGATGAATACTAGATTTGGATACAGAAATTTCCCTAATAAAAGAGATAATTTAAACTAATTGTGGGAGCTTTAAATAATAACTTACAAAGAGAGAAAAATTACAGGGTAAAGTTCCCGAGAAAAATTGAAATTCCTGTACAAACAGAAAATAAGAAATTGGAGATACATAGCAATAAAAGTACTGAAAAACATGAGGAAACGATTGCATCTGTAGGAGAACAAATTGAAAAAACAGAATTGCCAACAATAATAGCTCAATTTAAAAATATACAAAGCGAACTCATGATAGACTCTGGAGCGAGCGTTAGTGTATTATCATTAGAATTGTTCAATAAAATTAAAGACAACGTCAAAATTAAATATGTGTCAAGGAGTGTTACAATATCAACGTTAACAGGACATAATATTGAATATATAAAGACTGTGGAAATTCCATTCAAAATTCAGGGAAAACAGTTCAAACACATTTTTTTTGTCACAACAGCAAAATTTACACAAAAATTCAAGGGAGTATTGGGTTTTGACTTTTTACAGAAAAATCAAGCCATTTTGAATACACAAAAAAACATTCTGAAGATAGGCGACATAGAAATAATTTTAAATTCTGATAGGCAAATTGATAGACAAATAAATGAGATAATACAGGAAAAACCGAATCTAGCCAAAATTTTAAGAAAAGTACAAATCAAACCTAATTCGAGGGAGAATGTTGTAGTATATAGTGAGGAAAGTCTAGAAAATGGAACAGAGGTTTTGTTCGAACCCAAAGAAAAATCATACATTGTAATGAATTATGGAATATATCACATGAATGAGAACAAAATTAAAATTGAAGTTCAGAATAACACGAATGCGACAATTACATTAAATAAAAACATGGCTTTAGGGAACATTACAACAGATTTTACGATACAACAACAGGACATTAAAGAACCAGAAATTAGTGAACGGACACATAAATACGAAGAGATGATAAATTTAATACAGGCTAAACCGGAGATAATTGCCGAAAGAAAAAAAGATTTGAAAACAGAAGATTTTAATACTGACCACATGGACCCAAACATTAAACAAGATTTCCTCAAATTTGTAATGCAATATTCGGACGTTTTTTCAAAATCATTAAAAACTTTAGGAGCGACTGACATCGTAAAACCGGTGATAAAGCTTGCACATGACCACGCAATACGTTCCAGGCCATACGACGTTCCGTACGCACTGCAGGAGACCGCAAAAAGTCAATTAAAAGAGTTAGAAGAAGCAGGGATAATTGCCAGAACAAAATCAAATTTTGCATCGCCGATGATTTTAGTGCGTAAAACAAGTGGAGAGTACCGCTTATGTTTAGATCTGAGATTAATTAATAACATATCCACTCTGTTTCCTTACAAAATTCCACGTGTGAATGAAATCATAACTAAATTAGCGGGACACAGATACTTTTCGAAACTGGATTTTCATTCTGCATTCAACCAATTGGTTTTACCTGAAGACACAAAAGAATTATTTGCATTTACAACGCCCTATGGCAATTACCAATTTGAAAGACTCGTTTTTGGACACGTAAGCTCCGCTCCAATTTTTCAACAGGTTATGGACACCATTTTAGCGGACTTAAGAGAGGAAAACATACAAGCTTACATCGACGACATAATAATCCCGGCTAACTCTTATTCAGAATTAATACATAAATTAAAATTAGTATTCGATAAATTAAGAAAATACAACCTAACTCTGACACCCAGCAAATGTAAATTTTTTGTAGAAAAAGTAGCATATTTAGGATTTGAAATCAGTCAAAAAGGCATTACACCAACAGATGAAAATATAAACAAAATCACTTCATTTCCAGTACCAAAAACTTTAAGAAAATTAAAAAGATTTTTAGGCATTTGTAATTTTTACAGAAATTCAATAAAAAATTATGCTCAATTAACCGCGGTTTTATCAGACTTAACAAGAAAGGATAATAAATTTAAATGGGATAATAAATGTGAGGAGGCATTTCAGGAACTCCAAGAATGTTTTTTCAAAAAACCATTACTTATACAGCCAGATTTTGACAAAGACTTTTATCTGAATATCGATGGCAGCATTCAGTCCATAGGAGGCGCTCTTTTACAATACAGAGATGGGATTTTAAAACCGATTGCATATTTTAGCAGGAAATTATCGATACAGGAGCAAAAATACCCGGCCATGAAAATTGAATTACTTGCTATGCATCAGGGAATGAAATTTTTTAGGAATTTTCTTTTCGGACGAAAGTTTTTTGTGCTTTCTGACCATTTACCTTTGGGACAGCATTTAAAAATACAAAACCCACCCAGCGTATTACAGAGGTGGCTTTTAGAGATATCTGAATACGACTATGAATTTATTCACGTTCCGGGTAAAGATAATTTATTAGCGGATTTTTTAAGTAGAGATGATTTTGAAAATAAACAAACAGAGCAGAATGAGAGAAAACAAAACATTGAGAATCCAAGGGGAGAAATTAACCTGATAGAACAAATTAAGGGAGAAAACACGGTGAAAAGAAATGGATATGTGAATGAGGATAGTGTCTATATTGCACAGATAAACACAATAACAGAAATCCCGGCGTTAGATAGAATTTTAGATGAACAAATTAAAGATCCAAAATTAAAAATAATCAGAGAAAATTTACAAAATCGGAATTTTAAAGAGGGTAAACATTATGACACATTATATATTGACGAGGAAACTAATTTATTAATGCACGTAGGAAACTGGAAGGACAAACCTTGGAGAGACAATTTGAACAAAACTATAGTTATACCCAGAAATTTACAGAAAGAAATTTTAGCGATTACACACGTAACACATGCAGGGATTGATAAAACTTACAAATTATTATCGGATAGGTATTATTGGAATGGTATGTACAGTGACACACAAAATTTTATTACATCTTGCGAACAGTGTAGAAAGAAAAAGGGAAAAAATCAGCCCGTTCCCCTGGGAAGAAATCCTATACCTGATGGGCCCGTGCAAATTTTGTCGACAGACATTTGCGGACCGTTTCAAACTAGCACTTCAAATAATAAATATGTGTTATCGGTGGTAGACCATTTCTCCAAACATATACAAATGTTTCCAATCCCGGATATAACGGCCACTACGGTTGCTGATAGACTCTTAAATTACTTTATGAATTGGGGATGTCCTAGGACAGTTTTATCGGACGCAGGCTCTCAGTTTACATCTAATATACACCAAATTATGACAGAAAAACTCGGAATAGTTGCCAGAATAGCATCGGTACGTTCGCCATGGGTTAACGGTATAGTGGAGGTAACAAACAAACAATTAAAACACACCTTAGCGACATTAGCGGAGAATTCGCCATACTGGGATACTGCAGTACAATGCCACGTAGCTGTTTACAACGCGACAGTACATTCAAGCACCAAAGAAACACCAAACTTTCTTTTTTTTGGAAGAGACCTTCCAACCTTTTTTGAAACTAATGTAACAGAAAACAATACAGAAACAACATACCAGGATTACATATCAAAAAAAATAACAGTGATGAATAACGCATTCAAGGAGGCAAATAAAAATTTAATTCTCGCGAAAGAACGCCAAGAAAGTCAACAACTCCAGAGAGCTAAATTCAGGGATTTGGAAATCGGATCGAGGGTATTCATGGAAAATAATAATAATAAGTATAGAAGAGGGAACCACACGGGACCTTATCGAGTAATTAATAGAATAAATAGATTTGTATATGAAATAAAACTGTGTGACAAACCAAATTCTAAAATCATAAAAGCCCACATAAATAGATTGAGGACTCTTCCCGACCGCAAGCCGCATCTAAAAATGCCGTACATAAACAAATACAAGTCACCTCTTCTCCCTACTCCTAAAAGCACGCAACAAAACTCTGAACCAAAACCGGAACTAAAGGAAGTCAGGAGTCAAAATGAGAATATTCCGCTTATCATGTTGGAGGAGGAAATAGCAAACGGACAGTACAGAGACGAAAACACTCTTACTCTTAAATCCACGAAACCGGTTACTGCAGAAGTGCAAAACGAAACAACGCAGAGCGCACAAGAGAATGCAATCATCCCTCCAAAAGACTCTCCGAACGCAAACATTCTTTCAGCAGGGGGGGGACTCAGACAGACATATCACGCTAGAAACGCAGGAGAATTTGGAACTTTCAGAACAGGAGGACTGTACACAAATTGAAGGAAACACGGATAAAGAGGCGGGAGAAATGGAACGGGATACACAAGTAGATAGGGGTTGTACACAAATGGAGCGGGGGAACACGCAAGGGAAGGATGAATCAGCACAAAATTTACAAGGGGACGGTATAAACAGTACAATTGATTCACGCACAGTGCTTCTTCCAACACCGGTTAGGCCGAAACACAGATATGCTTTGAGATCTTTAAAGAATTTAAATTTAAATTGATTCAATTAAAGCACGAAAGAAATTTAAACATAGGTAAGAGCGCGGACAAACCGTAATTCAAATTTTTGAAAATATGCAACAAAGAAAACACACGGCATTCACAAAATGCAACGCGAAAGATGGAACGCAAATTTTAAATAAACATTGAATTATAAATAAAGGAAGTTTTAAATAAACATTGAATTATAAATTAAGGAAGTTTAAATAAATATTACATTAATTAAGGAAGTGTAAACAAATTGTGAAATAAAAAAAATTGAGGAAATGTTAAATAATTCTTACATTAATAAGATGAAAGTTTAAATGAACAGGAAAGTTTACATAAATATGGAACTATAAATAGGGGGAATTTGAGATAAATAAAACATAAATATATCATTTAAAGAAATCGAAAAAAAAAAAAAAAAAAAACAGTAAAATTTTAAAACAAAAGTAAACTTTCTCCACGCGCTCTTCATTTAATTAGCGGACTGATCAACCATTGTTGGATGAATACGCGTGAGGAAATAGGAATTATAGAATTATAGTTTAAAATAATTAAACAATTGGTAAATAAAAAAAAAAAAAAGAAAAACAAATTTTTTTCTAGTTTAAATAAATAAATAATTGGTAATTCAAAATAAAAGTTGTAATTTAAATAACTAAATAATGGGTAATTAAAAATAAAAAAAAAATAAATAAAAAAAATTACAGTATAGAATGGATAGAGAACTTTAATTAAAAATCAAAATGCCAGTTCAAAGAAAATAGATAATTGTAATGAAAATAGACGCAAATTATAATTTAAAATGAATAGATAATTTTAATAAACATACGCGAATTATAGGTTAAATATAAAGCATTGAAAAAAAAAAAAGAGCGTTTCTACATATATTTTGATATGGTCACACATATAAATTTTTTTTTGAGAGAGACAAACTTTCGAAGGGAACGCTAGACGACGGAGTTTTTGGATATATAAAGAAAATAGAATGGAAGTACAGAATTAACACTAACCGCATTTTAATTAATCCTTTGGTAAATGCTTAATCCTCGCGTAATCCTGGGAAATGCTTAATCCATGGGAGTCGCGAAACACAGGTACACACACGTAACACAAAGCCGACTGAATGTCCGAAACACTATGACCAGCATGGCGGATGACGAGATGGACCATTTTCAAAAAGGCGACATGGACGAGCCATGTACGACTAATTGGGAGAGGACCCCCACACGAAGTAATGCCCGGATTTAGCCGCGGGTCAAAAGGGGACCGCTTTTTTCCAGAAAGTTTGCCTCTTTGTCAAGGACGGTGCGATCTTGTATCCAGGGATTAGTTTTCAGTTTGAACAGGGAATTTGGATGCTAGAATAAATGGTACACAAAGTTTGGATATAAGAAAAGAAAATGTACATTTTGGTATTCAAATATGGGATTAGAATTAAGTTAGATGGTTTTTGAGAGAAAATTTGTAATTTTGTATGCATTGAGAGAATTTCAGTGAGTGATAAGATTTACAAAAAAATTTTAAGTATGGTTTCATTAAGTGGGAAAGTGAATAATTTAATGAATTCGGGAAATTCCGTATCCAAGTATAAGATATGGATTAAACCAGGTGATATGTGAAAGAAAATGTATAATTATGGATATTGTAATATAGAATCGCAGGGGAGTTATAAGAATTTAAGTAGGATGGTAATTAAATAATTACATGGGTTTTTCTGTCATCTCAGAGATTGTAGGAAAATTTTAAGGTATTTTGCGGAAATTTTTGGAGTTATATAGGTCTTATTTTGATAGTATTTGAGAGGATAGTGTAATGGTTTAAGTATTTTATTATAAATATGTACATGAGTTATATTTATGGCACGTTCGATTGAGAACACATGATGAGGTCTGGAAAATATAAAGTGATAAGAGTGGTGAAGTCTAATGTATAAAGAGTGTAAGAATTTCAATATTTTAAGTATTGAATAAAATATCAAATTTAAATGGATAGAAAAAAATAAATAAAAATAAAAATAAAAATGTATTTATAGAATGGAAGGACATAAATAGATAAATAGTAGGAAGTTGAAAAATTTAAGTTTGAAGAGAGTATCAAATTTAAGTAAAAAAAAAATGTATATATTATGTGGAAGGATTTAAAGTAGATAAATGGATAGGATGTTAAATAAGAAATGTATGTATATAATGTGGAAAAACATAAGGTAGAGAAATGTAAAATAAATAAATAGTAGGAATTTGAAAAATGTAAGTTTGAAGGGAGTATCAAATTTGAATAGAAAATGTATATATTATATGGAAGGATTTAAAGTAGATAAAGTGTAGAAATTTCAATGGGGCAATTTTTGAGAATGTTAACAAATTTAAAGGAGTTTGAAAAAAAAAAAAAAAGAGAGTTTTTTTAGTGTTTCGTGTGCCGGGTGGCAAATTAAAATTATGGAAATTGAATTTGTAAAAAATATACTTTGGTGAGTTTTTAAGAGAGGAGAGTAATAATAAGTTGGCCTGAGTGTAATGTATATGTATTGATTTGCTTAAACAAAACACGAAATAGCATACAGATCCTGTTGCCCAATGATTTCCAAGTGGTCAGCGATTCCGGTTACACAACCATTCCAGACAAACAACGATTCTCAAGTGGTCAGCGATTCAACAATTCCAGACGTGCAACGATTCCCAAACGGTCAACGATTCCTTACCCAGCAATTCCAGCGATTCATGTCCATTTCTGCAACAAGGCCAGTGTTTAATCATAAGGAGATAGTGTACACTCAATCGTACCATTACAAAGATGAACAGTTTAAACATTTTTTCTTTACTATAAACTTTTCAAAAGACATTCCACGAATGCAGCTACAATGTTTCAGATACAGAATAACAATAAATCGAACTGATGCTTACAAAAAAAAAAAAAATTTCCAGGAACACTGTGATTCGTATTTATGCAAAGAGTATTTGATATTTTGTTACCAGTAATATTTTTGTTGTACTGAAATGACTGATATATGTATATATAGTGTAATGTTACAGATGATTCAGTATTTAAGAGAGGAAGGAGATGATGTCACAGGTAACTCTGCCAGTGTGATGATGAACTCGCAACTCGATAATTGGCTTTTTTCCCACCAAACTTTGGGGGGGAAGAAGGGTAATTGTTATATTGTAATTTTCAATTCCCAATATAACATTGCTATTTTGAAAGTGGAAGGGGATCTAAGAAGATGGTCCCTCATACAGCGAGACAATTCATATAACGTTCCCTTAGACACAGCTGGACCGGACGTAGTTCGAGAGTGAAAAAGGGTGCTTCTCGTATTCACGTCAGCACTAGGTACTATATTAGACGAAAGGGGTTGAACCTCTTGACCCGAGAAGTCAATTAACTTCCTGATGGACATGGGAAAATGTTCGTGAGAACTTTCTGCTCGAAAAAGACAATACTCAAATATCTAATATTTCAAGGGGGGCTTCGGCCAGTTAGATAGCCGGAAGGCGGAGTTATGTATTTACGGAACCAATGAGAGTCTGGGGGCCTAAGAGAGAGGGGAGAGATGAAGAGAGACTTAAACTTTTAAAATTTGAAAATCGAGAGAGGAGGAATTTTTGGAGTGCTAAAAGGTGGTCGCACGAGAGCGACGATAAGAGGCAGCCCATCGGAGAAGTCCGTTTCCTCTTGCCGGTGACAAGTTCCAGTCAACGGCGATGTTCCGAGGTAGGCAATTTCTTTACATGTATTTTGCACGAAGGTCAATTGTTGAGTATGCTCTCTCTCTCGCTCTCTATTAATGCAGAATAATGTTAGGAGTGATAAAAGGTGTCATTGAATTTAATTACGCACGTGTGAAATGTATGTCACACGTAAAGACAGATATTGATAAAGGAGATTTTTCAGAATATGAATTGGAATAGTGTATGTGAGACATTTTATCCTATAGGTAATGTAGGAATGACACGGTATGTTACTTACAATGGTAGTGTTGCATGATTGTAAAATTAAATGAGCTATTACGAGTGCTGGAATTTATTTAACATTCATTGTGGAATTGTTGACTTTATCAAATATTAAATAAGGTTTTATCTTAATGAAATAAATTCTTTGTTATTGTTTAAAATTAAGCCTCTTCATTTTAATTTCTGGTATTATGTATTTTTTATTTACTCCACTGTACGAGATCGGTCTATGTAGCGTCAATACCTGACGTGTGATGATTCACATATCAGTTAAGGTAGCCAATTCCCGCCAAAAATCGTACAAGGCTGTATCAGAAGGAACAGATACTAAACAGTCAACACAGTCCATAAACGAGAGGGGCAGCGAAGCTTATATTTTGTGATAGCAGGTCCAATGACTTTGGATGTAATGAAATATCCACTTAGCGTGAAGGTAAAAAGCACCTGCAATACAGAACTAAAAAATCTGATGTGGGCAACACATGACTTTCCTTATATAATGAAATGAATTTATTACTTTTACAGTAAAATAAATAGGTTTTTCTTCTAGTAGATACTAATATCCTTTCCAAGATAATGACTTTTCGACAATTAGTCGTCATTTTCATTGATTATCGTCATTTTTATCCATTTGGCGAGATTTTCGTTAATTTGGCAACATTTCAAAAAGTCGCCAAGTTGGTGACATTCCGCCAATTTTGTCGCCAAAATCTCGCCAAGCGTTATGGACAAAGAAATAAGTTATATATATATATATATATATATATATATATAACTTATTAGATATTGAATTTTCGACATATATTATATAACTATTATTATATATTTATATATTATGTAACTTATTAGATATTGAATTTTCCACAATTAGTCGTCATTTTCATTGATTTAGCGTCATTTTTATCCATTTGGCGAGATTTTCGTTAATTTGGCAACATTTCAAAAAGTCGCCAAGTTGGCGACATTCCGCCAATTTCGTCGCCAAAATCTCGCCAAGCGTTATGAACGAAGAAATAAGTTATTCTTACAGCAGATAAATTGGCGTTCAAATGCAAAAGTATTACTCAAAGTATCTTTTTTCATAAATGGAACGAGCTAGATCCACGAGAATGATGTCACCCAATTTATCGCATGATATTATATATGAAAAGTGGACATGTTTCTCAATAGGAAATATTTTTTTTCTATTTTATTTGACTTTTTGATAATTTTTTTGAAAAATGTGCAATATCTCGAGAACGGTTCATGTTAGCGTTCCAAAATTTATGTCAATCGTTTTCTAATGAAAAATTACATAAGGAATGTCTATTTACGTAACTTTATTATTGGTTTTGATTTTTTGACGATTTTTTCAAAATTTCATTCGAAAATTTAGGGGGGTTCTGAACATTCGATTGCGTATAAAAACAATAGGCTTCCAGTGTTTACAGATTGTGATTTTTGTACCAAATTTGGTTCGAATCGGTCCATTCGTTCGTCAGTTATCGTCTCCACAGACCCACTGACACACACACACACACACATACACACACACATACTTTCACACACACACACACACACACACACACACACACACACACACACACACACAGACATCACTTCAAAAATGTTTGATTCGTGATCAGGGATGCTTGAAACGTGCTCTCCCGTCGAAAACTCGAATTCGAATCTTCGACCCCGTCACAATACTTTCCTTATACATTATGTATATAAGGAAAGTAAAAATAGGACAGCATCCTACGAATGGAATGTTTAATAATTTAACCGAGTAGTATACTTAATAGCCACCATTAACCAATCGTTCATACATTGTGCAAAAACATGGCATTGAACAGTTTGTACTATATCTATATATACTAATTGCCAAGTGTCTGTCTGTCTGTCCGTCCGTATATCTGTCTGTCCGTCTGTCTGTCTGTCCGTCTGTCTGTCACGCTTTTTTGGGCACTTCTTGAATAGATAGAGACTTGCAATTTGGTACACGGCTCGATCTTTCGATAACCCCCCCCCCCCCCCCCCCTGAGAAAATCGAATGTTTCGAAAATGTTCTCTAGAGGGAGTGCTCCACACCAAAACATTCGAAAAGTGAAATGATAGAAAAGCATGCTTTGCCATAAGATAGAGACTTCAAATTTAGTGTATGGGTAAATCGTTCGAAATTAAGAAAGTGTGCAATTTCAGATTTCCAATATTTTCTACTTAAGGGGGTGCCGCACATCAAAATGTTCGATTTACCGAATAAATGAGAAACGGCTCCTTTAAAATTTGATAGAAGCCTGAAATTTGGTATATGGAATAATCCTTTGATAAAAACACCCAAGACGATTATAGTTTTTCCAAAACGTTCGTTTAAGGGGGTGATCCAGAGGAAAACGTTCGAAAGGTGAATTGATAAGAAAACATACTTTGGTATGAGATAGAGATTTGAAATTTGGTGTACGGGTAGATAGTTTGGAAGAAAGAAAGTGTACAATTTCAGTTTTCCAATATTTTCTACTTTAGGGGGTGTCGCACACAAAAATGTTTGATTTTCGGAATGAAGTAGAAACACTCCTTTTAAAACGTGATAGAGGCTTGATATTTGGTATATGGGAGAATCATTTTATAGAAAACCCAAGAAGAATGGAGTTTTTCAAAAATGTATATTAAGGGGGGTGGGTACTCCACAGAAAAACATTCGAAAGGTGAAATGATAGAAAAAGCATGCTTCGCGATGAGATAGAGACTTCAAATTTGGTATACGTATAGATAGTTAGAAAGGAATAAAGTGTGCAATTTCACTTTTCCAACATTTGCTATTGTAGGGGGTGGCACACACTAAAATGTTCGATTTGACGAACAAATAAAAAACGCCTCCCTTACAATATGATAGAGGCTTGGAATTTAGTATATGGGGTAATCATTTGATTAAAAAAAACCTACGATTATTACTGTGTTTCAAAAATGATCATTTAAGAGGATGCAACACAGAAAAAAGTTCGAAATATGAAGTGATAGAAACACACGATAGGATAGAGACATCAAATTTGGTGTACTGGTAGATAGTTCGAAAGGAAAACGTGCGCAATTTAAAATTTACAATATATTTTTTTAGGGGGTTCCGAACATTAAAATATTCGATTTGCCGAATAAATGTGAAACGCGAATTATTAAAAAAAATGACAATATTCAGGGGTTGCTTATTGCGAGACCGTTGATTTCCAACGGCTATTCGGCTAGTCTATATTCCGTTTGTACTATAATGTTCCCCTTCAGCAACGATGCATACTTGCACACGTGCAGTAAGATGTCTCCGCGCGTTTTTTTTTTCAATGTCTCTTCGTGTACACTGTTGCATGCAAATTCATCAAATTGTCTGTTTTAAAATGGTTGTTTACCATTTTGATTTAAAGGTATTTTGCAGCTTTTGCCGGGGGTGCAAAATTATTAGTGCTAATTTTGTATAAGGGGGTAAGATAGTTCCCCATATCCCACTAGAAAAGAGTTCCCCTAAAGTTATTGCATTATGTAGCGCCATGGGGATCTATTTCCTATACACTTAGCATAAAAAATACGATAACCGTAATACTTTTCAAGTTATTGGTCTGGTCCATGACTTTCCCTGACACCCTGTATATTATATTTATCAAAGCTTTCTGTTTGTTCTTTTACATGCACCACGGCTTTTACTGGCAAGCCTTGTCCATCTGGTTTGTGTTACAGCAAAGTTATATTCACGGTTGAGACAATATTCAGCTGGACATTTCGTTAGGGAAATACAGCAATGCCTGCACTACCAGGAGTCTTCTTGAATAATATGTAAAGTCTAAAGATTTGGGGATCTAAACATTTCAGAGCTGTTTTACGATACATTTGAATATACATTCCAGACTATATTGAACTCGGATAGAATAAATTTTCTGCATTTCAACTCGTTAAAAGGATACTCGAGAGAGAGAGCGAGTATATTTGTTTAAAGGATGCTCTCTCTTAAAGATGAACAGATAATGTATACCACGGCCAATATTTAAGGTTGACCAGGAAACTGGCTGTCATGAAAAATTTAGTAGTGCTTTTTAATAAGCTTTATTTCGTTTAACAATGAACGGCGTTAAGCGTCAAAATAATCATTTTAATCTAAAATTGTTAGAGTCAGGTTCTGTCTCGTGGTTAATACTATAAGTGTACAAAGTTTCAGTCTTTTAGGTAACCGGGGGATTCTGGAGCGTCTGGAAAGCCTGTCCTATCTCCCATTTTGGTTACCCCGGAGAAAAAATCGAAAATCCGGCTCCGTCATATTCTATCCCTTCAACGATACCATAAGTGTGCAAAGTTTTCAGCCTTCTTAGGCCACTGGGGGCTTGTAAAAGGACATACAGCAATATATATATATATATATATATATATATATATGGGTGGGTGGGTGTGTTATTTGGTTTTCAGGAAGTGGCTGTGAGTTAATATTTATCGATTTGCATATTTTTAGTTTGCATTGCCGGGTACATTTTCTAGTTTAAAAATAAACTAATTAAAATTTAAATTCGGTGTGAAATAACTCTCAAAATATCACTCAATAAAATTGTAAATGCAACGCCAAGTTTCACCAATGAGTATTTGTCTCATTAAAGTTATCGGAAATTTAAATTATATTTTTACAATTGTAAAAATATAAAAAAAAATTACAACAAATGTACTATATAAAAGTAATTATCGTCTATAAAAGTAATTAATGATATTATCCATAAAAGTAATAATTAAAAAATCAAACCAGAATGTCTACGAACATATAGAACTTTTGAAATTCAGAACGAACTAAAGTAACAGAAATTTCTTTTGCAGTACGAATACGTTTAAGACAGAAATAGCATCGGTTCCAACAAAAACTGAACAAATTTTACAATGTAGTGAAGAATTTGTGAATGTATCGATAAGACAATAAAAGTAACCGTATGGAATCCAATCAAAGACTGTTTGACAGATAATTTTTAGATAAATCAGATGGTGTTAAGATGGAAAGTATATGATTTATATTTTTGGTCGCTAACAAGTTTACAGTGTATTGTTAAAAATTTCGAACATCGAATACCAAAAGACATTCTCTTTTCGATCAAACGAAATAAAATTGTTTCCGTAAAAAAACATTCAATTACTCACAGATAAAAATATATGTAAAGGGACCGCTCCACTAGGTTGTTTTTTAAAATTTATATTTTTGAGATGCATTAATGTTTTAATGCTGTAATCTGGTAGTTATTAAAATTCCAGATACAAAATATTCTTTTAAGCTTACTCCAATGGCATAATGTTACTTATATAAACATAAATTATTTTAAACATCCGTTAGTTATGCATAATCGAATGTGCACCATTAAAGGTAAAAATTAATAAATGAACGACATGTAGTTTTGTGTTTAGAATGGCGGCACCAAATAACGCCATCAGCAATCGTGCAATAGAAGATATGGCACAAATCTGCCACCGATTTATTATTTTTTCGATTTTAAATAAATAAAAAACAAATTCGAATTTAACCTACATTTCATCGTCGTACGACGTTCAGATTTTTTGCTACATACAACACAAACAAGCGAACAGACAGACATCTTCATTTGTTATTGATTTTGTAGCGAAAGTAAAAAATAACTACGAATATACGAATTGTATTTTAATCTGTCTGATAAAACAATATTTGCCTAATTGAAAAAGTCTGCACACATTTATAATAAATGTGTATTAATTACAAGAATTGATAGTTTGGCAATCTTCAACGTTTTCACAGATTGTAGTATTTTCCATTCTCAGTGAAAGCATCTAGCTGTTTTAGCCATCTGCAGCGAACTGCATAATAATCCACAGAAAGTCTTAGGATCTTAATATCGATACATATTTTGTAATTTTCATCAGCTTGTATGTAACTGCTAATGATGCAAAGAATGATGTTGAACAGCAAAAAAATTAAAATAGTGAAACTGTATAACACATTTAGATCACTTGTAGATAGTTTATGATTGGTCATTATTTTCTACACGCAATCTTTTTTTTCCAATTATCGCCCAATTCAGTGGCGAAATAATAATAAAAACCAAAGTTATTTTCTAGTGAATTTCAGTAAATGCAGATATTATCCTTGCTCTGTTGCAAAAACATCTCATCGCCTTCTTAAGGCGCAGTATTAAAGAGAAATAAACAGAGTAAAGAACTATCAGCAAAAAATATTGACCACATTACGTGACAAATAAAAGTTTTGTTTCCTAAATGTAAGAGTTTCGGTGAGATGCGGTCATTGCTTTTTGTATTACACCTCTTCTGGTAACTCTCTCTCTCTCTATTTTCTTTTTTTGTTCTTTAGTAAAATAAATTATTTTGGTTTTTCACTGGAGTGGAGAGACTTTTCTGGCGCATTCCAGAAATTTTTACAGAAAGAAGTGAGCTGACAGAGTAGCTTATTCTTTCCTCTGGTTCTACGATAATGTTTTCATAAGTAAACGTGTAAACATTGTGGTATTTTTCTGTATCTACATTTTAGGCGCTGTTGCAATTAGAGAATTGAACAGCGGTATTAATTGGAGCTAGTATTCATTTATTTTTAGTGCTCATTTATTTTTAAATAAGTTTTAAGAATTAATGTGACCAATACAGGATTTTTCCTAAAGAAAATAATTTCTTTGAGAGAGAGAGAGAAATTTCTTTATTGATAAAGAAAACTGGGTAAAGTCAGTGGTTTCAGAATGCTTTCTTAACATCTTAGCAGGAGTTTTTTAGAGTCGGAAATCAAACATTCTACCCAAAAATGCAGAGCCCACCTGTGGCCAAACGGTTCACTTACTTTCCTTCAGATCTACAAGGCGGATTAGAATCCCGAGAATGAAGAATCTTGTGCATACATGCAAGCTCGCAATTGGTATAAATCCACTTTTTAATAGCTTCCAGTCAAAGTAGATACCCTGTGCCTAAAAAGCAAAATAGAGTACCAATATAGTAATTATATGAAAAATATGCAATATATCTGAAAGACTGTATGTTTGTTATAACTAATACTTTCTATTACTTACTTTATTAGCAAATTACTATTTATTTACTAAAATTTCTTCAATATTACCTAAAATAATATTTTCATAAATACCTCATGTTTTGTTTTCGTTACAGGCTTCTTTTGTTTACTAATTAAACTGGTTTATACTAAATTTTATTTCAATCGCTCAAATAATTCAAGAGATACTGTGCTGACGACGATAGTTTTATCCGTAATGCAATTGTAAAACATAATTATAACAAGTAAAAGCAAAAAAATATGGTATTTAAAGTACACCCTTTAATTATTTGTATGTAACTTAAATGTGTGCAACGTGTTGTTGTTGTTTCATAGCCCACTTGACCGACAGCAACATTAGATCAAGTCCATGAACCCATGAGTCTTCAAAAGATGAAGAGCTACTCCAGGACTGGAGTACAGCTGATTCCTCTGGCATCCAATAGATGTCAAGGAATGGGCAGGAGAGGCCTGAGCCAAATTGCACTTCGGGCAAAGGGGATAAACCTTAGAAGCCAACACATGCCGAAGAGCACGAAGGCGGAGTCTGGCCAGAGCCGTCTGTTCACCCCTACTGCCTGCCCCAATCAAAGCAGCACCAGGACGGCTACAATCATACCACTCATGCACGGGGGTCTTTCTCCAAGTGGAGTTGATTTCAAGTTTGACTCGTGAGGCAAGTTCCGAGAAAGAAAGACAGCCACCGTCAATAGAACTCCTAAGGTTGCCCTCCTTGGGCAGATCATCCGCAACCTCATTACCGTAAATGCCTGCGTGAGATGGCACCCATTGGAAAAATATCCTATTATGGGCACACAAGTAACCCAAATGCTGAACAATATTCACTGTCGTTCCGTCACCATGTCTCCACCATTCAGCCTGGTGCTGAATTGAACTACAGCTATCACTTAGAATCCAGATATCTGTATTGACTCCCTCTTTGACACAATAATTCAAGGCCTCCTCAATGGCTATGAGTTCCGCCCGAAAAACTGAGCAGCAGTTGGGGTTTCTCCTACATGTCCTAATGCCATTTCCCTGTTTGATGTAGACCCCATGTATGCAACTTAAATGTGTGAAAGATAACGACATACCAAATTTGGACTATCTGCCTGCTTCAGTTCTTGAGTTATTTTCCCAAACGTTTAAATTCTTATTAGCGGTCCAAAGGGGGCTATCCCGATGAGACTCAAAATCCAAAGAATTAAAATCTACCACAAGAAACAATGACATGCTAAATTTGAACTTTCTAGTTGCTCCGGTTTTCGAGTTATTTTAAAAGAATGAATACATTTCTATGACAGGTCAAAGAATAGCTCGACAAGGTTCAAAATCCAACGAATTAAAATCTACCTCCAAAGGCAATGACATACTAAATTTGGATTTTCTAGTAACTCCGGTATTTGAGTTATTCTGAAAAAAGTAGTACATTTCTATGACAGGTCATAGTCCACAGGTCATGGTCTGATAAAGTTCAAAATCGAAAGAATTAAAATGTACCACAAAAGACAACGACATATCAAATTTCTAGTTACTGTGATTAATGGAAACTGATTAGTTAGCGCCTCAAAGATTTGAATCACACTGACAAACAAACACCAGATCAGGTTAAAAAAAATGTTGTAAAAAGGAGAAACAATAACAAGAACGGAAATATTAGAAAAGTAGCTAACACATAAAACATTAGAAATTACTGAAGAGTTTTTAATGCTTTACGTTGTAAGAAATAATATGCACCGAGTATTTAAATTTCAGTTTACGAAAATATTTATAAATACATGTATCGATTGCATCGAATACATGTATTCGTTACGTGAGAACGCTTTGAAAAACCAATCTTTGAAAAAAAAATCTTACAGTGCTTTGATAATTAACTATCTACTAATTAGATCTCGTGTGAAAATGAAATGTGTATACATAACGGAATAGCTTCATAACTGTATAAATACATTGCAGTTGTGAAAATGTTTAATGTTTACGACGTTAATTGCTAAATTCAGGTATAACTTATATAGTAGCCAGATTCGTACAAAGGATCTGTATCTGGCTGGTTCACGTCTGGCTAATTGCGCTGAGACAATTCTTCCAGTGGATAATATAGCTGCAGATCAGCACCTCCTTCTCATTCCTGTTCCTAGATAATATCCAACGTCCAATTCATTTTAAAAATAGCAAATTGAAAATGGCTGATATATATTGTAGGATCCTTAAAAAAATCGAAACTATGTATTTTTAAGACATTCTGCGACATCAGCATCTAGCTTGCAGGATTCAGGACTATTTAACCTGCCGTATCACACAGCTTTGTTCAGTATGAAAATTTTTTTGCAGTATGAAACTGAAATTTGTGCAGTGGGAGAGATGGCTTTTCATTAATTTTTTTTTAGAGTTGCACTTGGATTGTAAATATTCTAATGGACGACCATATTTTATTAACATTGAAGAGTTCGTGTTAAACGACTTTTCTTGCAAGTTAAACTCTTCTATTTATTTAAAAATGTACAGTGCGTTTTCGTATATTAATCAATGATTCTTCTCCAAAAGGAATGAATATTGACATAAATACATATGATTAAATTTTTCTCATTCTGATTTTTTACGCTTTATACAACGCTGTTCAACTTTCATAAAATAGAGTAAAATTCTCGAAATATTTTTGTTGCCTTTGAAAATAATTTCAGTAATATTTATGCATCAATTTTTATTACAGTCACATATTTCATTTTTAATAGTAATTCATTTTCTAAATAAATTTTAGTAATTTAGTTAGTTTTAAATATGTTATCTAAGCATAATTCCTCTTCGAATACCGTCAGTTAGGCAATTTTCCGCAGAACTTAGATTTCATGGTTAAGGAAAGGCGGTTTCTCCTTCTCTTCCCCATCGAGGTAGAAAATTTAGAATATTCCAGAAAAATGATAAAATAATCATATTTTGAATTTTAAAATTTCCCAAATTTTCTGTATAATAAACACTTGATCACCTCCCCGGGCCCAACCCTCACACACGCGCAATTTATAGGTTGTTAATAATGCCAGCTTCTGCAGTACGAGATTTTCCTTAGCAAAAAACCATGGCAGGATTTGCTCAAATGACATTCTAAAGAACTCGTTTCCCAGTTGGCATTTGAAAGATGAACTTCCAGTTGGTCCTCTATCCATTAAGCAACTGGGTTGATAGTCGTTTCTTCTATGGTTGAAGTGGAACCTACAGATAGTCGTTATAGAGCATTATCGAAAGAGAAAGCCGACTGGAGTTTTCACTTTAGATCTTTTTATATAGATATTATCTCTTTATTCTGTATTAGCGAAGTATTCAAATATCAGAAAAATGGATTTATTAAACAAAATATTGATTTTTTTGAAAAGTGCGCATCTATTGTCTTTAGGAGATAATCTGCTCTTATATATATATATTTTTAGTAGTTGATTCTATTAAACGTCTACTATGCCTGCAATCAACACGCGCAATATACTTCGCTTTGTACCCCAATGATTGTGCTTCGGAAATTGCGGTACAAAAGAAATGTGTAAAGTCTTGTGTTCACTTATACGATGGGTCACTGGGGAGGGGAAAAAATTGTGTTCTGTTGCTATAGAAACGTGACGTCAATGAAAACGGGTTACGCCTATATCCAAGAGCTTTTCAAACACTCAGCCTAACTCCTCAAATAAGCTTGCGCTGCTGCTCAAGATGCAGCCAAAATTAATTGAATAATTAAAAAAGGATGTTCAATTAGCGCTCAATGGTGCTGAATTTAAAAAGAAGCCGATCTTATCAAATGTATTTTGCTTGTAGATATGGATGTTGATTTTATTTATGACATGATTAATTTTTAGGGTGATTAGCAACTCTCAAAGGAGTCAGTTTAATTTAATATATATATATATATATATAACTGATTTAAATTTAACTGAGTTTAAATAGTTAAAATTATATATTTAGGGAAAACATGAACCGTTCTCGAGATATTGCACATTTTTCAAAAAAATTATCAAAAAATCATATAAAATTTAAAAAAATATTTCCTATTGAAAAACATATTCACTTTCCATATGTAATACCATGCGATAAATTTGGTGACATCATTCTCGTGGATCAAGTTTATGAAAGAAGATACTTTGAGTAATACTTTTGTATTTAAACGCCAATAGTCATTTAACTTCTGTAAGAATGACTTATTTCTTCGTCCATAACGCTTGGCGAGATTTTGGCAACAAATTTGGTGGAATGTCGCCAACTTGGCGACTTTTTAAATGTTGTTAAATTAACGAAAAACTCGCCAAATGGATAAAAATGACGCTAAATCAATGAAAATGACGACTCATTGACGAATTCAATATCTTGGAAAGAATATAAATATCTATTATAAAAATAATCTATTTTGTTTTACTCTAAAAGTAGTAAATTCATTGCATTATATAAGGAAAGTCATGAACTGCTCACATCAGATTTTTTTTCCTTTGCAATTGTATTTTCAATTTCATTATCCTAACAAAATAAATTAAAGTAGGGTTAAAAGTAAGTAACAATGTTTCTCTCAGTACATTTCGGTAAACGTAAGAGTACGACCCCCCCCCCTCCAACTCATCACAGAAATTAGACGTACAGGCCAAAAACTAATAGCAGATTCGAAATCAGAGGTCTAAATATACCTAAATTACACATCAGTTTGATTGATGAATTTTGCTTGTAAACCAGTGTTATTATTGTCATTAATAAGCATGTTTTCCTAATAATAAGGTAAATCTGCAAATAACTAAAATAAAAATGATTTGAAATGCTACTAAAGACTCTTTAATGATTATGTGAATTTACTTTACAGTAATGGTAAGTAACATCTCACGCTGGAAGACATTTGGAAGGTTATGGTTCACAGATCTTTAAGGAGCATTTGTAAAACTAATTTATCACCACATATTAATTAATAAATCATAAATTTTTTTACACCATAGGATTAATGACTGGTATTTATTTCACAATATTTTAAAAATAATGTATTGAAAAGCGATAAATAGCTCATGAAAATTAATGCAAAACAAGAGAATATGATCAGTCAGATGAGTAAAACTTGCAATTTATGAATGACATGAACTTCGCCATACTGTTTTTATAACTTTTTTTTCCTTGAAAAATTTATTTATCCTGAACTACTATAGACAGAGTTCAGGTGATGACTGATTAGGATTCAGCATCAAATTCTGGAACAGAATTAGGGGACGGGGGTCACTACGGATTTCCACTTCTGGTGCATTGCCCATTAACGGTTCAAAATTGTTTCTTTTTCTTGAAACGTGTATTTTCCAAGGATGGCAATAGATTATAACTGATATGAATTCAGCATCAAATTCTGGAAGAGGTAGAGTGATCCATTAAGAATATTCATTTACGGTTTCTTTCTACTTCCGGTTAAAAAAATTTCCTTGAAACATCTATTTCCCAAGATTGGCAGATAAAGACTGATAGGGATTCAGCATCAAATTCCAGAGTCAGGTTGAGAGACTCACTATGAATTTCCATACTTAGTTCTGGAGATGTCACTTCCGACTAAAAAAATGTATTGTCCTTAAAGCATCTATTTGTCAAAATTGACCATAGATAGAGCTTGGATAATCACTGATATAAGGTCAGCAATAAATTCCAAAAAAGGTAAGGGTGAACTAAAGATTTCCACGTCCGATTTTTTTCACTTCCGGTTCACATAATTTACTAAAAACATCTATTTCTCAGGATGAGCTACGGACAGAGCTTAGATGATAACTAATATGGATTCAGGATCGAATTCCAGAGGGAGTTTACTAAGAATTTGTTCTTTTTTACAAAAATTTGTATTGCTGTAAGTTTAAAGTTTTCTTATTGTTAAATAAGGTGTATGTTAAATAAGTTTATTATTACATGAGTTTTCAAAATAATATAAAAATGTTTAATTGTTCCTCACACACCACTTACCAGCATAAGAAGGGTCCTTTATAAATATTTTTTATTGGTATTTCTAAATAAGATGGAATGCATTTGAAGTAGGCAACTAATTCAACTACTTTTCTTAAACTATAAAACCATAATAAACAAGCAATTTTGTATTTTTAGGAATTTGTCTGAGTTCTTTCAAAATAATGAGCTTAAAACTAGTTTCGCAGACAAAATTGGTTTTGAACTGAAATATAAGAAATTGATCTGTAAAAGATTTGAGTTTTGCAAAGATATCACAGGTCATTAGTGAAAAGTCAGTCATTCACAGTATCTAATCCGATCGTAGGCGTAGATGGAATTCTGAAAATAGAATTCTGGATAGAATTCTGGAAATGGGATCTAATTGGAGGAGTCATAGAACTAGATATCGGGCCTGAATGCAAGCTCAATAAAGTATTTAAAAATCTGATGTGGGCAGCACATGACTTTCCCTGCAGACTTATATTAACGTTCTCTTTATTTTAATTTAATTTATTTCACTTTTAATTCAATTTTTGTTCTCATTCGGTAACCGGACTTATTTTCAAAAGTGACGTAGAGAAAATACGGAAAATTACAATATCTCGAGAACGGCTAGTCTTAGTGTAATGGGGTTGGTCTTATTATTTTCATCGTTAAAAATTACGTATTAAACGAGCATTTAATGGATATATTTGAATATACCTAGTTTTTTAGTTTAGATTTTGACGATTTTTGCGAGCCATTTTGCAAAAAAAGGCAGGTTATTTTTTTTCGAATCGTACCAAAATCTAATCAGCATCAAGGTAACCCACAAGTGACTCATCTACCGAATTTTGTGAAATTCGGTCCAGTAGTTTTTCAGTTAGAGTGGATACAAGCTTTTGCGGGCCATTTCGCAAAAAAGGCGGGTTCTTTTATTCCAAATCGTACCCAAAACTAATCAGCACCAGACTCGCTCACAAGTGACTTACCTACCAAATTTTGTGAAATCCGGTCCATTAGTTTTGTAGTTAGAGTGGATACAAAATCTGCACAGACAGACAGGCACACAGACACACAGACACACAGACACACAGACACACAGACACACACACAGACGTCACGCTAAAAATGGTTTTTTCGTATTCTAGAGGTCTTGAAACGTGTAGATTCGTCGAAAACTCGAGTTGCGATTTTCGACATGATTCCAATACTTTCTCTATACATTACCATGTATTGCAGGGAAAGTAAAAATTGTCCTAAATGTGCTGATTTCTGCTTTCTCATGCGAAGTATTGAGAAAGTATTGGTTTCACGAAAATTTTCGATTTCGAGATTCTGTGTTAATATATGTTATACGACCTCGTGCACACGTTTTGAAAATTGAGTAATATCCGTCTGTCTAATGTCTGTGGTCAATTTATTTTATTCACGATATAGTAGCTATAAATATTAATGGATTTTCATCAAACTTTATCCGGCTTTGTTATCAAAAAATTTAGAGCTAGATTAGAATTTTTTGTACATTCGAGCGGAAATTTCGAAATTTATTCGAAATTTTATATATATATTTTTTTCATAGCAGCAAAGGAAAAAATCTGATGTGGGCAGCACATGACTTTCCCTGCAGACTTATATACATGTTCTCTTTATTTTAATTAAATTTATTTCACTTTTAATTCAATTTTCGTTCTCATTCGGAAACCGGACTTATTACTTTCCTTATATACATAATGTATAAGGAAAGTATTGTGACGGGGTCGAAAATTCGAATTCGAGTTTTCGACGGGAGAGTACGTTTCAAGCATCCCTGATCACGAATCAAACATTTTTGAAGTGATGTCTGTGTGTGTGTGTGTGTGTGTGTGTGTGTGTGTGTGTGTGTGTGTGTGTGTGTGTGTGTGTGTGTGTGTGTGTGTGAAAGTATGTGTGTGTGTGTGTGTGTGTGTGTCAGTGAGTCTGTGGAGACGATAACTGACGAACGAATGAACCGATTCGAACCAAATTTGGTACAAAAATCCCAATCCGTAAACACTGGAAGCCTATTGTTTTTATACGCAATCGAATGTTCAGAACCCCCCCCCCCCCCTAAATTTTCGAATGAAATTTTAAGAAAATCGTCAAAAAATCAAAACCGCTAATAAAGTTACGCAAATAGACATTTCTGATGTATTTTTTCATTAAAAAACGATTGGCATGAATTTTAGAACACTAACATGAACCGTTCTCAAGATATTGTACATTTTTTAAAAAAATTATCAAAATGTCATATAAAATAAAAAAAAATATTTCCTATTGAGAAACATGTTCACTTTTCATATGTAATACCATGCGATAAATTGGGTGACATCATTATCATGGATCTAGCTCGGTCCATTCATGAAAAAAGATACTTTGAGTAATACATTTGTATTTGAACGCCAATAGTCATTTATCTGCTGTAAGTATAACTTATTTCTTAATGCATAACACTTGGCGAGATTTTGGCGACGATTTTGGCGGAATGTGACCAACTTGGCAACTTTTTGAAATGTTGCCAAATTAAGGAAAATCTCGCCAAATGGATAAAAATGACGTTAAATCAATGAAAATGACGACTATTTGTTGAAAATTCAATATCTAGGAAAGAATATCAGTACCTACTATAAGAAAAACCTATTTTTTTTACTGTAAAAGTAGTAAATTCATTACATTATATAAGGAAAGTCATGTGTTGCCCACATCAGACTTTTTTAACTGTAAAAGTAGTAAATTCATTGCATTAAATAAGGAAAGTCATGTGCTGCCCACATCATATTTTTTTCAAAGGTGGCTTAGAGAAAATACGAAAAACTAAAATATCTCGAGAACGGCTAGTCCTAATGTAATGGGGTTGGTCTTATTCTTTTCTTCGCTAAAAATTACGTATTAAACGAGAATTTAATGGATATATTTGAGCATACGTAGTTCTTTAGTTTAGATTCGGACGATTTTTGCGGGTCATTCTGTAAAAAAAGGCAGGTTATTTTTTCTGAATCGTACCAAAATCTAATCAGCACCAGGATGACCTATACGTGACTCATCTACCGAATTTTGTGAAATTCGGTCTATTAGTTTTTCAGCTACAGTGGATAGAAACTTTTGCGGGCCATTTCACAAAAAAGGCGGGTTCTTTTATTCCGAATCGTACCCAAAACTAATCAGCACCAGCCCCGCCCACAAGTGACTTACCTACAAAATTTTGTGATATTCGGTCCATTAGTTTTTTAGTTAGAGTGGATACAAAATCTGCACAGACAGACACACGACAGACACATCATGCCGAAAATCACAACTCGAGTTTTCGACGGATCTACACGTTTCGAGACCTCTAGAATACGAAAAAACTATTTTTAGCGTGACGTCTGTGTGTGTGTGTCTGTGTGTCTGTCTGTGTGTCTGTCTGTGCGTCTGTGTGTCTGTGTGTCTGTCTGTCTGTGCAGATATTTATCCACTCTAACTAAAAAACTAATGGACCGAATTTCACAATATTTGGTAGGTAAGTTACTTGTGAGCGAGTCTGGTGCTGATTAGTTTTGGGTACGATTCGGAACAAAAGAACCCGCCTTTTTTTTTGCGAAATGGCCCGCAAAAGCTTGTATCCACTCTAACTGAAAAACTGATGGACCGAATTTCACAAAATTCGGTAGATGAGTCACTTGTGGGTTACCTTGATGCTGATTAGATTTTGGTACGATTCGGAAAAAAATGACCTGCCTTTTTTTGCAAAATGGCCCGCAAAAATCGTCCAAATCTAAACTAAAGAACTGGGTATACTCAAATATATCCATTAAATGCTGATTTAATACGTAATTTTTAACGACGAAAAGAATAAGACCAACCCCATTACACTAGGACTAGCCGTTCTCGAGATATATTAGTTCTTTTCGTATTTTTGCACGCCACCTTTGAAAATAAGTCCAGTTATCAAATGAGAACGAAAATTGAATTAAAAGTGAATTAAATTTAATTGAAATAAATAGAACGTGGATATAAGTTTGCAGGGAAAGTTATGTGCTGCCCACAACAGATTTTTACTTTCCCTGCAATACTTGGAAATGTATAGGGAAAGTATTGGAATCATGCCGAAAATCACAACACGAGTTTTCGACGGATCTACACGTTTCAAGACCTCTAGAATACGAAAAAACTATTTTTAGCGTGACGTCTGTGTGTGTGTTTGTGTGTCTGTCTGTCTGTCTATCTGTCTGTGTGTCTGTCTGTCCGTCTGTCTGTCTGTCTGTGCAGATTTTGTATCCACTCTAACTAAAAAACTAATTGACCGAATTTCATAACATTTGGTGGGTAAAGCAGTTGCGGGCGAATCTGGTGCTGATTAGTTTTGGGTACGATTCGGGATAAAAGAACCCGCCTTTTTTTGCGAAATGGCCCGCAAAAGATTGTATCCACTCTAGCTGAAAATCTAATGTACCGAATTTCACAAAATTTGGTAGATAAGTCGCTTGTGGGTCACCCTGGTGCTGATTAGATTTTGGTATGATTCGGAGAAAAATAACCTGCCGTTTTTTGCAAAATGACCCGCAAAAAATGATAAAATCTAAAATAAAAAACTAGGTATACTCAAATATATCCATTAAATGCTCGTTCAATACGTAATTCTTAACGATGAAAAGAATAAGACCAACTCCCTTACACTAGGACTAGCCGTTCTCGAGATATTTTAGTTTTTCGTATTTTCTCTACTCCACCTTTGAAAACAAGTCCGGTTACCGAATGAGAACAAAAATTGAATTTAAAGTGAAATAAATTTAATTAAAATAAAGAGAACGTGGATATAAGTCTGCAGGGAAAGTCATGTGCTGCCCACATCCGATTTTTTACTTTCCCTGCAATACATGGTAATGTATAGGGAAAGTATTGGAATCATGCCGAAAATCGCAACTCGAGTTTTCGACGGATCTACACGTTCCGAGACCTCCAGAATACGAAAAAGCCATTTCTGTGTGTCTCTGTGTGTCTGTCTGTGCAGATTTTGTATCCACTAATGAACCGAATTTCATAAAATTTGGGTGGTAGGTCACTTGTGGGCGAGTCTGGTGCTGATTAATTTAGGGTACGATTCGGGATAAAAGAGCCCGCTTTTTTTTGCGAAAGGCCCGCGAAAGCTTGTATCCACTCTAGCTGAAAAACTAATGGATCGGATTTCACAAACTTCAGTAGATAAGTCACTTATAAAGCACCCTGGTGCTGATTAGGTTTTGGTACGATTCGGTAAAATAACCTGGCATTTTTTGCAAAATGGTAATTTGCAAAATTGCAAAATGGCAAAATTTTTGCAAAATAACCTGGCATTTTTTGCAAAAATCGCCAAAAATCTAAAATAAAAACTACGCATGGTCAAATATATCCATTAAATGGTTGTTTAATATGTAATTTTTAACGAAGAAAAGAATAAGACCAACCCGATTACACTAGGTCTAGCCGTTCTCGAGATATTTTAGTTTTTTCGTATCTTCTCTACGCCACCTTCGAAAATAAGTCCAGTTATCAAATGAGAAAGAAAATTGAATAAAAAGTTAATTAAATTTAATTAAAATAAAGAGAACGTGAATATAAGTCTTCAGGGAAAGTCATGTGCTGCCCACATCAGATTTTTTTGTTCCAGACGTCATTAGCCCCCTTGGGGCGAAGATACATACCTCCAGGGTGGCACATTGTCAAGTATGGTATCGATTGGAAGATTTTTTTCAAGCCCTTTAATATGAAGGGTAACACTCTATAGTTAAAATCATATGCGCCGACAATATCGATTTTTCAAATACTTCCTTTTGTAAAATTTGAAAAAAAAATGAATGCTGGTATGAGAAAGTCAAGTTGAGCCACATTTCCGTTAAATTTTCATTAGAAAACGATTAACAGAAATTTTAGAACTCTCGCCATTCTCTAGATATTGCACTTTTTCAATTAAATTTTGTTGAATATTGTTGTTGTTGAAACCCAGACCGTCCGGCCTACCAGAAAGGTGTAAGGTAACTGTTTGGACGGTCGGGTGTTGAATATTGTGAAACATTTCCACTTTTCATATCAAATAATATGCAATAAGTACATTAATATCATTCTATAGAATCTAGTTCGTACTATTCACGATACAGTTCATGATAGTATATAGGATCATGGTAGTATATAGGACTCTAGTATATAGGATCTAGTTCGTTCTATTCAAGTTACTTTGCGCAATAATTTTGCATTTGGACGCCTAATAATTCGCCAACAGTAATTTATATATAAGAAATGGCTCTTCTCTCCGTTTGTCTGCAACGCGTGGCGACAAATTTGATGTACTTGGTTACTAATTTAGTAAAATTTCGCCAGCTTGGCGATATTCTGCCCCAGATTGACGA
The DNA here is from genome assembly GCA_951213105.1 of Amaurobius ferox. Classification (NCBI taxonomy): domain Eukaryota; kingdom Metazoa; phylum Arthropoda; class Arachnida; order Araneae; family Amaurobiidae; genus Amaurobius; species Amaurobius ferox. The sequence goes on along the minus strand of OX578142.1, from coordinate 111,755,178 downwards.
CAATATCGTTAACATTGCAAAAATGATGCTAACCTAATTAAAATGGCGCCAAATTGATAGATTATCAAAATATTTTAATATATGGACTACATTACTTATTGCAGATGCTATCCATAGTGTTAATTGTCAATTTAGCTTAAATAAAATTATTGATTGTTATGATTGAGTATTATAAATCATTGAGTATCATGAATTATTGATTGTATAATGAACGATGATTTGAAATATAAGTTAATTGGGTACTTCGAAATAGTTTTACTTGCTGTCATCCGGAAAAGCGCCAAATGTACAATTCAACATTAAAAACATTGTGCGTAGATATTATACATCATTTTACTTTCCCTGCAATACATGGTAATGTATAGGGAAATTATTGGAATCATGCAGAAAATAGCTGCTCTAGTTTTCGACTGATCTACACGTTTTGGGACCTCTAGAACACGAAAAAACTATTTTAGCCTGACGTCTGTGTGTGTGTCTGTCTATTTGTCTGTCAGTCTGTGTGTCTGTCTGTGCAATGTATGTATCCACTCTAACTCGAAAACGAATGGCCTGAATTACATAAAATTTAGTAGTTAAGTCACTTATGTGTGACCCTAGTTCTGATTAGTTTTTGGTACGATTCGGGGTTAAAGAACTCGAATTTTTTTGCAAAATGGTCAGCAAAAATTACCTGTATCCACTCTAGCTGAAAAACTAATTGATCAAATTTTACAACATTTGGTAAATAAGTCACTTGTGGGTTACCCTGGTGCTGATTAGATTTTGGTACGATTTTGAAACAAATAACCTGCTTTTTTGCGAAATCGCCCGTCAAAAATTGCAAAATCTAAAATCAAAAACTACGTATGCTCACATATATGAATTAAATGCTTCTTTTATACGTAACGTTTAATGATGAAAAGAATAAGACCAACCCCCATTACACTAGGACTAGCTGTTCTCGAGATATTTTAGTTATTTCTCAGTTTCGCTATGCCACTTTTGAAAATAAGTCCAGTTACCAAATGACAACGAAAGTTTAATTAAAATTGCAAATTCAGTGTAATTTAAAATAAGTATGGCTGCTATTTTGTGCAATAAAACTCAATTGAATGAATTTTATTGAAGAAATAAAGAGAACATGAATATGAGTCTGCAGGGTGTTATGAAGCATAACATATATTTACATATAATGCAAGTAATGTTCGTGCCCAGGGATAACCCAGGAATGAAGGAAGGGGGGAGTAGTAATTACTCAATGTAGACTATGGGAAATTTAAGTAATTGCTATAACGAGGCCTCCTCACAGACAAGATGGGACAGTTTGGTGCCATGGTTTGAATAACATAAGACAGGAGCTGTAGGTTTTGGTGAAAAGAGATGTAGTAAATGCGAAATTCATAACTACAAATCTCTCGAAATTTATAGCCTCTGTCACGTGTTAGCTCACACCGGGGCCCGGTCGGGACATCCCGGCTGTGGGAATTCCTCCGGTCATCAATTTCTATTGGAACGCATAGAAAATGAGCGTCACTACGCAACCCAGTAATTTGCTCGGAATTAGAACCCCCCTTTCCTCACACATCAGTGAAATAACGAATGAGAGGACGAGGTGACTTCCACCCTAATTTTCTTCCTCCTTCTTCAAAATCTGAAGGGACTCGGACCGTAAAATGAAAAATTAGACTCCATTCTGATCTCGTTAGAGAAGGTCTCCAAAGTGCAGGTGCATTTGTTTTGAAGCCCGATTCGAATGCATTTTGACGCATTTTTAAGCACCTGCATCCGCTGCCACTCTACAGTGGCAGCCCTATGCATATAGCAAGGAGCCGATTTTGTACCCTGCTGCGAGCACGTATACTTAAGTGTGACTCGTGGCCAAGCTCGACCATTCAGCAAATTAAGTGTTATGGCCCTTCTAAGCCAAGTCGAGCTAGGGCCGAACCAGACGAGTTTTGCATCGGGCAGTGGCGATTATCGGTTCAGCGAGGATGTCGCCCTTTTGATATGCAGTACCAAACCTCTCTGGAAATAGACAGCTTAGTGCGGGCTACCCTTTTGGACCCTTTAAACTACATTTAAGCCGTGACAACTGTGTGGACTGCAAAGACGGTAATTGACAGTTCAATGTCTAGCTTACCTCACGGGCGAGTATACATGGATAGAGTGTTTGCAGGGCATCAATCCTGGGTCCCTATGTGCAACACACAGTGTACAACACACGTCAGCTGAGTGCGTCAACCGTCATCGGTGCGGCATGTCTGAAGCAAGATACCGCACAGTTTATGCGGGATGCGACCCAACCGGGATCGACCTGTACGTAGTTACTGGACCTCCAGGAATCTGTCTGTGCAATGTGTGTATCCACTCAAACTCGAAAACTAATGGACCAAATTTCATAGAATTTGGTAAGTAAGTCACTTGTGTGTGACCCTGGTGCAGATTAGTTTTGAGTACGATTCGGAAAAAAAGAACCCACCCTTTTTCGCGAAATGGCCAGCAAAAATTGCCTGTATCCACTCTAGTTGACAAAAATAATGGACCGAATTTTGCAAAATTTGGTAAATAAGTTGCTTGTAGATTACCCTGGTGCTGATTCGATTTTGGTACGATTCGAAAAAAAATAACCTGCTTTTTTTGCGAAATGGTATCAAAAATTGTCAAAATCTGAAATAAAAGACTACGCATGCTCAGATATCAATTAAATGCTTGTTTTACATGTCATTTTTGACGATGAAAAGAATAAGGCCAACTCCATTACTCTAGAACTAACCGTTCTTGATATATTAGAAATTTCTTGCATTTTTGTTACGCCGCCTTTGGATAAATATCCAATTACCAAATAAAAACGAAAATTGAATTAAAAATGCAAATTTAGTGTTATTTCGTGCAATTAAACTCAATTTAATGAATTATTAAAGAAATAAAGAAAAAATGAATTTGAGTCTGCAGGAAAAGTCATGTGCTGCCCACAACTGATTTTTTCTATTATTTATATACTTCATATCATTAACATTCCGAAATACAAATATGCACATCTTAGAATACTGCATGTGCACGTCTTTTGCTACAGTGATGCTAAAATATTACATCACCCACATATTCCAATGACTATAATAGAGAACAAGACAGTAACACATTTAAAGTGATATTTAAAGTGTTTAACGTTCCGTACACGGGAAGGATTGGGACAAGTTAATGTGTTTTTTTTGTATACTTTTTAATTCAGTTTTAAAAATAAAAAAAATTAAAATTTACTTAATTTCTTCCGTTATTGATTGAGCCAATGATATATAATCAGAAACACATTATAAACCAACCTAATGTTCACCGTTCCGGTGCACATTAATACAGTGAAACCTGGTTAAAGTGACCACTCTTGGGACTGAGAAAACTCGTCATTTTATAAAAATGGCAGTGGTTACTATGTGAAAATGGTGTGGTCACTTTAGCCAGGCGGTAACTTTACACAGCTGGTGAGTATACCAAGGTGATCGCATTGCCAAGTTAAACTGTATCTTATTCATGGTCATGAATATTAGCATCTTATATACATCTTGTGCATTTGATTGTTAAATAAAAATGTTACATATCAAAAGAGTATTTATTAAAATTTATTTTATTTATCTACTAGGGTAATACATCCTCTTGCTGGCTATCGCTCGCCAAAACCTAACGAAAACCTTGCTTCGATCCTGGCATATTTGGGATACACTCCATGATTGTAGCTGGGGGCCATTACTTCAAAACATTTTGATCAGAGAAAGCGCCCTCCAGCAATGACGGTACATGTTGAGTAAAACAGGTTGGTTTGTATAATGACATACATAAATAAAATAAGAGTCGAAATTGATTCCGGAAGTTTTAGAATGTATTTATCCGTTAAAATCACGAAATAAAAAATATTCGGGAAAATAATATTTTATACAATAGTATGAGAATGCAATAGAAATGCATAAGTGATGATCGAAAGGAGCAAATGTAATAATAAGTTAAATAATAAGTTAAATAAATGTAATAAGTAGTTATTTATCTCTATTTTTAAGTGTATCTAAATGTCGATTCTTTTTAAGTTTGAAGTTTCTAAAATTTTTTGTGGCAGTAGCGGGTGAAAATCCTGCGTTCACTTAATCCATGAAGGCTAGAGATTCTCTAGTCTTTATGCATGCTTCAGCTTGACATTTGTGTCTGAAATATAAGTAAAAATTCCAGCTTGTCGTAGGTATTCCGATTTATAAGAATAGGATTAATCCTACTACTATGCATGCTCTTTGTATGCATAGCACAGTCTCGTGACTTTCGTCGTTCTGATTGGTTGGAGAACACTGAAAACAGCAATTTTATTATATATAGGAAATTGCTTTTAACAATATATATTTGTAGTCCTAGAGAGTATTTAGCGATATATATATCTATAGCTAAAGTTATGAGACCCTTTTCCAGGCTAGATTGGCTTGGTAATGTAGATTGCCTTTCATTGTAGATTGTACATTGTAGATTGATACATTGTAGATTGTACTGATACAAAATTCTGATGTGGGCAGCACATGACCTTCCTTGCAGACTAATATTCACGTTCTCTTTATTTCTTCATTAATTCATTATATTAAGTTTAATGGCACAAAATAACATCCATAATTATTTAAAATGATACTGAATCTGCACTTTTAATTCAATTTTCCTTCTCATTCGGTAGTTTGACATATTTTCCAAGGTGGCGTAGCGAAAATGCGAAAAATCTAAAATATCTCAAGAACGACTAGACCTAGTGCAATGGGGTTGGTCTAATTCTTTTCATCGTTAAACATTACGTATAAAACAAGTATTGAATTGATATATTTGAGAATGCGTAGTTTTTTATTTTAAATTTTGACGAATTTTGTGGGTCATTTCGCAAAAAAAAACAAAAAAAAAAAAAAAAAAACAGGGGTATTTTTTCCGAATCGTACCAAATCTAATCAGCACCAGAGTAACCCACAAGTGACTTATCTACCAAATTTTGTAAAATTTGATCTATTAGTTTTTCAGCTAGAGTGAATGCAGGCAATTTTTGCGTGCCATTTCACAGAAAAAGGCTGGTTCTTTTATCCTGAATCGTACCAAAATCTAATCTACACTAGTATCACACACAAGTGACTTACCTACCAAATTTTAAGAAATTTGGTCCATTAGTTTTCGAGTTAGAGTGGATACATGCATTGCACAGACACACACACACACACACACACAGAGAGAGAGACACACACACACAGATGTCACGCTAAAAATAGATTTTTCGTATTCTAGAGGTCCCATAACGTGTAGATCTATCGAAAACTAGAGTTGCGATTTTCGGCAATATTCCAATAACGTTCCCTATACATTACCGTGTACTGCAGGGAAAGTAAAAATTCATGCCAAATTGCATGGTAATTGCCTAATTTTTAAGAAAGGTTACTGTGTTAATAGTTTTACTTACAAATAGATGAACAAACACGAGTCGGACGGTCTGGATCTTCTACACAGACGAATTACTAAAAAAGTGGTTGTTAACACTTTACAACAAAGTTGAAAAGTGTTTATGACTTTGTTCATTCTGTCTGTCTGTCTGTCTGTCTGTCTGTCTGTCTGTCTGTCCGTTAGCACGATAACTGCCGTAAAAATGACTTAATCAAAATGAAATTTTAGTATGTTGTTCAGACGGTCTGTAGGACCTATGGGAATATAAATGAATAATATCACACAATTAGTTTTGGATTGAACCCGGGTTGAAAAAATGAAATACATTGAGCCCTATGGGACCTAATTTTTCTAACATTTTTTAAGCGGATTTAAAATTCACAAATTGCTTCGAAAATTTCAGGTAATAGTCAAATTGTTCCATAAAATATATAAAAAAAAATTCAGCTAAATATATCCAGTAGTTTTTTAAATAAAAATTAAAATAATAATTACACATCTTATATGAAACGATCACGTGACCATGATATGAAACGATCACATGACCCACTTCAAAATGATATATGGCATCCATCTTGTTTCAAATTCGTGATTTTTTAAAGTTCTTTTTAATTCATATTGAATGTTGTATCCATCCTAAAACTACTTTATTTCTGCTTAAATTCTGTGCATCTACATACTAAAACAACACAATGACAATATATTTGAGTTTAAATTCTCATTCAAATTTGATTATTTCTACAATTAAGCCTATTTTTCACCTATGTAAAATGTAAACAGCAAAATATGTAGAATGAGTTGTATTAGAATTGCTGTATTTCTTTAACACAAAATAATTCAGTCCATGGAGTCTGCATGGCTGATATGAATGAAATATTAATTGATTTTATAAACAGAAGGACGATTTTTTTCGATGAAGTTTTAAGCATAAAGTTTATGAATTGTAGCTCCATGGTCTTAATTTTTAAATAAAATAAATTATTATAGTATTGTGACGAATGAAACGGAGAAAGTTATGAATGAAATCCTGCTTTTATAGCGTGTTATTTTTTCTATGACGTCATTTGAATTAATTTCAGTTGTTTTCAATGAAGTTTTCAAATATAATTAATTATCGTAGTATTATGATAGATTTAAAAATATTACCGTGGAATGTATTGCATTTTAGAGATATTTAAACCACGCAATTTATATTTCAATGCCGTCATTTGAATGAAGTTCATTTTTTTCAATGAAGGTTTAAGTTTTCAAATATAATAAATCAATGTAGTATTGTGATAAGTTTTAAAATATTACCGAGGAATGTATTGCATTTTCGACTTTTTTAAATAAAATTGCATTGAAGTTGGAAAGTGTTTCATAATCAATGCTTTAAGCATGATTGATCTTTCTTGTTATGTGTTCTGGCCTTATCGAAACATGTAAGTCCATTATATTTCTCTGATTCTGTCCCACTACTTTCCCTCTACATTCCTGTGGTGAAAGGGCCCATTGATGAAGTGCGCTGAATGATGGTAATTCTGAAGAGCCTAGTGTGAAATTTGCAAGGTCCTATAATTTCTATCGGTGATTGAAGGAAAAGTAAAAATGGGAAAAAGCATCTACATTTAATTTTTGAGGGGAAAATAAGTTATAAAATACAATCTCTCTAAAACTCTTGACTTTTCGGCATTTGCAATTTATTTTTGATATCCCCTTTAAAACTGTTCATGGATATTTCTAACTTTTCTTTAGTTATCCCCTTTTCTCGTGACATCAAGGGAAAAGCTCACTAATGATGGACAAAACTTTCTTATTGTTCGCCGTGCAGTTATAAACGCTTCATATCTGTGAAGAAGAAGTCGTATTTTTTCCTTATTTATTCTCTTTAAAAATTCATTCTTTTATTAGATAAGATTATTTCACGCCTTGAAAATCCCCAATGCAGGGGCTATTTTTTGAAATCTCGTGAATATTTTATGTGATTTACGAAAAGTTGAGGCAGTGTTATTAAATGGCTTACGCCTACGTATAACACACGTACGATATAATTTATTGGATACATTAGACAGAATGAGATATACTAATACTTAGGACTGTAATTTTTAGTCATTTTGTTATTGCGTGTATTTCTAGTCCAGGTATGTTGTTTTTTAAAATGTAAGAAATTATTGCTGGCAAAAGTATTGACATACTATTGTTTTTACCGAACACGAAAAAATTATTGAAACATCTATTTCTCAGGATCTTCTATAAATAGATCTTAGACGATTATTGATATGACGCATCAAATTTAGGAGAGGAATGTGGATTCACTAAGGATTTCCACATCTGGTTCTTTTCCATTATCGGTTCATTTTTTTTTTATTTTACTAGAAACATCGAGTTTTTCAAGACTGGCTATAGATATATATAGCTTAGATGATAACTGATATAAATTCAACTTCAAGTTTTGGAGGAGGTAGGATGAATCTCTACAAAGTTTCACATCTGTCTCCTTTTCCACCTTCGTTTGAAAATTTCCCCAAAACACTTATTTCTCGGAATTAGCTACAGATAGAGTTTAGATAATAACTGATATGGATTAAGCACCAATTTCTCAGAATCGGCAATAGATAGAGCTTTGATGATGACTGGCATGGATTGGGCATTATATTCTACAGGAAAATAGTGGTTCACTAAGGATTTCAATTTTCGGATTTTCTCACCTCTGGTTCAAAAGTTGTTTCGAAACATCTATGTCTTAAGAATGGCTATAATGATAAAACTTAGATTGGACTCAGCATCAAGGATGTAGATGATTCATAAAGGTTTTAAATTTCCGATTCTAGATATGTCACTTTCATTTTTTCCGAAAATTCGTATGATTGTATGAAATAAATAAAGAGAATAAACATTCTTACTATTTCCGTCAAAAATGAAATGAACACACAACTTGCCACTATATGATGTCTCCTTCATAAATTTCTTTCTTCTTAATATTTGTAACAAAGATATGAATTTTCTGTTTTAATGGACAAGAAAGGTGAAAATATATGTTTTCCATTCATAAACTTTGTAAAAAACCGTGCTGCTTCAGCCGGGAATCGAACCCTGGATCTCCGAAATGGCCAGCCGATTCTCTATCCTTGAGCTATTGGGACGAAATTGCAAGCTCTTATCCTCAAATTGGACTCTACATTCGCTCCTTCTAATGTCAGATTGGCGGACAACTGGCAATCTAACTGACCACCTCCTGCTATTTTTACCCCAGGTTAACCTCATGCTATTACTATTTACCCAGGGTAGTACCTGTGTGGTCGTTATTTTCTCAATTTGAAATCGACGTTCAATCTTCCAAAGTCCACTGAATCCGTACTAAGCGTACTAGGGTCACTTTCAGATCTCCGACATCTTTGCTCTAACCTACAGGGTTGCTTTGTTCGGGCGCCATTGTAAAGAACAATGCTGCCCCAACCGGGAATCGAACCCTGGCTCTCCGAATGTGGCAACCGACGATCTACCATTGCGCTATTGGGACGAAATTTCAAACCCTTATCGTCGAAGTGGAATCTGCACCCTTAAAATACATAGGTATGTTGATATCGACTGTAGTTCACCTAACGTAGCGATATAAAACTGTTAGACATGACTAATATCAATGCACTTAAAATTTTCAAAAAAACTGCTATGCCCGATAAATCTAAATATAATGTCTTCGATATAACTTCGTTCTGGAAGATCTTACAACTCTACTAGATACCATGTGGGGGGGTCCATTTTAAACATAGAAGGAAAAATAACCATTCGATTTATTTTTCTTCTATGTCTGAAGTAACTTACTCAATGGATTAAGCCGTCTTGTCAACCATAGATTGGTTAGGGAAAACTTGAGCAACGCATTTAAGCACAAATAAAATAATAATGCAGCATACAGTTGTTTCATGAATAAGCAGGATCCCCTTCATCAGTGCTACAGAAGAAACAAACCTGAAGTCAAAAGAACGAAATGGGTACAAATAAAGAAAACAGAGGAGTTTATACAAGTCCTGGATAAAGAGTCCATCTGAGAGAGCCAATCCGAAAGCATAATGCAGAACAGTCCAGCCAATCCGAAACGAAAAGTAACACTTAAGATTGCCTTGAGTCAAAATACAGCATAAATATTCTAACAAGACTATTCAAGTCCGAGCAAGAATAAACAAGACACAACAAGACGAAAACCAAGTCAAAACGACGCAAAAGTCTAAGAAATGGAACAAATATAACGAAAAAGAAAAAAATTACTGGGCGCTCCGCCAAACCGAGAACAAAAACTGAGTGCTGAACAAGTCATTAACTAAATTACTGGAATTTTTCTAAATATGGAAGGCTTTCAAAAAGTCAAGTAAACCACTTTGTTTCTTCTATTTGTACACATTTCGCCTTTTTGACTTCGGGTTTGTTGGTTTTCATGTATTCATGAAGGTGTTGCAGCATATCCTAGAAACAGCTGTATGTTGAATTATTATTTTATTAACACTTTACAACATAGTTGAAAAGTGTTTATGACTTTGTTCCTTCTGTCTGTCTGTCCGTCCGTCTGTCTGTCTGTCTGTCTGTCTGTCTGTCTGTCTGTCTGTCCGTTATCACGATAACTGCCGTAAAAATGACTTTATCAAACTAAAATTTTAGTATGCTTTTCAGACGGTCTGTGGGACCTATGGGAATATAAATAAATCATATCACCCAATTAGTTTTTTATTGAACCCGGGTTGAAAAAGTGAAATACATTGGACCCTATGGGACCTAATTCTTCAAACATTTTTTAAGCACATTTAAAATTCACAAATTGCTTCGAAATTTTTAAGAAATATTCACATTATCTCATAAGATATATAAAAAAATTTTCAATAAAATATGTTAGGTAGTTTTATAATTAAAAATTATTTAATATAGGGAGAAAAACGAATTCAATTAAATTCTGACTTTTGCAGATATCCACCAGAAAGAAACAAGAAAGATCAATCATGCTTAAAGCATTGATTATGAAACACTTTCCAACAGTAATGCAATTTTATTTAAACATGTCTAAAATGCAATACATTCCTCGGTAATATTTTGAAACTTATCACAACACTGCATTAATTTATTATATTTGAAAACTTAAACCTTCATCGAAAAAAATGTGCTTCTTTCAAATGACGGCATTGAAATATAAATTGCCTGGTTTAAACATCTCTAAAATGTTATACATTCCTCGGTAATAGTTTTAGAATTATCATAATACTACGATAATTTATTATATTTGAAAACTTCATCGAAAACAACTGAAATTAATTCAAATGACGTCATAGAAAAAACAAGAAAGATCAATCATGCATAAGCATTGATTATGAAACACTTTCCAACTGAAATGTAATTTCATTTAAAAATTTCTAAAATGTGACTCATTCAGTGGTAATATCTTTTACATTATCACAGTACTACAGTAATTTATTATACATAAATATTTAAAACTGTATCGAAATATAAATCATCTGATTCTTTATGCAAAATCAATGAATATTTCATTCATATAACTTGTATTCCAGACTCCAGAGCTAAATAGTTTTGTGTGAAAAAAATTCAACAATTCTTATGTAATTCATCTTGCAATCGCTTGAGATATTTGCATTCTGCATATGTTAAAATTAGGCTTCCTTGAAGAAATAATAAAAGTTTAGGGATCATTTAAAATCACAACTATTGTAATTGCATAAGCACGGAATTTCGATACACAGATAATACACAGATAATATATATGTGTATGTGTATGTACTCAAAGTATTGGAATCGTGCCGAAGATCGGAACTCGAATTTTCAAAGTATCTACACGTTTTGGGACTTCTAGAACACGAAAAATCTACTTTTAGGAAGACGTCTGTGTGTGTAAGGGTGTATCTGTGTATGTTTCTGTGTGTCTGTGTGGATATTACATCCACTCTAATTGAAAAACTAATGGACCGAATTTCATACAATTTGGTAGGTATGTTTTTTGTAGGAAATCCTGATGTTCATTAGATTATAGTACGATTCGTAATAAAAGAATCTGCCTTCTTTGGGAAATGGCCGCAGAAATTGCCTTTATCCACTCTAGCTAAAAACTAATGAACCAAATTTAACAAAATTTGGAGTATAATATTTCAATAACCTACAAGTGATTTATATACCAAATTTAACAAAATTTTGTATATAAATCATTTGTAGGTTATTCTACTACGATTCGGGAAAAAGGAACGGGCTATTTTTGCGAAATGGCCAGCAAAAATCGTTATATATAAAAATAAAAGACTACGTGTGCTCAATTATATCAATTAAATTCCTATTTTATATGTGATTTTTGACAACAAAAAGAATAAGACTAACCCCATTACTCTAGGACTAGCCGTTCTTGAGATATTCTAGTTTTTTCGCGTTTTCGCTACGCCACCTTTGACAATAAGTCCAGCTATCAAATGAGAACCAAATTTAAGTTTAACGTGTAAATTCAATGTCATTTAAAATACTTATGTTGTGCAGATAAACTCGAATTATCATTGAATAAATAAAGAGAACGAATATGGGTCTGCAGAGAAAGACATGTGCTGTCCACATCAGAATTTTTAACAATATTACACCAATGATTTATAGAAGTGAACGGGGATTATTTTCAGGCCATTTCGAAAAAAATGTATAATCTATATTTAAAGATCCATCAAATTTTTGTCGAATAAAATGTTCAACAAATTTAAGCTGTGTACCAAATTTTAACTCTCTAGGACGTAGGAAAGTGCATTTAAAATGCCATCAATTAAATTTATCATGAAGAGTTATATAAAATTTAAAAAAAATGAAAAATTTTTATCTACCAAATTTATCTTAAAATATGAAGCCACTCCCATATGCAAAACGTTTAAACAAATGGAGAGATATTTATTATATAATATCTCTCTCTTTTCTTTCTGGAAGATATCCCAAAGTCAGAATTTAATTGAATTTGTTTTTTTCCCTATATTAAATAATTTTTTTAATTAAAAAACTACTTAACATATTTTACTGAATTTTTTTTTATATATTCTATGGGATAATGTGAATATTTCCTAAAAATTTCGAAGCAATTCGTGAATTTTAAATTTACTTAAAAAATGTTTGAAAAATTAGGTCCCATAGGGTTCAATGTATTTCATTTTTTCAACCCGGGTTCAATAAAAAACTAATTGGGTGATATTATTTATTTATATTCCCATAGGTCCTACAGACCGTCTGAACAACATACTAAAATTTCATTTTGATAAACTCATTTTTACGGCAGTTATCGTGCTAACGGACAGACAGACAGACAGACAGACAGACAGACAGACAGACAGACAGAATGAACAAAGTCATAAACACTTTTCAACTTTGTTGTAAAGTGTTAATAACACGCCTGGATCTCTCTATAAAAACAGGATTTCATTCATAACTTTCTCCCATTCATTTCATTCATCACAATACTATAATAATTTATTTTATTTAAACATTTTGTTTAAGACCATGGGGCTACAAAAAATTAAACTCTATGCTTGAAACTTCATCGAAAAAAATCGTCCTTCTCTTTATGAAATCAATTAATATTTCATTCATATCAGCCATGCAGACTCCATGGACTAAATTATTTTGTGTTAAAAAATACAGGAATTCTAATACAACTCATCCTATATATTTTGCTGTTAACATTTTGCATAGGTGAAAAATAGTCTTAGTTGTAGAAATAATCAAATTTAGATGAGCCTTTAAACTCAAATATATTGTCATTGCGTTGTTTCAGTATGTAGATGCACAGAATTTAAGCAAAAATAAAGTAGTTTTAGGACGGATACAACACTCAATATGAATTAAAAAGAACTTAAAAAGATTTTGAAACAAGATGGATGCCATATATCATTTTGAAGTGGGTTATGTGATCGTTTCATATCATGGTCATGTGATCGTTTCATGTAAGAGGTGTAATTATTATTTTAATTTTTATTTAAAAAACTACTGAATATATTTCGCTGAATTTTTTTTTATATATTTTATGGAACAATTTGAATATTACCTAAAATTTTCGAAGCAATTTCTGAATTTTAAATCCGCTTAAAAAATGTTTGAAAAATTAGGTCCCATAGGGCTCAATGTATTTCATTTTTTCAACCCGGGTTCAACCCAAAACTAATTGGGAGATATTATTCATTTATATTCCCATAGGTCCTACAGACCGTCTGAACATAATACTAAAATTTCATTTTGATTAAGTCATTTTTACGGCAGTTATCGTGCTAACGGACAGACAGACAGACAGACAGACAGACAGACAGAATGAACAAAGTCATAAACACTTTTCAACTTTGTTGTAAAGTGTTAAAAATAGATATATTATATAATAAATATCTTTCCAGGAGTTTAATTATTTTGTATATGAGAGAGGCTTCACATTTTAAAATAAATTTCGTAGATAACAATTTTTCAAATTTTTTTTTAAATTTTGTATAGCTTTTCATGATATACTCGTACTTATTTGATGGCATTTTTAATGCACTTTCCTACGTCCTAGAGAATTAAAATTTGGTACACACATTAAATTTGTAGAACATTTTATTCTACAACAATTTGGTGGATCTTTAAATATAAATCCTACATTTTTTTCGAAATGGCCTGCAAATAATCCCCGTTCACTTCCATAAATCATTGTTGTAATATTGTTAAAAATTCTGATGTGGACAGCACATGTCTTTCTCTGCAGACTCATGTTCAAGTTCTCCTTATTTCTTCAATAATAATTTGGGTTTATCTGTACAAAATAACATCCATAAGTATTTCAAATGACATTGAATTTGCACGTTAAACTTAAATTTGGTTCTCATTTGATAGATGGACTTATTGTCAAAAGTGTAGTAGCGAAAACGCAAAAAAACTAAAATATCTCAAGAACGGCTAGTCCTAGAGTAATGGGGTTAGTCTTATTCTTTTTGTTGTCAAAAATCACGTATAAAATAGGAATTTAATTGATATAATTAATGTGTTCTGGATGTCCCAAAACGTGTAGATCCTTCGAAAATTCGAGTTCCGATCTTCGGCACGATTCCAATACTTTGAATACATACATACACACACACATATATTATCTGTGTACCTGTATTATCTGTGTATCTAAATTCCGTGCTTACGCAATTACAATAGTTGTGATTTTAAATGATCCCTAAACTTTTATTATTTCTTCAACGAAGCCTAATTTTAACTTATGCAGAATGCAAATATCTCGATTGTAAGGTATGTTACATAAGAATTGCTGATTTTTTTTACACAAAGTTATTTAGCTCTGGAGTCTGGAATGCAAGTTATATGAATGAAATATTCATTGATTTTGCATAGAGAATCGGATGATTTATATTGCGATACAGTTTTAAATATTTAAGTATAATAAATTACTGTAGTACTGTGATAATGTAAAAGATATCACGAGTGAATGTATCACATTTTAGAGATTTTTAAATGAAATTGCATTTCAGTTGGAAAGTGTTTCATATTCAATGCTTATGCATGATTGATCTTTCTTGTTTAATTTTAAATACGTTGCTCAAAATTTCCTTATCCTTTGCACAAAGTGTTACACTTATTGATCTTGGATCGGTTGTTTGATCCTTATTATACACAAGTTCTGTACCATCAGTTTCCATGTTTGACCGCTGTCCACAATGAAACTGTTAAAGATAATATAGAAAAGAAAAGGAGGTATTTTTAGGCAAGAGCTAATTTGAGATAGTCAGCTAAAAAAGGGATATTTTTCTGGAATATCTACCTACTAAAAGGCAAACTGTTCCGTAATATTATATTACATCTACACGATTAAAACTTGTCTGACCAGTATAATAGAATATATCTATGAATATATGTGCTTTTTGGGTACCGCAATTTAAAATGCTAATTCTTGTCTTAAAAAGTCGTTTTTAATCTAATTGAAAGTAATCATATTCGCATGTACACAAAGCATTTAAAAATTTTAAAATGTTAATAGATATTAAATTATTTACAAAATTCCAGCCAAAAATGTCCTGCATCGTTTTTTAACACTTTACAAGTTGAAAAGTGTTTATGATTTTGTTCATTCGAATGAGTTGTATAAGAATGTCTGTCTGTCCTTTAGCACGATAACTGCCGTAAAAATGACTTTATCAAAATGAACTTTTACTATGTTTTTCAGACCGTCTGTGGGACCTATGGGAATATAAATGAATAATATCATGCAATTGGTTTTGGATAGAACCCGGGTTGAAAAAATGAAATACATTGAACCCTATGGGACCTAATTTTTCAAACATTTTTTAAGCGGCTTTAAAATTCACAAATTGCTTTGAAAGTTTTAGAAAATATTCAAATTATCTAATAAAATATATAAAAAAAATTTCAGAAAAATATATTCAGTAGTTTTTTAAATAAAAATTAAAATAATAATTACACCTCTTATATGAGGCGATCATGTGACCATTATATGACGAAATCACTTGACCCACTAAAATATGGCATCCATCTTGTGTCAAAATTGTGATTTTTAAAGTTCTTTTTAATTCATATTTAGTGTTGTATCTGTCCTAAAACCGCTTAATTTTTGCTTAAATTCTGTGCATCTACATACTGAAACAACGCAATTGCAATATATTTGAGTTTAAATGGTCATCCAAATTTGATTATTTCTACAACGAAGCCCATTTTTCACTTATGGGAAACGTAAGCAGCAAAATATGTAGAATGAGTTGTATAAGAATTTCTGCATTTCTTTAACGCAAAATTATTTAGCTCATGGAGTCTGCGCAGCTGACATGAATGAAATATTCATTGATTTTACAGAGAGAAGAACGATTTTTTTCGGTGAAGTTTTAAGCATAGAGTTTTATTTCTTGTTCCTCCATGGTCTTAAATTTTCAAATATAATTATTATTTAAATATAATTTTAATTATAAATATTATTTAAATATAATTTTAAAATAAATTATTATAGTATCGTGATGAATGAAATGAATGGGAAAATGTTTGTGAATGAAATGCTACTTTTATAGAGAGAGCCAGGCTTGTTATATTTCGATGGCGTCATTTGAATAAATTTTAATTGTTTTCGATGAAGTTTTCAAATATAATAAATTATTGTAGTATTATGATAATTTTAAAAACATTACCGAGGAATGCATCGCATTTTAGAGGTGCTTAAATCAGGCAATTTACGTTTCAATGCCATTATTTGAATGAAGTTAATTTTTTTCGATGAAGTTTTCAAATATAATAAAGAAATGTAGTATTGTGATAATTTTTAAAATATTACCGAGGAATGTATCGCATTTTAGAGATGTTTAAATGAAATTGCATTGAAGTTGGAAAGTGTTTCATAATCAATTATTTATGCATGATTGATCTTTTTTGTATTTTATCAAGTTTAAAAAAAAAACAGACGATTGAAAAAAATATCTACGAAAATTCTCCTTGTCTAAATTGGCACTAGCCAGACTTTTTATCTCGGGATGTACTTGGTTAAAATTTTGAGTTTTAAAGGTACGAAATTTGTGCATTAAAACGTACAATTATTTCCTTTTTCTAAGTATTGTGTTAAAAAAATGGCTTGATTCGGACTGCAAATAAGCGGTATATCATTTTATACTATTATTTTCCCTTTCCTCGCTAAAGAGATATTGTCGGGGGGGGGGGAATTGCACCCGATCATTTTATCCTTTATTTCCTGTGCCTTAACTTTCGCTAACAAGCTAAGGCCAGCACAATGGGCTCTTATTTCAGTCATATTAGAGAGCGACACAGCTTTAAGCTTTTAGTTGTTAAAGAGGGCTACAAGACCCCGTAGATAACACTTATTTAGGGCGTATAAACGGACGACATACCAGGGGTGCATATATTGTTAGAGTGAATAGCGGGCTACGAAGTTGTGTATTGGACATGTATTTTTAGTTCATTTGCTTTAAATTAAGTGATTGCTAAAAAAGGGGAGCGAAAAATTGTAACAGCTAGCTGCGGGAACCGCAGCTAGTACTAAGAAAATATAGATTATTTTATATACTTTTTATCAACTGCAGATATAATTGTATGGGATGGGAGAGCCCAGTCGTTAGCTCGCGGGGATTGCATTCAGATGATCCGATTCCGATTACAGGCTCTGTCCAAACTGTCCCCGTGTTTCCGCTAAGTACGGGCGCATTAAATATGTGTGTCTCTAAATCCTTTCGCGAGATTGGTGGTAGGGAAAGGAGGGTGCGGACCCCCACTGGGCTGCGGTCAAAATTGAGTGGCACTTTCCGACTGTCCAAACTAGAGCTCCTCTACTACAGGCTGACTTATCAAGCATATTGAAGCCCATAGGGTTCTATACTATAGTTACAGAAATTATAAAATAAGTGTTTAAAACAAATACTTTATATAAAAAAAAGAAATTTCAATTAGAATGTTGTAGAACTTAGCTCGTACAAGTATGCTCCAGTACCGGTTATCCAATTATTTATTATCCATTGTTTTCATCTTTCTTCATTTCTAGGAGTGCAAAATAGCCTAAAACCCTCTCTGAAATGATTAGAGCATTTCGGTGCAGAACAACCACCCATAATTATTTCAATTATACTTCCTAAAGTGAAAATTCGAATAGAGCTAATGCTAATGGATTGCGCTTCCAGCTACGGTGGGCTTCAATATGCTTGATGAGTCAGCTCGTATATAGAGGAGCCTTAGTCCAAACAGATACGCTGCGCCTTCGGATAGGTAAGACGGTCTGATACGTTTCATCGATAGGTTACCATTAACAAAAGCAGCTGTATTACAGTTTGTCTTGAGGAGTGCTTATCAAGCTGGCTATATCGAGGGACAGTGCTTGATTCAATAGCCTACCTTACCTGATCCGGGTTTTGCGGTTGGCACTAAAAAAGGAAAATGGAAACTGGAAACCAACAGGGATCACTCTTTCTGAAGCATCCCTTGCATGTAGGGAATAATTCAGTTTGCAGCATAAACCATTGCAAATGCAGAAGATCATTGCTTAAGTGTACAGTGTTTTGCAAAGGCGACAATGAAAGTGAATAATCTGAACTAAATACCTATGTTGACATTAGTGATGATGATCATGATGGTAGCGAGAAACAATTAATTATTAACTAATTGTATTTTATATGTAATACAGGTGTTTATATATATATATATATATACATATCTATAAGAAGTATATCATTAAAGGAACACCCTAAAAAAAAATATATATACAGGTATTCAATAATTAAGTTACATAAAATACAATTTATGTCTAATTTTCCAAAAAAAAAATTTTTTTCTTTTCAGTTCAACTTTTATGCCATTTTGATCTGTTTTTTCCATTACTTTTAAAAATGGTGGTCATGATCTTTGGGCCCCACCTGATAAATAGTTTTGAGATATGTGTAGTTAAAGATGAGAAAGTATGATGCCTTATTCCAGAAATGCACAATAGTCTCAGTATTGCCAACTTAACCACCGCACTATAGTACTGTACGAAATAAGTATTCAAAGAATAAAAATGCCTATTAATTGTGTCAAAAATGAAATTTACACGCCATTTACCACTATATGAAGCCTCCTTTATAAATTTCTTGTTATACGTATATAGTGAAATGGCACTTTTAATGAATTATTCCATTAATATTTTAAAATACTTAAGTTTCACCAAATTATCAGCATTAATGCGCAGCCGATGAGAAATAATTTTAACTTAAATTGCTATATCATTAAAATGATTCGGAGCTTTGTATTATATAAAATGTATTTTTCTCTTTAAATAATGTAATAAATTTGTGAAATTACGCCTCATTCTTATCCTTTTCTCAGAACGCATTTTACCGTGTCCCTCTATGCAATTTACTAAGAGGTGTAAAAAAAAACAATGGTGTTAAACAATGCTTTTAGAAGATACATAATAAAAGAGTACATTAAAATTTAATTTTCATTTAATGGCAAGTACTAAAGGGATTATGATCATTACGTAAGATTAAAATTAGAATTAAGTTCTCAAGGTGTAAAGCTTTCAACTTCATAGTGGATTCAATAAACTTTGCATTTAAAAGCATATATCCATTGTGCATTATGCAATTAATGGTATATACTAAACCAATTTTAAACTCTGAAATAAATAAAATGAATACGAATTTACATATAACATTTGTGAAGAATCCTTTTCTCAGCGAAGAATCTGATCACTTGTCTCTTGCTTACAATGCCCTATCCACTGAGCTTCTGAAATAATCATTTTTCTTTCGATATTTGAAGTGAACTTTGTACTCCCCTAGAAGATTTAAGATAGTACATTTTAGGTTCTGCATCTTTATCTTCCTATGCTTTTCTTCAATTTGACTTAGTATCTTGTTTGTCGTAGCTCTTCGTAAATTACCATAATACCATAAAACGCAGAATCATGTCAATTATCTGATATTATTCCGACCCTAGTCATCTAATGCATATCATCTCATCTGCTGAAATTAAATTATATGGGGGTCATTGTAAGTAACTGTAGTCACAGTGGGAATTAAACCACAGAGCGATTGCCCAGACGAAGTTCTATCCTTTAAGTATCTAAGAGGATTATCTTTGATATTTTAAGTTGATTCTACATTCAATAATATGCTCCAACAGAAATTTTTCTAAACAAAAAATAGTAGTCTAATTTAGTGTTCTTCATAGAATTAAGAATCAGGGTTATATACAGTTAACGTCTGTAACCGATTTAATTTTCTATTTCTTTCAGTCATGCAAGGGCATAACAGGCAATTCTCTGAATAAATCATTTGGATTTTTTATCACTTTTGCGGTCAATGGAATGGAATGCAGGGCATTAATGAGGGGTCAAAATCACATGATAGAATCATTTGGCAATGTGCCATTCCCCAGAACGCCATTAAGCAAAAATTGATTTAGTATATGTTCTTTTATTGCATCGCTGTTGCATGGAAATAAACTAACGAGTATAATAAGTACAGATTTCATGGATAAATTTGTTGCGTACCTAACTTAAAATTCTGCAGTTAAAATAGTGTGGAAATATATTTAGCTCATTGTGAATCCATATAAAATAGTAACCATATTTTTTCCAATTTTTGGATCATTCAGAAAGTTGTAAGGTGAAGAGACTGAATACCAGTAGAAAAATCTCAAGGTCTGAGTACCAGTTGTTATAAAAATCTCAAGGTCTGAGTACCAGTTGTTATAAAAATCTCAAGGTCTGAGTACCAGTTGTTATAAAAATCTCAATGTCTGAGTACCGGTTGTTAAATTGGTATAAACTCAAAAGAAACGTATAAAAGCACTACAATATGTATTGCCAGATTTTATCAGTTCACTACAACATAAAATGGAACTGATAGCAAATTTAAGGCGACATTCTACCCCAAAATCTATATTTTTATATTTTTTTAATTATATAATAAAAATTTCTAGTCATTTATGAATATTTTGGTACAAATATTATTTTTGTGGGTTATATCCTGAAATATTAAAAGCTGCAAAACATTAACCTGAATATTAGTAGTACAAAATTATACTTTGAACGCATTTTCCTGATAATGTTGATTTTTGAGCTAACAGGCATGATATTTCAAAATCTGTTTGATCTACTGTTATGATATTTAATTTGTTTTGCTATAGCACCATTGTGAAAAAGTGGAACTATTATTAAATCTGTATCTTATAAAAAAAAATATTTTATCAAGAAAACGACTTGTTAAAAATTCAGAAAAATTAGGTTAAAAAAATAATAATTTGCAGCATATAAAATTACAATAATCCAATAATTCTACTTCATTACAGTATTATTAATGTCATCTTTTATAAAAGCCAACAGAAATTTGATTATATTTATAAAAAATAAAGATATTAGGCGCGCAAATACATACTCATATTTTAATGACCAAAAAGCATAAGTAACTTTTAATTATTATGTATTATTTTTCAATTTTTAAGTACTTTCCTATTTGCATCTAAACAACACACATATAACTAAGACAAAATTAGACTATATCTTAGTATAGTGGAATTTTGTTTGTCATGAAATTTTTATTTCATGCCCATAATTTCAACAGATATTTAACAAAAAAATGTAAACTTGTGTTGATTTTATCGATATTTGACAGTCTCTTTAAGACAATTTGTCAAAGTTTTGTAGCATAGTTCTTAAAATTTCAGAATCTTACTATTGGTTAAATACTATATTTCATAAAATTTTAATTACTGGAATCAAATAGTCTTTAAACAGTTTATGCATTAATTTATATTCACCAGGTTATTTAATTATTTTCTTAAAACGGTTCCTAAGTTTGCGCACGAAAGTTATTCTAAAAGCATTTCTTGAGCAGACACAAAAATTTATTCCTACACTAAAATGCAAACAAACAGTCCTTAATAAAACTTAATAATACTATCGCAAGATTCGCTATTAAGCTTTTACCCAAGCATATGCTGTGTAAACTTAATATGCTTAAATGTATTTTTAAAATGCATTCACTTAATGCCGTTCGTCATACCTCTCACGTCTAAGGCATCTGTAACTAACAAGTAATTAAGTCTAAGACAGTGTAACTTAATAAACTTCGAAGATTGCTGTCCTTATTAGCACCATCTAGCAAGAATACACTAGATACAAAGATCTCGCTTAACTGAATTACACACTTCAAATGTGCAAAAGTTCAAATGTAATGTTAAATAGTACAGTTGTGAATCTACATATAGAATAATTTTTTACTGGGATCCTGGATAAAACATTGAAAAAATAAGGATTTATATCATGCAACTGTGAAGAACGCTCCTAATCCCGGATAGCTCAACTAGTAGAGCACTTGTCTCGAAACCAAGGGGTCACAAGTTTGAAACCCAGCCCGTGCGAAGTTGTTAATGTGCCTCTAGCTTCCTCTCATTTCGATAAAATAGATTTAATATGGTAGAAATGTGTTATTGTCATGTATTAGTGTGTATAGGGAAAATCAACGATTTGATTGAGACCTAAAATCTAGCCTGTACCTAAAATGAGAAGGAAGTTAATGTAAAGTTAGTTCAAAGTTTTGAGTAGCTCAGCCAGTAGAGCACTTGCCCCGAGAGCAAGAAGTTGTAGGTTGATATCCTGATTTATTCGAATCTTTCAAAATCGTCAATTTAGATATTAATTTAGCGAAAATTTAAATTTCTGGTTCATTGAAGAGTAATTAATGAAGTTATACTCATCGAATGTATTAAATATCAATTAAATGTAAACAAAATTAAGAAGTAAGTAAAGAAATATATATATATATATATTTGTTTGTTTCGTGGAGTAAAAATTTGGAAATTTATTTTGATATACTCTCGTAAACATTTTTTCCAACTGAAGGTCCTATTATATGCAACAATTCCTTCCAGAAATCTTTCAGCAACACTATACATTTTAATTGGACTAAAATTTGCCTCTGAATTGCCGCTAATTTTTGCATGAACAGCAGGAAAACTTGCATAACTCCTGAGCGCGATCCAATCAGAGGACGACAAAATTTGACATCTTGCCGGTCCGCCTACAAAGATGGTCCGCCTACTGTGAATGCAGGTCTACGGTATACAGTAAATATGGAATGGTAATTCCACAAACTTTTATTTAGTTACATAAATAGAAAGGACATTCAACATTACCATTATATACTACAAAAACACTTCAGAATACTTCATGGAGAGAAATTTGTGACATTCTCGCATTTATATATCCTGAAGGTAAATGTGCAAACGTACAAATAGGTGCAAAACGTACAAATATAAACATGCATATAGGTGCAAATATACTGGCAACCCTACGATCGAGAGAAGGACCTAAAACTGGATGCCGAAGTTCCGACAATAAAAATTGAGCTGTGTAATAAGACCTTTACATAACCCGAACATTAAAGGATGTCCTAATGGATTTTAAATTCCTCTTAAAGTTTAAATGACTGGAATTGTTGCATTTTTTATAAGCACTTTAATTTCAAGACAATAAACAAAACGCATTATCCTTACTACTACTTATTTTTCCGCTATAAATAGAAACTTTCTTTCCTAAAACTCCTTCCCCTCTAAGTGATTAATTGTTTTCCTCTTGACAGAGACGGCAATGATCTTCAATTCATTCTCCCATCGTCTCATATTTAAGATTAGATAGCCGTTATTTAGCTCGAAGTGCTCAGGCGTGACGTCACGCGGTCGTATCCCACGTGTGTTTGTACGATTTTCGTGCTCAGGGGGCCTAGACTAAAGATATATTCCTTTCTCACATCTCCAAGTAATGATGCAGAAATGACTCATTCGAAACTAACAACCTACCTCGGCTGTGATTTCTTTTCTCCTGAAAGGATGAAATGACATCTAGCCCTGGCAGTTGTGTAATCGATTCTTGTGTTGCATGCAGAGCAACAATTATCAGAGGTTGTTCACTTGCGCTCGGTATGGTTACTGAAAATAATGCAGTCAATGAAATCGAAGTTGAACGAACACCCTCTTCCCGATGTTATTCGTTGAATAAATGAAGATGGAAGTGTTTATTGACTGATGCTTTATTTGATTTTGACAGAAATTGAAGTTTAATATAGACAACACTTTCTAACCCGTTTTGATCTTAAATATCTATGCAAACACATTATCATCTATAATATGAAAGGGTGAATTTCAATACTCGCTTCAAGCTTTATCTCCTGAACCCTGCAATAAATTTTAGTAATGAAGCTGCGTTCAGGAAATATTCTGTTGGGAGTTTAATTTCCTTGCAACGAAGCGAGGAATAACGATAATTAAAACTTCCCTTTTCTTTCCGTCATAACCACTTACAGATATATATATATATATATATATATATATAATTGAAGAACTTTTATTTTACTTGTATTATATATGCCCGAGAATGATCATTAATAGAAAATATTCTGTAAAGCTAAAATGAAAGGAAGATGGCCTGAAATGTAAATGTGATATCAAAAAGACTATACGACAAACTGTAGAATATTTTAAAATACTTGATAAGTAAACATTATAAATAAAACAGGTACTAAATTGGTAAAAAATACCCCTTTTTCCCTGTTCCATATATAAGTCAAGGTATGGAATAAGATATACATGTGGTAAAGAAGGGTGAAAAATATTTTTTTACACATTTAGATGAAAGTACATAAATCATATATGTAACTAGCAGCATACCCGTTCTTCGTACGGAGTATATAATATAAAGAAACTTGAAATTCATAATCATGCCCAAATTCTTATAGTATACTAAATGACATGTTTAATCAAAATATTCTGTTAAAATATTTAATATAATGCTCCTAAAAAGAAGTTTAAGAGTCTCTGTTCTCGCTATATAAAATTATCTTCATGGACATATCTGAAGATTAAAATATCTTGGACCCCTTATGTAAGCAAATATAAAAAAAAATATGGAATTGAATCAATAAATGCAAAATAAAAGCGTTAAAATTGTATGGGACCCGTACTAATTATATACGCGAATATTAGAAAATATAACCTGTATTAGTAGATTACATGTATAAATTGAAAATACCAATAAACCCGTAATCTTTAAATCTGAAGACAGTCATTTATTCCAATATATGTCAAAATTAAAGTGCTAAAATTATATGGGAAGATATACACGTACTACTTATAATGTCCGATTATTAGTAGAAGATTACCCACATATTGCAATATGAGTCTCAAATGTTTTTTGGTAAAATACAACAGACGACGTAATAAATTGAATATATAATTAATCCCCTTAATCTTCATACCAGAAGACTGTACTTGATTCCAATATATATGCCAATATATGTCAAAATATATGCCAATATACCTGTACTACTTATATTCTCGTAGAAGATATACCCGTGCATTCCTAGAAGATTACTCGCACAACGTACAATATGCGTGTGTCAGCAATTTTTGCCGCAATAAAACAATGGCGTAATAACTAAAAAATATCAATAATCCCTGAATCAATAATTCCGGAAAATATCAATAATAATAATGTTTAAACCTGAAGAGTATAATTGATATTATCCAGTCCAAAATGAAATGGCAATGAAATTTATTTTATATACATATCTTCATTATTCAAATCGGAAAGGATTTAATAAAAATCGTCTGCCGCATAAACACATTGGATTTAAATCCGTTGCTAAGCGACATGATATCATTTGCTTCAAATAAATTGGTAGAAAAAATATCGTCTAAATAGTTATATTTCTATGGAACATTTGGCGACAGTTTCGTCAAATTAGCGACATTTTAAAAAATCGCCAAATTTATCGCCAAGTGGGACTGTAGAACTGACAGTTCCACTTTGCGACAAATTGACGAAATATCATCACAATACTATCCCCTAACAAAAAACAATTAATATCATTTATGTAGCGCAATTTTATCAATTTCAAGATATTTTTATAGATTTGAAAACATTTTTATCAATTTGGTGACATTTTAAAAATTCGCTAAATGTATTACTAAGTAGGATGGTTGGTCTGACAGATAAATACTAACCAAACATCATTTCAGTACTCTCTTCTAATAAAACAAAAAAAAATTCATTGATATGTAGAAGACCCAAGCCACAAGACTAACCCGAAGGTTTATGGCAGTTGTTTGTGTGTCGTTTATATCAATTTGGCGACATTTCCGTCAATTTGGCAAAGTTTAAGAAAAGTTGTCAAATTAGCGATATCCCTCCAAATTCGTAGCTTTGAATTTGCAGATCTGAATGAAACATTCTTATCCCGTTTCAATATACTAAATGAAAACACTACAATTGTATTAGAAGATATACCCGCTCTACTCTTTTTCTGTTTCAACAATCGGCTATATGAATTTATTGGCTAAACACAATATATGAATTTAGTAGCTAAATACGATATAAGCTTGAAAACTCTTTGCCAAAATAAATGAAATTGATGTACGCAGTCAGCAATTAATATAATTAAAAGAAAAATCAAACCGTCCATTCATAAGATATACTTTTATATCCATTTATCCATTTATTTATTATTTAAATCGAAAAAAAATAATAAAAACATTAACAAACACATTTAATTTAATTGCGATGCCGAGCAACATGATATATCGTCCTAAAATGTTAAAATTTATCAACCACTAACAGCACACCCCTTATTCGTACGGAGTGTATAATTTAAAGAAACTTAAAGTTCGCAATCATGTGCAAATTCTGTTAAAATATTAAATTTATTGCTCCTAAAGAGAAGTTTAAGAATATATGTTCTCACTATGCAAAATTATCTTCACGATCAGATCTGAAGAATAAAACATCCTGCCCCCTTTTGTAAGCAAATTTACAGAAGAAAAAATAGGAATGGAATGAATATATGCAACCCCGTACTAATTATATTGTCGCAGATCAGAAAATATGCCAATGTGTTAGTAGAAGATTACCCGTTATTTGCCAAAATAAAAGAGATGACGTAATAAATTGAAAACATCAATAATATCCGTACTCTTTATACCAGAAGGTCGTAATAGATTCCAATATATGCCAATATATATCAAAACATATGTCAATATACCTGTACTACTTATATTCTCGTAGATTAAAAGATATACACGTGTATTTGTAGAAGATTCGTACAACATACAATATATGAGTTTAAACAATTTTTGTCATAATAAAATAATTGCATAATAACTTGAAAATATCAATAATCCTTGAATCAATAATCCCCGAAAATATAAATAATAATAATTTTTAAACCTGAAGACCGTAATTGATATTATCCAGTCAAAAA
Source organism: Amaurobius ferox (assembly GCA_951213105.1). Classification (NCBI taxonomy): domain Eukaryota; kingdom Metazoa; phylum Arthropoda; class Arachnida; order Araneae; family Amaurobiidae; genus Amaurobius; species Amaurobius ferox. The sequence continues at coordinate 111,728,005 of OX578142.1, read as the reverse complement.
TGCTATAAGAAAAATCAAATCGTTCTTTTCTAAAATATATTTTTATATCCATTTATTTATTATTCAAATCGAAAAAATAATTATTAAAATTAACAGACAGATTTAATTTAATTGCGTTTCTGAGTAACATGATATAAGATAGAATCTTATAACATGTTAAATATGTCATGTCTTATAACATAAACTGCGAAATTAAATAACGATTTTGATTTCTCTATACTTCTCATTGTTCCGTAAAAGCTTGTTTTAAATAAACCATGAACCATGGAGATAGATTTCCCCTTTAAATCATGTTTCAAACAATTCATGTCTTCAGAAAGTGACTAATTAACGCAAAAAATCTCCCATCAAACTCAGAGATTAAATTTTAATTCACTTTCAAACGATTTTCAAGCTTTTCGTTTGGATAAACCACGGAGTTAGGGAGTAGAACTCCTAGGAAAAAGTTCCGTTTTTCATTAATATCTCGACAACCCCATGGTCTTAGAAACTCGAAACTTGGACAAAATTTATGGGGGGATAATTCAAGGCTATTCACCAAATTTCATTAAATTCGGTTCAGCCGTTTTTCCGTGATGATGAGACAAACGAAAATTTCGTTTTTTACTAATATCTCGAGAACCACTGGTCGTAGAAACTCAAAACACGGATATAATTTTAAGTGGGGCTATTTCTGGGCTACCCACAAAATTTCATCAAATTCGGTTCAGCCGTTCTCCCGTGATGGTGTGACAAACAGACAGACAGACAGACAGATTTTCATTTTTATTTATATAGATGTAGGTACTTAAGGTACTAATCCCCTTGTTCCGTGCATAAACATACATGGTGTAAATGCAAGAATTGTATATAAGATGAAAAGTTGCAAAACCGAAACATTGTTTTGCACGATGAGCTAGGCCTTTTCTAGTTCCAAATAAAAATTTGAAATTGAATAAATTGAATAATTTGAATAAAGTGAAAAGCATTTCCGAAACCATGTACGTTATCAAGGGCCATACATGTTTCGTTAATGCGGATTCTACGTTTCTGTGTGTATTACTGTAAATTGTATTACAGAAATAATGCATATGACCCGACGTAGAAGAAAATTTAAATTGTATCAGATATATAAGAAATCATATATGATAATCAAATATACCAGCGTGTGGCTAAGAATTTATAGGAGAATACAATGTAATAACAAGAAAGATCAATCATGCATAAGCATTGATTATGAAACACTTTCCAACTGAAATGTAATTTCATTTAAAAATTTCTAAAATGTGATTCATTCAGTGGTAATATCTTTTACATTATCACAGTACTACAGTAATTTATTATACTTAAATATTTACAACTGTATCGAAATATAAATCATCTGATTCTTTATGCAAAATCAATGAATATTTCATTCATATAACTTGTATTCCAGACTCCAGAGCTAAATAATTTTGTGTGAAAAAAATTCAGCAATTCTTATGTAATTCATCTTACAATCGCTTGAGATATTTGCATTCTGCATATGTTAAAATTAGGCTTCCTTGAAGAAATAATAAAAGTTTAAGGATCATTTAAAATCACAACTATTGTAATTGCATAGGCACGGAATTTAGATACACAGATAATACACAGATAATATATATGTGTATGTGTATGTACTCAAAGTATTGGAATCGTGCCGAAGATCGGAACTCGAATTTTCAAAGGATCTACACGTTTTGGGACTTCTAGAACACGAAAAAACTACTTTTAGGAAGACGTCTGTGTGTGTAAGGGTGTATCTGTGAATGTTTCTGTGTGTCTGTGTGGATATTACATCCACTCTAATTGAAATAAAAGACTACGTGTGCTCAATTATATCAATTAAATTCCTATTTTATATGTGATTTTTGACAACAAAAAGAATAAGACTAACCCCATTACTCTAGGACTAGCCGTTCTTGAGATATTCTAGTTTTTTCGCGTTTTCGCTACGCCACCTTTGACAATAAGTCCAGCTATCAAATGAGAACCAAATTTAAGTTCAACGTGTAAATTCAATGTCATTTAAAATACTTATGTTGTGCAGATAAACTCAAATTATCATTGAATAAATAAAGAGAACGAATATGAGTCTGCAGAGAAAGACATGTGCTGTCCACATCAGAATTTTTAACAATATTACACCAATGATTTATAGAAGTGAACGGGGATTATTTTCAGGCCATTTCGAAAAAAATGTATGATCTATATTTAAAGATCCATCAAATTTTTGTCGAATAAAATGTTCAACAAATTTAAGCTGTGTACCAAATTTTAACTCTCTAGGACGTAGGAAAGTGCATTTAAAATGCCATCAATTAAATTTATCAAGAAGAGTTATATAAAATTTTAAAAAAATGAAAAATTGTTATCTACCAAATTTATTTTAAAATATGAAGCCACTCCCATATGCAAATCGTTTAAACAAATGAAGAGATATTTATTATATAATATCTCTCTCTTTTCTTTCTGGAAGATATCCCAAAGTCAGAATTTAATTGAATTTGTTTTTTTCCTATATTAAATAATTTTTTTAATTAAAAAACTACTTAACATATTTTACTGAATTTTTTTTTATATATTCTATGGGATAATGTGAATATTTCCTAAAAATTTCGAAGCAATTCGTGAATTTTAAATTTACTTAAAAAATGTTTGAAAAATTAGGTCCCATAGGGTTCAATGTATTTCATTTTTTCAACCCGGGTTCAATAAAAAACTAATTGGGTGATATTATTTATTTATATTCCCATAGGTCTTACAGACCGTCTGAACAACATACTAAAATTTCATTTTGATAAACTCATTTTTACGGCAGTTATCGTGCTAACGGACAGACAGACAGACAGACAGACAGACAGACAGACAGACAGACAGACAGACAGACAGACAGACAGAATGAACAAAGTCATAAACACTTTTCAACTTTGTTGTAAAGTGTTAAAAAGGTATAAGAATATAAAAATATAAATGTATTTACCCCTTACGCTGCTTAGTTGTGTAGATTACATGATACTGACTAAGCATTTTAACTCAATACAGGTTACAGTTAATTCTATATACTAAGGTTTAAACTGTTGGAAGTGAAACATGGCGATGAAAAATTGTTTGAGAATGATCTGTCAATATGTTGCTGTAATTGTAGCAAGATGTTGAATTTGAAATTAAAATGTGTTTTAATAAAAGAAAAAATAAGGTTTGGCGAGTAGGTATTTTGGATAGTGATGTTTAAGAATTTAAAGTGATTTTCCTCGTAGTAATATGGTGTACTTAACATTTTTATTCTTAACTAGCAGCATACCCGTTCTTCGTACGGAGTATATAATATAAAGAAACTTGAAATTCATAATCATGCCCAAATTCTTATAGTATACTAAATGACATGTTTAATCAAAATATTCTGTTAAAATATTTAATATGATGCTCCTAAAAAGAAGTTTAAGAATCTCTGTTCTCGCTATATAAAATTATCTTCATGGACATATCTGAAGAATGAAACATCTTGGACCCCTTATGTAAGCAAATATAAAAAAAAAATATGGAATTGAATCAATATATGCAAAATAAAAGCGTTAAAATTGTATGGGACCCGTACTAATTATATACGCGAATATTAGAAAATATAACCTGTATTAGTAGATTACATGTATAAATTGAAAATACCAATAAACCCGTAATCTTTAAATCTGAAGACAGTCATTTATTCCAATATATGTCAAAATTAAAGTGCTAAAATTATATGGGAAGATATACACGTACTACTTATAATGTCCGATTATTAGTAGAAAATTACCCGCTTTGCAATATGAGTCTCAAATGTTTTTTGGTAAAATACAACAGACGACGTAATAAATTGAATATATAATTAATCCCCGTAATCTTCATACCAGAAGACTGTACTTGATTCCAATATATATGCCAATATATGTCAAAATATATGCCAATATACCTGTACTACTTATATTCTCGTAGGTTAGAAGATATACCCGTGCATTCCTAGAAGATTACTCGTACAACGTACAATATGCGTGTGTCAGCAATTTTTGCCGCAATAAAACAATGGCGTAATAACTTAAAAATATCAATAATCACTGAATCAATAATTCCGGAAAATATCAATAATAATAATGTTTAAACCTGAAGAGTATAATTGATATTATCCAGTCCAAAATGAAATGGCAATGAAATTTATTTTATATACATATCTTCATTATTCAAATCGGAAAGGATTTAATAAAAATCGTCTGCCGCATAAACACATTGGATTTAAATCCGTTGCTAAGCGACATGATATCATTTGCTTCAAATAAATTGGTAGAAAAAATATCGTCTAAATAGTTATATTTCTATGGAACATTTGGCGACAATTTCGTCAAATTAGCGACAATTTAAAAAATCGCCAAATTTATCGCCAAGTGGGACTGTAGAACTGACAGTTCCACTTTGCGACAAATTGACGAAATATCATCACAATACTATCCCCTAACAAAAAACAATTAATATCATTTATGTAGCGCAATTTTATCAATTTCAAGATATTTTTATAGATTTGAAAACATTTTTATCAATTTGGTGACATTTTAAAAATTCGCTAAATGTATTACTAAGTAGGATGGTTGGTCTGACAGATAAATGCTAACCAAACATCATTTCAGTACTCTCTTCTAACAAAAAAAAAAATTTCATTGATATGTAGAAGACCCAAGCCACACGACCAACCCGAAGGTTTATGGCAGCTGTTTGTGTGTCGTTTATATCAATTTGGCGACATTTCCGTCAATTTGGCAAAGTTTAAGAAAAGTTGTCAAATTAGCGATATCCCTCCAAATTCGTAGCTTTGAATTTGCAGATCTGAATGAAACATTCTTATCCCGTTTCAATATACTAAATGAAAACACTACAATTGTATTAGAAGATATACCCGCTCTATTCTTTTTCTGTTTCAACAATCGGCTATATGAATTTATTGGCTGAACACAATATATGAGTTTAGTAGCTAAATACGATATAAGCTTGAAAACTCTTTGCCAAAATAAATGAAATTGATGTACGCAGTCAGCAGTTAATATAATTAAAAGAAAAATCAAACCGTCCATTCATAAGATATACTTTTATATCCATTTATCCATTTATTTATTATTTAAATCGAAAAAAAATAATAAAAACATTAACAAACACATTTAATTTAATTGCGATGCCGAGCAACATGATATATCCTCCTAAAATGTTAAAATTTATTAACCACTAACAGCACACCCGTTATTCGTACGGAGTGTATAATTTAAAGAAACTTAAAGTTTGCAATCATGTGCAAATCCTGTTAAAAAATTAAATTTATTGCTCCTAAAGAGAAGTTTAAGAATATATGTTCTCACTATGCAAAATTATCTTCACGATCAGATCTGAAGAATAAAATATCCTGCCCCCTTTTGTAAGCAAATTTACAGAAGAAAAAATAGGAATTGAATGAATATATGCAACCCCGTACTAATTATATTGTCGCAGATCAGAAAATATGCCAATGTGTTAGTAGAAGATTACCCGTATTACAATATGCGTCTCAAAAATATTTGCCAAAATAAAAGAGATGACGTAATAAATTGAAAACATCAATAATATCCGTACTCTTTATACCAGAAGGTCGTAATTGTTTCCAATATATATCAAAACATATGTCAATATACCTGTACCACTTATATTCTCGTAGATTAAAAGATATACACGTGTATTTGTAGAAGATTCGTACAACATACAATATATGAGTTTAAACAATTTTTGTCATAATAAAATAATTGCATAATAACTTGAAAATATCAATAATCCTTGAATCAATAATCCCCGAAAATATAAATAATAATAATTTTTAAACCTGAAGACCGTAATTGATATTATCCAGTCAAAAATGCTATAAGAAAAATCAAATCGTTCTTTTCTAAAATATATTTTTATATCCATTTATGTATTATTCAAATCGAAAAAATAATTATTAAAATTAACAGACAGATTTAATTTAATTGCGTTTCTGAGTAACATGATATAAGATAGAATCTTATAACATGTTAAATATGTCATGTCTTATAACATAAACTGCGAAATTAAATAACGATTTTGATTTCTCTATACTTCTCATTGTTCCGTAAAAGCTTGTTTTAAATAAACCATGAACCATGGAGATAGATTTCCCCTTTAAATCATGTTTCAAATAATTCATTTTTTCAGATAGTGACTAATTAACGCAAAAAATCTCCCATCAAACTCAGAGATTAAATTTTAATTCACTTTCAAACGATTTTCAAGCTTTTCGTTTGGATAAACCACGGAGTTAGGGAGTAGAACTCCTAGGAAAAAGTTCCGTTTTTCATTAATATCTCGACAGCCCCAGGTCTTAGAAACTCGAAACTTGGACAAAATTTATGGGGGTATATTTCAAGGCTATCCACCAAATTCCATTAAATTCGGTTCAGCCGTTTTTCCGTGATGATGAGACAAACGAAAATTTCGTTTTTTACTAATATCTCGAGAACCACTGGTCGTAGAAACTCAAAACACGAATATAATTTTAAGTGGGGATATTTCTGGGCTACCCACAAAATTTCATCAAATTCGGTTCAGCCGTTCTCCCGTGATGGTGTGACAAACAGACAGACAGACAGACAGACAGACAGACAGACAGATTTTCATTTTTATTTATATAGATAACTGATATTAATAATATTTTATATACTGATTTTGAAAGATTGGATGAATAATGTTGAAGTTTATTTACTTTGAAGTTATAAGTTTCTGTTTTGTCGTATATTTTAAATTTTAATGTGTCTGCATTTTGAATTCTTAAACTAACGTCCAGAAAATTGATCCAGTTTGATGTATATACATTTTCTTTTAGTTGTAGATTAGATGGATAAAAATTAAACTTTAATATAGGTACTTCATTAATAATTCCAATAATAATTAGATCATCAATAAATCTGTACATGATATGACTGTTGAAAGGGCATTGAATTTCGTAAAAATGTAGATAAAGATCAGCCAGTATTGCAGATGAGATTCCTCCCTGTGGTATTCCCTTATTTAATTTGTATATGCAATTTCCTTGAGATAGATACTGTTTGAACAGAATGAATTTTAATAATGTTTTGAATTTTGGAAAAGAGATATTTTTTGATTGAGTAAATTGTTCACATAATTTTATTATGACTTTATATAAATCATTAATATCAATGTTATTAAAAAGGTCTTTGAAATCAAAAGTTTTAATATCATGTATGTAAGGTAGTTGTTTTAGGTGATTAATCAGTTCTAAACGATTTTTGATTATGTGTGTTCGTTGTGTAGTAAAATGACCATAAATATATATATATATATATATATATATATATATATATATATATATATGAATGAATCTGTAAATAAAGGAGTACCCAAATGAGAGAGTGTAAGCAGGGTACACGGATAAAATCAATATCTTAAAAGATGAATTCAAAATTTAAAGTTTGGAAACACTTTCCTAAAGATATAAACATTTTATCGCGATACATTTATATTTTCATTTTATGCTGTTTTGCAACAAATATTTTATTCACATGTATTTAAACAAACAGTTTCGCTGTTTTTGTTTTTAATTTAAATAAAATTTATTCTCCAGCAGGTCTAAACGAATCGTAATTAATGTGAATTTCCAAGATTTCATTTCATTTTTAGACTTAACAAAATGAATTTTCTCTTTACCTCATTGAACCCATCTTATTACTATGGTGGGGAATAAGAGAACGTAGCTGTAACTCTATTTATTCATGACACTACAAGCTTATAAGTATTAATAAAGTGAGTCGTACACACTGTATTCCCTTATTTTCATATCATCTTATTTCTAATTTCGATACATGCTTTTTTAGAAGAGCAAGAATTTAACTACCTTTCATAATTTTTTTCGCAATGCATCAAGGGTGTTCAGTTTAGCTGTCCACAACATCATTTATCCTTGTAATGTCAAAGGACGATCATCTTTCAGTTTTACTGACAGGTTGAATCTTTTTTATATCTTTGTTATGTTTTATGTTTTATCATTTTTAATGAAAAGAGGAAGTACTTTTTTGATGGACCTGTTTTCTTTTATAATGAATTTATAAAAGACCCAAATTGGTCAATGATTTCATTATTACTTTCCCTACATAAATAGTATAATGTATAGGGAAAGTATTGTAACGGGGTCAAAAATTGGAATTTGAGTTTTCGGCGAAAGAGCACGCTTCAAGCATCTCTGAACTTCAATCGAACGGCTTTGAGATGATGTCTGTGTGTGTGTGTGTTTGTGTGTGTGAGAGAGAGAGAGAAAGAGAGAGAGAGAGAGAGAGAGAGAGAGAGAGAGAGAGAGAGAGAGAGTCTGTGGAGGTAATATATCACTAACGAAAGGAGCGTTTTGAACGTAATTGGGTACGATTATTACGATCCGTTAATACTGGAAAGCTATTGGTTTTAAATTCGATCGAAAATTCGGAAGACCCCCAAATTTTCGAATAAGTTCTAAGAAGTATATAAAAAAGGAAGAATATATAAATCTAAAAAGGGTATAAATCTTTGGAAGTTATGAGAGCCGTTATTGAGATACCTGAAATTTTTACATTTTTCAGACGTTAAACACCCGTTACACGTATTTACCATTGCACATGTCTTCTACGAAAACTTGAAAAATCATAAAGCATTAAATACAATTATTCACAATTTGTCAAATAAGTGCTTTGAAAATTTATGGAACCATAAATCAATTAGCAAACTTGTATAGAAGTTATTACGATTCGTTCTCGAGACATTACACATTTTACTTTTTATAGGGAGCGTGCGATTTCCAATGAAATTCAGTATGCTTATTTTAATTAAGAGCAAGGGCCTCTAGATTTTTAAGCCTCGGGTTAGTTATAACAATGTTCCTTAATAATGATTGTAAGTATTTTGGAGAATTTATTACATTCAATAAATAAAATTATATTCCACGCCTCTCTATAATAAACAAATTTCCATTCCACCCCTCTCTAACAAACCCGGGTATAACCAAGTCAATAATCTCACTAAGGTTAAAGAACGTAATAGTTTTTCATTCATTGCCAATAGTCACAAGCAATAATGAACACAAACTTGCATTCTGTTGTTAGATTGTAATAAGATGCACCAAATATAGTACTAATATAATAAATCCGCGGGATTCCTCCAAATTTTGGTGAACGCTTCTTACAGGCGGGTTTTGTTATTATGAACTTGGCCTTTGCTTCTTCGTCTAGCCTGAGTTAAATTGTATATGAAAGTATTACCGACCACGTGGAAGAACTGAAATTGCCAGTTCCCATAAAAGTTCGCAAAAATTGTGACTTATAGCAAATTTCTTGCTGACATTGCAGATATCGACTATTTCATGATAACGAGCGCATAATAAGCGCGAAACCGGTAAATGGATGCTGCTGTCTGCAATTGGGGTGTCTTCCAAATAATGAATCTGTTTTTGATAAATTTTTGATCAGATGAGAAATTATGTTTAAAGAAAGAGTTATTTTCTTCAGATCTTGAAAGGAAGATTTCTAAATGTAATAAATATTAAACAGAGATAACAATAAATCTATCTAAAGCATGGAAAAATATTTTTAATTAAAATGTAATTTTATGGGGCGTAAAAAACACATTATTAAGGATCATTCTGAAAGAGCTGCCTTGGAGAGACAGACGCCTCCGCCCTTAGTTTAAATACGATTAGTTCTGCTTAAACATATGAGTGCACGTGTACTTATTCAGAAAGTCGAGACAAGTATTCATAATGACTTCGTAAACAATCGGTGGGATTTTTAACAATTTAATAATTAAGAGTAACTATAAATTACGATTTAAGATTTTAGTAATTAAAGTGTACGAGTGAATAGCAGTCACGCTTTTATTTTTAGTCATGTGTAGAAGAAAATTCTTTGGTCACTGAAGATTTTATACTTTTAATTCATTTTGAAATGAAAAAGTTTTTAATATATTTTTACTTTATATTTTTTAGTCTTTGAGGAGCAGAGGATCATGAACTAGGTCTGAGGGAAGTAGAAATACTAGATATAATTAGTAACCTTCCCAACTAGAAAGCGGGGGGAATTGAGCGGGTGTACAATTTCTTTATTAAGAAATATACTCCTTCCCTTTATAGCGAAATAAATCAATCAAATCATACGTCGAGGTAGAACAAGAAAAATGGTTCTACACCGGGATACCTACCTGATCCTTAACAGCAAATCACCTACTAGTCCCAAAGACCAGTAAAGTGCATGCCCAAATCGTACAATCTTATGAAAAATATTGTCACAACAAGACTTAAGCTGTGTCGAAACATTTGACCTAAAGTAAAAAAATCCGGGAGAAGCGAGTTGGAATCGAGGGTTCAACTCAAATTTGATGGAATACTGTATTGCAATCAGGAATATATAAGTATGCAAAGTTTCAAGTCGATTTAACATCGTATATTGAGTTAAAAATCGATCACAAGATTTAAATGTAACGGAACGATTTAATTAAAAGCGTGTAAAAAACGTACTTTTTTTTCAGTTGGACACATCATCTCTTCTGGATATTAGTATAAAACAGAGGCAAAATTTCTTTCATCGCCTATATATCGGACAGTTTTCATTTCTTTGCTTTACTTACAATTTCCAAAACATATATTTAAAAGTTCCAATCTATGATGATTTAACCGTGTTTGACTTCTATCAAACTAGTTTATAAAGCCTAAAATGTAACGTGTGCGGAATCTCTGCCGAATTTACCGTATAACAAAACTTCCAAGACAAGAAATTTATAAAGGGGCCTTCATATGGTGACAAACTGTATATACATTTCACTTTTGACGTAACTGTTAAGCATTTTTATTCTCTTTTGCATACTTATTTCGTACAGACATACGAATTTTGAGGGAAACCGGAAGTGTTCTCTCCAGAATCGGAAATGAATATCTTTGGCGATTTCCCTACTCCCTCTGTAATTCGATACTGAATCCATGTTAATAATCATCTAAACTCTATTTATAGCCAGTCCTAGGAAATAAATGTTTCAAAGAAATTCTTTGAACCGGAAGAAAAAAAAATCCAGAAGTGTAAATATTTAGTGAACTTCCTGACCTCCTCTTTATTTTAATGCTGAATTCATGTCAGTCTATTCATATCAGCTGAATTCATATCACCTAAGCTCTATTTATAGCCAGTCTTGAAAAAATAGACATTTCAAGCAAAGTTTTTTGACTGAAAATGGAAATTCCCATTAAGCGTCAACTATCCCTTCTAGAATTTGATGCGGAATCCATAACAATCGCCACCTAAGTCTACATTTATAGTAGATCTTGAAAAATTGATGTTTCAAGGCAATTTTTTCTCATAAACAATAGTCTGGCAAAAAAATTTCCCACCAGCAAAAATTTTTCCACCAACAATGATCCCTTAATATGAGTTATTTTGAAGGTTTTTTGTAGAAAGGCACATTTGGATTCAAATTCAACTACGCCTATTTAGCTCTTCTGTGAGTAAAACAGCTCTGAACAGTGAATAGTTTCCACTTACTATAAATCAATAGTCTACTATCGTCCTGAAATTACATTTACTCTGGTATCTCCTGCCTAATGCCGAAATGATTTGATGAAATCGCTCATCAAGATCTTTGCTTATCACATGGTAGTTTTCCAAGAATAATTCTGGACGAAAATGGAAAAGTAGTATATTTTAGTACAATTTTGATTTTTTTTAATTGCTTGCGAGTTTGTTATGGTTATATATATTTCCTACATGAAATGTTTTAATGGCATATACTACAACCTATGCCATTTCGTTATCGTAAGTGAAATTTTGATAACTTTAATCGTAAATATCTCTTTTTAAAGACATACCCCCATTAATTTCAGCCCTCATATTATCTGAGATTTTTTATTGATATATTCAAAGTTTATACATTTATACTAGTATTTAAGCCTGTCAAAGACGGGAAAACAAACCCTCTTACAGAAATAAGTTGCCAATTTTTAATATAGATTTTATTTTGTTTAACAACGCATGGCACTTAAAGTCGAAAATACTAAATCGAAAATTTGCCTAGTTCCTTTCTGTTCAAGTTCTATATGTTTCCGATACTATAAGTATGCAAATTTTCAACCTTCTAGCTTACCTTGGGTTCTTGGGTAGTCAAGAAATAATAACACTAATATTTTGCCCGCCCCTGGAAAAGAAATTGAAAATCCTGGTCCGTAGACGATACTGTAAGTGTGCGAATATTTAGCCTTCTAGGTCTTCTGGTAGATTCTGTTTACGTTATTACTATTGCAAATATCTTCATGAATAATTGCATGTAGTTGCACCGGGTTTTTTCTTTAGACTAGTTTCTGTATTTCACAATATTTACTCATGGGATTATTATTATTATTATTATTTTTTTGCAGCATAAAAGTTAGACCCCTATTTCTTCTGAAATACCACCCACCAGAAAAAATGACATAAAATAATTTTGCATTTAATGTAAACGGATTTTTAAAGTGGAAGCATGTATTTAAAGCCAATTGCCGAAGCACGAAAAGTTGAGTAAATTTTGTTGAAATATCCCGTATATGTATGCTAAGATTGATCCTTCTGCCAGATTCAGCCTAAGATTCAGCCAAGATGCCTTTGGAGAGTTTGGGAAGATTTTTAGACTCGTTCTCCATTTTATCCATCCCCAGGGGAAGAAATTGAAAATACGGTTCTGTTAGGTTCTGTCCCATGGTCGATTCTATAAGTATGCAGATAAATTTCAGTCGTCTAGGTTACAGGGAGGGAGAGGGGCTTCTGGGGTGTATGGAAATCTTTTCTAAAAACCTCCCAGTTTTTCCGCCTCCGCGGGAGAATGAGAAAAAACCTATCTACGTTAGGTTCTATCCTGTGGTTGATGCTACGTTTGGAAAGTTTCAGCCTTCTAAGTAACCGGAGGAGCTTCTAGAGATACTGGAAAAACTGTTTGAGGAAAAACAGTTTTTTCGTCCCCAGGGGTGACATTGAAAACCCAACTCAGTTAAGCTCTGTCTCAAAGTCGATAGTACATGTGCGCAAAATTTCAACCTTCTGAGTCACCAAGGGGCTTCTGAAGGGACTGGAAAGACAAAAACACATTAGACAATTATTTAGATTGTTCATTATTTTAATTAATTTTTATTAGTTAATATTATTATTAATTTGTTTATTAATACGACATTTAATGTTGATATTTTACTATGTTGGATGTGTGTATTTTTATGCAATTTTTATAAGGTACATGAATCCGTGTCGTAATTTAAACAGATATTTGGAGGGTATTTTCGTCTAATATTTACTAAAATGCAGATATACAATGACATTGTAAAAAATTTGCTTGACATATTTGGGGTTGTGAAGGGGAAAATTTAAAAGATTGCTCTTGGAAAAGATTTGATAAACACAACCAGGTGCTGACATCAGCATCGGAAAATCTAGGTCTCATGTTATGAATAGCTAACAACTGCACTGACAACAGCAAAACACGCTATGCATCTTAGGCGGTGATTGATAAAGCACCACTGCGATTATTCCTTGGTAAATGTTTTGATGGAATAACTTTTCAAAACTGCTAAACGAAAGCCAAAAACGAATACATGAAAGAAATAAGGGGAAATATGAATTCGTATTTTCATTAAAAATTAACGAAAATATGCATGCACAAAACACTTTTGCAGTGACTTTTTAACACTTTACAACAAAGTTGAAAAGTGTTTATGACTTTGTTCATTCTGTCTGTCTGTCTGTCTGTCTGTCTGTCCGTTAGCACGATAACTGCCGTAAAAATGACTTAATCAAAATGAAATTTTAGTATGTTGTTCAGACGGTCTGTAGGACCTATGGGAATATAAATGAATAATATCACACAATTAGTTTTGGATTGAATCCGGGTTGAAAAAATGAAATACATTGAGCCCTATGGGACCTAATTTTTCTAACATTTTTTAAGCGGATTTAAAATTCACAAATTGCTTCGAAAATTTTAGGTAATAGTCAAATTGTTCCATAAAATATATAAAAAAAAATTCAGCTAAATATATTCAGTAGTTTTTTAAATAAAAATTAAAATAATAATTACACATCTTATATGAAAAGATCACATGACCATGATATGAAACGATCACATGACCCACTTCAAAATGAGATATGGCATCCATCTTGTTTCAAATTCGTGATTTTTTAAAGTTCTTTTTAATTCATATTGAGTGTTGTATCCATCCTAAAACTACTTTATTTCTGCTTAAATTCTGTGCATCTACATACTAAAACAACACAATGACAATATATTTGAGTTTAAATTCTCATTCAAATTTGATTATTTCTACAATTAAGACTATTTTTCACCTATGTAAAATGTAAACAGCAAAATATGTAGAATGAGTTGTATTAGAATTACTGTATTTCTTTAACACAAAATAATTCAGTCCATGGAGTCTGCATGGCTGATATGAATGAAATATTAATTGATTTTATAAACAGAAGGACGATATTTTTCGATGAAGTTTTAAGCATAACGTTTATGAATTGTAGCTCCATGGTCTTCATTTTTAAATAAAATAAATTATTATAGTATTGTGATGAATGAAATGGAGAAAGTTATGAATGAAATCCTGCTTTTATAGAGAGATCCAGGCGTGTTATTTTTTCTATGACGTCATTTGAATTAATTTCAGTTGTTTTCGATGAAGTTTTCAAATATAATAAATTATCGTAGTATTATGATAGATTTAAAAATATTACCGTGGAATGTATTGCATTTTAGAGATATTTAAACCACGCAATTTATATTTCAATGCCGTCTTTTGAATGAAGTTCATTTTTTTCAATGAAGGTTTAAGTTTTCAAATATAATTAATCAATGTAGTATCGTGATAAGTTTTAAAATATTACCGAGGAATGTATTGCATTTTCGACTTTTTTAAATAAAATTGCATTGAAGTTGGAAAGTGTTTCATAATCAATGCTTTAAGCATGATTGATCTTTCTTGTTATTACAATATCAAGGGTTGTGCTGGTAAAAATACCAAGTTTGTAACTTAATTATAGAAAAATAATCAGTGTCAAATTTCGTTAAACGATGATTCTGTAAACGCAATAATTTTCAGGAACACATCCTTACCAATAGAAGTTAAACGGTATATTTCAGTTTTCATTAGCAGTGTCATAGCAACGCTATTTGGCGCCTGGTGAGAGTTAATTTTGACTGTGTCCTTTTCCTATATGTTGTATGGGGACGGAAGCGCCACGGTCGCTGGTGTGGAGTAATGCTCGCACTATCTTTACTGCAGCTCTGTTCATTAATAACAATGCAACTAATTTAGAGTTATTTAATTTAGTAGGCAAAGTAGGGTGAATAGTTAGTCACCCTAGTTGTCATCTACGGATGATTTTCTCTTTGGACACCAAAATGTGATATAATATATTTTGGGATCTGTTGGATTTTTTTTATTATTTGTAAATTTCGATATATTTATCTGAAACCAACGAAAATATTTTTAAAGCTATGTTAGAAAGCTCGCGTAGAAACTATGTGCGACCAAATTAGATGAAATCAGGTAATAAGGCTGGACGCGCTGGGTATCCCAAATAAGTGCTATTCCCCTACAGTCACCCACAAACAACGACAATAAAAATATTTTATGTGTCATAACTGCCTATTGCTCTATAACAGTTCAGTCGATTTACATATTTTTCACTGATTTCTTTAGTTCTTTTTTCTTAAACTTGGGAGCAGATTTGTGGCGAAAGCCATTTAAGATTTTACACAGCGCTAGAAACACTTCGTGAAATCCTTAGTGAATCCCCAACTCTCTAAGGAATTCATTACTGAATCTATACCAGTTGGGCTGGATAGACCAGTGTTTAAACCACAAGGATTGTACTCGGAGGATCAGAGTCCGATTCCAAGGTCTGCCAAGACTATCCCGTATTTACGCGGAGTACATGTGTAAGGATTAACAATGTCTATTCTCGACTTCTCATTTTTTAAGCAATGTCTTCCCCGGGGAAAGAAGAGTCTAAATTTAGATATCAGCCTCGCAGATTGCGGACGGTAGAGGGTGCTGGCAACCAGGTTATAAAAAAGGAGAAGTGCGACGCACGAGATGGCACGAGATGATACGAGTTGGTAAGTGGAACGTGGCGTGTGTGGATGCAGACGATGGTAGGAATGGGGGAAAATGTACATCCTGATTTATTATTTGTAAATTACGTTAGTGGAGTTCATTTTATAATTTATACAGTTTAAGAATAAACTTGTCTTTATCAAAAGATGCCTGCATGTGCATTCCGACACCTTTACACAGGTACGTTAAATCTGTGGGTCTGAAAGTCATTCCAAAAAGTTTGTGGCAGGGGACGGAGGGTACGGTCCCTGTGGACGTCACCCGACTGGGTTGCGGTCTAATTTGCGTGGCACTATCCCGGACACCCAAACAGATACCTTACACTATTGGGTAGATCGGACGGTCTGGGTTGTAAGAAAGAAAGAACCATATCAGACATCATCTAAGCTCTAGCCAATCCTGATAAATAGATGTTACAAGGAAATCGTAATTATTTTTTAATCGGAACTGACATCTCTAAAAGCGGGAGTGAAAATCCTTACTGGGACCCCCTACTCCCACTAGAATCCATATCAATCTGAGCTCTATATCTATAGCTTATTTTGAGAAATAGATGTTTAAAGGAAAGGAATTGAGAAACTACCGGAAGTGGAAATCCTTAGTAATTCCCTAGCCCCCCCCCCCTTCCGAAATTCTAAATTGAATCAATGTTAGTTATTATCTAAGCTCTATCTATATTCGAACCTGAAAATGGACGTTGCAAGGAAACTGTAAATTATTGAATCGAAAATGACACCACGAGAACTGAAAGCTGAAATCCTTTGTATGTCATCCTACTCCCTCCAAAATTTGATGATAAAATTTGATTCCAAATCCATTATCAAAGGTGTATCCTGAAAAATTGATGCTTTATGGAAAATTTTTGAAGTGGAAGCGGAAAAGGAACGTAAGTGAAAAGCCTCAATAAACCCCCCTACCTGCTCCAGAATTTGGTGCTGAATCCATATCAGTTGCCATTTTTATTCAATTTATAGACAATCTAGCAAAATGGATGTTTCAAGAAAAATGAAAATTTTTAATCGGAAATAGAAAAGAACCTGAAGTGGAAATTCTTAGTAAACTGCCAACCTTCTTCGAAATGTAATGCTTAATTCATATTAGTCAACATCTAAGCTCTATCTATAGTAGATCCTGAGAAATACATGCTTCAAACGATTTTGTTAATACGTAGATGGCAAACTTTATTGCCACCAATAAAGCATTATTTTCCCTCCAGATAAGCAAACATTATTTGAATACGCCTCCTTGCCCAAATATTTGTAGTGGCTATATTCTCCCACTTTCAAATAATACCGTAACTGGTCTAGAGAAAATTGAACTCGCAAAATTACTCCTACTCATTAAAATGAAACCATCTAAGGTGTAACTCAATGAATACCTTTAATTCAAAATCCCCGGTTACAAGCCCCTTTTCCGCCCATCAATTAAATCGTACATAACTATTGCGTCAATGCTTTAATATAGATTTCGAAGTTAATTACTTCTGCAGAAAATAAATTGTGAATTAGAATTAGGAAATTTACAACTGTTATTTCATCTGTAGCAACTTCTCTATGAGTCCGTAAACAATTGCTTTCAGTGGCCAAAGTTTATTAGTGTTATTAAAACTTTATTTATGGTGCAATGAAATGATTTAAAAGGCCTGAGTTATAAAACTCAACATTCGAAATGGTTGAATTTTTAACTGATCATTTTTTGAAAATCAACACCAACAAAGATTTCTCTCTATATTAAAAAAAAACTGATGTGGGCTGCACATGACTTTCCTTAATGCATTGAATGTCCAAGATATTGAATTTTCGTCAATTAGTCGTCATTTCCATTAATTAAGTGTCATTTTTATTCATTTGGCGAGATTTTCATTAATTTGGCAACATTTAAAAAAGCCGTCAAGTTGGCGACATTCCGCCAAATTCGTGGCCTAAATTTCGCCAAGCGCTATGGACGGACAAATAAGCTATTCTTATAGCAGATAAATGACTACTGGCGTTCAAATACAAAAATATTACTCAAAGTAACTTTTCTCATGAATGGAACAAGCTAGATCCACGAGAATGATGTCACCCAATTTATCGCATGATATTACATATGAAAAGTGAACATGTTTCTCAACAGTTAATGTTTTCTTTTAATTTATGGGATTTTTTGATAAATTTATTTGAAAAATATGCAATATCTCGAGAACGGTTCATTCCAGGGTTCTAAATTTTATCTCAATCGTTTTCTAAGGTAAAATTACACAAGAAATGTCTATTTACGTAACTTTATTAAAAGTTTTGATTTTTTGATGATTTTTTCAAAATTGCACTCGAAAATTTAGGGGAGTTCTGAACATTCGATTATGTGTAAAAACAATAGGCTTCCAGTATTCACGGATTGTAATTTTTGTACCAAACTTCATTTGAATCGTTCCATTCGTTCGTGAGATATTGTCTCCACAGACTCACTGACACGCACACACACACACACACACACACACACATCACCTCAAAAATGTTCGATTCGTGATCAGGGATGCTTGAAATATGTTTTCCCGTCGAAAACTATAATTCGAATTTTCGACCCAGTCACAATACTTTCCTTATACATTATACAATGTATATAAGGAAAGTAAAAAACTGTCGCCACTGTTTGACAAATTTCTCTTTTTTTCGAGATTCTCTGTTTCGTACCGCCATTTTATGTCAATCGTTTTCTAAGGAAAAATTACATAAGCAATATCTATTTATGTAACTTAATTAAAAGTTTTGATTTTTTGATGATTTTTTCAAAATTTCACTCGAAAATTTAGAGGGATTCCGAACATTCGATTGTGTTTAAAAATAATAGTCTTCCAGTATTCACAGATTGTAATTTTTGTACCAAATTTCATTTGAATTGCTCTATTCGTTCGTGAGATATCGTCTCCAAAGACTCACTGACACGCACACACACACACACACACACACATACACACACCACACACACATCACCTTAAAACTGTTTGATTCGTGATCAGGGATGCTGAAAACTCGAATTCGAATTTTCGACCCAGTCACAATACTTTCCTCATACAATATACTATGTATATAAGGAAAGTAAAAAGCTGTCGCCACTGTTTGACAAATTTCTCGTTTCTCGAGATTTTCTGTTTCGTACCGCAAAAACTGTAGAATACAAAAATATAAAATTTGGTACACTTGTAGAAAAAGGTTTGGGAAATACGCTGAAATAAAATGTTTTTCGATATATATTGCAGTTTAAGAAATATTTAATGTCAAAGTCAAAAACAAAATGTTTGAGCTGCGAATTCGTGTCCAGGATACACTAACAATAGCAAGTCCACGAGTTTTTGCAGGCAAGTACCTGCATAGTTGAATTTCTGCAGTATAGAGCATCTTTTTTTTTTCGATGTAGTTTGCGAGATACTTTTTATGCACTTTTTTACTTTTTATGCACTTATGGCGTGAAAATTGCTCTTTCGTATCGGCAAGTCCAGCGATATTCTCTGTCTTGTACCGCAAAAACCATTGCATGCAAAAATATGAAATTTTGTACAATTATAGAGAAATAATAGGGTAACATGGTGAAATAAATCATTTACTGATGAGAACTTTAGCTTGGCTTGAAATAACTCACGAAGCGAACTCTGCAAGCGCAGCGAGTTGGAAGAGTTACAGGGGTTGGTGAGGCGTAGCTAGCAGGGGGCTGAGCCCCCTAGTTGTTTAAATAAATCGATCTAAAATATTTGACGTTGCTTCGCGTATGTGTTCAGAATTTAGAGTCAGTACAAATTAGCCAAACTCACATGCTTAGCATGTTTGTAATTAGAATAAAACTATATACTTAGGTGGGCATGTACCGCCTAAAGTTCCTAAAAATCAATTTTTGGGGAATAATATTACAGATTGTACATTTCTGAACATTTTAAAATAAACCTCATGATAAAATTGCGGATGGAATGAAAGTTATGATCAAATGTACTTTGACATGAAGTGTAAAAATAGCATCAAGCGTTAACTTTAATGTTGATTTTTTTCAAAATGGTGTTTTTATGCATTGCGCGCATGATTTCTTCATAATGGCTGAGTAGAATAGCCTGAAACTTTCCAACCCAACATGTATAACCAATATTTATGCATAAAAGGACGAACTATCATGTTTTAATAATTGGAAGTTTTTAAATTATAATTAGTTTAATGTCTCAAAATATGAAGATTTTCAAATTTTGTCGAAAATACATTTTTTGTTAAGAATATGTGTATATGTGACTTTTATTTTCCGTCATTTCAAAAATATAATACTGCACTATATGTTATAAAAATATTTATGTTAAAATAAGCTTTCATATCCGCAGAAAGCTGTGCGCAATACATAATACATTGTTCTTTCCTCAACAATACAATACATTTTATTTTAATTATTTTAACTTATTGTAAATAAGTAGGCATTTTCTTTTCAAATCATTTAAAAGATAATTGTCTAAGTTAATACATGTGCTAAATTTTATTTTTGTAAGTTTATAAATAAATGAAAATTTAAATATTGAAATAGGGTCACTTTTTATGAAATTTTAACTTTTAAGGCGCATGCTTCCTTAGCATTGAATTCAATTTACTAAGATGAATGACCTAACATACTCGATTCAAAAGTAAAAGTATTCTGTATATATTTCTGAGTGAACCTCGAAATGAAATGTTACAGAATTAGAAGTACTCACTTTATGTAATATACAGAGTGTTTCATAGAAGTTTCGCGACTAAATTTCTCTTGAACGATTAGTCGCAAACCCATGGTTCCAATTTCAGAAATGCTTCAAATAAGAAGCAAAGACTTTCAGACGACGATAATTTTGTTCACGTGATACGTTTTAGTAAAAAGTGCAAAATTTAACATTTTATGCTGCCACGCAGGAAGTTCCAATTACCAAAGCGTTCCTTATTTATTTTTAAATCCTTCGAAAAAAAATCTGTTTTCGAACATACGAAATTGTCTGTAACATTCTTCAAAGTTATAGAACTTAAATCACTTTGACCCAATAAAAAAACCGGCAAAAAAAAAAAAAAAGCATATTTTTGGAATCATACAAAAATTCAATTTCGTTAGATAAAATTTCTATTCGTAAACTTGCATACTTACCTATTCTTTAGCAAAAGTTTTATACAGTTCCCAATTGCCCATTGAAAATTTTAATTAATGATATCTTGGTAATTTTGATGCTTTTTTGTTTGACTACTTCGGCTATGGAAAATACAGGGTGATTCAAAAGTTCGGAGCAAAAGTAAAACGCTATAAAAAATATCTATGGATCGGAGAGCCATGGGGTTTGCAGATTAATATTCACCGTGGTGGGGAATTTTGTGTGGCATGAAAAAAATAAGTTCAAACTCTCATTACTCGATGGGGGGGGGGGGAGCTGCGGCAGATAAAGCCTTGAAGGTGACTTACGCATGGAGGTGATTGCACACATGACTGGCCTGCGAGATCCCCAGATCTCATATCCTGTGATTTCTCGTTGTGGGGATGCCTAAAATCACGGGTCTATAGAGGAAATCCCCAGTCCTTACCAACACTGAAAGACGCCTTACGGCAGGAGGTAGCAGTCATTCCCGTTAATACGCTGTTTCATGCTGTATCAGCCGTAATACCGCGACTGCGCTCAGTACCGGAATGTGGTGGTGGACATATATTGAGCACTTGCAGCTGTAAATCATGCTGAAATAAAATATATCATTACACAATTACTACCTCGCATTGTTTTCTTCGCAGCAGCTCTGCCCTAGTGTCGAAATTTTGAACTATTTTTTTTCATGCCATACAAAATCCCCCACCACGGTGAATATTAATCTGCAAACCGCATGTCTCTCCGCCCCTTGGATATTTTTATAGCGTTTTACTTTTGCTCCGAACTTTTGAATGACCCGGTATCTTTGAAATCCAAAATAAAATTAAGAGGGCCTATATAAAAAGTTACATTTTGCACATTTTTACTAAAGGATATCACATGATCAAAATTTGCATACCATGATAGTCTACCTTAATTAAAGCATTTCCTAGATTGGAACTCTGTGTTTACGACTAATCGCTCCGCTCAAGATATAGTTAGTCGTGCGATCTGTTTGAAACATCGTCTATAGCTCAATTGAACGTGATTCTTCATTCGAATACCTAAATTATCTTCACAGCATATTGCCTATCACCGAGGAAAAGCAACATTTGCAGGCAACCGTTATATGAAGGCCCGGGTAGGTCTATGGAGTTAGAAAGGAGATAAAACTCCTATGGATGAAACGCTTGAAAATTCCATAATGCTTTGAGAATTATATCTAGATGTCGTTAGAGTTAAACAAGTTGTCTCTATTGTTGATTGACACAACAGAAAGGCGTAATATTTAGTATATATATTTTTGATTATTTTTAATTTAAGTGTTCTTGAATTATGAGTATAATTAACCAGTACTTTTTCATAGTTGTAGAATAGAGTACAGAATATATGGAGATAAAAATAAATTGAAAGGTAAAATCATTTTGAATACGCAGGAATATTCTTTATTGTTTCAGTTTTACTTTGCATTGCGATAACAATGTATTTTTACAAAATTGACAGTTTAAATAAGTATTTTAGACCTTTCTCCTAGAAATGCATACAATGCAGAACTACTTACTTTATCCCAGCGCTACCTGAATTATTGTCTCAAACGATATTGGCGTTTTCTTAATATGAAGTTTTAACTCCTTACTTTTACCTCCATGTCCAGGTCACTTGGCCTTGGCAAGAAAATTCAGGAACAATATGGCATTAGTAACTCTTTACCTATCTTATATGGTCATAAAACAGCTGTCCGTTGCAATGAAACAGCAATTAAATGATCAACTTATTTACGAAACTGGCGATTATGTTCTCAGGACACTGAAATATTTAACAATCCACTTTTACCTTACCATATCAACTCTCTGTTGTTGAACTCGCTTGTATACCCTTTGCAGAAATCTCTAAAAATATAGGCGTAACTTTTAACCAAATGAAAAATTTTAACCAAGCCCTTAGGAAAAGTTAAGCAAACTAGAAAACTCGATCAGTTTCCAAAACTCGTCAAAAGACCCTTGATTCGCCAATTTTTCGCCAAGGTCAAGTAATCCAAACCTTTAAATAATAACAATGGTTGCCTGTCAATGTCGTTTATTCTTAGGGATAGGCAATATAACGTGAAGAAATTTTAGGTATTTGTAACAATCTAACTATATAAAGTCCTAGACTAAAACACTCAAAATTTTCGCACACAGCTGGTGCATAGATTGCAACTGGTAGCTTGCGATAATCATTATATGGAAATAAATGAAAAAGAGAGAACAAAATGCAACTAAATTAAATCATGAATGTAAATTTATGACTTCGCAAGTGACTTTTAAAGGAATAAATTTATTTTGTATAATTTTGTATTTATTTTGTATTTATATTTGTGTATAACTGCCTGAATATACGAGTCTATTTTTCTTATCCGATATATTACCACTGTTTAAAGAACGAATGAATTTGTGTTATATTTATTTTATTGTTCAATTATTTCGCACTAATGTTTTCGTTTAACCCCTAAGATGGATTTTTTTAAATTTCATTTATTGCTTCTTAAACCGCTTCTGTTTGTCCTGAAGTTCTTATGCACAAAAACAAAGGCTTTTGGATCTGCTACTGACATATCTGATGGATGTTTGGATTCGTCCTTCTATCACCCCCCCCCCTACCTCTTTCCTAAGCCGTGACGTCAAAGAACGCTGCCCTGTTTTCGTTCATGACTAACATAACCACAATCTCGGTTAAAGCAATTTAGATGCAAATGGTGCAAACAGTAAAGTGAAGCAACAGTTCATCTGCTGGCATTGTGATTTATGCTGTATACTATCTTTTAAACAACGGGCCACTATTTACGTAGTACAATTTCAAACTGTGGAAAAAAGTTCTTAGATAAATAACCAGTGGCATGCCTCTCAGATAAGAGATAGTTTGATCACTAGTTTTAAGCAAAAATATCATAATGTATTTGAACTTGAGCATGTTATATGATGTTAAGTGCCTTACCAATTTCAGATAAAATAAATAATCTTTTCGATCTCATTCTAGAGCTATACATAAAATCTTACATTTTAAGACAAATCAAATCCACCCCCAAAAAATTTAACTATCATTATTTATTGTCGACATAAGTTGAGAAAATTATCTACAGCTAATATTTGAGGCTTTCAAAGACAGAAAATCTAACACTCCTAAAAAATGAAGTTGTAACTTTTTAATTAGTGCAGAGCCCACTTCGACAATAAGAGCTTGACATTTCATCCACTCTCTAATAGCTAGCTCAACGGTAAAGCGAAAGGTTTGATTCCAGGTTTGGCCGACAAGGTTCTTTACAACGGCGTCCGACCGTCCGTCCGAACAGTTACCTTACACCTTTCTGGTACGTCGGACGGTCTGGGTCTCAACAACGGCGTCCGAACAAATTAACCCTGTAGGTTAGTGCAAAGATGTCGGAGGTATGAAAGTGATCTTAGTACGACTTGCACGGATTTAGTGGACTCTGGGGTATTAAGTGTCGATTTCAAGTTAAGAGAACAACGACCACGCAGGATACTAACCTGGGTAAAAGTAGGAGGCTAACCTGAGGTGAAAATAGCAGGAGGTGGTCAGTCAGATTGTCAGTTAAACTCCAATCCGGCATTAAAGAGTGGAGAATGCAGAGTTCACTTCGAAAATAAGAACTTGCAATTTCGTCCCAATAGCTCAACGGTAGAGCGTCGGCTGACCAGTCCGGAGATCCAGGGTTCGATTCCCGGTAGGTGCAGCAAGATTTTTTACATAAATTTTATCTTGTTTCACAATGTATGGGGTTTAGCATCGAAAATTGGCTCAGTTAGATTCTATCCCGTGGCCGATAACAGGTGTACACAAATTGATTTTATCTTAAAATTTCAGCCTAAGAGACCTCGAGAGATTATGGTGTGTCTAAAAATACTTTTTGAATCCTCTCCTCCTTATTATTATTTTTTTTTTTACTCCCGGGGGGGAGGGTAGAAAATCCGGCTACATGAATTTTTGCTTTGCGAAAGATACTATAAGTACGCAAAAATATTCATTCTTCTAGGTCACAGAGGGTTTCTGGAGGTTCTGAAAGTACCTTTCAAAAACACCCATTTTTTCCACCACCGAGGTTGAACCGAGAATCCGGCTGTAATACTTTCTGCCCCGTGGTCAATATTATTAATTTTTCAAAAGATTCAGCCTTCTTGGTCACCGGAGGTTTTTATAGGACCCTCACCCCTCCCTCAATTTTTCAGCCATGTATATCCCATGCATCATCCCATGCATCATCCATAAATCTAGAATCCCATGAATCTAATATGCGAGGAATCTAATATCCGGCTCTGTTAGATTCTGACCCGTAGTCCACACTTTAATTATGCAAAGATTCTAGGCCACCTGTTAACTAGGATCTATAAAGACAAAAGCACGTTAGACAATATTATTATACAGATATTTTAAATTCCAATATGCTCACAAAATGAAAGTTAATACGTTTAAAAAGAAGTCAGAATATTTAAATAAAAAGCTTTCAAAGAAGAAATAACTTAAAATTCAAATAACTAAACTAGAAGCAGTATGCAATAAAAATTAAAAGTACCGACCGGTTTCAAAGGTAAAAAACCCTTCTTTGCCAGGACACACAAGAAGTGTAACCTGCACTCGTCAGAGAAAGACCGGCGACTGATGTAGGAACAGCAAACGTGGCAGAAGCAGGGAAAGAGTGTTCCAATGGCGTGAGAAGAAAAGGGGGATATAAAACCCATAAGGCAGGAACCAGAGGTGGGACATACTGAATGAACGATAAAATCCCAAAGAAGAAAATTAACGTATAACAAAGGATTCAAGAAATTTGTTCATAAAATCCCAAATAAATTTTAAAAAAAAAAACAGGAAAAGGATGAAAATTGATGAAATAAATTTGTTACCCCTCTTTTCTCCTCTCGCCGTTAGCAATATCTTTTCCCTGCTTCTGCCATGTCTACTGTTCCAACATTATTAGTCGATCTTTCTCTGATAAGTGAAGGTTGCCCTTCTTGTGTGTCCTGACGAAGAACGCTGTTTCTGCCTTCGAAACCGGTATTTTATTATATGCTACTTTTAACGAAGTTATCTGAGTTTCTTTCTTTAGCAGCAGTTTGAGCTGTATGTAATAAAAGCTGTAAATAAACAGCTGTATGTAATAAAGCTGTATGTAAAGCATACGTCCTTTAAAGAAGAAATATATATTTTTACCGTAAATAATTATAATTATTTCTCTCTTATAAGAAACAATTATTACAACTATTTTTCTTACCCTTGGTGCTGTGCTCGTGTCATTACTCAGAGTGAAATTGAGAGGATAAATAACATCAGCGTTTTCTCACTCTTATCCTTCTCTAATTGGTCTTTTTTTTTTAGGTTTGAGGGATGATATAGTTATGACTTACAATATCATCACTTAATTACGACGAACTCAATTACGATGAATATTAAAGTTTCTACCGATTTTTTTAGCTTTTTTAGCTTTTAATGTCTTCACTTCTTATATAAATATAATTACTCGCCCACATTTACATTCGCCCACATTACTCTACCACATTATTTCAATTTCACTATTTCAGAGTGAAATTGAAAGGATAAATAACATCAGTGTTTTCTTACTTTTATCCTTCTCTAATTGGACTTCTTTTTTTTAGGTTTGAGGGATGATATAGTTATGACTTACAATATCATCACTTAATTACGACGAACTCAATTACAATGAATATTAAAGTTTCTACCGATTTTTTTAGCTTTTTTAGCTTTTATATATATATAATTATTCTCGCGACTTCTGGAACGTGTATTGATCGCATTTTTAGTAATTACTTAAAATTTTAGAGTGTTTCTGGTGTCTATTTAAGCGATATTACTGATCATTATCCTGTCTTTTTGCGTATTTTAAGCTTTGCCTACACAGTTGATATCTCTATTAATACCTGTGGTAATATCTAAATGTATCGCTGAAATAGCCAAACGTATTGCTATGTTTCGTTCGTGAGATATCTTGTTTACAGACTCGCAGACGCACACACTAACATACATACATATGTACACACATACATATACGCACTAACACACATACACACACATACTAATATACATACAAACGCAAAGACATCACTTAAAAAATTTACGCTGCGAGTTCAGGGAGGCTTAATTCGTGCACGTCCACCGAAAACTCGAATTTCAATTTTCGACCCCGTCACAATACTTTCTCTATACATACATTATACCATATAGGGAAAGTAGCTATAACTATCTTACACAAGTTTCAAAGTTTCAGACTGATAGTATTTCATAATTATATCTGAATAATATATTTTTTGTACAGCAAAAAATGATCCACTAGAAATACCTCTTATTTTATTTAACAGCATTCTCTTATTAAACAGCGTATCTCTTATGTAACAGCGTTCAACTTATTAGCGTTCAGTGTTATATTAGCTCAAAGGAATATAGTTAACCACTTTCCCTATATAAATAGTATAATGCATAGGGAAAATATTGTGACGGGGTCGAACATTTTACTAGTTCAAATTTTCAACGGAAGTGCATGTTTCAAGTATCCCTGAACTCGAAAGGATCGTTTTTGAGGTGATGTCTATGTATGTGTGTGTATCCGTGAATCTATGGAGACGATATCTTACATGCGAATGGAGCGTTTTGAATTAAATTTATTTTAAACGCTTTCGAATGTTTGGAAGACCCCCTAAATTTTTTAATGGAATTTTGAAAAATCCATAAAAAATCATAACCTTCAACAATTTTATGTTAATAATCATTTCATATGTCATTTTTCATTAGAAAACGATTGACATAAATTTTAGAACACTAGCATAAGCCGTTCTCGAGATAGTTCACTTTTTTAAAATAAATTTATCAAAAATCACATAAAATAAAAAAAATATTAACTATTTTGAAAAATATGTTAACTTTTCATATATAATATTAAAGAACAAATTTATCAACATTATTTAAGGGGATCTATTTCGTTCCATTCACGAGAAAAAATACTTTGTGTAATAGTTTTAAAATTTAACGCCTAGCAATTTGCCAAGAATCATTCATATATAAAAAAAAGAATAGTCTTCTCTCCGTTTATCTGTAATGCTTAGTGACAAATTCAGCGAACTTAGTGACGCCTTTAGCAAAATATCGCCAAGTTGACAACATTTCGTCCCAGATTAATGAAAATATCGTTAAGATTGCAAAACATTTGCTAAATTAACAAAAATGACGCGAAATTTATGAATTATTAAAATATTTTAATATATGGATTATATTGAGGAGGATATTGACATTACTATTTATCAATTTAGAGTTGTGTGCTATAAGTTAATTGAGTACTGCAAAATAATTTTACATATTGTATACCGGAAAAGTGCCAAATGTGCAATTTAACAATAAAAACATTGTACTATAGATCTTATATATCATTTTTTCACTGTGAAATAAGAAAATTCATTGCATTACATAGGGAAAGTCATATGCTGCCCACTTCATATTTTTTATCATGCCTTATTATCACTGAAATTTGAATAAAATGATACTTACATACCATTAAATGCATATTTACTTAGTATACTCTTTGTATTTACGCTAACTAAAATTTATATATTTAGTTACTTAAAATTACTTTTCATTAATTTTACTTTTTTGCTATATCTATCTTCAAAGTAGATAGATATAGCAATATCGAATTATACAGTTTTCTTCAACTCATGCGTATCATATTTCAATACGAAAATTCTCTATGCAACTATTGATATCATTTTTGTTGAATGCAGTCTGGAAATGGCAAATAGCCAAATATTTTCACTTCCACTCTCTAACGCCTTGCATTGTCCTAGTTGCATCGGCACGACTGGCTGCACAAGTATTTAAGACATCAGTAATAGTTCCAGGGAGTTGATATTTTTATGTCTAGGTTCGGAAGGAAAAAGAAAAATGAAAGAATGCGAGATGTGAATTTGGGTGTCTTTTTTTTTTTCAATCTTTTTGGTCATTAACATATTCATAAATCTGCTTAAAAATGGACTGAATGAATGGCAAGCGTAATGTATAATGCATGCTTTGAATTTTATATCGACAAGTAGATTCATTTATGGAATAAATAAGTAGCTGATTTTGCAGGGATTTTTCAAAAGAAAATACTTCTCTTTAATTTGACTTTTGCTGTTTTCGTATATGGAGTTAAGGATTTCTAAGCAAAATATAATTTTGACCTCTCTTTTGCTTCCTCTC
Source organism: Amaurobius ferox (assembly GCA_951213105.1). NCBI lineage: Eukaryota > Metazoa > Arthropoda > Arachnida > Araneae > Amaurobiidae > Amaurobius > Amaurobius ferox. Next base: position 111,698,516 of record OX578142.1, on the reverse strand, counting down.
CGTCACCCCCTCTCGCTCTTGACTTACCTCTTTTTCTGTTTGTGTTTAAACATATATTATCACCCAAATGCTAGTATTTCACTACACATACGTATATGCAAATTTAACATTTCTACAATAGTAAGACATAAAAATTGTTAATAGTGAATATAGTACAATAGTAAAACATAACAACAGTTATACAATAGTTGCGATAAAATTCAGTTTTACAATTTAGATGTTACGTTTGCATTTTATATTTTTTTAATTCTCATACTACAGAATATAGTATAGAGAAAGTATTATTTTCACGAAAATTTTTGATTTCGAGATTTTAATGCAAATGCATGTTTTAGGACCTTTGAAAAGCGTTTTGACTATTTTTAGATTGATGATCGTCTGCTTGTGGTTAATTTCTATGTACACACGATAGATACCACAAATATCAATGGATTTTTACAAAACTTTATATCCGGCTTTGATAACAAAAAATCTAATACTAGGTAGATTTTTTTTAATTAAAGAGTGAACTTTGAAATTAAATCGAAATTTTACATTCTCTTAAGTTAGCAGCATGCGACAAAATTTGACAAAATTATGCTTAAGAGGGGTTATTTATGACTAAATTATCAAGAAACTTAGCAGTTTCAATCATTGTAGTCAAAAATAGCTGCGATATAATTTTTGTGTTTTTGACTACATTAGCCTACCCCCCCCCCCCCCCCGAAGGGTAAATTGTCAAACTTGCTATCAATCGAAAGAATTTTTCAAGCCCTTTAAAATGAAGGGTAATATGTTATAATGGTGATCAGTTGAACCCAAAATACAGATTTTTCAAAATTTTTCTTGCAAAATTTGCAAAAAGAAAAAAAAATTATAAGCTATTCTTATAAATGGATTCTGGTATGTAAAGTCGAGTTGAGCTGTACTCCATATAATTTCATTTACAATTAAGTTCACTAAAATGTGAAAGCTTGCTAAAATATTTATTCACACTGCACATTGTTAAACTGACAAAACAAAAATCCAAGCATCACTCATTACTCAAACGTCATGGTACCTACGATCAAAGCAAAAGTAATATTTTAATGAACAAGTATGATGTTTACTCTAACTGAATATTCATCTAATTTGCTTAAGGTTCTGTTGTCATATTTAGCTATGTGTTATTTTCAAAATTTTGAATTACAATACCAAATTTTACATCATGAGATTTGCCATGTCGAAATTGTGCTAGATCTCAAAAAATTATCACTTCATGGTAAAATTTTCCCCGTCAAGTTCCAGTACCCTGTAATCACATGTAGTCCTTTTTAATCGTAGTCATTGATTTAATTAACTACAACCTAAATTAGCTACGCGTGGTTTGAAGGAGGGTTAGGATTCTTCAGCAAAATACCTACAGGTCTTGTTCTACGAAAAAGTAACGCACACCATTTTGAGATTTCCTATTTTTTGTAGGACACACCATTTTGAGAGTTCATATTTTTTGTAGGACACACCATTTTGAGATTTCACACTTTTTTGCTGCAGACCGTTTTGTTTTTTGTACTTGGTTAGTGAGAAATTTTTACCATAAAGTGGGGATTTTGTGAGATAACAATACTTTTTGTAGAAATATTTATCAACATGATTGCGCGATAATGATATACAATGCATTGCAAATTTTACTTCATCGCGAGCATCATTTATTCATGTTTTCTAGTTCTTCATATTCTAAATCATATTCATCTTCAAATTTTAGAAAAAAAAGCATATACCCCTATGAAAACATACAAAATGAGCCATTATTCATTAAAAGTGGTTCAGTAGTTAGAACTGCAGGCCCGTACATCAATACTGAAGAGAAAAAGACCTGGCCGAAAATCGTAAAAAGTGAACTTTTTTTTACCAATCCAACTGTAATGTTTTGTTTTGTTTTTATCAGCTTCGTCGTAATATTACTTGGAAAATATATACTTTATAGCTAAACGAACTGTCATCGTGCTGACGTTGCATCCAAAGGCTTCCTGAAATTCTGAACAAATTATTTCCACCGATTGAATGCAGATCGCTTTCACAACTCTCTTCAGCACTTTGCGGTTGCTTTCTACTAGACGGAATGGTTGTCCAGGTCGTGCATGCACAGTTATAGCGCCTGTACGTTTCTGTTTCAAGATAACATCATTTACGGTGGAACGGTCCACTAGTAACATGACAGATATCTCACGAACAAATTTTCCACAGCGGTAACAACCAATCACTTCACCACGTTCAAATTCATTTAGCTCACGTTTTCCTCCAATTTTACTTTACTGGCTTTGAAATTAAATTTGTTAACTCGTCTGACTTCTTTTATACTTGTCTGAGAGTTAGAAATTTAACGTCACTGGCAGAATCCACCACGCACAGACAGGGGTGTCCGGAGACTTTTGATCATTATTTGCATAAAATTGGACTAGTTCATTTTCAGAATAGGAGTGTCCGATGAATTTTTAAAATGTCAATTTATTGAAACCCTCTTATTATCCAGGCACTTTCAGAGAGTCAGAGAAAAAGTAATCACTATATTGTCGATATCTTTGTGAATTTTCACGATATTCCAGTGTTTTTTTTTTATAGAAGTTGCCCTACAGTATTCACTACAAAATCATGAAAAAAACCATTGCTATGTTTCGCGCCTGTGCAGTAAAAACTTTGTTTCTTCAAATGCTTATATCTCATCATATATTCAATGCTTTAATTTTCCAATTGAAGTACAGTATTTTTCTTGGACGTTGATAAATGTTCTGTAAGTTTCGTGAAATTTGATTGAAACCTATGGATATTGTAAACAAAAACATGTAACAAAATTTGGTTTTTTTTAAAAGAAACGTTTATATCTTCATGAATATACGTTTTTGTTTTGCGAAAAATGCTTATACACATTGAACACAGCTAGTTAACTATTTTGTGAAAGTTACAAATCATTTTCAGCTTTTTATGATACAGGGTGATCAAATATATTTTTCCCCTTTTTCAATATCTTGGTGGTCCCCTAAATGCACAAGTCACCGAAACTTTACTGGAAAGTGTGCGTTCAAGTATGTTCTTATGAAAACGTGCACAACCAAGCTTATGAGAGCAGTGGAAGCCGTCAAATGCCGCAGATTGGAGGCTGAGAGGAAGAGCGGTTGCGTCTTTTTTGTGGTGCTGCCATCTCATAAGTGGCGTTGCGATTGGCGTTGAGAATGTTGCTTGTTCGTTTTTCGTTAGTTACCTCTGAGGAGTTCGGTTGGCCCCGTTCAGGTTTGAACCCGGAGCCTCGAATGTTTTAGCCCCACGCTATACGATTAAACCGAAAGATATCTTCAAGTCCGAGTTTAGGAAAGTGCTTTATAGCAGAGAATGACGCAATTGCCAGTCACCATACACCCAAAGTTTGCGAATGGCTCTGTTATGGTCCGTAGGTTAATGGTCCGTAGATGATATTATACCAAACAACATCTACGGACCATTCATGGTTTCGGAAAAAAGTCACGGGAGACACGTACCTCGATATGTTATAAATCTTCCTAGAGCTTTAGTTACAGAATGATTGCATCCTTAGTATTACAGAATGATTGCATCCTTTGTTCCAACAAAACAGGGCACCGCTCCACTTCGCATGGATTGTTCGTAACTATCTCAATGACATCTTTCCAAACATGTGAAAAAAAAAGAATCCACTCGTCTGTGGATGCCCTGTTTACCCTGTCTTAGCCACTGAACGTTTAAAAGCTGCCCTAGAGCTAATCAATTTACAGGTCAACAAAATTAAGGTTGCTAATCTGGTAGTGCTGACACAATGCACGCGAAAGGCATGTGAGATGGCCACTTTGGATATGATAGAGAAGGTGTACCCGACTATCTTGAATCGCTGGGAAACTTGTTTTGATATGGATGGAGATCATGTTGAAATACGTTGACTTGGTGTCGTTATGCATCTACAAAATACTTGTGACACTTTAGATATTTCTTTAAAATGTATTGAACTTTATAATTACCCTGTATACACTACCCGACACAGAAAATGCAACACCATGAAAGAGCGAATAGAGTATGATGATAAAGGATACACAAACAGAGATGGCATATATAAATAAGTGATGCTAATTCCAGAAGGATAATGCAATACAGTAATGACATAGACAGGGTAGTAGGCAGTAGGACCACCTTTGCGGCGATACAAGCATCGACCTTTCGAGAAAGAGATGCAATGAGTATGCGGATAGTTTCCTGAGGGATGGATGACCATATGCATTCAACCATCCTCTACAGGTCTTCTTCTATTTGAGGCGGATGCAGGACAGTCAAACGACGGCCAATACAAGCTCGGTGGGTGAGAGATCTGGAGACAGCGGAGGCCAAGGAAGAGCCTGGATACCTTGCAAGGCTTATCTGGTGATGGTTGCCGTATGCGGTTGCGTGTTATCTTGCTGGAAAACAACATTTTACAACCCCTGAAGGTAGGACAGTATAACCGGCCGCAGCACCTCATCCACATATCATCGTGCCTCTGGTACGATCGAGAGGTGACCGGCTATCAAATCCGATGCACTCCAAGCCATAATGCGAGCAGTATGGCGTTCAACATTTGCAGCAGGATTCGATCTATTTTCACATCACCTCCAGACTCTCACACGGCGATTGTCATTTAACAAATAGAACCGAGACTCGTCGCTGAACACTACCCTGTCCCATTAAGTCGTCCAAGAGGTCCAGGTCCGAAACCATTGCAATCTTTCACGTCTGTGTCTTGTCGTCAGTGGCAGCTTTCGTAAAGGATGGTTTGAGTGCAAGTCGCTTTTAGCCAATCGTCGAGAAACTGTTCTCGCTGATTGGAACATCCAATGTACCCTGCAAATTCTGCAGAATGTCGATAGTCGTTTGTGAGGCCGGCATCGCATTCCTTTGAATGCGGCGATCAACATGTGCTGATGTACATCTGGATGGACCTGTACCACTTCGATGACCCACATACCCTTCTTCACTCCATCTTCTCCAACTCCTTTGCACAATGAACGCATATACGCGTGTTTCAGCAGCGGTACACCGATACGACCACCCAGTCGTACGTTGGCCTAAAATGAATCCCCTCCCACGATCGTCCAAATGCTGAAACGGACTTGGGCGTCATTGGTTAGGCATCTCTTCAACACCACGTGTCTTCTGAAATGAAAAACAGGTCTGTAAACAAGTCTACGTAGACGACAGACAGTAACAACTGTTGGCTCATCTGTCGTTTCTATCCCTTTTATTCCGCGCTCGAATCACGTGACTTACTGACATTTCAGATCATTTGCATACATCGACCAGCTGCGTTTGTCTCTCAATTTGCATAATTATTCGGCCAAAACTTCATGGTACTGCATTTTCTATGTCGGGTAGTGTATACAAATAAAAGTCTCTCTGTCTTCTTTTATGTTTCGAATGCAAATCCATATTTTTAGCCATTTGTTTTCAAATTTCATATAATAATTATTTTCTTTACAACGGATAACTGCGTACATGCCTTGAATTTTTCAGCCCAGGTGTTGTCAGGAATATTTAATTAATATTAGAAAAACTATTTTTGTTTTTGCTAAAAACTTCAAAAATAAAATCGTCTCAATTAGCAACAGAAATATTTTTATTGTTCTGTTAAAAAATTACACACATTTGTTGATCACGGACGTCCAAATAGATACTCAAGTCCCCAGGACGAGTCGGACGGTCTGAGTCTTCAACACATTTGTTGATCCGGCCTCCCATTTTGCTGCTCCATGTCCTCGGATGAGTCGGACGGCCTGGGCTTTCAACACATTTGTTGATAAGATAATAGTTTTTATTCAATTTATCAAATATAAAGAATAACTATTTATATAATTTAGTAGATATAAGTTAATTTGGTAAATCAATTTAGTAATATTTTGGAATGTTTCCATTACTTTCCTTAATATAATAAAATATTTCAGAATTCTATTCACACATTCATATTTTGATTACTTGAATAACTGATTCACATTTTAATCTTGGGTCATCGAAGTTTTGGTAAATGAATTTTTAATTTTCATAAATGAATTTCATCTTGTCTTTGATACTCGCTCTTCGAACTGTCAATTAGCGCAAGCCCTTTTTGGCATGGAAATTAACGTTGCGTTCAAACATGAGTCCTACTTTTTCGACAGAAACATTGTTGGATTCCTTCGCGATTGCTCTGTCATTTTCCAACCTGGAACACCAAGAGCGGGTCTTACATATCTTTACAAAAAAAGTTTCTTATTACAGTAAATAAAACTGCTGCTTGTAAAAAAAAGCTTCCTTGCAAAAAGCAGTCATATGTCAGTTAGGTAATGACAACTGATTATAGGGAGTTGTAAGTCCTTTTTTTCAGGCCAAAAGAACAGTGTGTGCCTTCAACAACCGCTTAGAACGAACTGCGACAAAGCAAACGAATAGCAATTCACATACAGCTAGTATACCCAACGCAAAAATTTTCTAGTTTGTGGTATCATTCATTGAAAAGAACAATCATAAAAATATAAACACGGACCAATAAAAGGTTTCTCACTCTATGCGTTAGAGATGACTCTGCGTTATTGTGGCTATGCGTTAGAGATCCTTTAATAGCCGTAATGAGCTCGGTAACAATATGGTATATGATGAAAGATTAATAACGCAATCCTTCTTAAAAGAGGAGGGAAACTTATTAGAAGGAGACTTCTTTTAGAGAAGAGACTGAAATTCCCTATCAAAAGGTACCGTTGATGAAAGTAACTAGACTTTTGAATAAAGAACCAATTGCGACGTTTGAACGCCGAAAATGAAAAAACATTTCTACCTAAACACAAATGCAAATCATGAAGTTCCTTTTCAATATTAGAAACCTTAAAACGAGTATCTTGAATAATAGCACGGAGAAAAATCAAATGAGCATGAAATAAATATTTAGAAATCCTGAAGGTTAAACTTAAAGAACATTTATGACTAATAAAATTCGTAATGATTTGAAATATTCTACACTTATCAGAAATGTCAAATGTTTAAGGCATCTTTCAAGCTTCAGTCTAAGCTTGCAATATTTATTCAGCTTAGAAGAGAACCGCCCAAACAAACTTACTTCACAAAACTTACATCAGAAACAAATACGAAGAGCTCTGGTATACTGCTCGATGGTATATACTATAACGGAATCAAGAATCTATATAAATAAAATTGAAAATCTGTCTGTCTGTCTGTCTGTTTGTCCCACCATCACGGGAGAATGGCTAAACCGAATTTGATGAAATTTTGTGGGTAGCCTGAAAATAGTCCCACTTAAAATTTAGTCCATGTTTGGAGTTTCTGCGATCAGTGGTTTTCGACATATTAGTAAAAAACGAAATTTTCGTTTGTCTCATCATTACGGCTGACATTTTGTGGCTAGCCTTGAAATAGCCCCCCATAAATTTAGTCCAATTATCGAGTTTCTAAGACCAGGGGCTGTTGAGATATTAATCAAAAACGGAACTTTTTCCTAGGATTTATACTCTCCAACTCCGTGGTTTATCCAAACGGAAAGGATGAAAATCGTTTGTTTAAAACGTCGAAATGAAGTAAAACTTCATTTCAGAGTTTGGTGCAGGATTTTTGCATTAATTATTCACTATCGGAAAACACGAATTGTTTGAAACATGAATTTAAATGGAAAAATCTACCTCCATGGTTTATCTTGCACAAGTTTTTACTCAACGATGAAACGTATAAAGAAATCAAAATGGCTATTTAATTTCGCATTTTATGAGGAAGATTCTATCTTATATCATGTTGCTCGGCAACGGAATAAAATTAAATGTGTTGTTAATATTTATTATTATTTTTTCTATTTGAATAATAAATAAATGGATGTAAAAATATATATTTTAAATGAACGGTTTGATTGGTCTTTTAATTATACAAATTGCTGACTGCGCATCACTTTAATTTATTTTAGCAAAGAGGTTTCCAGCTCATATATTGTGTTTAGCTAATAAACTCATATATTGTGTTTACCCAATAAATTCATTTAGCCGATTGTTGAAGCAGAAAAAAAGTAGAACGGGTGTATCTTATAATACAATTTTAGTGTTTCCATTTAGTATATACAAACGGGATCAGGATACTTTATTCTTCAGATCTGCAAATTCAGAGCTACGAATTTAGCGGAATATCTCTAAATAACTTGGTAACTTTTCTTAAACTTTACCAAATTAGCGGAAATGCTTCCAAATTTATAAAAATGACGCAAATCAATGATTGTTTTTACTTTCCCTGCAATACATGGTGAAGTATAGGGAAAGTATTGGAATCATGCCGAAAATCGCAACTCAACTTTTTGACGGATCTACACGTTTCGAGACTTCTTGAATACTAAAAAACCATTTTCAGCGTGACGTCTGTCTGTGTGTCTGTCTGTGTGTCTGTCTGTGTGTCTGTGTGTCTGTCTGTCTGTGCAGATTTTGTATCCACTCTAACTAAAAAACCAATTGACCGAATTTCATAACATTTGGTTGGCACTTATGGGCGAATCTGGTGCTGATTAGTTTTGGGTATGATTCGGGATAAAAGGTGGCGTAGAGAACATACGAAAAAACTAAAATATCTCGAGAACGGCTAGGCCTAGTGTAATGGGGTTGATCCTATTCTTTTCTTTGTTAAACATTACTATAAAACAAGAATTTAATGGATATATTGGCATACGTAGTTTTTATTTTCGATTTTGAGGATTTTTGCGGGCCATTTCGCAAAAAAAGGCAGTTTATTTTTTTCCGAATCGTACTAAAATCTAATCAGCACCAGGGTAAACTATAAGCGACTTATCTACCTAATTTTGTGAAATTCGGTCCATTAGATTTTCAGCTAGAGTGGATACAAGATTATGCGGGCCATTTCGCATAAAAGGCGGGTTCTTCCTCTTCGAATCGTACCCAAAACTAATCAGCACCAGATTCGCCCACAAATGGCTTACCTACCAAATTTTATGAAATTCGGTCAATTAGTTTTTTAGCTAGAGTGGATACAAAATCTGCACAGACACACAGACACACAGACAGACGTCGCGCTAAAAATAGTTTTTTCGTATTCTAGAGGTCTCGAAACGTGTAGATCCGTCGAAAACTCGAGTTGCGATTTTCGACATGATTCCAATACTTTCCCTATACATTACCATGTATTGCAGGGAAAGTAAAAATATGTATATAAAATAAATTTCATTGACATTGCATTTTTGACTGGATAATATCAATTACGGTCTTCAGGTTTAAACATCATTATTATTGATATTTTCGGGGACTGTTGATTCAGGGATTATTGATATTTTCAAATTATTATGCCATTGTTTTATTATGACGAAAATTGTTGAAACTCATATATAGTACGTTGTACGTAATCTTCTACAAATGCAGGGGTATATCTTCTAATCTACGAGAATATAAGTAGTACAGGTATATTGGCATATATTTTGATATATATTGGCATATATAGGAATCAATTACGACCTTCTGGTATTAAGATTACGGGGATTTTTGATACTTTCAATTTATTACGTCATCTCTTTTATTTTGGCAAATATTTTTGAGACTCATATTGCATTACGGGTAAGCTTCTACTCACACACTGGCATATTTTGTAATCTGCAACAATATAAGTAGTACGGGGTTGCATATATTGATTCAATTCCTTTTTTTTGTAAATTTGCTTACAAAAGGGGCCAGGATGTTTTATTCTTCAGATCTGCCTGTGAAGACAATTTTACATAGTGAGAACAGATATTCTTAAACTTCTCTTTAAGAGCAATAAATTTAATATTTTAACAGAATTTGCACATGATTGCGAATTATAAGTTTCTTTATATTATATACTCCGTACGAAGAACGGGTATGCTGCTAGTAATTACTATAAATAAAACTGCTGATTGTACAAAGAAACGCAAACAACTTCCGTGAAGAAAGCAGACATGCGGGATGATTCAAAAGTTCGGAGCAGGGGCGGCAAATAGGGGGCGCGAGGGGGCGCTGTCGCGCCCCCAAATTTTTCCTCGTCGTCTATCGGCTTCTTCCTTTTTTATCGGCCGTCCACTGGTCAGTTTTCTCACGCTATGGACCTTCAAAAGCGCCAACCTTCACAGTGAAGTTTCCACTTCCGGCTGGAACGAATCCTTTTCAACTTGAAAAGATTGGGGTGATGTTATCCTTTTCACTTGAAAATTTTAAGTGTCCGATTAAATTTATGTGTAGTTAGCTCATGTTCATTCATTCCTTCCGCTAGAAATGCATTTCAGCAGCTCAATGCATTATATTCTTTCATAGAAACATCCTATAAAAGACATGCTATTTTCGAAAAGATTCGCTCATCAACAAAAACTTTTTCTAGAGGCTCTTCAACTCTACAGTCACTAAATGATACGAAGAGTTAAAACCGTAAAAGCACTACTTGATAATTTTGAAGTGGTGATTTTAATACTGGAAGAATTATCTGAAAACGATTCTCTCAATGGTGGAAGAGCCAAAGCCCTTTTAACATGCATGACATCCTTCGAATTTTTGTTCACTTTGTTTGTATTGAACAGTGCTTTTGATCAATGCAATACTCTCTTAAAGCATCTTCAGTCATCTGATCTTAATTTTCAGGCTGTGCAAGCTTTGGCTATAAAGCTGTATAGAAACTGTTAGTTCTTTTCGTACTGATGCATATTTCAATCAAGTGTGGAGTTTTGTGACAGAACTTTGCGAAAAAAATTCTTATTCTGGACCAAAACTGAAAAAGCGTAAAAAAATTCCAAGCGAATTCGAAGGCAGTGAAAAAAATCCCCATGATGATGTTAAATCATATCACAGAATCAATATTCAATATGAAATTATAGATTCAGTATCTAATAAAATTGAGACAAGATTTAATGAGAACAATATATCTGTTTTGTTTGCCTTTTAGTTCAGTATTATCCGGGTCAGATGTCGAAAAAGAAAAAGAAAATGTTTCAACCATATGCACAGTATATGACTTCCAGGAAGAGGAATTGCTGTGTGAATTGCGGCTGTTTTATTCAATAGTGAAAAATGAAAACATAGACCATCCCAATTTTAAAAGTCGCCTGGATTATTTTAAAGAGCGGAATTTAAAAAAATGTGTTTCGTGTCATAACATTATTAGTTAAATTGTTTTTGACTGTACCAATCAACTTAATCAGTTATGAAAGATCTTTTCAGTGTCTTAGGAGGCTGAAAAATTATTTTCGGAGTACAATGAGACAAGAAAGACTGTCACCTTTAGCTCTTTTAACTATAGAACAGGAAATAGTACTGGATTATGATGATATTGTAATAAAATTTTCTCTTCTTCCAGACTCTAAGAATCGGCGTTTAAAACTTCAATAAAAGGTAAATAAATATAGATATTTGTATTTAGAAAAATCATGGTAACAACAATTATGTTAACATAATTATGTACGAAAATTATGTTAACAACAATTATTTTTCTCAACATCAATTCAATTTCGGGATCCCTCTCCTCCCCCGCCCCAGTTAACAAACATTTTATTTATTCCATATTGTGGATTTTCATACATACAAATCTCGCACCCCCAAATGGAATGCTGAAATGCCGCCCCTGGTTCGGAGCAAAAGTGAAACGTGATAAAATAATATCTATGGGTCGGAGAGACATGCGGTTTGCAGATTAATATTCACAGTGGTGTGGGAGTTTGCATAGCATGAAAAAAGTAGTTCAAACTCTCGACACTAGGGTCGCTGCTGCAATGAAAACAACGAGAGGTAATAATTGTGAAATGAGATATTTTATTTCATCGTGATTTATAGCTGCAAGTGCTCCATGTGTCCACCGCCACTTTTCAGTACTGAATGCAGTCGCGGTATTACGCCTAATACAGCGTAATACCGGCGTAATACTATATCAGGCGTAATACCGCGCTTGCACTCAGTACCGGGATGTAGTGGTGGACACATGGAGCACTTGCAGTTGTAAATCATGCTGAAATAAAATATCTCATCCCACAATTATTACCTCTCGTTATTTTCTTTGCAGCAGCGCCCCTAGTGTCCAGATTTTGAACTATTTTTTTCACGCCATACGAAATCCCGTACGACTGTGAATATTAATCTGCAAACCGCATGTCTCTCCAACCCATAGATATTTTTTATCATGTTTTACTTTTGCTCCGAACTTTTGAATCAACTGGTACATCAGTTAGGGGACGATAATCCTTTCGTGGGCATTATAAGCCCCTTTCTTCAGCCCAAAAAGACAATATGCGCCTTTAGCAACCACTAAAAGCGAACTGCAACGAGGCAAGCGAAGAACAATTCAAACAGAGCTAGAACACCCAACGTGAAAATCCTCTAGCGGGTGGTATAAGCTATTGAAAAAAACAATCATAAGGATATTAACATGGATCGAAAAATGCTCCCTTCTCCGCCCACTAAGACGAGGAAAGCTGGTTCTGAAAATGATATCTTAAGCATCGATATGACATTTAAAATAAAACAGAGCGAAAAATATATGAAAAGTTAAACTATTGGTATAAAATGAAAGAGTTTAGAGGTATGAAAAATTAATCAAACCGTTGTGAAGGAAGAACGATAAAAAATTTAAGGGGGCAATTAAAAAAAGGGGGGGCAATTAAAATTAAGGCAGCAATTAAAAAAAATAACAAAAGGGAGTAACTGGTTTAGAATGTTAATTTCTTCAATCCAACCACTGTGAAATTAGCAGTGGTTAAGACAATGTAAAAAAGACTAACACAGAAAGAAGCAAAGAACCGGTTTCAGAAGCTATATAAGCAAACTTCATCAACTGAAAAAGTATCAATCGATTAGTCTGCTCAATAAAATCAGTGAATGAGACTGGAATTAGGAAGGATATAACCAAATGGGAAAAAAACAACCGATTTCGGGTGCTATGTAGGCTGACTTTTAAAGTTATAGATGAGTATAAAGAATACTTTTCTGTTTACGAAGATGCAAGGAATTGAATATTTATCAATAAAAAGATTATCAGATTTGGAATATAAATAAAAACTTTTCATTAAAACAAGTACAGAGGCATTATGGAGAAACAACTGGTTTTGAAGGACTGCAATAGTGAATTATTCGACTATATTCAAATAACCGAAAAAAACTACTTTAAAAGAACCCGTGCATGACACTGAAAATAAGAATACAAATAAAAATTAAGGAAGAAACCGGTTATGGAATTTCAGTAACAAACGAAAAAACAATCTTAAACCATTATTGAATGAGATTGGAATTAAGAGGGGAATAATTAAATAATTTACTTAAAAAACCGTTTCGGAAACTATAAGAGTAAGAAATTAGCATTTGAAGTGAAGAATTTTTGAATGGAAGACATTTCTCCACCACAGTTTAATTAAATAAAAACTTCTTCCGAGGAAATCTATTTCAGAATTTAGTGCGGGCATGCGCGCTGATTTTTGCCTTAGAAAATTGAAAGGAACTATTTTCAGAACGAATAGCAATTTTGGGAAATTAATGACTTAGCTGTTTCTTATTTAACGACCCTTCTAGAATTTTCTTTGACATGCTCTTTGAGTTCGACTCACAATGGTGATCAATGAAATGGTGGAAAACGAAGCAAGAAATTGGTTACATGATATTGACATCAACAATTATGTAGGTATAATTGAGAAAATGCTTGTAAATATTTGTTACAACCATAAAAAAATTAAGCATAATATATGGGGAGTTACAATACCATATGGTGGAATGCTATGCTGGGTTGCAAAGGAGCGCATTAACACATATTTTCATCGTCCCAATAGTTTTTCAAAATAATGATTCTATTATTGATAGATTAAAATTTGTCCCTAATTACCCGCTACAAAATATAGCTTTCCTACCATCAACACTACAGGAAGAAATTAATTTCTTTAGTTCCAGCAAAATTTCGATTTTCAAAGATTTGATCTTCCTTTCATTTCGACCCAGATCGTCCGACATACCCGTAGGTGTAAGGTACCAGTTTGTACGGCCGGAGCAGTGTCACCCAATTTAGATCGGAATCCAGTGAAGACGACATCCATAGGGACCGTGCTCTCATTCCCCTTCCACCAACCTATCGGAAGGACTTTCAGACCCACAGATTTTACCGTGCCCGTACTCCGCGTTGACGTAGGAATAGTTTTGTAAAACGCCTGGAATCGAACTCGTGTCCTTCGAGTGCAATTTCTGTGCTGTAATTACTGGGCTAACCCACCCGATATACTCTTTTCTTTCGATCCAAACCGTCCAATCTATCCAAAAGTGTAAGATATCTGTTTGGGAGACCGGGATAGTGCCATCCAATTTAGAACGGAACCCATTGAGGCGACATCCACAGGGACCGTACCATCCTTCCCCTTTCACCAGCCTCTCCGGCAGATTTTGGGACCCACATGTTTAACGTACTTGTACTCCTAGGAAACACGGGTATTGTTTGGACAGGGACCTCTGGGTGCAATCCCCGTGCCTTAACCATTGGGCTACCATCTCGCCCACATTTTCAATTTCCTTCTTTTATTCTTTATCAAAATATTTTTTATCTGTCATATCAATATTAATAGCATCACCCGACCGCCAGTATGAAATCTTAGTTAGGGATGAACTCAAAACCTCGATTTTGAATTGCAGAACAAGGGCACGACCGTTTAAACCACCCGGGCTCAAAAGGGAACCACAGAAAGTTAATTAAGTTTTTAAAACATTATAGAAATTTTTTAAAAACATTAGTCTTATGTTTTATGCAATAGTAAGTCTGCCAGAAATAGGTCATGAATTCGAATCTCCTGAATTACGGCTCGGTATGATAGTTACTACGCTATATATTTGAGGATATAGCTATGCAGCTACTACGTTGCTATATATTTGAGGATGTAGCTACTAGATTGCTATATATTTGAGGATTTAACTACTCCGTTGCTTTATATTTGAGGATTTAACAAACATCCTTTAAAAAATTTATTTGTAATGTTTTGCAGTTCTGTAGAGAAACATAAAAAATTTAATTTACTTTACCATATCTGAAAGCAATTTTGAAACAAATGAATACAATTATTAATTTAAATTCAAATATTTTTATAGAAATGTAATACCTAGAATATAAGCTTCCAATGAGCCGACTCAGTAAAATACAAAATTGGAATAATTAAGCTCTGAAATATAAACTCTAAGTAATAGCTATCTCTAGGCCTATCATTAACTTCGAGTGTGTGGGAACGTATGTATATCCCTTTACAATCAAAATTGGACAGAATCACATTTCTCGAATCATTTTGGCAGAAAGTTTGCGAGCATTCAATCAGCATGATTAAAATAAACCAGCTAAGATTCTACGATGTGGCTTTCTAAAGGTCATATAGATTTTCACGGTTTTTAGAAACAATTTCTTTTCACTATTTATAATTAACATTATTCTGATTTCCTTTTTATCTATATCCTTTGATGGAAAATATGAAGAAGCTGATTAAACGTAAAAGTAATAAAACGCAGTGAATAAATTTTTAAGAGCTTCAAAAATTGTGCCACTTTACAAAATTATGTTTAATTTTTTCGTAATATTGTTATTAATCAACTAAAGAATGCATAAATTATCAAATGAAAATATCATAATATTCCTTTGATGAAAAATATGAAAAACTGATTAAACGTAAAAGTAATAAAACGCAGTGAATAAATTTTTAAGAGCTTCAAAAATTGTGCCACTTTACAAAATTATGTTTAATTTTTTCGTAATATTGTTATTAATCAACTGAAGAATACATAAATTATCAAATGAAAATATCATAATATTCCTTTGATGAAAAATAAGAAAAAGCTGATTAAACGTAAAAGTAATAAAACGTAGTGAATAAACATTTAAGAGCTTCAAAAACTGTGTAACTTTACAAAATTATGTTTAATTTTTTTTCGTAATATTGTTATTAATCAACTAAAGAATACATAAATTATCAAATGAAAATATCATAATATTCCTTTGATGAAAAATATGAAAAAGCTGATGAAACGTAAAAGTAATAAAACGCAGTGAATAAATTTTTAAGAGCTTCAAAAATTGTGCCACTTTACAAAATTATGTTTAATTTTTTTTCGTAATATTGTTATTAATAAACTAAAGAATACATAAATTATCAAATGAAAATATCATAATATTCTTTTGATGAAAAATATGAAAAAGCTGATGAAACGTAAAAATAATAAAACGCAGTGAATAAATTTTTAAGAGCTTCAAAAATTGTGCCACTTTACAAAATTATGTTTAATTTTTTCGTAATATTGTTATTAATCAACTGAAGAATACATAAATTATCAAATGAAAATATCATAATATTCCTTTGATGAAAAATAAGAAAAAGCTGATTAAACGTAAAAGTAATAAAACGTAGTGAATAAACATTTAAGAGCTTCAAAAACTGTGTAACTTTACAAAATTATGTTTAATTTTTTTTCGTAATATTGTTATTAATCAACTAAAGAATACATAAATTATCAAATGAAAATATCATAATATTCCTTTGATGAAAAATATGAAAAAGCTGATGAAACGTAAAAGTAATAAAACGCAGTGAATAAATTTTTAAGAGCTTCAAAAATTGTGCCACTTTACAAAATTATGTTTAATTTTTTTTCGTAATATTGTTATTAATAAACTAAAGAATACATAAATTATCAAATGAAAATATCATAATATTCTTTTGATGAAAAATATGAAAAAGCTGATGAAACGTAAAAATAATAAAACGCAGTGAATAAATTTTTAAGAGCTTCAAAAATTGTGCCACTTTACAAAATTATGTTTAATTTTTTCGTAATTTTGTTATTAATCAACTAAAGAATACATAAATTATCAAATGAAAATATCATAATATTCCTTTGATGAAAAATAAGAAAAAGCTGATTAAACGTAAAAGTAATAAAACGTAGTGAATAAACATTTAAGAGCTTCAAAAACTGTGTCACTTTACAAAATTATGTTTAATTGTTTCGTAACATTGTTATTAATCAGCTCTAAGGAATACATAAACTATCAAATGAAACTATAATATTCACTTTATGATATTTCTTTAGAAACTAAGCAAATTCTAAAATTATCCAATATATTTCGTAAATGGTATAATAAATAATTTTAGATGTTTTAATAGTGGTTAAACACAAAAAATATCTAATTATTCATTTTTTAATATTTAATAATAATACCTTTTAATAATCGCCGATACATACAGCAAATTCTCGAAATACTTCATTGCTTCCCATAACAATGGATACAGGTTGTGACGACGGTTGCAACTCCCAGTGCAAAGCAACCGATCTTACGGAGAATGAAGCGATTTGCTAGTGAAATCTAAAATCACGATTCTTATGCTTTTGTTTTAAAATTCACAGAAAATTAAAAAAGGGTAATTAAAAATATTAGAACGAGAAGATATACCCACAAATCTATGCCAAATTATAGAATTGCGATGAATCTCAAATTACCAACAGCTGTATGATATCTGCGTGTCTGTCTGTTTACCTGTGTGTCTGTCCAGCGGAAGATTGAATCTTCAGACAGCCTCGACATTCGATACTGTCCGATACGATTTATGTTCGATACAGTTTCCGGGCGATTCGGTTTGACGATTTTTTTTTAAATTCGAATTAGTTACAATCATTTAAAATCAAAAATCTGTCGAAATTTGAACTTCAAAATAAGTTTTATTTCGGACAGACGACAAAGATAAAATGGCAGATATTTGTCGAGAAGGAAAAACACATGCTTCAAAAAAGAAATAGATGTAATTCATCAGTTTTCTACTTTTGCGAGTTTAAAAGACAGCGGTTTAATCCTTTTATTTTGGTTTTATGTTATCATTATGAGTATTTTGATAAACACGGTAAAAAAAGATCGAACTCGCTGAGGTAATATTTAATTTTTTTATTTTTACTTCTACGGGTAACTTTTTATTTTATACGTTTACGTAACGTTCTTTTAAAGGTTTTTTTGTAATATTTTTTTTATCATTTATTATTGAGAACGTAGTGTTTATATTAAGTAATCCAAAGGTCTAACGTCTTGAATATTGATAACAAGAGTGAAACTAATCCATAGATAAAGAAACATTGAACAACGTATATAAGCACAAATAAACTGATAATGCAGCATACAGGGGCTTCAAGGATACGTAGGATCCCCTTCATCAATGCAAGGGAATCAACAAACTCGGGCAACTTCGGGTTTATTGGTTCTCTCTCTTGCACTGACGAAGGGGATCCAACGTATTCTGGAAACAGCTATATGCTGCATTATCATTTTATTTGTGCTTATATACATTGTTCAATGTTTCTTTTTCTATGGATCAGTTTCACTCTTGTTACTGATATTCAAGACGTTAGACCTTTGGATTGCTTAAAATAAACACTACGTTCCCAATAATAAATGATAAAATATAGTAAAAAAAAAAAACGTTTAAAAGAACGTTACGTAAACGTATAAAAGAAAAAGTTACGTTGTCCATAGAAGTAAAAATAAAAAATTAAATATTACCTCAGAGAGTTTTCATTCGATCTTTACCATCATTATCAAAATACTCATAATGATAATATAAAAACAAAATAAAAGAATTAGACCTCTGTCTTTTAAACTGGCAAAAAGAGAAAACCGATTAATTACATCTATTTATTTTTTGAAACATGTGTTTTTCCGTCTCAACAAATTAAATAATAAAAATTCCGTCTCACCACTTATTGATCTATATAAATACTTGTAACTGAACTGGAAGTATTATTATAAGATTTAAAATATTTTCATTTGGTGGGTTATCAATGCATGTGACTTTATACGTTATTTTCACTTGCTTCTAATAATACTCTAAAAGAAAGTAAAAATAACAGAAAACTATACTCCAGGAAAAAAAATGTTTTTCTGGAGAATTGTTTTCCTTATAGTTTTCCATACTATTGATCCATATAGATATGGTTTTTAGTAATATAGTATTCCCTACTTATTGATCCATATAGATACTTGTAACTGAATTGGAAGTATTATTATAAGCTTTAAAATGCTTCCATTTGGTGGGCTATCGGTGTATTTGACTTTATATGTTACTTTCACTTCCTTAAAATTCAAAAGAAAGTAAAAAAAATCTGATGTGAGCAGCACATGACTTTCCCTGCAGACTTATATTCACGTTCTCCTTATTTTAATTAAATTTAATTCAATTTTAATTCAATTTTCGTTTAGAGAAAATACGAAAAAACTAAAATATCTCGTGAACGGCTAGTCTTAGTGTAATGGGGTTGATCTTAATCTTTTCTTCGTTAAAAATTAAGTATTAAACAAGCATTTAATGGATATATTTGAGCATACGTAGTTTTTTATTTTAGATTTTGGAGATTTTTGAGGCCCATTTTGCAAAAAAAGGCAGGTTATTTCTTTCCGAATCGTACCAAAATTTAATCAGCACCAGGGTGTCCCACAAGTGACTTATCTACCGAATTTTGTGAAATTCGGTCCATTAGTTTTTCAGCTAGAGTGGATACAAGCTTTTGCGGGCCATTTCGCAAAAAAGCGGATTCTTTTATCCCGAATCGTACCCAAAACTATTCAGCACCTGATTCGCCCATAAGTGACTTACCTACCACATTTTATGAAATTCGGTCTATTAGTTTTTTAGTTTGAGTGGATAGAGAATCTGCACAGACAGACAGACAGACAGACACAAAAACAGACGCACAGACACACAGACAGACACACACACAGACGTTACGCTAAAAATAGTTTTTTCTTATTCTAGAGGTCTCAAAATGTGTAGGTCCGTCGAAAACTCGAGATGCGATTTTCGGCATGATTCCAATACTTTCCCTATACATTACCATGTATTACAGGAAAAGTAATAACAGAAAACTTATACTCCAGAAAATGAATGTATCTAAGAAAAAACATTTCTTGACACAATCTTTAAATTGCTATTCATAAATAGTGAAATATCTTAAAGCAATATTCATTTAAGCTTAAACTTCCTTTTATGAAAATAACTGATATTTTTTTGAAGAATACATTGGCAAAAGCTCTAAACATGTTATTTACAAAACATACTGGAAATTTAAAGTAAGAAATGATGTTTCCCAAATTTAAAATATTCATGACGCTCCGAGTTATTTGCTTTCTCTCTCGATTTTGAATACATCACATTTCACTTTTATTTCGAAATATACGGCGAGAAACCCCCTGCTTATAAAACTCTTCAGAAAGCGTATACGCTATTTAAGTGCAAGGAATTTATGTTATATTTCAAATTCCCCTACCATAATTTGGGACAGATTTCTTCAGTTATAAAGAATCACGGCACAGTTATTTCGTTATAAAATAGCATTCTGAAGGTGTCCTGCTGAGAAAAGTTAATGAGACTATCAATTATGTCAACGAAAAATTCATAAAAAAGTGTTTATATGGTGGCAAACGGTATGTACACTTCATTTTTGAAAGAACTGTTATACATTTTTATTCTCGTTGGCATACTTATTTTTGACAGTCATGCGAATTTTCAGAAAAACCGGAGGTTATCCCTTCATGGCAGAAAATGGAACTCCTTTGGGAATTCCCCAACCCCCTCTGGAATACCATGCTGATCCAAATAAGTCATCATTCTTCCTCTACAGAAGTCAATCCTGAGATACAAATGTTTCTAGAAAAATTCTGAAGCTAACCTGGAAATCTTTAGCGAACCCCTCTACATCTCGAACATTAAATACTAAAATCATATCTGTCATCATCTATGCTAGATCTATAGAAAATCTTGAGAAATAGATGGTTCAAGAAATTTTTTAGAGCATGAAGTAAAGAAGGAACCACAAATAAAAATCCTTAGTAAATCCATCCCACATTCTCCTCCAGAATTTCATGCTAAATTCATATCCGTCATCATCTAAGCTTAATCTATAGAAAATCTTGAAAAATAGATGTTTCATGTAAATTTTTTGAGCATAAAGTAAAGAAAGAACCACAAATAAAAATCCTTATTTAATCCCCCATTCTCTTCCTGAACTGTATGCTGAATTCATATCCGTCATCATCTAAATTCGATCAATAGAAAATCTTAAGAAATATATGCTTCAAGAAATTTTTTTTGAACATGAACTAAAGAAAGAACCACAAATGAAAATCCTTAGTAAATCCCTCATTCTTTTCCGGAGCTTATGCTGAATTCATATTCATAATCATCTAAGCAGGATCTATAGAAAATCTTGAGAAATATATAGATGTTTCAAGTAATTTTTTGAAGATGAAATAAAGAAAAAACCACAAATAAAAATCCTTAGTTAGTAAATCTCCCATTCTCTTTCGGAACTTTTGCTGAATTCATATTCGTAATCATCTAAGCACGAGTTATAGAAAATCTTGAGAAATATTTAGATGTTTCAAGTAATATTTTGAACATGAAATAAAGGAAAAACCACAAATAAAAATCATTAGTAAATCTTCCATTCTCTTCCGGAACTTTTTCTGAATTCATATTCGTAATCATTTAAGCACGATCTACAGAAAATCTTGAGAAATATTTAGGTGTCTCAAGTAATTTATTGAACATGAAATAAAGAAAGAACCACAAATAAAAATCCAGAGTAAATCCTCCATTCTCCTCTGGAATTTAATGCTAAATTCATATTCGTCATCATCTAAGCTAGATCTATAGAAAATCTTGACAAATAGATGTTTTAAAATTTTTTGACCATGAAGTAAATAAAAAACCACAAATAAAAATCCTTAGTAAATCCACCGTTCTCCTCCAAAACTTTATTCTGAATTCATATCCATCATCTGAGCTCTAAAGAAAATCTTGAGATATAGATGTTTAACGGAAAAAATTTCATAAAACATTAGCATGGCAAAATTTGTGCCCCCAATAACAAAATGATATTCTCCTGAACAAGAATCTATATAATAAAACCATTTTATCTTGGAACAATATTTAAATTGCTATTCATAAATAGTGAAATATCTGAAAGCAATATTCATTTGAGTTTAAATCTTCTCTTATGAAAATAGCTAAGATTGCAGCACATATTGGCAAAAGCTCTTAACATGCTATTTATGAAACATACAGGGAATTTAAAGTAAGAAATGGTGTTTCTCAAATTTAAAATATTCATGGAGCTCCAAGTTATTTGCTTTCTATCTCGATTTTGAATACATCACATTCCACTTTTGTTTCGAAATATTAGGCGAGATAGAAACTCCCTGCTCATAAAATTCTTCGGAAAGCGCATACGCTGTTTAAGTGCTGTAAATTTATTCTATATTTCAAACTCCTCTAACGCAAAATGTTGACAGATTTCTTTTACGGAAATTGCAGATGTTTACAGCACAATCACGTCATTACAGAACTCTGGTATTTAAAACTGTCAAAGAAACTAACATCCCGCCAACATTTTCAGCAAGCATTATGGACGGACAGAGAAATAGGTTATTCTTACAGTCATTTCTCATATTCTTTCCAAGATATTGAATTTTCATCAATTATTCGTCATTTTTATCAATTTGGCAACATTTTTATCAATTTGGTGACAGTGTTATCAATTTAGCAACATTTTTATTAATTTTGCGATATTTAAAAACTCGCGAACATCGCCATATACTACCAAAAATTCGTCGCCAGAATTTCGCCAAGCTTTACACACTGAGAAACAGGTTATTTTTCTAAATACCCGTAGATTCTTATATTCGTTTCAAAATATTCCTAGATATTGAAATTTCATTCATTAGTCGTCATTTTCTTTGATTTAGCGTCAATTTTGCCAATTTGGCGACATTTTTATAAATTTGGTGGCATTTTCGTCAATCTGACAACATTTAAAAATAACTCGCCAACTTGACAATATTTCGCCAGATTCTTCGTCAAAATTTTGCTAAGCGTTACAGACGAAGAAAGATTCGTATAGTAGACAAAAGACTAATGGCGTCCAAATACAAAACTATTACCCAAGGTATCCTCTCTCGTGAATGGAACGAGCTAGATCCACGAAAATAATGATAACAAATTTATTGCATAATATTACATACGAAAAGTGAACATATTTCACAATGGTTAATACTTTTTCAAAGTTTTTGAGAAATTTATTTAAAACATGTGCAATATCATGAGAACGGTTCATGCAAGCATTTTAAAGTAGGTTTTAATCATTTTCTAATGAAAAATTACATGGGAAATAATTATATATGTAACATTATTGTAGATTTTGATTTTTTTTATGATTTTTTCAAAATTTCATTTCAAAATTTGGGGGTGTTCTGAACATTCGATTGCGTTAAAAAATAGGATTCCAATATTCAGTGATTGTACTTTGTGTACAAAATTTCGTGCGAATCGCTGTATTCGTTCTTGAGATATTGTTTCCACAGACTCACTGATACACACATACACATACACACACACACGCTTTAAAAACCTCTTATCACCTTAAAAACCTCTGATTCGTGTTCAGGTATACTTGAAACGTGCTCTCCCGTCAAAGACTCGAATTTAAATAGACAACACATAGACATACAGAGATAATATACATAGAAATACAATACGTTAATATGTTGAATCTCCGTTAGTGGTATCATCTTACTTCAGTCGCCTTTACATATTTTATCCTTTTTACATCATATATATAGAACGCTCAAACAAATACCTATATGTTTTACTAAACGGGATATGTCTGTCAAAAGTTATTAAATCTAGTTAATAACCAAATATATCTTTCTAATCGTGTAGTATTTGTCAACTATCAATGCTTTCTTAAAAGAAGGGAAATTTGAGTCAAAATCTTCGAGTAATTTGAGCAAATATCGAGCAGAACCAGCAAATAAATCAGAAATATATCTGGCTTTTCTCTCCACTATTTTACGACACAGAAATTGTACCTTTACTATTTCTTAACAACACCTAGTCTACGTTTTGTGAGAATAAGTATAATAATTTATGTTCGCGATCTATGCTATTCACTTTTATCTCCCAGCCCAGAAACAATTTCCTCTAAAGACAAATACTGAAGAAATAGAAAAACTTCACATTTTATTGAAATCTGTTTAGGTCACTACAAATACTCTTAAATAGTTTGTACTCCATAAATGTAAAAATTTAGTTTAAGTCATTATTTTTAATTTGAAATGCAATTTAATTAGGTTAAGGGAATGTATTGTAATGTGTAAAGCACGTGGCTTTATGCACAATCAATAATAAATGATTTACTACGCAAAATTTCAGCGCAAATCAACATAAATAAGCATACGTACGATTCGGAAATCAACTAGATTTCCTTCAGTGCAAAAAAGTCTGGACCTAAATTGCCCAAATAAGCGCAAGACAATGTCGACCAAACTGAAGTGGCTAAACAACATCACACTATAGTAGGGTCACCTAGTGTAACGAAAGGAAAACAAAACAATGAAAAAGGAAAGAAGGAAATGCGAACAAGTGACGTAAACAAAGACAAGGAAACAAAAGTAAGAAGCAGAGAATAGAAATTCAAAGAAACAAAAAATTAGGCATGGTCAAACCGTATCTCGGAGAAATATGGAGTCAGTGACAAATCATTAGCTAGATTACTCTAGAGCTTTTATTAATAGAAAAAAACTCAAAGGAATCAAATTGAAAACTGAAGAGAATGTTTCAATAATGAAGTCAGAATAAAAACAAACCGGTGACTATTCATCCAACAATGATTAGCGGTAGAAGTTTTATTAATTTCTTGATTTTTACCTAATTTAGATGTTCTTTTATGCGGTACTTTAAGTCGCATTTAGTTTCTGACCTATGTACGATATTCCGCATTGACAAGGAATAAAAACCCCAATTATTGAACTTTTAATAGGATCCCTAAGCGACGAAAACTTAATTTTATTGACAGGTGAGTCAAACTCATTTAAAGATATAACAATATTATGATTAATTTTAGGAAAATAGAAGACATACAATATTGATAAAAATGTTTACTGGAATTCCCTTGCTCTGGGGAAGCTTAGAAAATTTGAAAAAAGCAAGATCAACATCATTCGGCGATAATCCACGATTAAAGCCACAGCTTTTAAATAATCCAGCTCAGACTTTAACAAGTCAGAAGTAGAGCATAATTTAATAGCATAATTTAATAGCGGGAGACATAAGTATTGAATGCGGCAATCTTTTAATTAGAGGATGACAGGAATTATAATGAGGAGGTAATCTAACGACAAAAGGCTGGCGGTAAACAGTGGTTACAAATTAATTATTATTGCGAATAACTAGAGCATCCGAGAAAGAAAGATAATTATTACGTTCTATCTCACAGATGAACTGAATAAAAGAATCAATAGAATTCATATATAATAGAAAGAACACCGTATAAATCAACGCTAAACTGATCAAAAAGAACAAAACAATTATCCGTGTACCGAAAATAGAAGGGAGACGGAATAATATTAAAGAAAGAAACTTCAAAATAGTGCATGTAAATATCACACAAAAATGGAATGAAAGGATTACTCATGCCAAACCATCAGACATTTTAAAGTAATTTAATTGCCTTGAAAGACCAAAGTGTTCTGAGACAAACAAGTACGTGCCAAAGAGATGAAGTCATCAACTTCAAACTCAAAGAAATGAATTTCCCGTGACCTTTTCCTAGGACGTAACATATTCCAGTTGAAGGTGCTTTGTCATTTTAAATATAAAGTACTAACATGAGTAAAATGGCGCAGCGATATTTGTGGAACTGCTTACATCACTTTAATCTGACCGAGCATACTAATTTTGACCTGCTTACTAATAACATTCTTTTGTCTTAAAAACAGCAAGATTATGTGAAAAGTTGTTAGTTTTTTTTTCATTAAAAGAACTTTGAAATTGGTTAAATGGTCTTTATGCGCCATACTCCAAAGTATGTGCTGTAAACCAACATCAAAGTTCGATTTGTTATTAAAATGTATTTATAAACTAAAATTAAGAATCCGGTTTTGAAAAGTAATTTATGTAGTCTGGTTCATAGAAATAAACGAACTTCTGAATATTGAAATTACTGATTTACAAACTGATCAATACCTGGGCAATAGAGGGGAGCTCACACTCCCAAGTAAATACTAAGGCGAATCATCTCATTGCAACGAATACATTTTTTACTTTTACTTACACATTATTACTTTTTATCAACATTCTCTATTTCATATTATAAGATTTACAACATCTGTCGGATGCCTGTATGAGCATCAGTGCTCTGTTCAAGGATAAAACTTAACTCCTCAACCTCTAAATAACAAGATCAGTTCTTTGTAGACTGAGCTATCCAAGAACAACAGGAAACCTTAAAAATTTAAGTAATAGGTCGCCAAACTCCGAGGCCGTTTTTGTCCATAGGCAATGTAGGGGGGACCTCATGAAGCTCTGCGGATCCATCTTCGGTGCTCAGTGTACCTTTTCTTATGTAAAAGTTGCATGGGGAGCCAAAGAGTTGACATTTTTCTAGGGGTTCTTTACAGCCTAAGCTACCCAAGAATAATAGGGAACTTTAAAAATTTAAGTAATAGGTCACCAAACTCCATGACCGTTTTTATCCATAGGCAATGTAGGCTGGAGCCTCATGAAACTCTGAGATTCCATTTTCGGTGCTCAGTGTATCTATTCTTATATAAAAGTTGCATGGGGAGCCTTCTCGACCCTGGCCGTGCCCCTTGCCAACAAAGAGCTTAAAGGGTTTGGTAGTACGGCCGGGAAACTTTCGATCCCCAACACAAACTAGGTCAACAGGTCACCCGACTTCACCGGACGGAGAAAACCGCCAACTCCATCCTGCAGCGAGCGCACAACCCGGGACGCCAAGGGGACAGCAGACCAACGTCCCGCCGAGCGACGCCAACAGTCGCCAGTCCCGAAGAAGAACGCCGACGAAGACGGGCGAAACCCCCACCGGCAGACCAGGGACCCGCCCGCAACAGAACCAATCAGACAACGCGCGCCACCACAAACAGCGACGCACCAATACTCCCAGAATATTTATTTTCATCAAAAAAGTTGCCTGCCAAGGCGATTTCAATGGCATTAAAAACATCTGCAACATCATGCAGACATCATGCATGCCCATAGATGAATTTCATCTATGGAGCTGCAAATGGGAATGACAGAGAGGCACAACGACTGTACGGGGACCGTTTTCCCCTTAAGCGGTTGCCCAATCGTAAAACAATCGAACGCTTGCATTTACAGTTCTGTGAATCAGGATCCTTTCTCGCTACTAAGTCTGATGCAGGTCATGCAAGGAGTGCTAGAACGTCAAGTGTGGAACAGGCGATTCTGGACACAGTAGCAGTTCGGCCAGGCACAAGCACAAGAGCAATGGGTTATAATACTCTTGGTGTGCCAAAATCGACGGTATGGCGGTTCTGCACGGGGAACAGTTACACCCATACCATCTCCAGCGAATCCAAGCGATGACTGCAGCGGATTATCCTCGTCGCGTGGAGTTAGACCGCTGGTTCCTTCGACAGAGTGCGACTCAGCTAGATTTTCCGATAACAGTGTTTTTCACAGATGAAGCCTCCTTCGCAAGACATGGCACATTTAACGCCCACAATGAACTTGTTTGGGCAAGTGTAAACCCACATGCAATATATCCGCATGAGCATAAGCGACGATTCTCCATCAATGTGGGAGCAGGAATCATCGACGACCGCCTAACAGGATCGTATCTTATGCCGGAACGACTTGATGAGAAAATACACAGTATTTCCCTGCAGAAGGTCTTGCCGGAATTGCTGGAGGATGTTCCAAAAGACATCCTGCGGCGTATGCGTTTCCAGCACGATGGAGTACCAGCCCATTTTGGGCGAGAGGTAAGGAACTATCCGGACGTCACTTATCCGGGCCGCTTTTTTTTATTGGACGAGGTGGTCCCATAGCTTGGCCCACACGATCGCCCAATCTGTCATGTTTTGTCTGTTTTTGTGAGGATATCTCAAGAGTCTCATTTATGACACTGCCCTTTGAATTTAAAGAGCAACTCGTTGTAGAATTTCGGTCGCTACTGTCGAAGTGCGCGACATGCATGGTCTGTTCGAGAGAGTTCGCCAATCCCTCCATCGCCGTTGTGAGATGGGCATTCAGGTTGGTCTCTTTTGAGCCATTACTGTAATTATTATTTAGTAAATGTCATTTTATACTTCAGTCATTCTTGTGTTTTCGCCTCACCTCATTGGTTTCACCATTTAGCACCCACTGGAACGTTTACGTTTGTTTTCCGACCCGGTAAACTAGGACGTGACGAAAAATACTTGGTTTGGTGTGAAAGTCCAGACCACATGACTGACCCGAAGGCTTACAGCAGCTATTTGTGTGGCCGGACTTGGTTTGGTGTGTACTACCACCTCGTAAAACTTGGCCCATTTTTTGTATCACCCTGTATATATATATATATATATATATATATATATATATATATATATATATATATATATATATATATATATATATATATATATATATATATATATATATTAAAAGATGAAAAATAAACTCTGAACTATTTCTTTCCAACATTAAATCATTATACTAATAATTTAACTTTCATTCTACTGCATTATGCTCTTTTATGACTTTTCTTCGAAAAGTTCTTCATTGGAATCCCTAATGAGGAGCAATAATTTATAGTTGTTAAGAAACTACCTGAAGACGCTTTATTCATTTCTTCCTAGATGTAACCTTTCTTTCATGTAAGGGGGCTTTGTCTTAATTAAGTTAGTTGTTGGTAAAACCATATGAATGAATCGAGTTAGACTTGTGTTTGTTTTAAAATAAATACATCAGTGCTTGGATTCTTAAAATTTTGAAGGTTTGATAACTATTTATTTCCCTAAATTTAGTTCAACTCTGATCATAAGCACTGTTTCAGTTATTTTGTAGTTAAAAAGCTTGTTTTTGACAGAATACGTAATATATATATTTTTTTCTAAGAATATAAGGTAATTCAAGAAAGTTTCTGACATGACCGTGGGCAGTATAGTGATGGGCAGCTATGTAAAATCAGGGAGATCTGCGTTCGATTCGTGTTACTGCACGATTAAGTTGTGGAGTTCTTTTTATGGAATTACTTTTTAATTTCTAAATAAAGGGCAACTCATAAACAGTTTCCTACATGTGCTATGAAATGTTCATGAGAATTTTTTTTTATATTTTATCACCATATTACAAACTTTAAATTATAAAATGCATATATTTATTCCTTTAAAAGCACTACACCATTTTAATTTCAATACTATTCAGAAGAGTTATGAAATATCGCACACTCACTGTATAGAAATATATTTCTTGAAGAATTTTAATTCATTTATAACCTTTATAATTATTTTCTTATACTATCGTATAGAATATTAATTTTTTGAAAACATGTAAAACAGATATGACACAAACACGCAATAAAAACCGTATTATTTATATATAAAATCATTACTTATAAATAAAACGCAAAATCACTTAACTGTATCGACGTGATTCTAGCTCTTTAATTGGTCGAGAGAGTTCCTATCTACATCGCATTAGCTTAGATGAAGTGAAAACAAATCTGTGTGCAGATTTAACGCCATTCTAATGAAAGTTTTAAACAGGCTCCAAAGGCCTAATACTAATTATTACATATTTTAATAACTGTCTCAACGTCTAAGCATCCTCTTACATAGGTTCTTTAGATTCCATGAAGAATACCAAACATTGTACAAAATCGTGGCCACGTTGCTCTTAGAGATGTTTGATGTTGATATTATTTTCACCAGAACTCAACTTAAAAGCTTTGGGATCCGCGGGACAACGATATTTTGGGTCCCTCTGTGTTTAGGGTGTAAATTAAGTCAGAAATTCAAATTTAAATAAATCCAAGCTGCGTCTTAAAATAATAGAAATCCTCTATGACACATAATATTATTGAAAAATAACTCAGCCAATTAATTTTTTAAATTAAATTTCTGGGGTGGGTTCTATTTAAAACAAGTAATAATGAAAATATATTCAAACTGATGTTTATTTTCAACAGACATTTATTTTTCTGTGTTTCTTTGAAAATAGTAAAAATTTAAAAATTACGACTGACTGAACAACTAACATGATATTCAAATAAATGAAGCCAATAATTATTTTTAAATTTACTTTTTTGTGTTTCTTTGGAAATAATAAACATTTTTAAAAATTATATTGATGGAGAAAATTAAAATTATACTTATAATTATGAAACAAATTATTTATAAAATATATTTTCTCTGATTCTTATATATATTTTTCTGTTCTTTGTAAACTGATTTTAATTAATAAGCTTATCTATTATCTCATCAAAAATATTGTCTTACATTTGTTCACTTTCGATGCATGTTACCGAAAGACAATTGAAGCAGTTTTATAACACACTTGTTCGTGGCTCACGTTTTGCTTTGAAACTGTACTTTTGTCTATAACAATTGACAAAGCTAAGATAAATTAAAAAAACAACTTCCATATTGGATAAATTACTCTGACTATTATTTAAATATAAAAATTAATACACGCCTGTTTTTGTTATTAATTAATTGATATTCAAAAACGCAGTGCTTTACACGTCTTACTATGACAATCAATTTTAACAATCACTGCTTATTCCGTCGGGAAAAGCATGTGATAAAATGTAGTCGTCGTTTTATCATGTATCAACGTCGTACGGCTGATTTTTATACTAGTCATACAAGAGCATTTGAACAAATTTTGATGACTTTTCGAATAACTTATTTTAATGAAGGCACATTTGACTGTAAAAATTAAAATTCATCAAAAAACCATTTAAATTAGGTATTTAAAAATTTATTTTATCCCATAAAATATTCCTGACAGTTTAATTTTTTTTAATTTATCTCTGAATTATCTATGAATATTATTTTGATATACTATTGTAGGGTATAATTAACCTTGGATTACAAATAATTTCCAATAGTTCCATTCTACTTCATTACATTTTACTTATGCATAAAGCGTAAACACTCACCCCAAGGCCCGACTGAAATATCTGCACATGCAGGTGAACGTTGTGAACTGATATGTATTTCAGTTTCTAAAATTTCAGAGCCCAAATACAAAATAAGCCAGCATGCAGGTACTTGATTATTCATTTGCTTAACCAGCTGCTACTACAGTAGATATTCTATAAAGATTACCAATTAGTAAAATGGAAAAATTATCTTAAATTTTTATGAAAGAATTATTTCATTTCATAATCATTTAAGAGCACTGGTCAATCCTTATTCAAGTACACAACTTCTTGCTCATTAAAACAGAAAAGCATTTAGGGTGTAAAATATCCACAATAAGTAAAAAATTAAAAAAAATTATAGATCGAAGTTATGTATCATAACTGAGATTACTCTCTGTTTTAGGTAATATTGGCAATCAAATTGTTTCAATCTACGGCCATTTGATGTTACCAATTGTCACTAATCGTCAAACGACAAATTAACGAGTCAATTCGATAAAATAAATCGAGCACAAATTGATAAAATAAATACTGATACTTTAATGTTTTAGCTTGGATGATCTCATTTTAATATGATGTATGATTACTAGCAAAAGCCCTAAAATGGACGTACTGGCAAGTTTTACATAACAAACCAACAGTCAATTTCTTTTCGTACTGAACTAGGAATGGTAGGTTCTTATTTGGCAAAGAAGATTTTACAAAATTGCATCTAAATTGCACTAAATTCGGCGTACAAAACTTACCTAAACCAAAAACTGAATAGCAAATTCTACTTCTATTTCAATATCTATAAAACTACACACCAAACTCTAAGATTTCAATACAGGCAACCAATTGCCTTCCAATACAGACAACCAATTGCCTTCCAATACAGACAACCAATTGCCTTCCAATACAGGCAACCAATTTCCTTCCAATACAGGCAACCAATTTAAATAAATGTATTACCATTTTTTCTTAAATGTATTTCCAACAAAGGAGATGCAGTTGAATGTCTTATCAGAAGGTGTTATATTGATGAAGTAAGTTTCTACCTCAAGGTATAACATTATATATTTTTGAAAATTATGACATTTTGATTTAGTGTAAATTGTGTTTTTTGTGTAACAATATTGTAGAAGAGTTGTACGATTCTATGATTATACACTATGCTGCATAAAATATATGCACCCATAAAAAATTGAACTACATTCACGAAACTTGACTTGCAAATGTCGTTTCAAGAATAATAAGATAAGTATTAAAAGCAATAAGTTAAGATTAATAAGTTAAGATAAGAAGTTTCCGTTCTTTGTCCTCAGTGTATTAAAGATGGAGCTGGATTGAACATGTCTTAAGAATGCCACAGCATAACATTCCTGCTGTGGCACATACTTGGGCGTCCGAAGGAAAAAATCTCGAGGTCGACCTAAGCTAAATTGGAGTAGACTAATGGAACAAGTTAGAAATCAGGTGGGATAGGCGAGATGGTCCGAAGCAAAGACTGCGGCACATTATCGACCAGGGTAACTACGCATCTGGAGACCTTATATGCCACTAGGCATGCTGAGTGATGATGATTAAGAGCAATAAGTTAAAATAAGAAGTTTCCGTTATTTATCTCCAGTGTGTGAAAGACTCAGCTTAACAGCCGAGCCCTTTTCTATAAATATACTCTGTTACGAAAGAAGCGTATCTCAGAAATAAGGTGAGAGTCAATATGTAAATGCTTTTTAGCTAGATAGGCAAATCCTTAAAATCTCATACACAATGAATCAGACGTTCCCAGAGGGCATGAGAAAAGCGTGTCTCAGACCCTGTGTAAGAAGCCGTTCACACAAACTTGCAAATCCAACTGGATTTGCTATTTTGAAATATGCCTCTGCGGTTCACGCGTCAGCAGTGTGATCAACTGAGCGAGTTTGAGATATATAGCGTTATAAGTTTAATAAAAGTGGTGTGGTCAAGTAGATGTGCCAGCTGACATATGGATAACAATAAGGCGATGTTGGCAACAGTGTATCCAGGAGGATGCATATAACCACCACAAAATATCTGAACGTTCCAGGGAAATAAGTGTTCGAGGTGATAGTACGATCACGAAAATAGTCTCAAACACAACAATGACGTCGCTACTATCCACTCAAAAGCGCATGGGTTCCAAGGTTAATATAATATTAACAGGTTGTCTCATTCGCTATTCCGCCCTGGGTGAGCTGGGCACTGGCCCTTCCAATTTGTGGACCAACTGCGCTTCAAAGAAAATCATTGGAAAGCAGCACAGTTTTGCATAAAAAGTTCTCACTTTTTAAGCATCAATGAGATAAATGAAATATCGCCTAAAATAATGTGCTGGCACAGAAACATTATAAATGAACTCAAATTTGAATTCAATACGAGCTAAATTGAAGTAATTAACGGATGATGAAGTCAAAACCAGCGGTTAAGCAAATTGTATACTAAGACAAAGATATGAATTTTCTAGTTGATTTTGTATAACAAATACATTGAGCTTTTTATTTTACACAATATTTACATATTTCATGCATAAAATGATAATCTTTATTAATATTTTTACTCCCAAATATATTGCATAGATTTGGATTTTAATATAATACTTTTAAACAATTACTTTTACAACACGTTAAAGGTTTTGAAAGAAACATCCCTTGCAAATTCCTTAAATCGAGACTGTGACTTTACTGTTTGCATTGTCTATTAAAGATATGAAGGTTTGAAATATGACAAAACTGATGAGAAATATGTTAAAATAGAATTAAATAAGATTTTTTATATAAAACTCCCCATATTATCGTCATCAATTTTCAATTTAATTCATATTCCTTTAAAAATATGTTGATTTAAAATTTCTTGCATATAAATTTTATGGTACATGTTCTGCCCAGTAAAAGTAAGCGTACCATTCCGTTTCGATTACTTCCTATGCAAAAAGATATTTGAACTTTATAATTTTCTGAAAAATGTCATTGATTTGATTTAAAAATATTTAGATTGTAACATTGTATGTTCAATGCATGTAATTAATACTTTTATTTTATATGCTTAAAAAACCCCGTTTCAGTATATTTAATGATATACATGTGTTATTTAATTTTGCTTATTTGGAGTCTTTGTGAGTCCATTTACTTTCTTTAATGGTACAGATATTACCATAGAATTCCGTTGATCGGCCCCCAATGCGATGGAAAATCGTGGAAAATGAAAAGCGGGGGGATGACTCGGAATTTTAAACTAAAAGAAACAAAAGTTATTTTTATCAATGCATTTATTATATTCGATGTTGAACTTTTTCTCCGAAATGCGTCCGATGTTTATGGGAAAGAGGGCTTAAAATTAAAAAATGCATTTTAGCGTTTGCTTTAAAATAAATAGGGGTAAATGTGTCATTTTTATGGGACTATAAATTAATTTTTTCACAAAAGTATCATAAAATTACACTTTATAATTTCTTTTAACATATGAATATCCCTTTTTTGAACAAAAACCATTTCTACTGCATCGAAACTACTCCACCATGGATTACGCATGATGCAGTCCTTCATTTTGTCAAATCGAGATATGCATGTCTTGACAGAAACTTTATTGACAAATTTATTAACAAAAAAATCATTAACAACCCACATTTGACGTGACTAATGATAATTATTGCAATGGTTTGGTAAAATATGTGCTTTTAAATTTAAATCAATTATTGTTTTTTCTTCTGGAGATTTTAAAAGTTTAATGACTTTCTCTGGAATTCGGAAGATATATATTTTTCTAAAACAGCTAGACAAAAGCTGTGCATTGCATTGCCTGAAAATACAAGTTATTCAGTTTTATCCTGCATTCTTCTTGTTTGTAAACCTCAGAATACAGTCAATATTTAAATAACGACTTATTTGCTATATTTAGACTAGAAATATATGTTTATGTCTTTCTCAACCTGGTTCCGATACGCACTTAATAGTTAGTGCCTCTTCTCAGATTTCTCAATAATATTTTTATATATAACTTTTAATCATTCAATAATCTTTGAAAATAGCATTCAGTAACCTTTGTATTAAATTTTCATGATGTTAAAATTTTCATGACTTCCCCTCTCGCCCAAAATTTGCTATTTTTCATACGTGCGGAATTTATTAAGTATCCGTAAATTTCACATTACTATGCATATACTATTTTATTCTATATTGCGTGCACTCTCTTACCATTAAGTAAATGTTTAAATAGTTTTTTGAGAGGTTCCGATCAACGTCTCCTCTGACAGAGAATGGGGGTGGCTGTGATGTCAATAGTCTTTCATTCTTGGGCCAAATTTTCCCCCGAAAGAGACAATCTGTTATATAAATATCCTACGGGCCTTGCATGGGGTCCTCTATCATGTAGTATCAAGACACACATTATATATATATATATATATATATATATATATATATATATATATATATATATATATATATATATATATATATATATATATATATATATATATATATATATATATATATATATATATATATATATATATATAGCATTAAATTCCAGAGGGATTAAAGAAGTTTACTAAGGATTTCCAATTTCGGTTCTGAAGATGTCACTTCCAGTTTTTACGAAAATTCGTATGACTCTATGAAATAACTAAGCAAAAGAGAATAAAGGTGCTTAATGGCTCCGTCAAAAATGAAGTGTTCATATTATTTGCCCCATATGAAGGTTCCTTCATAAATTTCTTCTTATTAATATGAATATTATTATTAATATTGTTGTTGTTATTATTATTGCTATTATTATTGTTATTACTGTTATTATTGTTATTGTTGGTGTTGTTACTATTATTATTGTTATTATTATTATTATTATTATTATTATTATTATTATTATTATTATTATTATTATTATTATTATTATTTTATATTTATAAGTACTATTTGTGTGGATAAGCTATAGTTAAGGAAAAATGTGTAGCTTGATAAATAAATAACACACATTTTCTGAAGTATATATATTTGATATGTTACAAATAAATGAAATGGAATTTTCATAAATAGAAAGATCATCAAGCACATTTGTTTCAGACAAAGTTAGGTTTCATTTAACAATAATTTAAGAGAAACTTCTATAGAGTTATTAAAAACATTTGTTATTCATACACATTACATAACAAAAATGTCCTAAGTTCAAGAGTGCGAGGCACAATTCAAATTGTTTTTAAGTTAACTCTTCATTTGCTGACTATACAACTGCATATCATTTTGCATATGAGCTCTGAATAAGTAGCTGCATTGATGACTTCCAGTACATTACCAACATTGCAACCACTAAAAATACATACAACTTGGTTTTAAAGTAGGTAAGAAAACATAAAAACTTTAATGACAGCTGATTAAATATACGGCCTGGCCAAGTGTTTATAAAATCACAGATACTTTTACGATTTTCTTAGTTGCATAGTTTATTACGACTCTGAATATTGACGTCATATTTTAAAATAAAAATTCACAGTTTTCAATGGCATTTATACATGGGAAGGAATTTTGCATGCAAAGGAATTTTGCATGCAAAGGAATTTTGCAGAAACAAAAGATATGAGACTTAATGAAATAAAATATTGGACCAGATTGTTGAAGTAGTCACTTTAGAGGACCATTTATATTTTTTCCACTCTACATAGAAACATGCCAAAATTTAGTTCGAATTGCTCAATTTATTCAAGAAATATCGCTCTCCATCCCAAAATGTATAATTTCCAATAAATCGAAAGCGACTTGTGATAACTCCTAAACAATGAATTCCATTATTTTTTAGTTAAAAATACTTACAAGGAAATTACTCCTTTTACAATAGTGAGTATATTATATGTCATACTCTTTGCTCTATTTTCGATAAAAAAAAAAACATATGCAATATCTCTAGAATGACGCTTCTTAGCATCATACATGGGATGTCATTCGCTTTTTAATTATAAAATCACTATTGATCAATATTGATTTCTGTAACAATGCATTTATATAACGTTTTTCGCGTTTCGAAAAAATATGATCGAAAAATTGTTTACTTTCTCCTTGCAGAGAATGTATTGTAGAGAAAGGAAAAAGAACAAATGGAATAACAAACTTGTCTTAATATGCTTACAATTACATTGCGAGTTAAGCATAATCTACTGCACAGTTGTTCTATTACCTCACCTTTTAAAATCTTTAGTCATAATACATGAAACTAATTATTAAAAAATTCTGATGAGCATAACACATGGTTTTTCTCAGAGATTAATAAATTTCGGTACTATAAAAAAACATATTTGAGCTTTCTGTTTACAATATGTCGCTGAAAATCTTTATATATATATATATATATATATATATATATATATATATATATATATATATATATATATATATATATATATATATATATATATATATATATATATATATATATATATATATATACATATATATACATATATATATACATATATATATGTATATATATGTATAAGCTTATTTCTGTACTTATTAAAATAAGTAAACAAAATTTCATGCAATTTGTTTGATTATTTTGAGCGATATGCTCCAAGTGGAAAAGTAAAATTTATAATATCTCGAGAACATGGTGCATGGTGCCTACTTAACAATAGTGTCTTAATTAAATTAGCATATTTAATTTCTTTTATGATTTTCTCAATTTCAGATAAAAACGTAGAAGAACTGCACATGTTTTGATTAGCTTCTATTTAACGAATTACATAGAAAATGCTATTTCAGCAAATTCAGTTCACAAACAGTTGTTACTTGGTATTTAGTGTTTAAATAGTTGCTATTTGGGCAAAAACAGTTAGCAGTTATATTGCGTTTCTATGATTTCATTTTTGATTCTCGGAAAAAAAACAGGTTCATAATATTAAGGATGATCCTCTAGTTTGAGCTTTCCAGTAATTAATAGGCTTCTGACATTTATTGATTGGAAAAATCGTAAAATATTTTATTGGATGTACTAAAATTTTTCGAGAAATATAACACCCCTGGAGGGTCCTCCAATGTCCAAGAACAGGCCGTGATAAATGCTAAACCCTTAATTTCGCGTTAAAATATTTTAAAAGCATTCACTCAAAACATTTGATAATAGTGAATTCATTTTATGAACACTTTCCAACATAGTTGTAAAATTTTTATGACTTTGTTAATTCTGTCAGTCTGTTCGCACGATAACTGCTGTAAAAATTGCTTTATCGAAATGAAATTTTAGTACTTTGTTGAGCCGGTCTGTGGGACATATGAGAATGAAAATGAATAATATCACCTATTTAGTTTCGGATTTATCCGGGGTGAAAAAATGAAATACATTGAACACTATGGGACCTAATTTTTCAAACATTTTTTAAGTGGGGTTAGAATTCACAAATTGCTTCGGAAATTATAGGAAATATTCAAATTATCACGTAAAATGTGTAAAAATTTTCAGCAAAATATATTAGATGGTGTTTTAAATAAAAATTGAAATAATAAGTACAAACCTATTTTGTAAAACCTATTTTGAACAATTAGAATGGATCTAGGAAATGGTCTGGTTATTTCTGATAGTAAAATATATAATACGGACACATGCATGCCCATCCCCTACGCGAATCATAGCAACGTGTTTCTAGTAAAATACTTTAATACAGTAGAATGTCACTTTAAGAGATCATCTATATATACTAATTGCCAAGTGTCCGTCTGTCTGTCCGTCTGTCTGTCTGTCTGTCACGCTTTTTTTAGGCACTTCCCGAATAGATAGAGACTTGCAATTTGGTACACGGCTCGGTCGTTCGATAAAACCCCCTGGAAAAATCGAATTTTTCGAAAACGTTCTATAGAGGGGGTGTCCCACACCAAAACGTTCGAAAAGTGAAATGACGGGAAAGCATGCTTTGCGATGAGATAGAGACTTCAAATTTGGTATATGGGTAAATCACTCGAAAGGAAGAAAGTGTGCAATTTCAGATTTCCAATATTTTCTACTTAAGGGGGGGTGCCCCACACCAAAACGTTCGAAAAGTGAAATGATATGAAAGAATGCTTTGCGATGAGGTAGAGACTTCAAATTTGGTGTATGGGTAAATCGTTCGAAAGGAAGAAAGTGTGCAATTTCAGATTTCCAATATTTTCTACTTAAGGGGGTGCCGTACACTAAAACGTTCAAAAAGTGAAATGATAGGAAAGCATGCTTTGCGATGAGATAGAGACTTCAAATTTGGTGTATGGATAAATCACTCGAAAGGAAGAAAGTGTGCAATTTCAGATTTCCAATATTTTCTACTTAAGGGGGGGGGGGGGGGTTCAGCACACCAAAACGTTCGAAAAGTGAAATGATAGGAAAGAATGCTTTGCGATGAGGTTGAGACCTCAAATTTAGTGTATGGGTAAATCGTTCGAAAGGAAGAAAGTGTGCAATTTCAGATTTCCAATATTTTCTACTTAAGGGGGGTGCCGCACACTAAAACGTTCGAAAAGTGAAATGATAGGAAAGAATGCTTTGCGATGATGTAGAGACTTCAAATTTGGTGTATTGGTAAATCGTTCAAAAGGAAAAAAGCGTGCAATTTCAGATTTCCAATATTTTCTACCTAAGGGGGTGCCGCACACCAAAATATTCGATTTGCAGAATAAATGAGAAAACGCTCCTTTAAAATTTGATAGAGGCTTGAAATTCGGTATATGGGCTAATCATTTGATGGAAACACCCAAGACAAATATAGTTTTTCAAAAATGTTCGTTTAAGGGGGTGCTTCAGAGTAAAACGTTCGAAAAGTGAATTGATAAAAAACCACGCTTCGGATTGAGATAGAGATATCAAATTTGGTATAAGGGTAGATAGTTTGAAAGGAAGAAAGTGTAAAATTTCAGTTTACCAATATTTTCTACTTTAGGGGGTGCCACACGCCAAAATGTTCGATTTTCGGAATAAAGGAGAAACGCCCGTTTTAAAACGTGATAGAGGCTTGATATTTGATATATGGGAAAATAATCTGACAGAATTCACATAAAGAATAGAGTTTTTCAAAAATGTATAATTAAGGGGGTGGGTACTCCACACAAAAGCATTCGAAAGATGAAATGCTAGAAAAGTATGCTTCGCGATGAGATAGAGACTTCAAATTTAGTGTACGGGTAAAAAGTTGGAAAGGAAGAAAGTGTGCAATTTCAATTTTCCAACATTTGTTATTGTAGGGGGTTCCGCTCACTAAAATGTTCGATTTACCGAACAAATGAAAATCGCCTCCTTTACAATGTGATAGAGACTTGAAATTTAGTATATGGGCTAACCATTTGACAAAAAAAACCAAAGATGAGTACAGTTTGACAAAAATGTTCTTTAACGGGGTGCTACACAGAAAAACGTTCGAAAGGTGAAGTGATAGAAAAACATGCTTCTCGATAGGATAGCGACTTCAAATTTGATATTCGAGTAGATAGTTTAAAAGGAAGAGAGTGTGAAATTTTATATTTCCAATATTTGCTACTTTAAGGGGTGCGCACACTAATATGTTCGATTTTCCTAATAAATGAGGCACGCTTCCTTTTAAATGTGATAGAGGCTTGATATTTGGTATTTGGGCCAATCATCTGATAAAAAACACAAGACAAACAGAGTTTTTCAAAAATGTTCATTTATGGATGTACTTCATAGAAAAAAGTTCCAAAGGAGAAATAATAATATAGGAGTGCATCGGGATGAGATAGACTTTAATGTGTTGTACGGGTAGATAATTCGAAAGGAAGAAATCAGCAAATTTAGTCGAATCGATTTGTCGAATAAATATGAAACGCGAATTATTAAAAAATTTACCTTTATTCAAAGGTTGCTTATTGCGAGACCGTTGATTTTCAACGGGTATTCGGCTAGTCTCTATCTACTTGCCGTACCAGATCCATATCCCCGTATACTGCAAACATTGTCCCAGATTTGTCTTGAAAATTTAATTCCAATAATTTGGAAGGGACTTAAGACGATAGTTTGTGAAAGTTAAAAGTCTAAGATTTTTGAAATTCCAATTGGAAATCAAGTAGTGAAGATATTAGCGATTCTGAATAAATAGGCTAACTTCAATTTTCTTACTAATACCATATTTAAAAAAAACCTCATCTCTATTAACATTTCTGTCACGCTTGGTGACAAATTTCTCAATCTTGACGACTAATTTGGCACAATATCGCCAACCGGACAATTTTTGGAAAATTCCGCTAAGTTAACACAAATTCGGTAATACGGCATGTAAAAAATTAGAATAGATATTACAGAATAGAATAGATATACATTTTTAATTTACATGATTAGCGTGCTAATTTCACAAATTACAGAGCTTGATAGAGTTATTTGACTTGACACCGGACCTTAGATAAACCGCTGCGTTACAATGAAATGAAAGCAGAAATTATACTTCGTATAATGGAGGCTAATAGTTGAAATATATTGTTTTTAACTGAGTTAATTAAGTGTTTAAATTTTTGTATAATTACTAATGGCTTATATTATAAATTATAATATTATAAATTGGTTGATTTCCTCCAAGAATGTTTATAAATTTATGTAAAAATAAACTTACATGTGCAATGAGTTAGTTCTCACTGGCAAGCATGCAAAATTCGAAAGAATTTCCCTTATACTACTTGGCTAAAATTCAATTTCTGAAAGACTTGGCATCATATACACACATAACTTATTTATTTTTGATATCTTCAAATGCATTTTGTAGGCTTAACTTTTGCTTTTAAAATGCAGCATATTTTTGTATCTTTGTGATTTTGCTTATTTTACACATTCAACTATGAATTTCGAAATATGTTTTCTACACCTAAATGACATTGCTATTTCAAGTTTTTCTGTAGTAATAAAAATAAAATAAAATAAAGTTGAAATAAGATATAAATTAAATTATAAATTATGTGCGTTTAAAAGTCGTATTTAAGATAATTTAAATTATAAATTTATTTAACTATTCCTTAACTTAGATATGATCAATGCTTTATTTCAAAAGAATAAAATGTTGCACATTTGCTGAAAAGTTTAGAGTACAGTGGGCTATTTACGCAAGTTATTATATGTTTTAAATAAATTTAATAAAAATAAATTAAATAAAATAATTTTTTTATTATATGTTTTAAATAAATATATAGAATGGTTATACCTGACAGAAATCAAATCTCGTATTTCGACCAAAAATGAGAGCTCTACCTCTTCTAAAGTACAAAATACCCTTAGATCATGGCAAATTAAAGAATTCTCAAAAACTGTTATAGTTGTAAAAGCACGAACCTCGCTTATCTACAAAACCGAAAAAATTGATCTTCAACGATGTTTCATTATAATAATTCACACAACATGTACAACATTTTGTTGAGTCTGTGAATTAAAAAAAAGCTAGTAAATAAAAAATGCAGAATCATTTATTTTATCTCGAAGAAAGGGGTTGATTTTTGCCTTCAAAACCAAATGATCGTTTAATAAACTGCGTATGCAGTTACTCATGAAGTATTTTCATTTCAGAATATTTTTGTACAAATATTTCTTGAGCAGAGGTATGAAAAAGTCAACATTTTAATGGCCTAATCATAATAGGTAGAGAGTTGAGTGGTTTTAAATTCATCTGATCGCGAGAAAAGGCACATCAAGATTTTATTTTTTAGCTGCAAGTGTAATTATAATATACGAATATTCTAGATATGCATAGGAAGGTAATATTTAACTAATTTCAGAAAAAAATGTAATGCAAGATGGACCAGGTGAATTTAAAATATGCCCATGTCTCAATACTTAAGTAAAAAGAATATATATATATATATATATATATATATATATATATATATATATATATGTATATATATATATATATATATATGTGCGTGTGTGTGTGTGTGTGTGTGTGTGTCTGTGTGTATATATATATATATATATATATATATCCCATACAAAAGTACAATTTTATATTCATACCTGACAGATCTTTATTTAAAATATCAAATATTTTAAAGTCGTAACAATGGATATTCTTTTAAATATTCCAAAATATTATCCGCTACAGGTCTTTTACAGCTTTTATTAGAAAAAGAATAGTCGGACTTCCTACAGGTAAATACATATTTTTTTACATGTTGCAACTTTCATCTAATATATTTGATGCCAAACTTTTGTGTGCACCTTACTTAATAATGAAAATATTTTTATGCTTGTTGGTGAATATACTCCAACATTCCATTCTATGTTTCTTACATATTGACTAATTAATACCTATCTTTCAATTTCATATCATCAGCTTTATCTATTTCAATTAGCATGTATTTTAATTCTAACTCTCTCTATTTTTTCTAAATTCTTGATTAATTTCTATTCCAAGTTTATATCATCAGCTTTATTTATTTTAATTATCACATATTTCTTTAATTCTGACTCTCAATAATTTCTTTTTTAATAATTGATTAATCAACACCTGTCATTCCAATTTCATATCATCTTCTTTATCTATTTAAATTATCATTTATTTGTTTTAATTCTAATCGTTCTCTAATTTTATGTTTAATCTTGACAAATTAGCACCTGGCATTCCAATTTCACATCATCAACTTTATTTATTTGAGCTATCGTATTTTTTTCAATTTTATATGTCTGTTAGACATGACTTCATTATTATTGTTTCAATATAAAATTTGAAGAACGTGCTTGCAACTATAAAGTCCTGAATGAAATATGATATGTATAAAATTCAATATAAAAATGAAGTTTTGGTGTCTAATTCAATTTAAAAATTAGGTACCGAAGTT
The DNA here is from genome assembly GCA_951213105.1 of Amaurobius ferox. Classification (NCBI taxonomy): domain Eukaryota; kingdom Metazoa; phylum Arthropoda; class Arachnida; order Araneae; family Amaurobiidae; genus Amaurobius; species Amaurobius ferox. The sequence continues at coordinate 111,654,781 of OX578142.1, read as the reverse complement.
TGATAAAATAAACAAGAAATTTGATAAAATAAACAAAAGTGATGATTTTGTTTTAAAATATCATAATTTAAATAAATAAAGCAGCAGATGATATGAAATTGGAATGGCTTGTATTAATGAGTCAATTTATAAAATAATTAAAATTAAATATCTAATTATATTCGTTCTCAATCAAATAAATACTTTTCTTTTCATCTTTTGCAAACACTTACGAGCTCAACCTCCTGCTTGCTAACACCAATAATCGGTTGGCTTGCGCTCATTCGTGCCGTCTGTTACGCAGGCGCAATATGCAGGCTGTGAGTCCTGTACTTGTTCGTTGGTACTCACTAGCCCTTGGAAATTGCTTCGTGAACCCTTTAAACCCGGTTGATGCACACGACAGCCCTCGTGCTCCTAATCGGCTCGTTCAATTGAATCTTTGGCCATACTGAATTGGCCATCCAAGAATTTTCATTTCGAAAAGCCATAAAAGTAGAAAAACTCATAAACTAAATCAAAATATAAAACAAATGGCTCAGTCATTCAAAAATTCAACTATGTAGGTGCATGTTGGCAAAAACTTGTGGTCCTGCTATTGCCAGTATGTCCAGAATGCGAACTCGCAGCTTAAATACTCTTCCTTTAACATTAAATATCTCTTAAACTAAAATTTATATCGAAAAACAGTTATTTCAGCGTGTTCCCATAAAATTCCTCTACAAATGTAATTATATTTTTGTATAGTTTTTATGGCACGAGAAAAAGAACCTCGAGAGACGCGAAATTTGTTAAACAGCAGAGGCAGCGTTAGCTTCTTCTTTTTTTTTTATAGACAGAAAAGTTCTGTATCGAACTAATATTATTAACCAAGGTTCAGATATATGTAGTTTCTTATAAAAGAGGTTGTAGCAATTCCAGCTTTCGGAATTTTGAAATACTTAATAGAGTACGCATTATTATAACTTTTGAACTATTTGAGATTTTATGTTACTATTTCAGATGTTATGTTTTTGAGATTTTAGTTTATTAGACATGAATATATAAATACTGCTTACATTTTACCTACGTAAGTATTGAGACATGATTATATTTCAAACTCTTAATAGTTTTAAGAGAAAAAATGGTATTAAGCACATAGCGAAATTTCTTACACTATAAAATAGTCAATGATGTTTCTGTTAGCGAGTTGAAATCTTTAAACATCATAAAATACATATATTAATAAACTAGTCACAACAGGATAACATATGTGCTGAAGATTATATAAAACTAGAGAAACAACATATAAATGAGGCATCTTGTAGACGTAATTATAAAAAAAATTCTTCTGGATTGTTCTCTGTTGGCAAAACTACTATGAGTATTTTCTAAACATGACATTTTTTGTAAAATGACTATTTTCAATAGAAGGAATACATCATCAGCAAAAAAAATTTCTATAGGAAACCCTAATCTTTCAATACATAGAAATTTGAACGTTGGTCTATTTTTTCTCCATTTCACATATGTTAACTAAACACGAAAAATTCGAAACACATGTCTACCTGAGGTGTGCTGTGGCGGTGCCACTGATGTGACTTAAATCATATTATTTTCTGTAATCAGTCAAGTGGTACTTTTTTATACATATTTAAAATTTTGTTATAACATAATTATACTGTCGCAAAAAATTTTATTGATGTCACATTTAAAGTTCAATTCAGTTCAAGATCAGGCAACTTTGTACCTATTTGTTTGAGACCACTGTTGGCTTTTTCACACTTCTAACCTAGAAAGACTGAAAAAACAAAATGTTGAGAAAATCTGAGTTGGTCCTGCGCATACTATTAGACTAAATTTATATGGAATGACTATTGTATTTATTTAAACTTCATATCATGATGGTTTTTCCATTGGTGTATAGTATATGTAATAAAATATCAGCAAATAGAGAAATATGTAGAAAATTTAGAATTAGAGATCAAATCTGTCAATTTAAGTCATCTGTGAGTTCAAATCCAGTAACAAAGCCATAAACTGGAAAATCGAAAAGGCAAATCAAACGAGGTACATTTATTCTCAAATTAAGTAGAGCAGCAATTCCTAACCTTTATCCGAGTAATCTTTCTTTTACCCTTTAGCAACTTTTATTTATCCGATAGCCTATTTCTTTCAATTATATCCTCTGAACTTCCATATCTTTCAATTGTGCCATCTACGTTTTCAATTCAAGAAATATTGTAAATGTTAATTTTAATTTCCTATAATAAAAGTTAGCTTTATTTTTTTTATCCTTCAGGAATTTGTTTCATTTTAAATAATAAAAAATGTATCATTAGATCATCTATAAATTACCAAATAATTTAATGACAAAAATATTTTAATATATTTTTTGGTTATTTTCTAGCTAAGTCCTGAAATTTTATTATTTTCCGCAGTCTTTTATATACTGATAGTATTACAGTAATGTTGTCGATTGCTTTTTCTTCTTTTCTTTTGTAATAATTGATGGGGGTAGCTCGTATAACTTCCAAAACCAGTTGGTTCCTCCATTATTGTAATCATCTTTATTCCAATTTTTATTCAGTAGAATTTTTAGTTTGTTTTTCTTGTGTGTTTTTTAAATTAGTAGATGAAGTTAACTTATGTAACACTGGAACAGATTGTTTTCTTTTAAATTTTGTCAAATTCTACTTATTTCTCATAGCTTTTATAAACTTTCTTTTTACAGCTGTTTTAAACGACTCGTGTAACTTCCAAATCCGGTTAGTTTCCTATGTAATTTATAGCAGAGCAATTAAGTTCGCAGTTTTATTCACTGAATAAATGCTTTAAATCCTTTTTCAAATTGGTGATGAGCTGCAGTCATAGCAAAACACAGTTGAAAAGTTTTACACAGTTGAAAATTTAGCTTTCCTCTTTTACTTTCCATCCGCTGTAAACGAACGTATGGTGAAAGTATGGTGACGAAAGTATGGCGAAACTTATTATGACTTGTACCACTTCTCTTGGTAGAAATGATTTTAACAGTTGATTATGTAAACTTTTTACTTTAACCTATGTAACATAAGAAAAGTACTGTGATCGCGATTTAATCACAAGTCGAGATTTCAGCGAAAATACGTTAGTGGCGTCCCAAGATAGCAGAAAGGACTTTTATCAGTTTGCGAGTTGGTGGATAGGTTTGTGTGTGTTAAATTGTTAACCCTTCGTAATCTCAAAAACCACTGAAACGATTTAGACCAAATTTGGGTGCCAAGTTTCATATATTATGTAGATAAGAAAGCAATAATTAAAACTCCAAAAAACTATATATTTTAACTATGAAACAAGATTTTGTCAAAAGGAGATACCCTTCGTTATCTTAAAAAAGGCTGAAGCAATTTTGACCAAATTTAGGTGGTTATTTGCGTATATTGTGTAAATGTAAATGCAGAAAATAAAGTTTCAAAAAGGTATATAATTTGGCTCAGAGATCGAATGCCCACATTTTTCGTGTATAAAACCTTAGGATTGCCCCAATCCTCTAGTTTTGTACAAATATATATTACACACGTTGCTCTTCTTATTTTATTTGTTTGAAATTGTGTAAAACGTATGTTGTTTTTTATGCATAAGTACTTTAACAATGTTTTAAAACCGTCTTTATGCCTAATTTGTAGGATATTGGAGTTTACTCTCATAGCAAAGATCGTCACATGTGTGACAGTGACATTGTAGTCACGTGACATGTTGGTCACAATGTGACATCATATTTGGGACTTCTACGCGACGTTACGTATCAGTAACTTTGTAACTTCATTGTGACTATATTCTGTGACGTTTCCACAATTTAATTAACACGTAACAACGTGATGACATTGCAATGGCAATTACAATGTGACGTCACAAACAAGTTAATATGCGACGTCACAAACGACCATGAAAATGACCAAAATGACTTCGCTGTGACCTCAATATGACATTGCCGAGACGTCCTGTGACGTCCCAAAGTCACAATGTGACGTAAGTCTTACGTCACTGTGAAAAAAAATGCTGTTAGGGTACTTTTTTTCTACAGTCGTTTACAGCAGAAAAGGTTAAACGTTACCGTATACCAACAGCTTAGAACAAATTCTAACGCGTAATGCCGACCTTATTTTGTACCCAGGAATTTAAAGGAGGACCTATTGATTCCGATGTCTTTTTCTATATTAAATTACAACACATTTAGGTATTCTCTCACTTTGAATTCTAAGAAGATCGTCTCTATTGCATTGTTTTCACAGACTCTAACCTTGGTGAGGCCTAAATCTTGGTGAAATAAGGCTGTAAAAGCTCTCATTAAAATACATATAAGGAGTAGAAGTAGAAAGAACAGAAAGTAGAAAGTAGAAAAAACAGAAAGTAGAAGTAGAAAGAACTAAAGAATTTCATGAAGATGTTTTATATAAAACCGCATAAACTTTTTATTGTATGTGAAAAATGAAACGGGTTAATTACAATATTGTGTTTTGTTATTAACAGAATTTAAAATTAACTTCATTGAAAAATCATAATATAACATTTCATGCTATTTTATTCTCACTTTTCGCTTGGAGAAGAAACCATATTTTGCAATGCATTTATTCTTTCTCGGTACTTTTAAAATAAGCATTTAAAATAATATGAAGTATTGTAACTTACAGAAGAAAACTTGCATTTAAGGTTTAAGTCATTTTTTATGTTACGCGTAGTATATGGTGTGAAAGGAAATGTGCCAAAATTTCATTTTTTTTATTTTGTATTAATACGGCGAAATCTAAGCGGTTTGGATCTGGATCAAAAGTCAGTACTAAAAATATTTAAAGATAACCTAACATATTGATTATTATTTATTTTCATAAGAACGAGAATTTTCCCCAAAATTTAACTGTACTTACAATTATTACGCAATGGCAGCATACAAGAACAGCAGTTAGAACTGTTTCGTTTAGCTGAAGAGGCATTTTTACTGAAACGACACTTCTGTTAACTTTTAAATTTTTTTGTGTGTGTTTACTCCGCTGTGACAATTACCGCACTGGTGTTGAGTTTATTCCGGTAATTACGGTATTTTTGTACCTATTTTGGAATATAAAAACTGATATTATTATTACATACGTTCTATGCAGAAATCCATGCATAAAATTGTTGATTCCGTCAGAATTAGCGTTATAGTGTACTTGTTAAAAGTTCATGATATTTTAAGCAAACCTTCTAACTACAACCATATAAAATAGTACCATAATAATTCAAGCGACTGGCTCAGGCAAAACATTAAAACAATATGCATTCTGTTATTGTACACTCTTTCCAGTCGTAATGAAATAATTTCCAATATATGTTGTTCTTTCGAAACAACTGAACAGGTAGCTTACAAGACTTATGTAGTTAGAATGTAATCATTTATTATTTCTATTTTATGAAACCTTAAGTTTTAACGTTAGAAACTTTATTTGGATTTTCCAAGCAACTTAGCTAACAGAATTTTCAAGCCGAAATATTTTTAATAGGTTCTGTAAATAAGCTGAAACGACCATAGAGTAAACATAACGATGTTTACTTCATAAAAACCATGAAATACTTTGACTCTATTTTAATTATATTGAATAAATATTTGAGAAGCGAGAGCAATATCTTTGAATACAGGGTTGAAATTTTCCCCATACAACACTTAAATATCAAATGCTACTTAACCTGATATTTTGCAATTTGTTCATATTAATATTAATAACAGTTAAGCGACATTTTTAAAACACATTGCTAAAAACTAAGAAAAGTATTTACCTATGAACCATTACAATTCTTCATTTTATAACATACAAGTAATAAATATGCAATTTTTATGGATATTTAAATCTGTATATCTGCACAAGGTCTCATATAAGAAAAAATAGTAAAGCTTCAAGTCGCAATAATAATATCAGTAATATATATATATTTAAAATTACTGCAAACTACATAATTTTAAGCATAGTTTCTGCTTTCAGCTTGAAATAAAACAAAAACCATACAGAATTTTATATGATACTTTTCACAAAATAAGTATAAAAATTTATAAGTAATGCATTTCAATGTTACAGATAAATATGCTGCAAATAAATTCTTGAGGTAACAATTCATTACAATAAATAAAAATATTTTTTCATTTTGATATACATATTAAAGGGCAAATAATACAGATTTACAACAAGTTAATTATTTATAGAAATTATTATTTCTAACTAATAGAAAAATGATAAATATTGAATCTCAATTTTTACAAACAAATGTATTGCAAATAAAATGGCAACAAAACTGATTAATTTTAATGAATCAAAATATTTTTTATTTTGATATATATATTGTATATATATTCAATAACACATAATAGAGTTTATATAAAAATTAAATAGTAAAGTTAAAATCTATTGTTTATAAACAAATTATAAAGAATACATCTTAATTTTTTTAAGAAGTATATTTCAAATAAAATGTCAACAAAACTAATATTTTCTAATGCACAAAAATACTTTTAAATCTTTATATACATATTTGAAAATCAAGAATGAATATTTACATAAAAAATTCACTGGATATTTCAAATTCAATTAAAAATTAATAATGAAAACTATCTCTATGAGACATCAATGCACACTGCTACGCATTATAAAACTTGTACCCAAAAAATTTTGTAAAATGTAGTTTAATTAACTGAAGGGAAGTACCGAAATTTGATTGTTATCCAGCATTAAATTTCAATACAGGATGACCTGAGTATTTTAGCGAGAGTGTATTTCTAACAAATGTCCTAATAGCATTATTATATTCATATTGTTATGACCTTTACTACGGTATTCCTATTTAAATTCTTAAAAGAAGGCTGAAGTTTAGAAACTTAAATAAAGACTCATTTGGATCAACTATAAGGAGCAGCGGGAAAATTTATTTTGATTTTTTGGGGGTTACGTCTTTGATGACTGTACTCTTATACTTAATTGCAAATTTCTTAACATTTGTTTTTAAACAATAGTTCATTTACCATAGTACAATTAATAAAATTTCACACGTTATAACAGAACATCTTTTAATTCCTGTGTTCATTTTCTTCTTTATCTAAACTTTAGTTCATACAGTTTTGCAATAATATGATCATTATAGTAACAGATAATTTTTAAAGAGCAATATTTCTCCCTACTTCAAGTAGCATTTCAAACAGTTTGTCCGTGTGAAAAGAAGTAGGGACAAAAACTCTTTTCATGGCTTATATATAAATTTTTATTTCTTTGGATGTTTTGATTACATTTTCTCAACCACATATGTTAAAATACCCGGCGTATTGGCTCTTTATCGCACAAATTGAAGCCAAAGATTCAAATTGTGCGACGTTTCTCCCGAACCTACCCTATAAAGGACTATTTAAAGAAGCGTCTGTAATTTTGAAAACTGTCAATTATTTGTAGAATAGAGTAAAAGTCAATTAAAATAGAAAATTAAAAATATGATAGATAATTTTCCTACAATTTCCACACTATGGGAATTATTTTTTCCATAAAAGGTTTTCCAGAAAATATTCCCGTTGTTATAATTAATTAAATTAAAATAGTTAAATATATAAGCAAAATCAACGTCATAAGATGTAATATTACATAATTGCTCTTATGTTAAGTGCTCCATGCACTATAATGATTTATAGTCTTTTACAACAAAACTTTTTCAATCCTTGATGATTCTAATTTGTTTTTAAAATGTGAATTAAATTATAATGAGATATGTTATTTTGTTTTCTGAATTAAAATTTCTGTTATTTTTATTGTAAAAATTTATGTTTCTTTTTTATTTTCCTTTAAAGTTTGATACTGGCATTTTATGTTTATGGCTAGTTTCAATTGTATTTTTTCAATATTTTATCTAACATGAATGGATTTTAATGTTACATTTTATAAAAATTGACTAATTTATAAATATTTTATAATAATATATGTGGCATTTCTGTGATTTGAATTGTTTTTTTTTCTGCATATTATTGTATTGATGAGGTATGTGGAGTAGTCTACTTTTATGGCACCAAATAAAATCTTATCTTATTTTATTTATTTACATTTGTTGTACAGTTTTATTGTACTATAATTTCTTGTAAAATTCCAGCATTGCAAACGCCATAAGCATGATAACCTACTAGAAAAAAAAATTCAAAAATAAACAGAAAGAACCCACCCGTGTAAACGTCGCAACAAAAATAAAGCTTTGCAGCAGCAACTTCTGATTACTGTCGCTGTATAACCAATGCAAGTTGAAAGAAATTTCTAACTCACAATTTCAAAAACCTTTCAAGAAGCAATGAATTGGCAGAATACTGAGAATATCTTGGGCTTCAGGAGATTGAAAATATTTTCATCCACATCTGAGATAAGCAGCACATAACTGTTTTTAGTGTAACATTTAATGCAAAAATTATACTAATCTACAATCGAAGATCACAATGAGAAGAATATCTTTGTGTCGCCGTTTCTTTGTTTTTCTGCAAATTTTCTTATTGTGCCATTATTTTAATTTCATTATGTGTTGCAATATTATAGATAATTCTAGTAAATTCTATATAACGATATTTTAAACCAACTTCCAAAGTGGTTTAAAATGCCACATGTATTTGCGATAGTAAATAAATACGTATATTAGTTCGAGCTAATTAAGTATTTCTAACTACCTTGCCTTAAAAAGCTTTAATTTATATTTGAAAACTTTTAAAACTCTTGCTGGACCAATTCGGTTGCATTGAAAGTTTTAAGTGAGCAATAAGTATTAGAAGATTTTAAAAGGAATCGTCACTGCTTTTTACAGCCAAAATCGTTGAAAACGAAGTCAAAAAATTTCTACAACTAAAATTTAACTATTCAAAAATGCTCAAACAAAATTGCAAAACTGTAAAATATTTTATTCCCAAAGTAATGTTTGCTTACAACAATATGCGAGTAACATGTCTCTCCTAATGAGAAAAATCACATACGCTTCAATGTTTACCTCGACTATTTTTTATTTTAAATTTATTTTAAAGGCAAAATAATGTATTACAACTCTATTTTGTTTCGTTTATATAGTGTATACTGCTAATAATTTGTATTTATTCATTCTGTCACAGATATTTTTGAAACATAAAAGCTTTCTCAAAGCAAATTTTTTTCAGCATAAAGTAATCAGTGGATATACATCATAAATTTCATTTACTTGCAGTATTAATATTTGATTGGCTATTGTCCCCTTTGATTGGCTGTTGTTCCCTTTGATTGGCTATGTCTTCTTATGTGGCTCTAAACTACAGCTTGTGAGTAAATGTGGCCTGCACCAATTAGACCCACGGCCCGATTTATGATTGTAAAAATATCTAAATTACGAAAACGTAATATAATTTTCAGCATAATTTAAAAGCAACATGTTTTATGTACTGGCATTTTTCATTTTCTATTTTACTGCACTGTTTATATTCTGAATTTAAATGCAGAAGAATAACAACATTATTATTTCTGAGGAAAAACATTCAGGATTGTTATTATTTACTTCCCCTTTCTGTCGCTCACTCCAACGCAACATACGAATATAAAAACGTTTGTAAAAATAAACATGTAGATCATCATTTACTGATGAACTAAATAATCGGGTAGGTTGAAATTTTGAGCAACACCTTAATGCAATTTAGCAAAAAAAAAGAGCAGTTTCATGCCCCTCATTAGTGCTGCTCTAAAATATAATTTGCCTGAAATGTTTAATTTTTTTATTATTTTAAACAATTTACATTTATTTTATCCACGAAATGCTTAAAACTTTAAATGCAATCCACATATGAAAGAGTTTAGAACCCCCCCCCCCCCGCCCCCCCGAGCTATTACATTGATTTTTATATTATGTCTAAATATAGAGTTTAGGTTCTTCTGAAAAATGAGATTTATGACAAATTTCAGCGGAATATTTAACTTATTATGTTTTTTAATTTGTTTTTCCTCATCAATCTTTTCAGTTCCTCTAGAAAAAGGAATTAGTGAATTACATATAAGTCATAAAATAAATTTTGAGGGAAGTGGATTTTGCACTGATGACTTTAATTGTCATTAATTGAAATATGTTCAGCCTTGAACAAATGTGTTTCATATAAATTCTTTACGACTCTGTTAAACGTAAATTTAAGAATGTTTTAATTATAAAAAGAAGAAGTTATTCAGGAGGGAGAAAATAAAAATAAATAAAACATTTTTAAAGCAGTTCAGAGCTTAAAGTGAAATGAAATTAAAAAGAATGCAAATTACGATTATTTTTTAATGGAATGTCTTTTATAAATTTTTTTAATAAATAAAAAAGTAAGGTGTAATGAATACCATGCGTCTATAATCTTGGCATGTTTTAAATTTTTAAAACATTTGTTACAAATACTGCTTTTCATATTGCGAAAATTTCTTACTCTTTTGTTATTAATTTTGTAAAATTGCAAATCGTTAAAATTTCAAAGAGAATGTAAATTTTCATAAATTATTTTAAATAGTTTTTCATCATTTTCATACTTTAATGGTGTGAAAGGTTGGATTTTTTATATTTACAAGAAAAATGATTTAAAAAAAAGTTGTAATGCTTTGACTCCAATAGCCATTCAATCTGCTGCCATTCAGTCACAAAACGAGTACTCTACATGTATTCTACAGTGACTTGGTACTGAAACCTCAGTGCACAAGTCACACAGAATGATTATAAAAAGTCTGCGATACATCAGTAACTTTACTTAAGCATAAAAAGTCTACAATACAGTACGCATTCAAATATAAAGAAATAATAGTCTTAGATTAAATATCTTACAAAATATTATCATTTGTTCAGAAATTTAAATTAATTTTACTCATTATTTCTATTCATTGTGCACAAAGGGCGATTTACAAGTTATGCTTATTTACTGCTACATGAAAAAAAATATAAAAAGTAGGTAATTTTAACTAATATCATAGTCATCTATTATTTTAATTAAAACGGCATGCAATTCAATATCGAGTTGCCATTTAACTTTATAGTTTGATTTTCATATTTCGGGAACTTTATTTCAATTCCTCACTCAAATAATTTTATTCACATTGCTTTATTAGCTATCAGTTTAATTATGTCATATATTTTTATTCTAATCCGCTACAGTATAACTTTTTATACTTAGATCTTTCTATTCACAAGAAAACGTCCAGAGTGTGTTTGTAAGCTCCATATCCAAATTAAAATGAGTTCCAAGGAAAGCTCATGTAGCTTAGAAATAGTTTAGTTTTTTTTATTTTTGTCTTTTGTTTAAAAATAAAATAATTAAGTTCCTATATATTTTATTCTCATTTAATTGTTGGAATATTTTAAAATATGATCAACAGAAGAAGATATTAAAGTTTTTTGTTTGTTTTTAACACTTTACAACAAAGTTGAAAAGTGTTTATGACTTTGTTTAAAATATGCATATGAATTATTCTATTTGTATAAATTAACTGACAAAGAGTATAAGCTCGGTGTTGGGGAATGATCGATTTGTGCAGAACTTCTTTAGCGTAAAGGGAAGGAATACCTTTTCGTAGCAATAAATATATGTGCACCCAATGCCTGGTTTTCATAAATGGTAAGGAAAGTGGACTCGTTTGCGTTTGAAAGGCAACAAAGTACTACACTTGAGCTATGATTTGCAATGAAAATCGGTCCAAATACCGTTACAGGCATGTCTGGAAATATTACTCCTCCCCAAAACTCGGAAGTAATCTATATACGCTCACGTACAATCGCAACTTCATTCAACCCCTCTTTGCAGAATATGTCAGCAAATACATTTAGGCATCGATATGAGGTTGGCAAGACAAAGGTCTCTTGGAAAGATGCCCGCTCTTTCTAAACAACCGTCTTCAGCTGATATTTTGCTAGTGTTTCCGTACAATTTATTTCAGAACACTGCACTAGTTCTCGATTGGGTTGAGGTCGGGACAATTTGGTACCCAGTCAAAGACTTGGATCTGATTCTGACAAAGCTAAGAAGTGGTGGTCCGTGCATTATGCGGATTTTGCTGAAAGATCGAATCGCCCTGTTTACGAAATCGAACCAGACAAGCATTAAATGCTGTTTCATTATTACTTGGTAGTGTTATACATTAGCAATCCCATCAGAGGGAACCAAATCACCAATGGCGGAATACAGTAAACAACTCTACACTTGCATAGTGCTTGGGAACGTGACTTATTGCTTCACACAGTTTTAGGGCGCCTCCTTCATTCAGCCCGCAATTGACTCCTCATCCGATGTTTTCGCATAGACCTGAGAAGGGCGACTTGTCAGACCAAAGCATGTTCCGCCTTTAAGTCTTGGTCTAATGCTGAGGGTCCCTGTTTCGAGATGCCTGATATCGAGATTGCCTGTTAGGGTCTTTGTTCCGATTTTTGTTGTGAACCGTATCTCAGGTGTAGTACTTTGTTCATTAAACATACTTCCTTACAAATGCAAATTAGTTCGCTTTACTTACTATTTATAACCACAATATTTATTAAATTTATTTTAGTGCATATTCATCATAAAATTAACAAAGAATGCCACATTACGAGTGATCCCCTGAAATACGTGTTAAATCTATTTTACTGCTGCTTAATAATCACATGAACATGCAATGCTCCATTGTGAATCACCATCTGGAATAACTGATAGATCTCTTTTGCTGTATCAGCAAGTTTATCAAATCTACAAGTAATGGTTGGACAATGTGTCTTTATATTTGGATTGTAACCAAAATGATGAAGTGGAGTTGATCATTCTAAACATGTAATATATATTTTTAATGATTATTTTGTAATTACAAAGAAAACAGAAGGCTAAAATACGTAGGTACAATTTTTATAAAAGAATTAAATTAAAATTACATAAATTATACGAGATAAACATTTATATCTTTAAATTTCAAACGTAGATATTAATTTCATAAAAATATAAGAAATAAAGTTCATTTGTCTTATAATGTAAAAAGTTTATTAAAATAATGTGTGTGTATTTATGTATAGTATTGTGTGCGTATGTATAATACTGATCACTTAGTACTTCTTACCGTAGCTAACGTTTCATAACTTTTGTGATTACAATTATACTCAAAATTTAATGCAAATTATGCATTTTAATGCAATTTAATGCTTTGAAAATGCTCTCGATCTCCTGTAACAATACTTTCTCACAAAAGCAAATGAAAATATACAAATTATACATTTGCTCCAGGAGTAAAAGCAACGTAAACCTCATATTTTTAATTTTTCTGAAAAATTTTTCAATGCATTTATTTTAGTTCCTTCAAATTTAGAATTCTGATCTAAGACTTAAATCTCTAAATTTAATTTAATTTGAAATAGAATTCAATTGAATTAAATTTTCCAAATGAATACCAGAAGAAAATTTGTATAACTTCAAAAAATGTCAAATTTAAAATAACTTCAAAAGTTAGACATTGTTATGCTGACGAAAAAATTGAGCGTATTAATGTATTCTTGGTGTGTATAAAACTCTGAAGCACCACATATTTTTGCGTGCCTCTATTACAATCAAACTAATCAAACAACTCAGTTCAATACAGACTTCAAGATAAAACATTTCTGCACACGAATCAGACGGCATCATAGGAAATGGAAAAAATTGTATCAAAGTTAAAATAAAGCACAATCATTCTTTAGTATATGATTTAATTATGTTACATATTTACAGCTCTGAAACCTAGTGGACCATCGAAATTTAAGTAGTTCACACTAATATATTTCTCAAGAATGACTTTAGTTTAAAATATTCCCATTTAGGTGAAGCATAAATTATTTTAGCACTAATAAAAATCTCTTTAGTTTATTTATGTGCATATTAGAAGCGGATTGAGAGGTTTCTTTGTCACCGTTTCTACATAGGAATCTCAACGCAAGAACAATTCTACGAAAGTCGTTTCTTCTGTGTTTGTCTGCTTATTACAAACAATATAAACATTCGCTCAAACTGCTATCTGAACTAGTATGCCAAAATAATTAATCCACCAAAATAAATCTGGTGAACTGTATTTTTGTCCTGAAGAAGTATGTTGCTTTTTGCCGCCAAAACCGATTTATATTTTTAATTAACTTTGTATGCTATTATCAAAGAAGCAACTATTTTTGCACGTTACAAATAAGTTAGCATAGTAATACGAAATATAACGATTATTACGTTTAAATATATATGCCCAATTTACAGGTTTCTATAATTTAGAAATTGGGGCACTGTAGAGCATTTATGGGCCTAATACACAACTATTAAATTTAATAAGCATATTTTATTATATGTTTCAACATTTTGCTGTATCCTTTTTTTAATATTTCTGCGCATCTTTAAGTGCACATAAATAACTAAGACGTATATTATAATACGCTTTAAGTTAAAAGAAAAATGTGTATTTAAATCTTATTCAAAATTCTTACGCTATGAGCTTTATTATTAAATTCTCACATGCAAACCGAAATAATTCGGCAAGTTATACAACTATTATTTTCCTTTGTAGAACAACATCTAACATTACATAAATTGCAAATTAAAGTAGAAATGACAATAGTAGAAATAATAGAGGTATGGTTGGTCTGCATAGAAACTTCAGTCGTATAATCGACTTGCTTAGAAATGACCGATGAAGAAACGATGACGTCGAAACGGTAGTGATGAACGGTAGTCAAGATCTTAATAGAAACTCTCTTTACATCAGTATAAACTTAATGACATATTTTCTAACATCCTCTTGCAATTGAACGTATTTGTAGTCGTATGTATAAAAATAATTTTGACTACACCCTTAGTTTACCATTACGACGAATAAAGAGAGGCATTCATTCCTTTCAATCAATTTTTCTTTTTAAATATTTATTATAATCCATAATATCAATGAAACTGTTAATTACTATCAGCTCTAGGTTAAAGCAAAATAACAGAATTATAAATTTAAATCGCGTGGATTCTTTCCTATCTCTAACAAATCTGAAACACTCAGGAATAGCCAACACTAAGAACGAGAATTAATGAATAAACAATATGCTCAACACTATATGTGTTCCAAAATCTAGATTTCAAAGTATGTATTATGGTAATAATGTGGAGTAATGTTACATTTCATTCAATGGTTAAAGAGGATTACATAAAACCGTGATCTACTAAGATGAAAGCACCTATATTTCTCATACAAGACGATAAAGAATAGATGATAGATTAATCTTTGTAAAAATATTAAGGGAAAAGTGGTATTTGCACAAAAGTGTTCCGAGGCAATACAAAGTGCCGTAAGATACGGTTAGGAAGCACTTTTATCCAACGCCACATTAGGCTTCAGATTTTCTTCAATTTCTAGGTAGAAGTGGACAGTTTACTCATGTCAGATAAATATCTTTTCAGCCCCATAAAAGAGATGTCTTTCTGAATAGAATAGAAAAATATGTTCCTGCGAACACTGGACCCTACAATGTATACATTTATTTAGCCACAAAATATCTAAAACTTTGGTCTTATAATGAATCAGCTCTTACATTCATAGTAAAAGATGTGTGAGAATTAACAGGTAAAAATATTGCAAGGTAATACCCTCGAGCGTAAGCTGTGTTCCTGTTCCCATTTGTAAGTTGAATCGCTAAGCCATGCGCCCGCGATAACTTACTGTCATATTGAGGCACGTTTGTTTTTGATATCATCGTAAGGAAAGTAAAGAGCAGTACTTGCATGCATAAGATTTTCCTCCGGGGGCTGTTCGTTAACAATTCTATCCTCACCTCCTAACACATTCATATGCAATAAATGAACTTTATTGCTGCTAGGTGACTTTCGGAATGAATACCCATTTCTTGGCGTCCGTCTATGGCCATAGCAGGTACACGAACACACTGATGTTATCTCGTCCACTTCAGATGAAAGATTAGGGTCATGGCCCGATATTATGGATCCATCCGCAGTGATCACATCACCTTCAAGTCTCACGGCCCCTTGAGCTGCCGACTGGGCTTCGGCTTCATCTCGTCTTTCATCCTCTGTGTTCATTGTCATAAACCTCAGCACCAGAAGGTTCATAGCTGCAGACACTACAGATAGTCCGAACAAGATGAAAACAAGGCTGAAGCAAACGTATTCTGGCTTGCTCTGAAGAGCACTTTCTTTTTGAAGAGCCACATAGTCCCCAAACCCAATAGTTGTTAGTGTGATGAAACAGTAATAAAATGCATCGAAATAGTCCCAGCGTTCATACTTGGAGAAGGCAGCGGCTCCAGTTGTCATAACAACCGTGGATAGGATGGATACCAGGCAGATGAGGTTTGTCTCTGACACTTCCGTGTTCCGCATCTTTAGGCAGCGTTTGCCGAACTTCAGCAAGTAGGCAACAAAAGTATTGAGTCTTTCACCAATGCTCTGAAACATAACGAGTCCCAAAGGAATTCCGGCTAGTGCGTAAAACATACAAAATGTTTTGCCACCCCAAGTAGCTGGAGTAGAATGACCATATCCTGCAACAAGAAAAAAAATATGGTTAAAAAGGTGAAAGACACTATTTTAAAAATTTTAATATTTAATTCCATCCATTTAATAGTCATGTTTTGATGCCATAATAATAAAGTTGATACTGCATATAACATTTAATATAGATATTATAGGGAGTAAGACGTTTAGTCCTTTTTTCCCAGTTTGTACTTTAGACAATGTTTAATAGGCGGCATGAGTGCAAAAAGTAAATTTCGAATCAGTTGGTGTGACTCCAATTATTCAACTAAGCAAAAAACGGTGTGCCACCGTTTGTTAATAATGCCGTTATATTTAATGATGTCATCAATCATCCATAAATTTTATCGTCGCTTGAAACAGTGACCATTGACGATTAGCATTGGGGTGGGGGGACGTGTTATTCTTCATTTTAGCATTGGATTTACAGATATCACAGATATTAAAATGGCATAATTGATATACTTAAGATAGACTTAAAATATACTTAATAGACTTAAGATATACGTAATAGACTTAAGATATACTTAATAGACTTAAGATATGCTAATAGATATACTTAAGTTAGGATTATTCATTATTAATTTCTCTCCCTTCAACTTTTTTTAATCTAATTATCTTTTGTATGCAATGTCAGCCCATATGCATAATTTTTATAATTACTATAGTCAGGAATTCAGGGACACAGTTTTATACGCATTTTTGTTCCTGAGATGGCCCTGACAACGTCCATTGTCATAGAAATATTTTTATGCATTTTTACATTTTATCATGTTCAATTTCAAATGTTCATTTATACAACTATACACATGTGCAGGAATTTTCACGGTTTTACATTTTAAAGGGTCGAACGGCGAATTCACCCTGTTTTCTCTTCATGTTAAAATTAACATTCCACTTAATACATTTAAGTGGTATAAGTGGTAGTGTATATATTGACATCAAATTCACAGACTCATTGGTAGGGGTATTGGAAGTGAGTAGGGGGGGTACTTGTCTGTGCTATTCTGTATGCATTTATTTTGTTATTGTGTCTTTCCTTTCAGTTGCAAATTTTCAGAAAATTATTAATTAATTCTCATTATAAATTGCACTTTGTTTAATATGCCTTATTATTTCTCAACGAAAAAGTTTAATTTTTACTATACATGTACATTTTAATTTTAATTTTATTACATAGTTTTATAATTATTACAATCAACTTTTATGATTTTCACAATTAATACTAAAAATTATCCTCATCTGCATATACATACCACCATTATTATTAAATTTTCGTCAAAGTTGCTTTTAAGATGTTCTAACTTCAGTATTTTATTTACAACTCCATTGCTGATTTCTTATATTCTTATTAAATTTTTTTCTGGAAATATTTTGATGACTATATCTATACAGGTCTAGGTATATGAGTACATGATATGAGGGCAAATGTAGTAGGTATTGTGCCAATGATATTTGTGTCGAAATTGCTCTCACATGAGGCAAAAGGCCTGTCTTTCAGCTGCTGCTTACCTTCTTGAGTGCTACGGAAGTAATGAAAACTTTTAAAAACTATCATAACTGGTGGCGAATCTGTAGTGAATTATGGTTATGACCCCGAAACTAGGGCTTAGTCTTCACAGTGAACACTCCTTCCAGTAAATACCTTGTCCTTTGTGTGGTGTAACACATCCCTATTTCAAAGACACTCCCATTTCGAATACCAGTATCCATGGACCGGTTTTATACTTATTATGCGCTCGTCAGCATGGAATAACCAATATCTGCAATAACAGCAAAAATGCGAAAGCAAGAGATTAAAAAAAGTATGCAAATTGATGATTATTCAATTTATAATTTAAAAAAATTATAAACCTCATTAAGACCTCATTAAATTATAGGTTAAAGAGGTTTATAAACCTCATTAAATTATAAACCTCATCAGTTTTTACGTGGTTCCAATTATGATTTGTATAATACTGGTGGTACAGTTGTAAAATGTCATGTTTAAATTCCTTGTCTTCCACATAAGTCGTACCAGGTACTCGTTAATGTCTAGAATGTAGGTGACATGGTTTACAATTGAATTTTTTGATAATATTATACATGGAATACATATCATAATTTACAAGATCAAATTAATTATTTATGAACATAACAGGTCTTCCTCAATGAAGATCTTTGCAATGCTCTATTTAAGGTCTATTGTCTCTGTGTGGAAAAATGCAATGAAGATTGAACTAAAAGCTTTCAAAATTTTTGTTTTAACTGTTAAAATACAGCATAATATCTATCTCATACTGAATATTAGTTTAATAATTTTAAATAAAACATAAAAGGAATATCTACTAGTTTCTTAGTTCATTTAGAGCCTTTGAAATATTAGTACCCAGGGCTTTGGCGTCAAATTTCTAAAGTGCCGAATATGTAGAAAATATGCACTCAGATAGCCTGTAGGGAGTAGAAATCCAACTACCTCGCAAGAAATAGAAACTCAGCTACCCTGTAAAAAGTAGAAATCTAGCCACCCTATAGAAAGCAGAAAGTTTTCTTGTTTCATAAAATATTTAACAAGAAGAAAACTCCCTTCCATACTTGAAGTTCTCGGATTCGACTTGCATAATTTTGGCACTCTACTGTTCCTTTTATGCTCAGGACAGTTACTTTGGCGGGGAATCACGTTTAAAGTGGATACCGGAACAGTTTAAAGTGGATTCTGGATTTCATTCTTCTTCAGAACAGACAAGAAGCGCAACCTCACTTAAAATTAAGGGAGTTCACGCCTTTGAAACTAGTAGACCAGTTTGTTTTTGTATTTGATGCCATATTTACTAAGATTTTATTTATTGCGTTTAATAGCAGATTTGCAAATTAATTTGAGAGATTATTTGATCATATGGTCTATTGATCTTCAGGGTGGACGGACAAGGAGAAAGTCCACTTCTTTTCTAGCATAAGATTTTTTTTCGAAAATAACAAAAATGCTATAAAAATAGCTATGTTAAACAATGAAAATTAGTATGTTAGATGTAATTTTTGTTTAAAAGCGAATGTCACCATTTATAATATGCTAACATCAGCCGTTCTTGTTCTATTTCACTATTTTTTATCTAAAATAGAAAAAAGTATAGTCATCTATTTAACGTGTATGTAGTGTATCAATTACGTACAGCCAGATAAACAGGGCATCAGAGTTACCATCAGGGAAACAAAATTGCAAAACGTACACATAATTCAATAAATTGCTACTTATGTGTACGTGATTTAAGAAGTGTTTTATTTGGTATCTACAATCATTATGCATTACTTGTCAAAAATTATATTTTATTTAATGTGTCATCAAACATAATTTCTGCCTTTTATGCATGCTCCAAATATTCTCCAAATATTGTGCTTACACGGATAAAAATATGTTCAAGAATTATAAGAATATATTACAACATAATTGCGTTTAAAACCAGAGTCACAGAATTTATGTTACTTGTATCCTGGCCGAAATAAACGTAAACATATTATTAATATTTACGAAGGACAATTTGGAAAATATTCCAGTCATGCATAAATCAAAAGGTTAGCATTTTGAACAAATTTGAATTTTATTGACCCTAAAATTGAAATTTCAAACACGATTTCGTTCCAAGTGTTATTTTGTATTGTTAAAAGATTCTACATCAATATTATTGCAGGGTAAATATGTAAAGTAATATAAAAAAACATTTCACATTAAATTAAAAAGCTCAAAACTACTGTAAATCTAACTTCCAGCAA
This sequence comes from Amaurobius ferox, assembly GCA_951213105.1. Classification (NCBI taxonomy): domain Eukaryota; kingdom Metazoa; phylum Arthropoda; class Arachnida; order Araneae; family Amaurobiidae; genus Amaurobius; species Amaurobius ferox. The sequence goes on along the minus strand of OX578142.1, from coordinate 111,634,581 downwards.
AAAAACATTCGTTAAAAACACAGTGTCATACAATTTAGTAGTTAAATCAACCGCAAAATTAGCCTTTTTCTTCAGGATATAAAGCTGGAACAGATGTACCATTTAAAACTATAAGGTGTAAGCCGCCTCTTAACTTTTGTTGGTATAGTTAGTTGTCTTGTCTTTCTACCCAAAACAGGTTGATTTTTTCCTCCTAAACCAATTGATATAGTTATTTAAATCTTATGCTGTATCATTTACGAAATTTTGCTTTGCAGTTAAATTTTGGATGTCATTTTGTAAATTCATAATGATTTCCATAAGTATCCTCCTATTCCAAAGCCCCCTACTTGACCTAAATACCTTGCAATTTGTTTTTATGTAGCTAACAATGTTTATTTTTAAACTAAAGCCAAAGAAACTGCGCATCGACTCTAAGAGCCCGATTATAAAAAAAAATACATTTATTATGCATATTTTTATAAACGAGTATTTCAGAAAATCAAAGAAGTCTCTGTTTTTCATTTTAAAATTATTGCTTCGGCTGAACTTCACGAGATACTGACTAAATTTTTCACCATGAACCTCAATTCCTAATCTCTTGGAGTACTCAAAACTTGGGTTTGTGACTTTGTTTAATCATTTTCCCACTGAATTAATTTTTTTTAATTTCTAAGCATCCAACGCAGACTTCTTTTCATTTGACCATTGACCTTGAAGCAACAACTAGCAATTCACAAATGCTGGAATTATCCCCCCCCCCTCTCTCTCCAGGCATCTGTCTCTACTGATTATCACAGCCGTAAATTCCAGACTGGTAGCTACTGAGCTACTAAACTACTGGTACTACTGGTAGCTACTAAAATTTCAATAATCTAAATTTGTGGATTTAAAAGATAGAGGTTTCACTTTTGAAGTATAAGATTGTAGGATTATAAGCATGCTCTGAAAAAACTCACTGCCTTCCTATTGAAACTTCAAAAATTAGCATTTAAGATTTTAATTCTACCTCACATGCTGGTTATATTATTGTTAGACCAATGTTGTTCAGATACCCCTTGTGCGTAACTTCTAGTTCAACTACAACCCCTCACCCCAAGAAAAAGTTATATCTCCGCTCCTAATTGAAAGATTCTGATTTTGCTGGTGACTATAGACTCTACATCATCTGTTCATGTCATATATCTACTTCAAACTGATCTTGTTCCCCATCTCCATAACGTCCAAATCCAACAACTGATGAAATACTTGGAAATACGTCATCATCATACGTGCTCATGTGGTGCGTTGGATGCGTGAGAGGTTGGAAAGCCGCTTTTCGTAGAGCGGTTTACAGTATGTTCTGCAATCCATGACCCTTTGATAGATCATGGGGATTTTTATGTTAGCAAAAGCCTGGATAGCTGCACTCGACTCTGAAAGAATCACTGCCTTTGTAAAATACGTGATCCTACCAGTTAGTTGCTATAGGGAAACACGAATTGGCTCGACAATTGCAGAAAATGCATAGATAAATCTGCGTACATGTGCTTGATTAAATCCGACTCACAAACTGACTTGTCATAGCGCATCGATTACGTTTTCCAGTTAAAACTAAATAATTTGCCTTCACGATCCGTCGTAGAGCAACAGCAAATTCCTGCGAAGAGTCTAGAGCACATTCCACTGGTTTGAAACATTGCCCAGAGCCGGGATGCAAGATTCCAAACTTTCTGGTGATATTAATGATTCTTCGAGCTTTCCAATCATTCTTTGCGTGAAATCATCTAGATGTTGTCTTTAAGCCATTACTATAAATCAGAGTTTGAAACATAATACCTTCACGAAAATGCAATGCTGGCATCAAACACAGTTCACTTAAAGCAGCGTTTTTCTTTTTATAATTTTAAGTGCTACCACTTGACGAACGTCAGCGCGATTCGAAAATTTGCATGTTTACCCGCTTTCTAACTTAAGTCGTCTGTTATTCAAATTGCCACCAGCTAATTAGTCTGAATTTACTACTGTGTAATCTTCAGAAATAGTTTCTTCTCTTAAGTTTTGGACACCAGTGTCAGTGGCCAAATAGGTTATTTTAAAGGGAAGAATGTAATGTAAATCAAGTATTTTTGTACACATGGTTGAAGTAGTGCATTGTTTAACACATCTGGACGCATGCAAGAAGCCTGAATTATTGTCATTTATTGTTTCGAGATGAAAATTAAGTCTATTAGTCTTTCAAAATTTAACTTTAAGTTAATGCAGATTGCGTTCACACCTTTAATCCCAATTACGATAAAATAAACACACTCTGCAGCACTAAACGAAGTTATCTTCCTCATTTTCTTTTTTAGATGGAAAAGCATAATCTCGTTTCAGAAATGACACTTGAACTTTCAAAATAGCAAATGAAAGCACTGCATGACAGTAAAAATGAAAACGCTTTAAACCTCAGATTTCAAGCAGAACTCTTTTAGAGCATCTCATTTTCTCATATGGACACAAGCTTGATTAGGTAAGGATAAAATGAAAATACAAATACTATAAAACTAAGAGTATAGTATTCTTTATCGTGCAATTTGATCTAGATTTCCACATAGGCAATATTTTGTTTTGAATTTAGGTTCATTACGAGAGTTTACTATGTATAATAAATCCCTTCCAATCAAGTTGAAGCTACTTCAGAGTTCCATGACGAAAATATTTGTGATGATTAGACTCTTGCTACAAGCAAAATATTTTCTGCAGTACTATTTTCTGTGCGTGGATACAGGGCTATTACTTTTCATAAATAAGTATAGTGTTTTTATAAAACATTAAACTAAATTTATGCAGAAAATGACTAAAGAATTTCAATATAAAAATGTGAACACTTTTAAATCATTTTTCTGTTTAAAATATAAAATACAGTTCATAAAATACGAAGCCAAATTATTAAATTACTGGTTGAAACACGTCCCTTCAGTTGGCTTGAGCTGTACACAGTTTATAAAAGTTCAGTGTACAGTAACTAATTAATTCTTATGTGAAATTAAGATTCTATTATTATTTTGTTACATATATGTATATAGTGAAACACGAAAATAAAATTTCTGATATACATTAAGATTGCAAATCACCATGATACAAGAAATAATACAAGTGGGTAGAGAATTAAAAATGAACTATCTTTTCAGTAGATACAAACATACATCAAAACTCTGCTCTTTTCTATTCATTCATTTGTACTGTGTACAAAATAGAAATAACGTCCCAGATGAGTACGGAAAAATATTTAAAATGGAAAAGTAAATGCATAATTTTAAATACGAACATAAAATTAAAATTCATACTGTCTAATAATACATACTATTTGCCTCATGTTAATGTATTAGATCAGGGGATTTATCGCCTTTTAGTAAGACGTAAATTTTAATGTTATCACGTATAATAACAAATATGCTAGGAACGTAATATGAAATAAAATGTGGATTGTCAATGATGTACTTGTAGAAATGTATTTACACACACACACACATATATATATATAAAATGAAAGATTTTAATCGTAAATTATGCATAAACTACTGTATGAACAAAAAAACCCATCTCTAGCATATCTGTTACAAATGAGTAACTATAGACCAAGACTAAGGATAAAAATAGAAGGTAACATATCACTACAATGGAAAGGGGGATGAGAAGAATATTAGGATACAAAATTCACAATTAAAAGTATATAAATATAAAAAGAAAAAGAAAACACGGCAAAAATGATAAAAGGCAATAATAATTAGCTCAAGATAAAAGATTAAGACATAGAGAACAGTCAATTGAAACTACACAAAAAATGGCGGTTAGTTCGAAATTGCATTCTCATCAGGACAGCCATACAATTCGAATTAAAACCGATAGAATAGCCAGTTTCTGACAATGGCGATAGTATTTAACTATAGACACCATTGGAACTGTCTACTGGCTAGTGGAAGGAGAAAAATAAATCAATTGAATTACAAATCAGAAAATTAATACCTCCTCGAACAGAAATATGAACTCAGAAGCATAGTTACCACGTGTAAGTGGAAGAAGCGACTGAGCATTTCACCTCACTTTGTCAATGCGAGTGGGCACCGGAATGAATACATTTGAACGATACATAATATGTATGGAGACTTTCAAAAATAATAATCAGTATAGGACTCAGGACATGTGGAAAATAGTCATTCGAAAATAGTAAACAGTAATAGACTCAGGCCAAGTGGTAAGTTAGGTGATAAGAATGGGTGAATTCTCAAAAATGAGTTATCCAATCAAAGATAAATAATGCATGTGGAAAAATATTACGTGGAATATTTGAAATTATTAATAATATTATTTACAAATACATCCGGATATTGGGAATTTTGACAAATGCGTTTAAGATTATTGATGTGGAGAAAGTGAAACCGAGGATCAGAAAGTCGATGTATTCGAAATAGCTGGTTTAAAATGATGTTTCTAAACAATTGAATAGAATTACAAGATTGGTATGATAGCAGCTTTATATATATATATATAGATAGATAGATAGATAGCATAGATATATATATATATATAGATAGATACATAGATATATACATAGATATATATATATACATAGATATATATATATATATAATAGGATAAAAAGAAAAGGAAGGCAACGTAAAGTGCTTACAAAATGGCTATAAAGGGTTGTAATCTTACTCCCCAGTTGTCAACATGCATGTCTCAAACGCCGCGGCATTGCACTCCTGGTCGCCAGCACTGACTGAAGCCATCCTCCGGAGTGTTAATCATAATTAACACAAGACCTTTGCGAAAGACCTTTGCACAAGACCTTTGCTAATCATATTCATTTTAATTACGGTTGAACTCCAATTATCAGTCATTTCCATTGCATTCATGGATAATTTTATTTCCTTTTTTTTAATTTGAATTTTCATTTATTTTCTTTTGTTATACATTAGAACAAATTACCTGGAGTTGGCCAAGTCCTAAATAAGCTCCAGCTGCTTAAATAATACAGATAACAGCACTTAATTTTCAAACCACCCATATGGAAATAAATTCCCGCGCTCCCGTTTTCCATGCGCATACAGCATTATACCGTGTAAATCTCTAAAGCAATGGACACAATCACAGATGTAACTTCACGTTTCCGAAGAAAAATATCCCCCCCTCGATCCGAACACTTTCCTGGGTGTCTCAGGACCTGGGGTGAACTATTTACCTAACCGAATCCTTTAACTATGGGCAAAATCAATTCAATTTGTTAAATCTCTTAGATTTTCCATTAGGCGACCAACAAGCAAACTAATAAATAAACTTCCTTCATTATGTGTGTGTGCATGAATTCTTTAAAATAATTAAAAACCATAAAAAAATTTTAAATACGTCATAGACTGAGCATCTACAACAACGTCCTTTATTACAGACTATAAAATATCTGAATAACTGATTCCATAACAATGGAAGATACTACGATACATAATACTACGATAATTTATTATATTTGAAGACTTCATCGAAAACAACTGAAATTAATGCAAATGACGTCATAGAAAAAATAACATGCCTAGATCTCTCTATAAAAACAGCATTTCATTCATAACTTTCTCCCATTCATTTCATTCATCACAATACTATAATAACTTATTTTATTTAAAAATTAAGACCATGGAGCTACAAGTAATTAAACTCTATGCTTAAAACTTCATCGAAAAAAAATCGTCCTTCTCTTTATAAAATCAATTAATATTTCATTCATATCAGCCATGCAGACTCCATGGGCTAAATTATTTTGTGTTAAAGAAATACAGCAATTCTAATACAACTCATTTTACATATTTTGCTGTTCACATTTTACATAAGTGAAAAAGGCTTCGTTGTAAAAATAATCAAATTTGGATAATCATTTAAACTCAAATATATTGTATTTGCGTTGTTTTAGTATGTAGATGCACAGAATTTAAGCAAAAATAAAGTAGTTTTAGGACGGATACAACACTCAATATGAATTAAAAAGAACTTAAAAAATCACGATTTTGAAACAAGATGAATGCCATATATCATTTTGAAGTGGGTCATGTGATCTTTTCATTTCATGGTCACGTGATCGTTTCATATAAGAGGTGTAATTATTATTTAATTTTTATTTTAAAAACTACTGAATATATTTCGCTAAATTTTTTTTATATATTTTATGGAACAATTTGAATATTACCTAAAATTTTCGAAGCAATTTGTGAATTTTAAATCCGCTTAAAAAATGTTTGAAAAATTAGCTCCCATAGGGCTATTTCATTTTTTCAACCCGGGTTCAATCCAAAACTAATTGGGTAATGTTATTCATTCATATTCCTATAGGTCCTACAAACTGTCTGAACAACATACTAAAATTTCATTTTGATTAAGTCATTTTTACGGCAGTTATCGTGCTAACGGACAGACAGACAGAATGAACAAAGTCATAAACACTTTTTAACATTGTTGTAAAGTGTTAATAAATTAAAAAGAACTTTAAATATCACGATTTTGACACAAGATAGATGCCATATTTTATTTTGAAGTGAGTCACTTGAACTTTCCATATAATATGGGTGCAATTATTATTTTAATTTTTATTTTAAAAACTACCGAACATATTTTGCTGAAATATTTTTTATATATTTTATGGGATAATTTGAGTATTTCCTAAAATTTTCAAAGCAATTTGCGAATTTTAAATTTTGCTTTAAAAAAGGTTTGAAAAATTAAGTCCCACAGGGTTCAATGTTTTCAACCATGGTTCAATCCAAAACTAGGTGGGTGATATTATTCATTTACATTCCCATATGTCCCACAGACCGTCTGAACAACATACGATAAAGTCATTTTTACGGCAGTTATCGTGTGAACGGACAGACAAACAGACAGACATACATACAGACAGACAGAATGAACAAAGTCATAAACACTTTTCAACTATGTTGTAAAGTGTTAAAATTGACAATGTCATTATTTTATTTTCTTGTAGAGCATTGTCTGGTTGCTGGGAATCGGTGTCAGAAAAGCACAAAGCGAGTAAATATAAGGTAACAAATGCCCGTATACTTTATCGGATGCCAGATGCTGTAGCAGAGTGACACCTGTTGTGCTTGTATTGTGGGTGACAAAGGGCATTTCAAACAAGTTGTACGCTAGATTCCTGTGCATGTGAGTTCTGTTTATTGTATTACTTCTGAATGTGATAGCAAATCGCCAATAACCATGCGTTAAATAAATACTTTCTATAGCCGATTTCATGTCGATTCCTACTAATTTGTCAATGATTTATAGCTTTGAAATTGACATTATTTCCCTATCTCGTGTTGTTACCGAGTTCCTTTTCCTAATGTCTTTAATTCTCCGCTTAGCCGATGCGGTGGTCAAGCGGTCAAGGGCATGCGTTTCCGTCTGATCGCTCGATTGCCGGGTTGTGGGTTCGAATCCCGCCAGCGGGCATGGATGTCGTGGTTTAGTCAGTCTTCTGTCCTTGGGGAGCCTCATTAAAGTGAAGCTGCATATTACCCTTCGCCATGGGACCAGAGATCTGTGGAGGTTGTGTAAGGCCACGGAGATTAGAAATAACAACAACATTCTCCGCTTAGGGCGTTGCAATCACTTCCATTCGATAAAGCATAGTCATATCGCTATAGATAGACCTAACATGTACATTCAAGGACCTTTTATTCCAAAATAATCGGCGTGCTTAAGGACTCATAGAAACGCTGTATTTAGAAAACGTTTGAGAGCAGAGCACTCAGGATAATAGAGAAGCAGTTCAGACACATTCAATACATGTTCGTGTAGCTGCACATTGGAAATCGGTTGCTGTTTTTTCCTATGAAAAGGTGGATGCAGAAAACAAGAAAGAAAGAAAAAATCAATACGGGGGGGGAGATTATGAAAGAAACCAGAGAGGGGATAGTGATGGTGAGGAAGCCGAAACGGAGAATGCAATCAAAAGTAAGAGATGCGTAAACCTGTGGGATGTGATGGAGCGAATCTCCCAAACCAACGGATATGAATAGTGGGGTGAGCCTGGTCATCATCTCCTGTTTCAATATAAGCCTATTACAACGTCGAAGCATATTTCTGACAAACAAAAGCCCCGTAGTGATATATTTCGCCTTATGTTGTGCACTCGGGCGATAAGAAATATAATATGTGGTGCAATCTATAAGCCCAGAAGCTAGTTCTTTGACGTATTTAAAAACTTTTATCCTTGAGTTTAACACAATCAGTACTTTCTTTAAAGCAGGCATATGCTTGTTACGTGACAATCAGGCATATGCAATTATGCCACGCAATTTGCATATGTCTGCTTTTTTCAAAAGAAGTACTAATTGTGTTATTCTCATAAGCAGCTGTTATATATTTTGTGACCCTTAAACATTTTGTATTTCACATAAAACTCTATGAGAAATGTAATGTTTCTGGAAATATTTTTTGATTTCGCCCTAGATGACTAAACAAGCTGCAAAACTTCCTTGCACATATTGGGATTACTTCCGAAATGATGTTCTTGGTCTGCATATACAGGGTTCTTTGGAAAAATCCTGTATACGTCCCTGCAACATGTAAACTCCGTGTCGAAGCAATACACGGAAGTAACGTATACCTGTAGGAAAATGGCCTTGCGCACTAGAATGGACGTATTTGTGACGCCCCTAGTGACGAAATACGGAATTTAAGAATATTAACTCAAAAACCAACTGAAGTAAGCAAAAGAGGTTAAATTACAAAATAAAATAGAGGTGCTTAGTTTGAGTAAAACGATACTTTTGGTTTAAGCAAGCTTGGAATACTGCAATTCTGCCTCTGCAATACTGTATGCTGTTCGAGATGTGGTTCTGTCTCGAATCCAGATGTGAATCTCCTCTGATTCATAGTGCCCATTGTGAACACTGTGTAAGTAGAATACACGACAGGTTAGTTTTACCTGTGTTGCGTGAACTTTACTTTACGTCTGTGCTGTTATAAATGTTTATAAATGTCTGGTTATAAATCTTTATAAATGTCTGGTTATAAATGTCTGTTATAAATGTCTGATATGTTCTGTAAGTGTTTCTGTTGAACCAAGTATCGCTTTGTACTTAGTAAACATCGCACTTTCATTTTTTAATTTAACTTCTTTGCCTATCTCTATTGGTTTCTGGGTTAGCTTTCTTAAATTCCTTATTTCACCACTAGGAGCGCTATAAGCACATTCAATCGATTGAGCATGGTCCCTTTCTTTTGGTTCCTCCTCTTACTTCCGTGGCTCTACGATACACGGTTTAGAAGTTTTAGGGCGTATAAGGACTTTTCTATGAAGCATGTGTAGTCTATGTCTGAATATACACTTATAGAGGGTGTCAAAGAAAGTCATGGGCCAGGCTAACAACTCGTGAAGTATTAATGTTATCATATATTTTTATACAGGTGTATACAAACTCTAATGACGAACACGATAAAAAGTTTTGGGGGCTGACCTAGGATGATACGGGGTTTGTCGAACTTTCTATTAGAGAAGAAATATTTCAGTCATAAAGTTGTGTAGCGTCTCTAAGCATTTTTGCCCCCCCCCCCTTTAAAAAATAAAACATCTAGACAATGTGATAGAATAACTTTGACGTCATTATGCACAGAATACAAAATATTCACCTTCAGAAACGATGCATTCTTGCACACGTGTAATAAATTGTATCCTCGTGATTTTCAATGTTACTGGTTCATGACTTTCATGACCTGGCTCATGTCATTAACGCCCTGTGTAGTCTTCTCTATTTAATAAAAAATGTCACGAGTCCAACATATAACTTTCTCCATAGGTTAACAAATTTCAATTAAATGGGAAAACAGTAAACTATTTGATCTCGTAAAAAGTCAATAAGCGTATTGTTGTCACTGATTAGAATAAACGTGCCAAATTTTATGTAATTCGCTTGATATTTCGAAAGATACAACTCTCCCTGTACAAAAGTAAAATTTCTAATATCTCGATGAACGGCTCAGAATCACTGCCAATCAATAGTGTCCACTTTTTATTAACACTTTACAACAAAGTTGAAAAGTGTTTATGATTTTGTTCATTCTGTCTGTCTGTCTGTCTGTCTGTCTGCCTGTCTGTCTGTCCGTTAGCACGATAACTGCCGTAAAAATGACTTAATCAAAATGAAATTTTAGTATGTTGTTCAGACGGTCTGTAGGACCTGTGGGAATATAAATGAATAATATCACCCAATTAGTTTTGGATTGAACCCGGGTTGAAAAAATGAAATACATTGAGCCCTATGGGACCTAATTTTTCAAACATTTTTTAAGCGGATTTGAAATTCACAAATTGCTTCGAAAATTTTAGGTTATAGCCAAATTGTTCCATAAAATATATAAAAAAAAATTCAGCGAAATATATTCAGTAGTTTTTTAATAAAAATTAAAATAATAATTACACATCTTATATGAAACGATCACGTGACCATGATATGAAACGATCACATGACCCATTTCAAAATGATATATGCCATCCATCTTGTTTCAAAATCGTGATTTTTTAAAGTTCTTTTTAATTCATATTGAGTGTTGTATCCGTCCTAAAACTACTTTATTTTTGCTTAAATTCTGTGCATCTACATACTAAAACAACACAATGACAATATATTTGAGTTTAAATTCTCATTTAAATTTGATTATTTCTACAACTAAGCCTATTTTTTACCTATGTAAAATGTAAACAGCAAAATATGTAGAATGAGTTGTAATAGAATTACTGTATTTCTTTAACACAAAATAATTCAGTCCATGGAGTCTGCATGGCTGATATGAATGAAATATTAATTGCTTTTATAAACAGAAGGACGATTTTTTTCGATGAAGTTTTAAGCATAGAGTTTATGAATTGTAGCTCCATGGTCTTAATTTTTAAATAAAATAAATTATTATAGTATTGTGATGAATGAAATGAATGAAATCCTGCTTTTATAGAGAGTTCCAGGCGTGTTATTTTTTCTATGACGTCATTTGAATTTATTTCAGTTGTTTTCGATGAAGTTTTCAAATATAATAAATTATCATAGTATTATGATAGTTTTAAAAATATTATCGTGGAATGTATTGCATTTTAGAGATATTTAAACCAGGCAATTTATATTTCAATGCCGTCATTTGAATGAAGTTCATTTTTTTCGATGAAGGTTTAAGTTTTCAATATAATAAATCAATGTAGTATTGTGATAAGTTTTAAAATATTACCGAGGAATGTATTGCATTTTCGACTTTTTTAAATAAAATTGCATTGAAGTTGGAAAGTGTTTCATAATCAATGCTTTAAGCATGATTGATCTTTCTTGTTTTGCTAAAAGTACTTACAAATCATTCAGTCATCCGATAATGGTGGAAATATTTGGAAACAATTTTTTTAAATATTCTCAATTTTAGATTTATAAATAAAATGTGTTGTTGCTGTTGAGACCCAGACCATCCGATCTACCAGAAAGGTGTAAGGTAGCCGTTTGGACGGCCGGGATGTGCCACCCAATTTAGACTGGAACCCAGTGGGGGAGGCATGCACAGGGACCGTACCCTCCTTCCCCTACCACCAACCTCTCGGAAGGACTTACGGACCCACATTAAATAAAATGTGTTGAGACCCAGACCGTCCGACCTACCAGAAAGGTGTAAGGTAACCGTTTGGACGGCTGGTAAATAAAATGTATTGAAGACCCAGACCGTCCGACTCATCCAAAGGACTCGAGCCGGTAAATAAAATGTGTGTAATATCTCAAGAAAGATGCACGTTCTGTAAATTATGTCACTCCTTTTCAAACAAAAAATAAAAGTATTTTTTTCCAACTCAATTTAACCTAATTATGATTTTTTCTAAGGGGGGAGGCGAAGATATTCAATTATGGTTTTCCCATGGTTTGAACTCCCTGATGAGCGAAAAGCTTTTGACATTTAGTAATGGTTAACATCGTTGGATAACTTGTTCGAAAGATATAGCGCTCCATATGGAAAGGAAATGAAACTTTAATATCTTGAGATTAACTCATAATAATTTCTAAATAATTTCTAATTAACTCTAAATAATTTCTAAATAATCTAAACAATTTCCATTAATTTCAGGTTGTATTTTCAAACCATTCACTTATTTGATAGTAATGAATTTGTGTATTTTTGTATAATTTTCTCCGTTTTAGAACAAAAACATAAAATATCGCAAGAATAGCCCTCACTACCTTTTTTTTAATTATGGCTTTCAAATTTTAATAAAAAAAATCACATATCAACTATCTAATTTAATAATATTTTATACGTAATTGTATTTAATAACGTTTTTTCGAATCAGCTTATGATCAAATCACAAACCCTTTCGCTACATCGGTTAATGTAAAATCTTTGCTTAATCGACTGCTAAAAGAATAGAGGTTAAGAAAAGAGGTACAAGTCAAAATCGCAATACTTTACTCTAACTCTCCGCGCGAGGAAAGAAATTATAAAAGTAGTAAGTGTCATCAAATATTGACCTAAATTAAATATCCATTCCTATACTGAATTAAATATCCATTGCAATAATTGATATATGTCTTCTTTCTTCACATAAGTATTGTAACTTATAATATCATCAAATATACTCCCTTTGCATATGCAGTATTATGCTACAAATCTGTTCTCGTGGATCTGGCTCGTTCCATTCACGAGAAAAGATATTTTTGCAACAGTTCTGTATCTTGACGTCAAAGAATTAGCCAATAATCGTTTATCCTACGAGATAGTCATTAAACATCCATTGCATTTTGAGGAGTAGTTTGAATAAACCGTACTGTTTGGACTAAAAAGTTGCCAAAAGCACCCGATTTCAGTTTGAGTTGTGTTATATGCAATGCCAAAAACATTACTCTGTAGGCCTTGTACACCATTATGTTGCTATGAAAGAGGTAAAGTCATTGTCGTCTGTAGGGAAAGTCGTGTACTATCCACATAAGAATAGTTTCTTTATCACAAAAACATCGCCGTCTAGTATAATCAGCTTAAGAAACTGTGAGTTATTAGCCCAAGTATCCAGTAACAACCACCTTTTCTCTAAATATGTTCCTATATTTTAGGCATTTACAACATTTCTCTAGTACTAAATATAGAAACTATTCATTTGGAAACATAATTTCTCGCTTCAATGCTCTAAACAGGAATCATGAAGAAGGATTTAAAGCGATTGTAAACTAGATGACATATGCCAAATATTTTGAATGTAACGAAATTTTACATGCATGACTTCGTATATTAAAATATTTAATACCCAGCATGTGTTATAATTTAAAACTAAAGTTACCATTTTAAATATTGAAACAAAAGCTGCCGACAAATTATATTATACATATAAAAAAGTGACTCAGACTACTGTCTTAAATAATCTGAAAATAAGAAAGATCAATCATATGTATGAAGCATGGATTATGAAACACTTTCTAATTGAAATGCAAATTCATTTAAACATCTCTAAAATGTGATGCATTCAACGCTGACATTTTTTAAATTATCATAGTACGACAGTTATTTATTACACTTGACAACTTAAAGCTTCATTGAGAAAGACAATGCTAGTTACACAAAATGAACTTTATTCAAAAGACATCATCGAAAGTATAACTTGCAAAGTGTTTACGATGCTTTTGCAGTTAATATTAAGTCATAATTATAATACTTCATTATTGTAAGCAAAGTCATAAACACGTTTCAAGTGTTTATAACTTTGTTTATAATAATGTTCTTTTTTCTGTTGAAAAGTGTTAAAAATGCATCGCTTGCTTTTCTCATGTTAAATTAGTTCTTTGAAAATGTTATAACTGTAACAAACCATTTAATTTTTTAATCGTCTACCTCTGTATGTAAAATAAATTAATATTTCATTTACATCACTTATGTTCCAGACTCCAGAGCTAAATAATTCTGAGTGAAAAAAATCAGCAATTGTTATACAACTCACCTTACAATCGATTGATTTATTTACATTCTATATGTTATAGTTTAGCGTTAAAATTAGGCTTCGTTGTAGGAATAATCAAAGTTTAGTGATAATTTAAAATAAAAAATATTGTAATTGCTTTGGCACAGAATTTAGATATACAGATAATACGCAAAGTTTTATGACGGATGCAACACTAAATGTAAATTTAAACGATCTTTATTCATCTATGGTATCACACAACGGGAAAAAAATGGAAGCCATATTTTATTTTACCGTGGGTCAAGTGATAACTTCATATATCGGTTCATATAATATGGATGTAATTATTATTTCAATTTTTATTTAAAAAGCTATCCAACATATTTTGTTGAATTTTTTTTACACATTTTATGTGATAATTTGAATATTTCCTAAAGTTTTTTAAGCAATTTGGGAATTTTAACTCCGCTTAAAAAAATGCTTGAAAAATTAAGTCCCATAGGGTTCAATGTATTTTATTTTTTCAACCTGGGTTAAATCCGAAACTAATTGGGTGTCATTATTCATTTCCATTCCCAAACATCCCACAGACCGTTTCAAGAACATACTAAAATGCCATTTCGATAAAGTTATTTTTACGAAGTTATCATGCGAACGGACAGACAGACAGATAAGTACACAGAATGACCAAAGTCATAAACACTTTCAACTATTTTGGAAAGTGTTAATAGAAATACATCGTTAATAACAGAATAAACATTTGATTAAATGTATCAGCGGCTTTCTAAGATTAAAAAATCTGATGTGGGCAGCACATGACTTTCCCTGCAGACTTATATCCACGTTCTCTTTATTTTAATTAAATTTAATTCACTTTTAATTCAATTTTCGTTCTCATTTGGTAACTGGACTTATTTTTAAAGGTGGCGTAGAGAAAATACGAAAAAATTAAAATATCCCGAGAACGCCTAGTCCTAGTGTAATGGGGTTGGTCTTATTCTTTTCCTCGTTAGAAATTAAGTATCAAAACAGCATTTAATGGATATATTTAAGCATACGTAGTTTTTATTTTAGATTTTGACGATTTTTACGGGCCATTTTGCAAAAAAAGGCAGGTTATTTTTTTTCGAATCGTACCAAAATCTAATCAGCACCAGGGTGACCCACAAACGACTTATTTACCGCATTTTGTGAAATTATAAATACAGGCAATTTTGGGGGGCCATTTCGTAAAAAAAGGCGGGTTCTTTCATCCCGAATCGTACCCAAAATTAATCAGCACCAGATTCGCCCACATGTAACTTACCTAAAAAATTTTATGAAATTCGGTCAATTAGTCTTTTAATTAGAGTGGATACAAAATCTGCACAGACAGACAAACACACACACAGACGTCATGCTAAAAATAGTTTTGTCGTATTCTAGAGGTCTCGAAACGTGTAGATCCGTCGGAAACTCGAGTTGCGATTTTCGGCTGCCTTGCTGCCTTGAAAATTGCTGATATTTTGATACTCAACAAAACTATACAATACAAATCCTAGAAACAGATGTCTTTTATATATGTGTAAAAAATTTTTGCAAGTAACAGCCAGTTATATTTTAATACTATAATTTTTCGGAAATTAATAATGGCGGATTGGCACACGAACAATAAAATAACTAAAACAGTTAAAACATGACCACCATGATGAATAGCACTAGGCATAAGTTGGAGATTAATTCAGATTAGATTCCTCTTAAGGTCTGAGCATCCAACCTAAATTAACCCAAACAAATGCTTGTTTCGAATATGGTAATAATTCATTACAATAAATACCACAATCCAGACTACAAGCATAAATAGAGGATAATTGAAAAATTAAGAAATCAAGTATTACCATGAACCATTAGGCAGGATTCCTGAATCCACGTGTTTAGCAGATGAGCAGTTGAAATTGAATGATAGAGAGTTGAGTAGTGTAAAGGAGAAATTTATTATCTCTTTGTCTCAATATAGTGATTGGCAACTTTTTAATATTTATGAATGCATAGAATGAATACATTATAAATGCCTTGAAATAGCATAGAATTAAGTATTTCACTTTTCTGTTTCATAAAATGTACAAAATGGAGGTTATGTCACTTAAATATGAGGACAAATTTTGGAGAGTTTATAATTTGTAATGTACATATTATACATAATTAAATTTTTAAAAAAATGCCCAATCCGAAGCCAGAACTTTTAAAGAGGAATATATCCTGACTCAGCTCGTTGGGTCAGGCTAGGATTAAACCTAAAAGACGGGTCCCAGCCCTATCCTACCTCTACCTAACCTATAGCAACGTAACCAGAACGAGTTTGCAGCCAGCTCACTCCTGTCTTTCTGTATGATCATGAAACGCATGTTAAACGGTTAGTTTTTTGGGCGCTCAAAATATGTTTTTTAACTAATATTTTTAGCCTTTCTACTGGTATAGCAGATAAGGTTGTTATACAGACCATATTGGAACTGTTCATCTATTAGCTGTATATTTTTCAAGATAGAAAAGTTCCGGTTGAAATACTTCACTTGTCAGTCCACGCTAAAACTGTGCGAGAGATGTTGAAAATATAGACCTATTTACTTCGCTCTGTCTCTCTCCCTACATCAGATATTTATGTATTCTGCAGCTGTTATAAATATCATAATTGAAGGTCATAATCATAAAAGTGAACGTTAGCGCTATAATCATTATAAGTATTATAAACACCATTAGCGTTATAATAATTCAAATTGACTGCAACATAAACAAAAAGTTATGAAAATCTTTTTGATACGTTTATAGTTGTAAAAAATGAATTTGAATTTATATATCATTCTATAAGTTGTACTAATAGTGATAATTTACTAAATGTTTTAGTATAAATTCAACAAAATTCAACAACATTCAACAAAACTGTACTTCCTAAATCCATTGGAATATATGTCATAAAAGAGATTTTCAAATTTATAGCAAGTAGGAATTAGTTATACTTCAATGTAGGTATAACACTATTTGAATTGATATTTATAGTAATGGTGCAATAGTGTTATTTTCCCCCATAAAATTAAATGCACAGAGGAAGCAAAGAGAAATCCCATTCATTAGAAATCTCGCCCATCAAGTAAAGAGATTTATTTTGTCAACATGTTTCTACACAAAGTTATGGTGCTGCTAGGCGTGATTCTTAATTAAAAGGTATGGAGGCTTGATTTTGTAGATAATATTATGGTATGAATCACTGCGATAAATAAAAAAATTATGAAGATATAGAGTTTGAATGTCACTGCGAGTGTAAAGATCAAATTTGATGAGAAATGTGATATGGCAGTTCATGTTCCTTTCAAAGCTTTATGTAGGAAATCTGCGTTCCATATTTATTATTCCATGGTGAATAATTTATTATTCTAGCATTTTTCATGACATGTTTTGAGGAAAATTATTAACTGAATTTGGGAATAGCGAGTTTTGATAGGAAGTAGATCACACGACTGATTTTGATATGTTAAAAAGTATACAGTATTCCTAAAATTTCAATTATACAAATTACTAAAAATTCAGTATCGCAAAAGGCGTCATAAAAAAATTAGATTTAAAATTATCACACTTCAGTACCTTAAAACAATTTTATTAGCGGTTTTCATTACGTATTAAAATGACCTAATTGACTTTCAATGAAGAATTTTAAAAGGACTGTTAACACGAAACATTCTATTTTGTTCCAAGTAAGCAGTAACCCATTTATCTATTTTATAGTTAAAAAAATACACGTTGCACAACAGATATACGATATGTGTTGCACTATTGCGGTCGACAGCTTTTGCAAGAAAGCCGAAGGAGCCTTCTATAATAATTAAGGATTTAGGATAATAACTATGAAAAGGGGTGAAAATATTGAGGGATTCACGAGGAAAATTCCAAATCAATAAAAAAATTCGAATTAGAGTATGCATCTAATTCAATATAATTAGAATTAATGAACAATAACTTTGTAGAGAAAACTTAAATTTAGCTCATCAAAAAATTATAATTATTAAAGATCGGGAAATCAAAATTTATACTGGTTGATCAGAATTACCCTTATTCAAAGTCTTCTTCACAATTATCTTGCAGATGAAACTCAACAACATTTAGAAAGAACAGTTTTAAGACAGAGGGAAGCATTTTCCAGAAAAGAAAAGTATGAAACAATCACCAGACTGGGAATTATGGGGCTGAAGATGGTAACTTTCACAAAAATTCTGATCTATAAGAAACTATTTAAAATAAGTAAACTAGAAAATAACTGGGAGATGTAATCAATAATTTTTGTTGATTTCAGATAATTACTAGTAGGCAGGGTTTTGCTGATGCTTTTATAGTACAGGTTCACAAACAAAACACGTTTGGCAATATAAGATTTGAACATTTTCTACGGGCAAGAAATGCATTTTCTACAAGTAAGCCTAAAATGTTTCATGCCCATTTTTTCACAAAATGCCCATTAGAAATTTTGCATGTGGATATTTTACAAACGATTACCATTCTTAATGCTAAAATAACCCTTTATGGGAATTGATTGAAACAATTTATTTTTAGTGAGGATTCCTTCTTATTTTGTTTGAAATTCCGCTACTAGATTTCTTTTAACATGGTTTTGCCAGCAGGTATAGGGAAAGGATGGGTAAATTGGCCACTCTAAGATAAAATCCATTTTTAAACATATTAATCAGTTTTAAAAGTTTTAAATAATACGTATAACCATTATTATGATTTATGTAGTTTATGTTTTTCATAAATTTAGTACTTTATTGATGTGTTTTATGAGAAGTAAAGGAATATAGTCTGTCAAAGAGCCATTTATCCGACATTGTAGGGCAAATAAATAAGAAGCACAAATAAGAAGCATTAAATAAGAAGTATAAATACTATATGCATATATATATATATAATATATATAAGCAGTACAATCTTTCCATTTTTAAATATAAAGAGGGCACTTAATTGAAAAATAGCAGAATGCTTTCTGTAAAACTAAATAAAAAAAAACATAATTTACGCATAAATAGAATGGCAATAAACAATCTGGTAGCTGTTTTGTTGACACAATAACTGTAATTCTTCGAATCTATATAGAAATCCACTGACATCCATATTGCTGCCACCTTGCCCTCCAGGATACCATTGCGATTACAAACCACTAACACTAAATCTATGAGCATCGTCATTGTTCTAAATATGAATTTCCACAACAGAAAACCTTAATTTTCTGTAATTTCTAATAAAAACTAATAAAGTTGAATGTTAAATCAATAATAAGCATCAAAGGTCCCATTTTAATTATATAAAAATCCGTGAAATGCACTTATATAAATGTAAAACATTATTAAACGTATCTACGTGGTTCGGGGTCAGCCTAAAAACTTAACTTCAGACAAACTAGTTTACCTTATTTACGATACCTTATTCGATGGCAGCACATTGAAGAATAAAAAATAGCACGTAACCAATTTACCTATCCCTCCCCTACTTTAATTTTGATCACCCAATATTTAACCAAATGATCATTAAAACTTCCCATGTCTTTTCGTTTGGGACACTAGGGCATCCTGCCCCTTCTCGCTACGCTTCGCAAACTCCTGTGACTCGCTTTGAAAATCGGGAGGCTTCGACTCCTACTCACTGGCGCTCGCATATATCGCTTTGAGAGCTATTTAAAGCCAAACTAAAATTTAAATTCAAAAACGGTTTATTTCACCGTGTTTCCCTGTTATTTCTCTACAAATGTACCAAATTTCATATTTTTTATGCTATAGTTTTTACGGTACGAGACAAAGAACCTTGATGACCGAGCTGATACGGAGGAACGTTTTTTCATTCAGAAGTGCATAAAAAGTAGAATAACTAATAAACTAAATTGAAATTAAAAAATGGGGATCCGTTCTACAAAAATTCAACTATACAGGTATAGGTACCTACTCTCAAAAGTTCATGGCCTTGCTTATTAGTTTATCCAGGACGGGAACTTGCAGCTCAAACATTTTGTCCGCGACTTTGACATTAAATATTTAGATGACTTTGACATTACATATTATCATAAATAGAAAAACGGTTTATTTCAACGTATTCTCCAAACAGTTCTCTATATGTGTACCACATTTTATATTTTTGTATGTTATAGTTTTGCGGTACGAAGCATAGAAACTCCAGGAGCGATAAATTGTTAAACTGCGGCGGCGTCCAGCTACTTTTTTTTAATATAGAGATATGCTTGAGCTCAAGATATTTCCATTGAATGTGTATCCGGGATAAACAATCAACTTTACTGAAAATGAACGATTTCATTACTGTTCTTTCGCTCAAACTGTAGTATAAACTAATATCAGAGTACACTTTTCTGAGAGCAAACGCAAACATAGAAACGGATTTATGGCAAGAAAGAAGTGAAACTAAGCCGAGAAAGAAAATAGGCAGAGAAAAACACTTATATTTCAACAAATGGGGATCGGCCGTTTTTGTTTCGAAAGTGCAAAGGTTTCATAATAAAAATTCTTGACACAGCAATAAAAAGTGGATTTTGTTGCGCTTTTTCCTAAAGTTCTTTCCTCTTGAGATCATAATATTGTAACCATCCATTTTACGATATCGGAAGGCTGAATAATAAAACTACGTGAGTGACGATTCGGTTTTAGGTCAAGTCCTGCAAAAAGGGGATAAGGCTTGAAATTATTCTCCAAAGATTTTTTGAAAGATTTAGAAGAAACATTATAAAGGAAAGGAATTGTAAAATTTATTTTAGGACTTGTGCTTATGGTGGTAGTTTAAATGCATTGACTACAAGAAATTTGAGAAGAAGCTTTCATGTGGTAGCAAGTGAAGTCTACACTTCATTTTCGACGGTGCTATTAAGAATTTTATGCTGTTTTGCACACTTATTTCGTACAGGCATGCGAATTAAAAAAATACGAAAGTATCATCGTCAAAATCGGAAAGGGAGATCCTTAGTGAACCCCCATACCTCTAAAATTTGGTGCAGAAGCCATATCAATCACCATCTAAGCTCCCTACATAGTCAATACTGAAAAAAATAGATGTTTAAAGGATAGGTTTGAACGGAAGAAGAAAAGAGCGGTGTGTTGAAATCCTCAGTGATCCCCTCACAAACTTGATGCTGAATCCAAATCACTCAACACCTAAGCTTTATCTATAGCCGATTCTGAAAAATAGATATTTGAAAGAAAATAAAATTTTCTGAACCGAAATTGGAAAAATACCTGAAGTGAAAATCCTAGTAAACCCTAACTAACACTTTTCACTTCCGGTTCTCTTTTCCTATTTCCGTTTCAAAAATTTTCGTTTTACTTGAAACGTGTATTTGTATTTCACAAGGATGGCTATAAATTAATCTCAGATAATAGCTGATATGGATTCAGCTTCAAATTTTAGAAGAGGTAGGATCTTTCACTAAGAATTCTAACTTCCGATTTCCTCTTCACTTTCAGTTAAAAAAATTTCCTTTACACATCTATTTCTCAGAATTGGCTATAGATAAAACGTTGATGATAACAGATATGGACTCAGCACCGAATTGCAGAGAGGGTAGGGGAATTCGCTAATGATTTCCACTTCCGGTTCTAGAGATGCCTTTTTCTGTTTTTCCGAAAATTTGGTGACCTTGCGAAGTAAGTATACAAACTGGAATAAAAATGTTCAATACTTTAGTCGAAAAAGTGAACCCACCATTTGCCACATTATGAAGGCTACTTCACAAATTTATTGTGTAGAAATGATATTATCGGAAGAGAATTACAAAAACACCATTCGAAACAAAATGGATATGTATACTTCAATGACTAGTTTTTGTAAATACGAATGAAATAATATGCAATAGAGGAAATAACAAGTGTCACAATATTAAGTTTCCTTTTTCATTGAGCTGTATGCATCTTGCCCAACGTCGGTTTCAATACTAGTAATTTCTAAAAGTATTGATACGAATTATTTTTTCACAGTTTCATTCTCTTGTGAAATATCTTAAAAAATTAAACATTAAACCTGTTGTTTTGAAGCTTACTCTGGAACTGTAACCTTGTTTATCTCAGAACACTGTTTTCTGCTCTTTTGCAAATATCTCATGAACGATTAAGTAAAATCTCTTGAATTTTTCTGTGTCGAAGAACGATGTTATAGTGTTTCGTTTGGATTAATAGCGTTGCAAATAATTGACAATAAAATAATGAAATCTCTGGCATTTCTTCTTGGAAAAGTAAAGTTAAAAAATTTAATGTGTGTAGGACAGGACTTTCCTTGCAGACATAAATTAATTTTCTCATTATTCTAAATTGAGTTTAATTGCCCAAAATAACACGCCCAATTATTTGAAATTGCACTAAATTTGCATTTTAAAATTTGTTTTTCGCTTTTATTTGATAACTAAACGTATTTTCAAAGACGGCATGACAAAAATACAAAAAAATTAAATATTTCGAGAACGATAGTCCTCGATAGTCCTAATAGTCCCTCAATAGTCCCTCGATAGTCCCTCGATAGTAATGGGGTGGATCGATAGATCGATAGTCCTAGCGTAAGGGGGTTGATCTTATTATTTTCATCGTCAGAAATTACGTATGAAACAAACATTTATTTGATATAATTGATCGTAGTCTTTTATTTCAGATGTTGACGAATTCTACAGGCCATTTCTCAAAAAAAAAAAGATTCCGGTTCTTTTTTCCGTATCGCACCAAAATCTAATCAGCACCAGGGTAACTCACAAATGACTTATTTACCAAATTTTGCAAAATGTGTCCAATTAGTTTTCCAGAGCAGATACACACATTGCACAAACACATAGACACACATATAGACATCACGTTAAAAATATATTTTTTGCATTCTAAAGTGCTCGAAACACGTACAGCTGCTGGAAAAAAAAAACGCCCCACCCTCTGCTAATCGAGCATCGTTCATCATAGAGAAAATTGAAAAATACCATTCGATTAGGAATAACATCCTCTACAAATTAATGTGCGTAAAATTTGCATAAGGGGCCGTCTTCATATCTACACGCGCACAAACTTTGAAATTTTCAATGGCAACACCCAATTTTGACATCATCCACAAATTCTAGAACCCCAAATTAGTCCAAATTCAAATTTTCACGATGTTTCTATCTTTATATCCGAAGATATTCAATATTCCAGAATGTGAAATTTTTGGGGATCAGCTCCGTATTGAAAATCCCAATTTGAAGGGCGATGTTTCGTTGATTGACCACAGCACTGTTGTAAATTATTGAACTATCCTCTTGACATTCAGCATTATGGCTTACCTCACTGCCAAAGGGTCGCAGGTCCGATTCCTGCATGAGAGGGTGAGCATTTTCATGGCTGGGTGTGGTGTGGTCTTGTGTGTGTGTGTGTTACTAAGGCAGTGGGCCTGTAATGGGTAGGATTATGTGAGCTTCAAATAGGGCACGATTATTAAGGGCAAAAAGCCGTACTGGGTACGTTGCTAAAAACTAATGGGGCATTCATGCCACGGTTAATGAAAAAAAGAAGAAATAAAGAAGAATGAAATTCTTATTTTCAAATGTTATTTTATAATGCTGTTTCAAAAACAATTTATGAGACTAACAAATATATGCAGATCACGCGACAAAACAACTCCGTTGGAACTTGGTGACGAATTTAAAAGTATCAATTCGTCATAATCAATAGCCGCTTGAAGTCTTATTGGTGTTTAGTATCACATAATTTTACAATTTGTTATTGTTTTATATAAATATTTTTTATTATAAATTATCACATGTGGGCGATTTCAACTCGCAGTAACTCCGGAACTATTAATCGACAATAACGTAAGTAGATCCCATTTATAACAATACAAGTTTTCACCCTTCAATACAGTAGCAGATTTACGTTGATTAGGTTGCATCTATACAACACTGTTTATACAAAGTTTTTATTAAAACCGGATAAAAATAAATGCCCGTTTTCTTAAATAAAGATTAACTTACAATTAATATAACTTTTTCAAATTAGTCATTTTTTTAAACAAATATACGACCCCTAAAATCATCGTGATGCTGAATATTTAAACATTTCGAAAGAACTAGAGGGAGGAAACACCTGGAATTTTCCATAAACATATAAAAAGTCTTTGTGAATCGATTTTTATCAAAACATGTCCAGGTTTGTATTCATATTTTTTCGATTATTGATTTCATAATTAATATTTCATACAAACAATTATTTCCACAAAAATAAAAATGACGTAAATGTGTTTGGGTTGTTTAGTAGTAACGTCATGCAAATAATCAGCTTGAGCAGATAATTATTACACAAGATATGAATGTAAGTCTTGGAAACTAATTTAACATTAAAAGCTCAAAACTTTACATACTCACAACTCAGAAACGCTTCACCCAAATGACTTGAAATTTGGTATCACGGGTTTAATTTTGCTCTAGATTCGAACTATGTTGTCAAACTTGGGTGTTGCTATTGAAAATTTCGAAGTTTGTGAGCCTTTAGATATGAAGACGGCCCCTTATGCAACTTTTACGCGCATTAATTTGTAAAGGGTGTTATTCCTAACCGAATGGTATCTTTTAATTTTCTCTACGATGAACGATGCTCGATTAACAGAGGGTGGGGCGTTTTTTTTCCGCAGCTGGACATCCGTATAAATTTCGAGTTGCGATTTTCGGCATGATTCCAAAACTTTCCCTATACATCATCATGTATTTTAGGGAAAGTGGAAATTAATCAATTACTTTATTAAAGCACTGAAAAATGAAATAGTGAAAATTCTATAGGTCAAAAATTAACAGTGATGAGATTTTTGTTTCCAAGACATGGTTATCTGAATTGAGACTCGCCAAGACGTATCGTGCACGCTATAAAATAAAAAATTTTAAAAATAAGAGCATCTTATTAATAAATTTTAAATATCGTGATAATTGTTTTCGTAAAAAACCACAAATTGAATTCTTACACCATTATTTATTATGGAAATGCAATATGCATAAATATGAGACATAACTTATCCAGTAATCAAACAATTTAGAAGGTAGTACATTGAGATGCAAATGTAATAAACTCATGGTTCGACACTTGGTGGATGTGGCAATAAATTCACCTCTGAGAGAAAAACACAGAGATAATAGATGACAAAAATAGGCATCAACATAATAGTCAAGATAATATGATAAGTAGCGGTTAACTGATAGAATGGTGTGGGTTGGTTAAATAAATACCAATTTTTTTTTATTTGTACAGTTATAACCTTCCACTATACTTTTGAATAAAATTGATTATCAATTACCTAATTTCCAGTTCAATGAATTCACAATGCATGTCTCCTCTAACTACTTAAAAGGAGGACATTTAAATTAGACCTTACATTCTTCTCTTTAATTAGAATATTCAAGAATTTATTAATTTATGACGAACTTCTGCTCACTTTATTGTTCACTAGACAACACTGGTTGTTACAGACACCCGGAATCATAGGGAGAATTTCGTGACGCAAGTTCACTAAAACTCGGAAGAACGACTTGGTTCAGAACAAATCGAATCATACCAGGATCAAAGGCTGGAAACAGAAGATCTCGCAAACATCACCCTTTTCACGAATACTAATCAACATCGGAAAAAGGAACGTAGAAGTACAGTGCATCATTCCGCTCATAAGATTGAGAACAATTTTTATTCGGAATGCTTTTCTCTCCGACATTGCAAACAATTTTTTCGAGGGTCTCCTATGATTTCAAGATGACATGACGACCAGAATTAAATTCCATTTTTCCACAATCACGAGGAGTAGAGACGACGAAAGGCGAAACTCCGAGAATGATAAGATAGAAATGGTCATGGTTCAAAAACTGCATTTTTATCCACTCAAAGGAAAAGTTGCATCTTAGAAAATGAACAACTGCTGGGAAAATGTGATATTGTAGCAATCTGCAAGTTCTGATGTCAGATATGTAGCATACACTCATTTATCTCAATATTTATCAATATTCGACAATTCATCAAATCATTTTTCTCCATTTCAGCTTACAAACACCAGTATGGGTTCCGCGAATCAATTTTATTTTCGAAAAAACCTTTTCCTTTCCATTTGAAGCAGAGCCACAATCGGCTTTCACTCTGATTTACTCCAAAGTCTATCCACTTACTGGACCTGTTCACGCCTCTTTTCTTTCACCGAATCCTGCCAATAATTTTTTGAACTCCTTACAATTCAACTTTCAAAACGCACACTTACATAACAAAACTCTCAATTTATTAAAACTTTCCAACGTAGTTGAAAAGTGTCTATGACTTTGTTCATTCTGTCTGTCTATCTGTCTGTTCGTTTGCACGATAACTCTCATAGAAATGACTATTAAAATGAAATTTTAGTATATTGTTGAGACGGTCTCTGGGATGTAAAGGAATGTAAATGACTAATATCACCCAATTAGTTTTGGATTGAACCCGGGTTGAAAAAATAAAATACATTGAACCCTATTGGATATAATTATTTAAACATTTTTTAAGCAAAGTTAAAATTCACAAATTGCTTCAAAAATTTTAGAAAATATTTAAATTATCCCATAAAATATATAAAATAAATGTCAGTAAAATATGTATGGTAGTTTTTAAAATAAAAATTAAAATAAGAATTACACCCATATTATATGAAGATATCACGTGACCCACTTCAAAATAAAATATGGCATCCGTCTTTTTTTTCCAATGTAAAAATCGAGATTTTCTTCTTCGACCCAGACCGTCCGATCTACCAGAAATGTGTAAGGTATCTGTTTGGACGGCCGGGAAGTGCCACCCAATTTAGATCAGAACCCAGTGGGGGAGGCATCCACAAGAACCGTACCCTCCTTCCCCTACCACCAACCTCTCGGAAGGACTTACGGACCCACATGTTTAACGTGATCGTACTCCGCGTGAACACGGCGGCAGTTTGGGCAGCAGCGAGAATCAAACCCGGGCCTACCGAGTGCAACTTCCGCGCGCTAACCACAGGGCTACCGTGCCCACAAATCGAGATTTTTAAAGCTCTTTTAAATTTATATTTAGTGTTGCATCTGTCCTAAAACCGCTTTATTTTTGCATATTTTCTGTGCATCTATATTCTGCGCCAACGTAATTACAATATTTTTGATTTTAAAAGATCATCAAACTTTGATTATTTCTACACGAAGCCTAATTTAATGGATGCAGAATGTAAACAGGTGATTGTAAGATGAGTTGTATAAGAATTGCTGAATTTTTTTCACGCAAAATGATTATGTTCTGGAGACTGGAATGAAAGCGATATGAAGGAAATATGCATTGCTTTTACATAGAGAGCCAGACGATTTATATTTCGATAACGTCATTTGAATGAAGTTCATTTTTTTCTATGAAGTTTTAAGTTTTCAAATATAATAAATTATATTAGTACTGTGATAATTTAAAATACACCAGGGCTGAATGTATCGCATTTTAGAGATGTTTAAATAAAATTGCATTTCAGTTGGAAAGTGTTTCTTTCATAATCAATGCTTATGCATGATTGATCTTTATTGCTTTTTTCTTCCCGCAGAACGCTTCCAATCCGTACTCATCCTGCTCCTTTTTCGCTTTCAGCTAGAAACCAGAAATTAATTTTATTTTTATTTTATTGGAATAAAAATATTTTCACGAAATTATTTTCGTCTTTCCCCATCGTTAGTGGAGCGTAATAAGCCAAGTAGATATACAATTTGCATGACAATATTTAACACTCTTTCCCTTCTTTAGGCAGAAACAAAACCATTATTTTATTTAAAATATAAATATGTTTATGGGGTGTGGAAAATCATTACCACAATATAAAGATATGAATATTTTACTTTTTTGAAAATTTTACTACTATCAAATAATAAAATTTCAAACTCAAGTTTTATTGCAAACGTTTCTTGCATATTAAGTGTTGTTGTTGAGACCCAGACCGTCCGACCTACCAGAAAGGTGTAAGGTATCAGTTTGGACGGCCGGGAAGTGCTACCCAATTTAGACCGGAACCCAGTGGGGGAGGCATCCACAGGGACCGTACCCTCCTTCCCCTACCACCAACCTCTCGGAAGGACTTACGGACCCACATGTTTAACGTGATCGTACTCCGCATGAACACGGCGGCATTTGTGGTAGCGTGCAAATCTAGCGCGCAAACCACGGGGATACCGCACCCGAGATGGCCAACAGCAGGCGGTGTTCCGAGGTGGTCACCCACCAAGTACTAACCGCGCCCGATGCTGCTTGACTTCGGTGATCTAACGAGAACCGGTGTTTTCAGCACGGTACGGCCGTTGGCCCTGCATATTAAGCGTGTATGTCGAACGTTTCTTCCCTCCAGGGCGCGGTAGCCCTGTGGTTAGCGCGCGGAGGTTGCACTCGGTAGTCCCGGGTTCGATTCCCGCCGTTGCCCAAACTGCCGCCGTGTTCACGCGGAGTACGATCAAGTTAAACATGTGGGTCCGTAAGTCCTTCCGAGAGGTTGATGGTAGGGGAAGGAGGGTACGGTCCCTGTGGATGCCTCCCCCACTGGGTTCCGGTCTAAATTGGGTGGCACTTCTCGGCCGTCTAAACAGATACCTTACACCTTTCTGGTAAGTCGGACGGTCTGGGTCGAAGAAGAAGAACGTTTCTTCCATCTTGAAGGTGTATTTCGAACTTTTCTTTTATGTTAAAGGTGTATATTAAACGTTTATTGCATGCTCGAAGGTTTCATAGATGTTAAAGTTGCATTTCGCACGTTTTTTACATGTTAATGGTGGACTGTTTCCTTAAAGTCAATAAGAAATTTTCATAACATTGGACATTTGTACGCAATATCAAGTTACAAAATCTTTAGACAAGTTAGTATCAAGTCCAACTTCAAAATTATAACATATGCAAAAATAAAATACCACACGATAAAAAGTCTTTTGAAATATTTAATCATCTTATAATCTTTTTCATTGCTAAGATGTTTAAGATCTTTAAAGAACATTGTGGTAATATCATGTAGAAACAGGGTCTTAAAGAATTCTTTCAAAGATATATTGGGAACGTAATAGAATGTTTTGCAGAGCAATTAAAAAAACGTCTTTTTATCAAATCAAATCTTTTTTCATTTCACAAAGTAAATTGAATCTAAGTAGTGAGGTCCATTTTAAGAGATTTATTTCGTTATTTAATCCGTTTATAATTTTTTAGAAAGACACGAGGTTGACGATCTTAATACTTAATTAAACTGTAGGACTAATGCAAGTAAGTACTTAGACGTGTTTTGCAAAAAAAGTTGGTCACACATCAAACAAAATCTAATCATTTTACACGAGCCGAGAAAAGTAAAAATCCAAATTGCTAAACCTTTTAAGTTTTATTTTACTTGCAATTTTATTTTAGTTGGCAAAAAATACCATGTGTCCAACACAAGATTATTCTACAAATGAAAACTTTACGTAATCTGAGAAGATAACGAAAATTGTCGATTTCTTATGACTCCGTTTCCTTAAAAATCAGTGGGTTTATCGTTCACATTGTTAAAATTAAACATACCAAATATCATAAAAATGTCTTAACTCTTTCGATAAACAACCCCACTCCCTAAAAGAAAGGTGAAATTTCTGAAACCTCGAGAACGGGTCATAATCATTCCTAAAATAGTTTGTCATTTCTGCATCCGCTAATTTGATAATAGCAAGTATATGCATTTTTATGGTGTTTTTTATTGTGGATCTGAAAAGTGCCATCTCGAGAACGTCTCCTGTTAGCGTCCTATCTATTGCTTTTAAATAAAAACAATGCATATAAAAAAGTTATTCGCCTGATTATCATATATATAACATGTGAGACCAGAAATAGATCTCACATGTGTTTTGGTGAGACAAGTTTATGCCAGTTATTTATTGATCCGAAACGTCGAACAATACTTGTAGTCTGGATAGCGCAGAGGTTTACAGCAAACCAGGAATTTAGGAACGTCAATACAGAGGGGGCCGAGCGGGGCCTTATGAGGTTGTGAAGTAGTTCCATTGGATAAAGATTAACCAATGGAAAATGGGCTTGTTGCGTCAATCTCAATGCTACAAATGAAAGCAAGGGGGTAAATGACACCCCCGAGAAAAGGAGAACCACAACCTGTGACCTAAGAAGGACACTTAAACACACTTGCACAGATATCTTCGAGACGATGACTTAAGAACGACTTTTATAAAGATGACTTGTGCAATACTCGGATGACATTATGACTTGACTTGGCAAGAGATTAACAGCTCAAAATTAAGGAGCACGAAACTTAGAAAGGTGTGTCGACTACGAGAATGACTTAAATGCGTGTGTCGGGCCAGCAGTACAATATTGTCGTAGAATTACGAGTGGTGAATCAATACTTCGATTTAAATTCCAGTAATATGATCGGCGTAGTACCGGGTGGTGACAAAGTACAAGACAGATTTGAAGGTATGTCTTCCTCAAAAAGATATCTAGGTCTAAACAAATATATTAGGCCAGATAGGTGGTCTCACATGTTCCCCCGCCAAAACTAATAATTAATTGTGTAATGAATTAATAAGTGTTTATGTTGTGAAAAAAATGTTTTATTGTTAAAGTTTAAATGGAGTAATCCATTTAATATTATTCTAATAATATTTCTTTACAGAAATCGCGCGAAAGTTAAATAATTGGAGGGTTTTATATAGCGGCACAACAATGCAATGTACAATAATAATTAAGTACCACTATACGAGTAATTTACGACCATGTATATTAAGTTTAATTTAACAAAAGTATCAAATAATAATTAGTAGTATAATAATGCTAATTATAACTTTAAAGTTTAATAATTTTAAATGGTTGCCACATAACATTTATTCGATTTTCAAAAAAAAATCCAAAATTTGAGGACCTTTTCCTGGTTTGTTCACCTTGGAAATCAGTCGGACTTTAACGTTTATTAATTGAAATAATCATCCCCAATACCCTACGATTCGTTCAAATTGTTCGAAAAATATCCAGTCCATGTCCGGAAAAGAACAAAGGACCTCCATGTACTGAAAAGAACAAAGGAGCTCCCTGTGCGGGAAAGAACAAAGGAGTTCTACGTGCAGAAAAGAACAAAGGAGCCCCATATGCGGAAAAGAACACGGATCTCCATGTTCGGAAAAGAACAAAGGCGCTGCATGTGCGGCAAATAACAAAGGAGCTCCATGTGCGGAAAATAACAAAGGAGCTCCATGTGCGGAAAATAACAAAGGAGCTCCATGTGCGAAAAATAACAAAGCCGCTCCATGTGCGGAATATAACAACGGCTCTCCATCTGCGAAAAAGAACGAAGGAGTTCCATGTGCGGAAAAGAACAAAAGAGCTCCATGTGCGGAAAAGAACAAGGGAGCTCCATCTGCGGAAACGAACAAAGGAGCTCCATGTGCGAAAAAGAACGAAGGAGCTCCATGTGCGGAAAAGAAGAAAGGAGCTCCATGTTCGGAAAAGAACAAAGAAGCTCCATGTGCGGAAAAGAACAAAGGAGCCCCATGTGCGGAAAAGAACAAAGGTTCTCCATGTGCGGAAAATAACAAAGGAGCTCCTTGTGCGGAAAATAGCAACGGCGCTCCATGTGCGGAATATAGCAATGGCTCTCCATCTGCGAAAAATAACAAATGACCTCCATGTGCGGAAAAGAACAAAAGAGCTCCATGTGCGGAAAAGAACAGGGGAGGTCCTGCGGAAAAGAACAAAGGAGCTCCATGTGCGGAAAAGAACAAAGACGCTCCATGTGCGGAAGAAACAAAGACGTTCCATGTGCGTAAAAGAACAAAGGAGCTCCATGTGCGGAAAAAAACAAAGATGATCCATGTGCGGAAAAAAATAAAGACGCTGCATGTGCGTTAAAGAACAAAGGAGCTCCATGTGCGAAAAAGAACACAGAAGCTCCATGTGCGGAAAAGAACAAAAATGCTCCATGTGCGGAAAAGAACAAAGAAGCTCCATGTGCGGAAAAGAACAAAAATGCTCCATGTGCGGAAAAGAACAAAGAAGCTCCATGTGCGGAAAATAACAAAGGAGTTCCATGTGCGGAAAAGAACAAAGGTGCTACATGTCCGGAAAAGAACAAAGACGCTCCATGTGCAGAAAAGAACAAATGCGCTCCATGTGCAGAAAAGATTAAAGGAGCTCCATGTGCGGAAAAGAACAAAGGAGCTCCATGTTTGGAAAAGAACAAAGGCGCTCCATGTGCGGAAAAGAACCAAGGAGCTCCATGTGCGGAAAAGAACAGAGGAGCTCCATGTGTGGAAAAGAACAAAGGAGCTCCATGTGCGGAAAAGAACAAACGAGCTCCATGTGCGGAAAAGAACAAAGGAGCTCCATGTGCGGAAAAGTACAAAGGAGCTCCATGTGCGGAAAGAACAAAGGAGTTCCATGTGCGGAAAAGAGCAGAGGAGCTCCATGTGTGGAAAAGAACAAAGGAGCTCCATGTGCGGAAAAGAACAAGGAAGCTCTGTGCGGAAAAGTACAAAGGAGCTCCATGTGCGGAAATGAACAGAGGAGCTCCATGTGCGGAAAAGTACAAAGGAGCTCCATGTGCGGAAAAAAACAAAGAAGCTCTGTGCGGAAAAGTACAAAGGAGCTCCATGTGCGGAAAAGAACAGAGGAGCTCCTTGTGCGGAAAGAACAAAGGCGCTCCATGTGCTAAAAAGAACAAAGGAGCTCCATGTGCGGAAAAGAACAAAGGAGCTCCATGTGCAGAAAAGAACAAAGGCGCTGCATGTGCGGAATATAACAAAGGAGCTCCCTGTGCGGAAAAGAACAAAGGAGCTCCATGTGCGGAAAACAACAAATGCGCTCCATGGGCGGAAAAGAACAAAAAGCTCCATGTGCGGAAAGAACAAAGGAGCTCCATGTACGGAAAAGAACAAAGGAACTCCATGTGCGGAAAAGAACAGAGGTGCTCCATGTGCGGAAAAGAACAGTGGAACCCCAATTTTTTTTTCTTATGTACACCAGTGTGATTTCTACAGATTTAGGACAGGAATGCCCAAACAACGGCCCGCCGGTAGTATCCGTCCCAAGGACATTTCAATAAAGATATATGGAAAAAATTCACTGACGAATACTGAAATGACGGTGCAGTACATAAAATACTTTCCTTCGTAACATGTGACTGGGGGCAGTATTGGTTCTTTTCTTTGTTTCTAGAAAAATAAATTTTGCAAAGAGAATGATTTCCATATTTGGAAGCAGTTGTGTTTGCGAATTACGAATAATAATTCTCCTAAATGAAGTATATTAAATAAAAAATCATTCAAAATTAACTGATGACTGCTTAAAAGATTTTTTTTTTAATTGTGCTTCAAATTCAACATCAAATATTGAAAAAATAATTTAGATATAAATAGAGCAGTCACATTGCTCACTTTAGTTGATTTCAAAGTTTGGTCATATCGGTCATTATTAATTTTTCCCAATTAATTTGTTTCCTATTATTAATTTCCCCATTATTACTTTGTTTCCTAACAATATTTTAAAAAAGCTTACATTTGTTAATTATTATTGTGTATATATTCATTTAACTTCTTTGTTTTTCATTATACCCTTGAGAATATAAACTGGAATCTATTCATGTTTAATTATGGTTAGCAATTGTGCATATATACAAGTATAAACGCATATATATATTAATGTATGTCTTTTATAATATTTTACAATGTTAAAGACGTATATCGGTTTTGTTTTCATAGTTAATGTAGACATTTTACGTTATATAAGAATATAAAATACGTATAGTTACAGAAAAAAAACTAACCATCTCTCCTACCCCCCCCCCCCCCCCGGAGCTACATGACAATAAGCATACCAAATTTCAACTATCTAACATCAATAGATTTTCTGTGGAATGTTGATGAACAGTGGCATATTTTGAGAAAATGTACATTTTGACCTATCATTTAGGTACTTCAAAATTATAAAAGTTCGAATTTTGTAACTTTTCTTTTAAGGATCGTTACAGGACACTCAGCATACCGAGTTTAACCTGTGTATTTTAAACATATTTTCTGTACAATTTTGATTATAATTCACCCATTTTGAGAGAAAAACTGAGTAATAAGGTATTTGCGAGATTTCGAATGGTCAGTGCGGTTCCTTAAAATTTGAAATTTTTAGTTTTATAATGTTTCCTTTAAAGATAGCTACGGGACATTCAGAACAATGAATTTAAACTGCATGTAATAAAAAAAATTCCGTAAAATGTTGATTATGAATCACTCATTTTAAGAGAAAAACTGAGCGATACGATATTTGCGAGATTTCGAATGGCCATAACGGTTCCTCAAAATTTGAAATTTTTTAATTTTATAATGTTTCCTTTAACGATAGTTACGGGACACTCAGCACACCGAATTTAAATTGCACATCATAAAAAAAATGCCTTAAAATTTTGATTATATAAATCATTCTCTTTGAGAGAAAAACTGATAAATACGATATTTACGAGGTTTAAAATAGTCATTACGGTTAATTAAAATTTGGTAAGTGAGAAATTTTTGTTCTTAGCAGTAGAATACTCAGCATACCGAATATTAAACTTCTAACTTAATCAGTCGACTTTAGAACTTAGGTGCAAATGTGGAAAATTCATAGAAAAACAAAATATACTAACTTTGGCACATTGATACTTCTAATTGGCTGATACTGATTGGCTGAGGCAAAATTGCACATTGATTGGCTGAGGCGAAATAAACCTAATTAATAACGTTTTGTCTAATCACTCCGGCCTATTTCATAATTCAACATTCTACTCCGTTTAGTTTCAGAGATGCATAGGGGTGAAAACATCCACTTGACGGCTTGTGAAAAACGTGCCCGTTAGAGAATTCAATATTACATGTTCAAGCAGCGATACAACCTTATCCAAAATAAAAATTTATGCTCTTAC
Organism: Amaurobius ferox; assembly: GCA_951213105.1. Lineage (NCBI taxonomy): Eukaryota > Metazoa > Arthropoda > Arachnida > Araneae > Amaurobiidae > Amaurobius > Amaurobius ferox. The sequence goes on along the minus strand of OX578142.1, from coordinate 111,599,750 downwards.
CCCTACGAACACCGAAACCCATTTTGACATCTCATGAAAACGCGGAAAACAAAACAGAATGGCTCCTATCCTAAAGGTTCCTATCTAAGCACACATTCCACAGAAACGCAGAAATTATTCCATCTACTGTAGGCGTGGCTCAAACCCGTCTGTTGGGCATGCGCAGTCAAGAGATCGAAAAATCCAGACTTCAATTGGAGAAACGACTGTAGGGGAGAAAATGAAATCGAAAATGTTAACAGTTTGCTTGCTTAACAAATCACCAAAATTAAAATTACTTATGAAAGCGGAAAAATAAATTTGTTAGAATCCGAAGATATATAAGATTCTTTTACAAAACTATAGAATTGTACTAATCTTAGTCTTTGGATGCAACGAAAGAAGTATCGCATAACCGAAAAAATACAAATTTCGATGTATTTTTAAAAAATTAAATAAATATAAAGAAATTAGTCTATGCATTTGATTCAAACATCGTTAGAGAAAGCGTTCTTCGATCTTTCTGATAATGCCAAGATAAAAACTCTGTAAAATTATTTTGATCGCTAAGGAACCTATTAGCGTGAAAGTGATAAAACATAAAATAGTTAAAAAACTAAAAATAATTTAAAAATAAATTTTTAAAAAATATCGCACCTTACCGCGAGTCCTGTATCACCTGTGTACTAAATTTCATGGCCGTATGAGGCTTAAGATTTCCCGCTACAGACAGAACACGCATACAAACAGATAGACAACTTTCATTATGTAAGAAGATAAAAATTTTCCTCACACTACAGAACAGTTGGAATTATTAATCCTTCATGACATAACGCTGGGTAAATTTTTTACCAGTGCTTCAATACGCATTTCATTGAATCCTACGTTGAATGATTCAAATAAAATCTCAAATAATAGATGCTGCAATATTCCCTTGCATAATGAAATCAATTCATCATATTTCCCTCTGCTATAATTTATCTAATTTAAAAGGAAATTAAAAAAATAGAATTCAAATCGTATAAATCCTTTATCAAACAAATCGTATAAGAAAATACTTTAAGATTCCGCTTTATTTCCAATGAGAGCAGAATTTCTAAGGAATTAAATCAAGATCATTAAGCAGATAATTAAAATAATGTGGAGTTTTAATCAAACATGTATTGCATTGGTTATTTCAATAAGTCAATATTTCATTAAAAGTTTTGTTGCAGTAGTTGATGTTAATTAATTGGATCAAATCCTTCAAGACTCTATCTTATACAGGGTTGCCAAAAAAGTCCTTAAGCACCACCAATAACTTTGTAAGGAAAGGTCCATGAATGTACACGTTAGGTCTATCTACACTAAAGTAACCATGCCCACTGTGATTACAGCTCTCTAGTGGAGAATTTAAAACTTTAGGATAGCGAATTCAGCAATAAATTGAGATAGGCGAAAACGTCAATTATAAAGCCGTAGAGCATTAACTAATTAGTAAGAACCAACAATAAAACAGTTGCAACAGCAATTATTTGACACAATATATGGTTATTGGTGAATGCTGTCACTTTTAGGAATGATGCAATAAAGAGCAAGTGCCTAGTGTATAGCCTGTTTAAAATGAGAGACAATGCACATTCGAATTCGAAAAAAATATGAACGCGTACTTCGACAAGCATTGCAGGTGTCACCGTGTTAAAAGCAATGATATTTTTAGCAGATATGTATTGCCTTTCATATACACGTTATTTTTGGTGTCGATTTGTACCCAGACAATGCTTAACAACTTTTCAATTGTTTTTCTTTGTCTATCTCGCTCTATTGCTGATTTTGTATTCGTAATTTTCTAAATTCTCTACTAGATGGCGCTGCAATCACTTTTATTTGATCAGGCATGGTCACTTTGTCCCTGCAAAGTTATTGGGATGCTTACTGATTTTCCTAGGAACCCTGTACAATAATGTACTCACGTTCCTCTGTCTAATATCTTACTCCATTATTTATAAAGTACGCACTAAAAATCTATAAAAGAAAATTAATAAAATATGTTATGTGGCAGTACAAGCACGACATTAGCACCAACACAACCATTTTCACAGGTAAAAATTGCTTTTTTCATTAAAGACAAATAAGACAGATCAGTCACTACATCAAAGATAAACTTCCGTTCATAGACTACAGCTCACCTAAGACAATAGGCATTGTTAATTCAAGAAAAATTAATCAACGGGATATGAAACATAACTAAACGAGCGGCTGAAGTCAACAAACATTTTGCCGAAAACACTAAAATTAACTACAGATATGCAAGACTGTAAAATTTAGTACCACCCAATAAAATTAAAGGAAAACCGCCTGTTTGAGAAAAAAATAGCTACCTTCATCAGAAAAGAAAACAATACAGAATTTTAAATAATAAATGATGTCTGTGTGTCTTTTTGGCTGTCGGTATGTGTGTACGTGCGGTCTGTAGTGGGATATCTATGGCGTCGTACGGCCATGAAATCTGTTTCATAGGCACTTCGTCATTTTTAACACTTTGCAATATAGTTGAAAAGTGTTTATGACTTTGGTCATTCTGTCTGTCTGTCTGTCGGTTCGCATGATAACTGCCGTCAAAATGGCTTTATTAAAATAAAATTTAAGTATGTTGTTCAGACGGTCTGTGGGACATATGGGAATGTAAATGAATAATAACATCCAATTAGTTTTGCACTGAACCCGAGTTGAAGAAACGAAATACATTGAACGCTATGGGACTTAATTTTTCAAACATTTTTTAAACAAATTTAAATTCACAAATTGCTTCGAAAATTTTAGGAAATATTCAAATTATCCCATAAAATATATAAATAAAATTTCAGCAAAATATGTTCGGTAGTTTTTTAAATAAAAATTAAAATAATAATTGCACCCATATTATATGAAGAGATCGCGTGACCCACTTAAAATAAAATATGGTATCCATCTTGTGTCAAATCGTGACTTTTAAAGTTCTTTTTAATTTATATTTAGTGTTGTATCCGCCCTAAAACCGCTTCATTTTTTTTCTGTTCATCTATATACTGCGCCAACGCCATTACAATATTTTTTAGTTTAAATGATCATCAAACTTTGATTATTTCTACAACGAAGCTCAATTTTCACGTATAGAGAAAGTAAACATATCAAGCTGTAAGATGAGTTGTATAAGAATTGTTGAATTCCTTTAACGCAAAATTATTTAGCTCTGGAGTCTGTAAAATAGTTGATATGAATGAGACGTTCATTGATTTTACATAGAGAAACAGGCGATTCTGTAGTACTGCCTTTTTCGATGAAGTTTTAAGCGTGGATTTAGAAAGTACTTTTACCTCCATGGTTTTAAGTTTTTAAGTAAAGTAACTTATTGTAGTAATGTGATCATTTAAAAAATATCACCGCTGAATGTATCGCATTTTAGAGATGTTTAAATAAAATTGCATTGCAGTCGGAAAGTGTTTCATAATCAATGCTTTATGCATGATTGATCTTTCTGGTTTTAATTCGAATTAGTTTTTTATTTATTTTATGTTTTAGCCTGATCTGGCCGAGTTTGGACAAAAATTCACATGAATCGGTTATTTAGTGACTAAAAATATTGTCACAGAGTTTTTATCTTGACACCACCAAAAAGATCGAAAAAATATCTTTAAAACAAACTACCCCAGCCCAATAACTGCAACTTGCTATATGCCGCTATATGCTTGCTATATGCTATATTTATTTCACTGGAACACCGTATTTAACATGAGGAAAGCCCAAAACTGTAATTGATGATATTTTATCGGGAGTAGAAATTTTGCCATACTATTGGTTTTACTAAAATTTTTCTGATGAAACGTCTATTTTATAGATGTAGATTAGACGATGACTGATATAGATTCAGCATTAAATTCCAGTGGGGTTGGAGGGTTTACTAAGGATTTCCAATTTTATTTCTATTTTAATTTAAGGTTCAAATATTTTCACTTTACTTGAAGGATCTATTTTTCAAGATTAGATACAGCTTCTCAATTATAGTTAGAGTTTAGATGAACAGCATAAAATTCTGAAAGAGATAGGGGGGGGGGAGGTTCACTAAGTATTTCCTCTTCTAGTTCTTTTACCATTTACGGTTCAAATATTTTCATTTTATTTTAAGCATATATTTATCTATTTGTCAAGATTGACTATAGAGCTACATAAATGTATTACTACATTCAACATGAAATTCTGGAGCATTCACCATCAAATTATGCAGAAGGTAGATTGTTCACTAAGGAATTCCTCTTCTAATTATTTTACCATTTCTATTTCAAAATTTTTCATTTTAAGGCATCTATTTCTCAAGATTGTCTATAGATAGAGCTTAGATAATAACTGATATGCATTTAACATCGAATTCTGGAAGAGGGCGGGGTTTAATAAAGATTTCGACCTCTAGTTATTTTTTTCATTTCCGGTTAAAATATGTCATTTCACTTGAAACATCTATTTCTCAAGATTGGTTATAAGTAAAGCTTAGATGATAACTGATATAAACGTAGCATTAAATTCTGGAGGAAGTAAAGTGGCTTACTAAGAATTTCCCTGTCCAGTTCCTTTTCAACTTCCGGTTAAAAAAAAAAATTCTTAAAATATATATTTCGCGAAATTTGCTATAGATATACTTAGGTGATGCCTGATATGAATTCGTCATTAGATGTTGAGGGAGATAGAAGGATTTACTAAGAATTTACACTTCCGGTTTAAAAAATTCCCTGAAGCAACTGTTTTTCAAAATTGACTATATATGTAGCTTGGGTTCAGCATCGATTGGTAGACTGTTCACAAAAAATTTTCAATTCCGGTTTTTAAGATATCACTTCCAGTTTTCCCAAGAATTTGTATGACTAAACGAAATAAGGGGGCAAATAAATATAAAAATTCTTAATTGTCCTGTATACATGTACACACCATTTACCGCCGTATAAAACTTTATTGTCCTATAGAAATGTATACACCACTTACCGCCATATAAAAAATATTTATTGTAGTGTAGAAATGTACACAACACTTACCGCCATATAAAAATTCTTTATTGCCCTGTAGAAATGTACACACCATACCGCCATATAAAATTATTTATTGTCGTTTAGGACTGTACGCAACACCTACCGTCATATAAAAATTATTTATTGTCCTGTAGAAATGTATACAACACTTGCCGCCATATAAAAATTCTTTATTGTCCTGTAGAAATGTGCACATTATACCGCCATATAAAAATTCTTTATTGCCCTGTAGAAATGCACACACCATACCGCCACATAAAAGTATTTTGTTGTCCTGTAGAAATGTACACACCACTTACCGCCATATAAAAATTCTTTATTGCTCTGTAGAAATATGCACACCATACCGCCACATAAAGGTGTTTTATTGTCCTGTAAAAATGCACACATGACTTACCGCCATATAAAAATTCTTCATAAATCTCTTGTTCAATTTTTATGGGTTGTTCCATTTAGAGGCATCCCATTGCCGCACTAACTACCTGCCGTCTTCAACCACGTGCTTCTTTTTTTTTTTTCTAGAAAAATAGTGAACTGACGTCCTGGCACAACCACAAACCGCGTGGGAGGTTTGAATCAATGAAAATTATGGATCGTAGAGAGAAATGCTTATCGGGATACAGCAGCTATTTTTAAACAGAAACAGTTGAATCTGATTTGATGAAAGCGAGAAACACGTGAGAAAAATACATTGAAAGATCAGGAGCCAATTTCTTTTCCTTTCGTATTCCGAAAAAGTTGTAGTAAGATATGAAACGTATCTTTAATGTAGGTATGATGTCATTGATCTGTAGTAGTTATTGATAACAGATGATGAAGTAAATGGGAATTGACATACCCAGTGTTCAATTTATAGCTTTGTGTCTACAATATAAATTACATTTCCTACATACATAGTATAATGGAAATTATTTTGATGGGATCGATATTCGAATTCGAGTTTTCGACGGTAGACTACCTTTCAAACATCACTGAACTCGAATCGAACGTTTATGATGTGATTTTAATGTGTGCATACATGCTAGTATGTGTATATGCATGTTAGTATGCGTGTGCGTATGAATGTTAGTGTGTGTGTGTATGCGTAAATGTTAGTGTGTGTCTCACGAATAGTGTTTCAAAAATAATTTGATCCAATTTTTACAATCGAATGTTCGGAATCGAATGTTTGGAAGACTCTCCAAATTTCCAAATAAATTTTTGAAAAATTCATACCGAAATCAGGACTTTCAATGATAATTATTCCCGGCATTCTCATTCAAAAGCGACTAGCATGAATTTTAGAACGCTAGCATGATCCGTTCTCGTGATTTACACGTTCATCAATTAAATTTATAAAAAGAAGACATAAAATTAAAACAGTATACATTTCAATTCAGCCCGATTTCAATTTACTTAGTGTGCCAAAATTGTGCCAACATCGTTGTTCTATGGAACTTGTACATCATTAATTCGATGTGAAACAATAGTCATGTGCTGTCCACATAAGATTTTTTTTACTTATGTTTATCTTCAGTCCAAATAAATAAATGCCTTAATTAATTTTCAAAAATGTCTTGTTTCCAATTTAAGCCTAATTTATTATTTCAAAAGGAATTTCTGTATTCTTTGTTCAACGTATTTATGAATAATTCATAAGAGACCTTGACTTAACTAACATTTCATTCAATTAAATAACCGTTAAAGCTGGCATTGTGTCAAACAGTCTGTATCTTTCCCAAGTAGGCTAATCATAATTAAACCAATTGGCTAAAAATTTTGCATCCGAATCCTAGAATAGATTGTCTGCAAACAAAAACAACGTTTTTAAAGCTGATATGGAATCTTTTAAGAAAATCATAAATGTAAAAGATTTTTTCGACATTAAAGATATTTTTTAAAAAGAAACATAATTAGAACGACTTTGAAATGTTTGTTTGTTTTAAATTAAGGATTATTTTTTCAATTAAGTAGAATTCGCTTGCTTGATAAATAACTTGTGAATGAAAATATTTCAATGCTATCAATTTTACGCTTATGAATATTGCATTCAGGAATTTGACTTATGACATTACAAAATGAGGGTATGCATGAAAAGAAATATATACGTTTCTTAACTTAACTGCCCCCCCCCCCTTACGGTTTACCAATTATGAAATTTAGAGGAAGAAAACTTACTGGGAAAAAAATATTTTGTTGTTTAAGCAAAATGTTACTTCATCGTGTTTAAAAGTAAAATAGTTTTAGAAAGATATTTTCTGATCCATCCCTTCGGGGGAAAACAGCGTTTTTCAAGGCAGATGGGCCTCAGCTATATAGTCATGGATCCCATCTCCTCTAACAAGGGAACATTAATCTAGTATTTGTGAGTGTTGAGAGGATAAATTATCTCGGTTCATAAAGTGATGGGTTTCTTGTGTGAGTTCGCCCTCACAGCTGCAAATATCGGACTCTTCAAGGTGGCGGGGTGGACCTGATTTTGTAATCTGTGTGCAAATCCTTCTTTTTCTTCTTCAGCACAGACCATTCGACCTACCCGAATTTATAAGGTATATTTTTGGACGGCTGGAGCAGTGTCACCCAATTTAGACTGGAACCCATTGGGGAATCCACAGAGACCGTACCCTCTTTCCCCTACCACCAACCTTCTTGTAGGACATATAGACCCACGTATTTAATATGTCTGTACTTTTCGTGAACACTGGGGAAGGTTGTCGGGTCCTCCGACTGCAATTCTTGTGCTTTAACCCCTGGACTGTAACGCCCCTTAACATTCATCACTTCAAATAATCATACCTAATTGTATTTTATTGTCCTAATTAGTCTGAAAAAAATCGTCTGTCCCACCGCTGAGAAAATCCTTCAGCGATTGGAGTCTTGTCTTGAAACGTAATCTTCGGACCCCACACAGTGAATGGTTTCATTGATCGTATCCCGTTCTGGAACCTCGCTGGAATGCGTATTTGAACATGAAGCCCACCTTCATGTCGGCATAAAGCCCTAGATTCCCTCTTTAACTAGCATAATTATTGATTGTTAGCTCAATCATTTCAATCTAATTTGTATGATGTGATGATTAAACTCTTGCTTCTTAAAAGTTTTGAACAAGTCTTGCAACGCATAGTCACATAAACCGCCGATGGGGATCTCTTCCAAATCCTGAAATGGTTTCTCACAGCGCATCGAGGTCGCGTTTCGCAAATGAAACACTATTCAGCACTGAAATGCCTTCTGAACAACTGCATTTAGAATATGTTTATGCCTATCTTCAATGACCGCTTATAACTCAAAAACTACTCAGTTTTACATACTCTTTCAACTAGTTTAAGTTAGATTAGGAACAGGTAAACGACTAAATCTATTTCATATTTTGTAGTAGGGTAAAATGTTATAACAATTTTCAAGTTAATGCGACGTACATTCTTTGAGTAAAAAGTGGATGTCTTAAAAATCTACATTTATGGTATTTAATAGTTGCTTTTATTTATTGGTTTAAGATAACGTGTTGCAGAGTCCACTTCGACTATAAGAGCTTGCAATTTCGTCCCAGTAGCTCAATTGTAGAGCATCGGCTGGCCAGTTCGGAGATCCAGAGGTCGATTCTCGGTTAGGGTAGCAAAACTCTTTACAATAGCGCTCGAACGAATTAACCCTGTAGGTTACTCCAAAGATGTCAGAGGTATGAAAGTGACCTTACGACTAGAACGACTAGTACGACTAGCACGGATACAGTGGACTCTGGGATATTGAGTGAACGATTTCAAATTAAGAGGACAACGAAGACTCAGGATACTAACCTGGGTAAAAATAGTAGTATCAAGAGACAAACCTAAGGTAAAAGTAGTAGAAGGTGGTCAGTCAGATTGCTAGTTGCACGCCAATCTGACATTAGAGATTGGCGAATGCAGAGTCCACTTCGACAATAAGAGTTTGCAATTCCGTCCCAGTGGTTCAACGGTAAAGCGGAGATCCAAGGTTCGATTCCCGGTTGGAGCACCAAGGGTCTTTACAGTGTCATTAAAGAGTTGTTTCTTTTTTTTAATTCCCTGTATGTTTCGGTATAATTTTAATCGGAGCATACTGAGGTTTGCATCTTAAATCCCAGGCAACACTCAACGAAGGGTGTTCACTGCTAGTCTAAAATAAATAAAAGTTTTATACCATAGGTCCCGTGTCCATTTGTTAATATAACTGCATTATGTTATACAACTTCCATAACTGCATTTTACTTCGATACTGTAATCTTATTTTTATTGGCAAAATCTTGCAAAGTAGCACAATTACAGAATACATTCTTGTAAAAACATTAACACAAGCCATAGGATATTCGTAATAGAAGTCAGCTCAATAGGTAGTTGCAGATGGCATAGCAAATGAATGCTTGAAGCCACAAATTTTCAATAATGAAGATATGATTTCTGCTTTCGGCGTCACCTAGCAAAAAAGATTCATATTATCATCAAATGGAACTATATTTTGGCTAATTTACCGCCAAAAATTTCTCTAATGATTATTCTGACTCTCATTTAACGCAATAACGCCTGCAATCTTTAATTCATTTCTTTATGCGCAAATCAATATTTAGGACGTATACTATACAGTGGAGCCCACTTATAGCGAACTCAGATATAGCGAAGTATAGATTATTACGATTTTTTTCTGTCAATCTGCAATAATTTCATAATATTTAGATATATCTCTTGTACCGAACAATTAGATACCTGCATAGTCGACCCAAAACAATCCGAACAATGCTCGTTATTCCGGCTCGAGTCCTTGGGTCGTACAGTCAAATTAAAATTGTCATTAGGCTCAGAATAACGTATGTGATACATAAATTTGCATCTAATTTGCATAAGGGGTCGTTTCCATATTTAATTGCTCATTATTTCCGAAAATTCAAATGGCAACACCCATTTTTGAAGACATCATAAAATTTCTCATATCAACATTATGCTGAATATAAATGTACATACAATTCCAACCATACATAGGGTAGATACGCAAAAAAGCTTTTGGGGATCCTCTCCATATTTAAAGTAGTAAAATGAAGGTCACACATACTCTATAGTTATACCTTTTCTATTTCGCTGATAGTGCACATTCTTTACACAAACATCTTATCAAAAAACTCGTATGGTCCAGATTTCGTTAATTTTAGAAACAGCGTAAAGGTCAATTTAAAATATGAATACGGTAATACTAGGTTTAATGAAGGCCAAAAATTTAGCGCCATCCACCATTAATTATTTTTACGAAGTTGGATGAAATCATTGGCATTTTATAAGGATCGTCCAAAAATTTGTTTTCAATTTCTACTTAGGCTGATTTAATTAGAAATTCCATAATATATCTTTGACTATTGATATTTATTTTTCTATCACACAAATGCGTGTTACATTGAAAGACATTAACACCTATTTTTCGCTTAGCACTTAATTTATTTTAAATTTATTAACTAAAAAACAAAACTTAAAAAAATTTTAATATACATAGAGAACTTCAATACTATTTACTTTTATATAATCTAATGCAATCGCTAATATAAATCATTTGAACTTACTATAATCACTAATACAAAATCATTTGAATTTACAACTACCATTAACATACATTTTAAACACAAATAGCTATTAAATATATTCATCTGTTTACCCATAAAGCAAACATGGAGTCTAACTTAAGCAGATGGCACATTTTCTTTGGCCAGATTCATAAGAGCCGAGGATTTTGCCTTTCAATGTTTTGTTTTCGTGGAGGATCACAAACATTCTACAGAATGGCTTACCTTCAAACATAGCTACAGAAATTTCATTTGCATTAAAAAAATGTTGTTTGCAATCAACGCCATGCCTTCTAAATGCAATTTAAAAAGTTGATAATAATTAAAAAAATTGCATTATTAATTTTGCTTTCAATAAGATAGCCCAAAGCTGACCACACAATCCCAATCCAATAAACCATATAAAGTTCCAAATATCCAAATTCAGTCTTTACCTACATATTCTTCAAGGGCATTGTTCAAACTGAAGAAATATATGTATTTAGCTTAGTTTACAATTTCACGATTTATTGTTGTTGACTCAAATTCTGAATGGAATTGGAAATTAAAATTATTTTATATAGAAAGCTTGTAAATAATATTAAATGCAAAGTTATATATGAGAAATCAACATTGCACGCAGTTTTGTATATAGATCCGTCGCAGTTTTGTATATAGATCCGTCGCAGTTTTGTATATTGATCCGTCGCTAATTTGTATATAATGCTGCAGTTTTGTATATAATGCTGCAGTTTTGTATATAATGCTGCAGTTTTGTATATAATGCTGCAGTTTCGTATATAATGCTGCAGTTCTGCATATAATGCTGCAGTTTTGTATATAATGCTGCAGTTTTGTATATAATGCTGCAGTTTTGTATATAGATCTATATTTTAATAAGTACTGAAAGAAATTAACTAAATATTTGACACCAAGGTTTCCGACATCGTTGAATCGACTGTCGTCACAATTTACCTACGATACTTTTGATATGTAGCCTGTATATCTAATGATATTCCCTACAAAGTAACACTTTTTTTGTAAAAAAAAACAATTGCAACAATTAAAGTTTTCTCCTATATTCATTTTTTGATTAAATCAGAAAAATAAAATCAAAGCAGAAAAGCTTTATGTAAAAATTGAAGTTAAACAAACATGTATGGAGTAAAAAGCATTTATCCATTTGATAATATTGACAATATTTAATATTTTGCGATTTTAAATTTTCAGTAAGAAAATACAAAAGTTTGTGAATGGCGTATGTTAGTTATCGTCTAAATATTTTCATAATATTTTAAAACGTATTTTATTTTGCATGCGTTTTTCAATTTTCGAAAAAAAAATGTTCAATAAATTGGGGCCTTATATTGCTTTGTATTCCTAAATCAATAGACTTCTGACGTTTTTCATTGAAAATAGCTGTCCCAAATTTTATTCAATTTGCTCAGTTTGTTAAAGAGTTGCCTTTCGCATAGAGTCACAGTTAGACAGACGACATTAAAAATGGTAGATTCGCATTCAGGGATACTGAAATTGTGTAAATTCATCAAAATACTAAATTTCGATTTTTGACCTTATCACAATACTTCCAATTACATAGTATATTATGTATTGTAGGGAAAGGGAAAAATATGTATAAAATGGCTGTTTTTCGCAAAATTTAATATTTTTAACATTATACGTTTCATAATTTTCTCCTATTTTTTAAAACACATTTCACACATTGAGCGTCTTCCTCTGGGGCCCCAATTTATTCTTGCATTTATCGATTAAAGCACCCGTACCAAATTTCATATGAATAACTCAATTTGTTCGATATGTGTAATTTTTGTAGACTATATAAAGACACAGTTAAAAAAAATTATTGGCATGATGCTCAAACCCTGCAAATCCTTAATTACTAAATCAATTATGTGGAAATCCATCAAAATTCGACAGTCGGAACTTTAATCCCATGAAATATTCTATGTAATTATATACAAATGTAGAGAAAACAAAAATGTTATAAATACGTTACTATAAGTACGATAAAACTATAAATAGGTTTAAGCTATTAAAATCTAAGTTCTCGCATTGCATATCTAAATTATATTGAATGAGATCTATTAAATGGGATGCATTCAATACCCAAATGAGCAGTGAAAATACAGAATACACTGTGTACCAAATTTCCAGGAAACTTTTTATGATATATATGTCCTTCGTTTTTTATCAATGGCTTATGGGCTACTAATAGGTCATCCGATAGGCTCCGATTTAAGCGCAAACCAGTTAAGCTATTATCTGAAAGCGATTTCCTGGAAAGGGGATAAAGATATCAAGCCATTATCCGAATGCGGATTATATTCTAATGAAATGACGCTGGTCATATTCAGACTATCTGTGCGTATTTATAGGGATTATAATATATTACAGATATATTCATCAGACTATATTAGCTTCCTGGAAAATCACTCTCAACGCAGATTGCTTTTTCAGTAATTTTAATCTTTTAAAGGCGTTAAAGCTATTCACACCCATTCCATTTGTCATCGGATTTCTGATTGCTTTTGTTAAGCCATAAGGTTGTAGTTAAGCGCACTTTGCCCTATAACAGGACGTTGCATAAAAACAAGACAGTACTCAAATGATACTTCCTGACCATCTGTGGAGTAAGTGTTTTACTAATTATTCCTAACCATTCGTTATATAAGTTATCCATTGATCATCCTTCATGGACTGTTATATAAGTGCTCGACTTATCATCCCTCACCAACTGTTTTATAAGTGCTCGACTGATAACCCCTCACCACCTGTTATAAAAAAGTTCGATTTATCATCCCTCACCACCTGTTATATGAGTGCTCTACTTATCACCCCTTACCAGCTGTTATATAAGTAATTTACTAATTATTCCTCACCACTCGTTATATAAGTACTCCAATAATCATCCTTCATGAGCTACAATATAAGTTCTTATCTGATTATCCCTCATCGCCTGTTGTGTAAGTGCTCAACTTATCATCCTTCACCACGTGTTATATAGGGGCTCGACTTCATCCCTCGCCACCTGTTATATAAGTGCCAGACTTATCATCTCTCACTACCTGTTGTATGAGGACTAGACTGATCATCACTCACCCTTCGTGGTATAAGGGCTCAACTGATCATTCCTTACCACTCATGTTCATCATAGAGTCCTCACTACCCGTTTTTCACGGTTGGTACGGAATTTTCACACAATAAAGTAATAAGACTTCCTAAAATACAGAAATCAACTGGTCAACCGGTTTAAAAGGCAAAAGCTTCTTTCCTCTAAGGTACACTTAAAGGCCCCATTTCTGTCTTGAATCGCTGGTGTGTTTATCACTTTGCATGCGAATGCGGTTTTGGTTATGTTTGTTAAACAAAAAGATCTCTTAAATTTCGTATTAACCAAACAGGAGATATGTATCCAAGTCTTAAGTTGCTAAACATTCTTGAAGCTCTAATCATGTTTTAAATTTTATGGAAGCCAAGATCATTTTTCTCCTAATTCTGTTTTTGAATTGAACTTTTTGAAAATTTCTCTGTCTCTTCTCAATCTAACCATCATTTTAACGATCATTGTCCCTCTTCTCTTCTGCTTTAGAATTTCTATAAATTCCGATCGTGATCCTTCTTTTTTCAATTATTTGTCTATCTTTCTCCTGACTATAGTTATTTTTTCTGTTATTTTATTTGACGAACTCAAAGGCCCCCTGAAATCAGATGATTCCTTCATATTTGAATTTCGTTTATTCTTTTTTTGTTCTAATTGGTTTTCAATCTTTTCCAATGATCTATTTTTTCCGCAGGTTTAAATGTCTCAGGTTTCTTTCTTTACAATTTTAGTAGGTTTTCTTACTATTCAGTTGTTTCTTTTCATTCAGCTATCCGTTCCGTTACCGCCTTATTTTCTTTTTCCTTTTTATCCTTTGTGATTCGCCTTTCTCCTACCGTCATCCACATGTGCTATGATTAGTTTGCCGACCTGATGTGAGTGAGTGAGGTCGCTCTACTTGTCGGTCCAGAAGAAGGTTGTCGTTTGCCCTTGAAACTTGTTGAGTAGTTAATTTATGTATTTATACTGTATTTTATGAAGTTTTACTTTATCGTGTTATTATTGCAGCAGTTTTTGAGCGAATATTTGAAGAGACAATCAGTTGAGTACGTTTAGACCTACAGAGCATTCAATTCAATAAGTAAAACCACTTTGTGCAAAGGAAAAGAGCAACTTGAGAAACATATTTTATCATAAATAGTACAAAAAGCAGCATACAACTGTTTCGAGGATACACTGGATCCCTTTCATCAGTGTAAAGAAACCAGCAAACCCGATGTCAAAAGGCGAAATGGAACGGAAGCCCATTACCTATAATAAATTCAGTAAAACGAATGAAATTTGGCACATTTACTTCAATTGATAACCGAAAGAGGCTTAATGATTTACGGTTATCAGTTGAATGCTCTCAATTTTTCGATTTTTTTTTTCGGAAACAGGAAAATATATTAAAAAGTAATAATTATCTTAAAATTTGTTACAAAAATAATCCTTTTATATAAAATTATTTTAAAAGTAAAAAAACACCATTTTCAGAATATTAGCACGCATCATGAGATATTGAACGTTTTAATTTAAATGGGGAAAAGTTATAAAATAATATATATAATTACTTTATTAATTAAATAGTGTTTTAAAGTACGTTCAACAAAAAATAAAGGGTCATTGTTCTGGTGTTATCCAAAACCGTTAGAGATATTAAATATTGGTACGATTATTTCAATTGCAGCATATGTCAGAGGATTATTGATTTTCAAAAGGCTTGAAGGAGGATATCTATCGCAATCCACTTCTTGTGCTCGACTTTCTCTGAGAGTCAACGAACTTATGGATCTCGTCTGACTTCGTCAGACACTGGAGGATAAGCAACAACAACGCAATAACAACAAAAGGCTTGAACCCCTCCATTTTTAAAACAATTTATTTGTAAATCAAAAGAAAATAAACAAAATAATTTTGTTAAAAATTGCAACAGAAATACCTATTTTAAATGCACATTTATATTTAAAAGAGGATAACATTATTTACAAAAGGTTAATGTGCATCGTACTGAAGATATTGTCTCGTTTTGGATCTGAAATTGAAAAATAAATCATAAAAACTTGACATATTCTGTATTACCAAATGAATAAATGATTAAAAACCAGTTATCATAAGTTACTTTCAAGTTGTTTGAATTTTTGTTTTTACAGCACAATATTGCAAGAGAAAAATCAAGGATTTCAAAGAATTTCTAGGAAATTCGGTATACTTATTTTAATTCTAACAAAAAGACTATTGATATCAGTGAGATAAGTTTTGATTTGAATTGAAATTTTGAAAATTCGAAAATAAAATCATATTTCTTTAATTTTCCAAATAATGAAATAAGATGTTAAAATATAAAGAGGAGATAATAGTCTCAGCAGCTCAATAGGTGGTACTTCGTTCATCCAGGCAAAGATTCGTTGTTCAATTCCTAGCTGCGCCAAAAATTATTTACAATGGAGTCCAAGCAACCCTCAGGTTTGAAATAATGGAAAACTGATGTCAGGATAATAAATACTAACATCGTTACAATTCAAGAATCCTACGAACTATGGTAGAAGTGAAAAATAGAATATGTAAAAGCAAAGAAATAATGGTGTTGTATATAATACTCCAGCATACGTTGTCCTTAGGTCGAAAATCGGAAAATAAAGAATGTACTTCACATATAGAAGGGGAAAAATCGTCTTAGATCCATGAGTAATATCATCAAGGCTGGCGATTGATGATTTGATTACAATATTCTTTACTAACTATTTTACTTCAGGGCTTGTAGCATTCGACAATTACTGTGTAAGAAATGCTAGATATTTAATATATGTATTACAAGCCTCTAATACTCCCAATACTCCAGTTAATTTACGTTTTTTAGACAAAGAAATTATTCTATTCTATGGTAATGGTAATAAATGAGATCATTACTTCTAGCTGATATTTTTGACGTCAATTACCAGAGCTATTTTTTATCGAAAGTTTCATCTTAATATTAAAAAAGGTGAGAAATATAGACTTTTAAAATCACGTCACAGTATGGATTTTTTTTTTACTGGTCGTATTAAGTAAAATACATTTAACAGATATTTTGTACCTTTTTTAAAAAAATCGATAGATAATAAAGGAAATACTATATTTTTTCGGTGGGGGGGGGGGGTATTTTCCATTTTATTACTTAAAATTTGATCTTACTATTAAATTTTTCTTCACTATATTCAGGATGCCAACAAAAATCATGGACCAGACCAACTCGAGAAGTATTAGGGTTATCGTATAATTTTTACGCAGATGAGTAGGAAACTTCAATTGGGTAAGCAACTTTAAGGGGCTGATCCCCTTTTTAGAGAGATGCGGGGAGCTATCTCACTTTCTGTAAAAGATGGGGAGATAAAAAAAACTCAAAGGTGTAGAGCTTTGCAAAATTAGCAATTAATCATTTTTGTTTCACAGCGGAAGCTGCAAAATAACTCTTTAATGAACGGTTTTAAAGCAGCCAATTTTATATTAATCTGCATCTAACAGTGTAAACGTTGAGATATTTTAAAACACACGGAAACATTTTGTTGCACGTGTGCAAGTATGCATCGTTGATGAAAGTGAACATTTTGTATTCTGTGTATAATAACGTCAAATTTATATTGCTATATTGTCTAGATGTTTGAAATTTTTAAGATTGTATATTCACTAATTTTCAAAATTCTTTTCCATCTTTTGCGAGGGGGACAAAAATACTTAGGACATTTTGCAACGCTATGCAACTTTGTGATTGACGTTTTCCTCTATCTCTAGCAGGAAGCACAGCCACCAAAAGTTGTTTCATCGTGCAGCGTCATTGGGGTTTCGTATACGATATCCACTGTTCTCCAGATTTATCATGTATCTGATTCAAAATGGAAAAGTTAAAAAATAAAAAAATAAATGAACTTGCATTATCCCATTAGTCAATTATGTGTAGATACTTTCGATCCGCAATGAAGGGGCATTATCATTTATATATTATCAGCAACCGCTCTTCAGATATTAGAAATTTAATTTTTTCCCCTCATGAAACCTATATATTTCGACTAACTGGAACAACCTGAATAAACGATTATTATGATTCCTTCAAACTAATAAATGTCAATGATTCATTTTATCGAGGAATTCGAACCCGGGTATCATCTTCACTTGTTTTAAATTTTTGTTTTTCGAAAATTACCCAAATTTTTAAAAATATATTTCCTTTAATTTGTTGCTGAATTGGTTTTTAATATGTAATTTATTATTTAGAATCAAATGACATAATTTACAGAACAATAACTTATGCCGTTCTTGAGGTATTGTACTTTTCTTTTTATCTAAAACAAAGAATATATTTTAAAATTCAAATACTTTCACTATTATCAAGTGATTGAATGCTTTGAAAGCTCTTTTAGCCGAAACTGATTGGACACTATTGTTTAGTAATTATCATGAACCGTTTTCGAGATTTAAAATTTTAATTTTCCACAGTAAGCACGATATTTTCCGAAAAATTTAATCAAACTACCACAGGCGCCACACTAACGCTGTCATTTCGAATATATACATGTCGAAATATACTATTTATGTAAATTTTGACTCTCTCCCCTTCTTTTGAGGAAAATATTACCTTAAAAGTAAAATCTGGAAATAAAATATCTAGAACTCACAAACTTTGTATATAGTTATAATATTAAAAAACATTGTGTTTCTTTATCACATATTTGAATCAACGAAAACTCCTTTGTTAAAAGAATCTGAATATCTCTTTCATCTGGAACCTGTGTCTCAAAGAATAGAATAACCGTTAAATGAAATACATATACTGTTTTACGACCAATTGTCTTTGATTTAATAGAGACAAAAATAATTTCTTATCGAATTTCTGAGAAGAAACTACCATTTAAAACAATAAATTATTCAAGAATATCACTATTTTATCTGGAAACTGCGTCTCAAAGAATAAAATAACTGTTAAATAAAATGCATGCACGCTTTATTAAATCAAAGATAATTGACCGTAAGAGACAAAGATCATTTCTTTTCGACTTTACAAGATAAAGCTAATCAATCTTTCAAGAATATCATTATTTTATCTGAAAATTGTATCTCAAAGAATAACTGTTAAATAAAACATATATAGTCTTTTACGGTCAATTATCATTGATTCAATAGATACAAAAATAATTTCTTATCAACTTTCTAAAAGAAACTGTCATTTAAAGCAATCAGTCTTTCAAGAATATCACTATTTTATCTGGAAACTGTGTCTCAAAAAATAGAATAGCTGTAAAATAAAATACATATATTCCTTTACTGATAATTATCATTGATTTAATATAGAAAAAATATTTTTGTCGATTCCTATGAAACTACCAATAAAAAAACATCCAATCTTTTAAAAAATGGAATATCTTTATTTTCTCTGGAAACTGTGTCTCAAAGAATAGAAAAACTGTTAAATAAAATATATATACTCGTTTACAGTTAATTATTTTTAATTTAATAGAGACAAAAATAATTTCTTATCAACTAACTAAGAAGAAACTACCATTTAAAACAACCAATCTTTCATTTGCCAGATCTTTTAAATTAAAGACGTTAAGCTTCTTAACTGTCTTTAACTTTTTAAAACCGCTGTCATCATCACAACTAATCCGTGAAATACTGTCAAAAGTTTACAAGTATGGGTTAAAATTAAAATGAGAAATACTTCGCTTTGAAAGACAGATAAGGACTTGATTAATTATTTCTTGTTCAGGCATAGATGGATTTTGTAGTTATCTTCTCAAATGTTCTAGGAGTGAATTTGATCTTTCAAAAAAAATTTTAACGCACGTGCCAAATCTTCAGACAGTATTTTATTTGTTCCGAAATTTATTTTAGTGTCAATCTATATATATAAAATTGAATGTCTGCCTGTCTATTCGCATACAAATCCATAGTTTCCAAATGATTTGTTTGTTCTTTAATTTGCTATACTCGACTTCACTCTGTATATCTATGTTCAATTGTGTTCATTTTTTATTTGTACTTGAAAACGGAAAACTTCATAAAAAAAATTAACTTTATTCAAATGACGTCATCGAAATATAAATCGTCTGGCTCCCTATGTAAAAGCATTGAACATTTCATTCATACACTTTTATTCCAGACTCCAGAGTTAAATAATTTTGCTTGAAAAAATTCAGCAATTCTTATACAACTCATCTTATAATCACTGGCCTACATTCTCATAAATTACAACAGTACTATAATTATATATTTTACTTGGAAACTTAAAACCATGGAGGTAAAAGTACTTTCGAACTCCATTCTTAAAACGTCATTGAAAAAGGCAATGCTATAAAATCGTCTGCTTCTCTATGCAAAATCAATAAATATTTCATTCATATCACCTATATTCCAGACTCCAGAGTTAAATAATTTTGCGTTAAAAAAATCCAGCAATTTTTATACAACTCATCTTACAGCTTGATTTGTTTATATTCTGTTACATACGTTAATTCTGTTTATATACGTTATATTCTGTTTATACGTTTATATTCTGTTTATATACGTTACAATTAGGGTTCGTTATAGAAATATTCAAAGTTTGGTAATCAGTTAAACTCAATATTGTAATTGCGTTGACGCAGAATATAGATGCACTGAAAAAAATAAAAAACAAAGCTGCTTTAGGACGGATGCAACACTAAATATAAATTTAAAATAACTTTAAAAATCACGATATTTACTCTGGAAAAAAAGATGGATGCCATATTTGATTTTGAAGTGGGTCACGTGATCTCTTCATATTATATGGGTGTAATTAATATTTTAATTTTTATTTAAAAAACTACCAAACATATTTTGTTCAATTTTTTTTTATATATTTTATGGGATAATTTGAATATTTCATAAAATTTTCAAAGCAATTTGCGAATTTTAACTTTGCTTAAAAAATGTTTGAAACTTAGGTCATACATACACAACATACTAAAATTTCAAAAGTCATAAACATTTTTCAACTATGGTGTAAAGTGTTAAAAAACATTTCCATAAAAATAAAATTCTGCAGACTATCGTTTCACTAAACTTTTTTTGAAAAGAAAAATATCATGTTGCTTAGCAGCAGATTTCAATCAAATGTGTTTGGCTGCAGACTGTTGACATTCAACTTATTCAATTTACGTAATAAAGAAATTTATATAACAAGAAAGATCACTCATGCATAAAGCACTGATTATGAAACACTTTCCAACTGAAATACAATTTTATTTAAACATCTCTAAAATGCAATACATTCAGCGATGATATATTTAAAATTATCACAATACTACAATAATTTATTTTACTTAGAAACGTAAAACTGTGCGGGTAAAATTACTTTCTAACTCCATGCTTGAAACTTCATCAAAAAATCAATAATATGGAATCGTCTGCTTCTCTATGTAAAATCAGTTTCATTCATATCAGCTATTTTGCAGATTCCAGAGCTAAATAAATTTGTGTTAAAGAAATTCAGCAATTCTTGTACAACTCATCGTACAGCATGATGTGTTTACATTCTCCATACGTGAAAGTTAGGGTTCATTTTAGAAATGCCCAAAGTTTGATGATTATTTAAACTCCAAAATATATATTGCAATTGCGTTGGCGCAGTATATAGATTCATAGAAAAAAAATAAAGCTGTTTTAGGACGGATGCAACACTAAATATAAATTAAAAAGAACTTTAAAAGTCACGATTTTGACACAAGATGGATGTCATATTTAATTTTGAAGTGGGTCACGTGATCTTTCCATATAATATGGCTGCAATTATTATTTTAATTTTTATTTAAAAAACTACCGAACATATTTTGCTGAATTTTTTTTTGTATATTTTATGGGATAGTTTGAATATTTCCTAAAATTTTCGAAGCAATTTGTGAATTTTAAGTTTGCTTAAAAAATGTTTGAAAAATTTGGTCCCATAAGGTTCAATGTATTTCATTTTTTTAACCCGGGTTCAATCCAAATCTAATTGGGTGATATTATTCATTTACATTCCCATATGTCCCACAGATCGTTTCAACAGCATACTAAAATTTCATTTTTATAAAGTTATTTTCACAGCAATTATCATGCGAACGGACAGACAGGTTACAATATGACAATTAGTTAATGAAAAATAATTGAAATTATTAATAACGCTATTAATAAATATTCAGGATAGGGGTAAATACTAAAGCACTAATTACTAAAGCACTTAATATTATTAATGTGTAGATAGTAATCCATAATATGTATAACATACTATACACAAGTGCATAACATACTATAAAGCTGGTTAAAAATCATGTTTCTAGGTAATACAAAGGAAATACAAGAATGAAAAGAAAGCAGTTTATTTATATGAAACTAATAACTATATTTTGTATCATATAAATAGTTTATAATAATTTTATTGTGGGGCTTATTAAATATAAATATAAATAATTAACATTATGACTAATAATAAGCTCGTTGGCAATTAATTCTAGGTTAGTTGGGTAAAAATCAATATTGATATAATTAATATCATTAATAACAAGAAAGATCAATCATGCTTAAAGCATTGATTATGAAACACTTTCCAACTTCAATGCAGTTTTATTTAAACATATCTAAAATGCAATACATTCCTCGGTAATATTTTAAAACTTATCACAATACTACATTAATTTATTATATTTGAAAACTTAAACCTTCATCGAGAAAAATGAACTTCATTCAAATGACGGCATTGAAATATAAATTGCCTGGTTTAAACATCTCTAAAATGCGATACATTCCACCGTAATAATTTTAGAATTATCATAATACTACGATAATTTATTATATTTGAAAACTTCATCGAAAACAACTGAAATTCATTCAAATGACGTCATAGAAAAAATAACACGCCTGGCTCTCTCTATAAAAGCAGCATTTCATTCATTAACAATTTCCCATTCATTTCATTCATCACAATACTATAATAATTTATTTTATTTAAAAATTAAGACCATGGAGCTACACGTGATTAAACTCTATGCTTAAAACTTCATCGAAAAAAATCGTCCTTCTCTCTGTAAAGTCAATGAATATTTCATTCATATCAGCTATGCAGACTCCGGGAGCTGCATAATTTTGCGTGAAAGAAATACAGCAATTCTTATACAACTCATTCTACATATTTTGCTGTTTACATTTTACATAAGTGAAAAATAGGCTTCGTTATAGAAATATTCAAATTTGGATGATCATTTAAACTCGAATATATTGTAATTGCGTTGTTGCAGTATGTAGATGCACAGAATTTAAGCAAAAATAAAGCTGTTTTAGGGCGGGTACAACACTCAACATGAATTAAAAAGAACTTTAAAAATCACGATTTTGAGACAAGATGGATGCCATATTTCATTTTGAAGTGGATCACTTGATCTTTTCATATCATGGTCACGTGATCGCTTCATATAAGAAGTGTAATTATTATTTTAATTTTTGTTTAAAAAACTACTGAATATATATTGCTGAATTTTTTTTTATATATTTTAGGAATAATTTGAATATTACCTAAAATTTTCGAAGCAATTTGTGAATTTTAAATCTGCTTAAAAACTGTTTGAAAAATTAGGTCTCATAGGTTTCAATATATTTCATTTTTCAACCCGGGTTCAGTCCAAAACTAATTGGGTGATATTATTCATTTATATTCCCATAGGTCTTACTGACCGTCTAAATAACGTACTAAAATTTCATTTTGATTAAGTCATTTTTACGGCAGTTATCGTGCTAACGGACAGACAGACAGAATGAACAAAGTCATAAACACTTTTCAACTTTGTTGTAAAGTGTTAATAAAGCAAATTAAATCGTCAACATACCGATAAATATAGTCATTAGAAATAAAAGTACTTTCAAAGTAATGTATATATAAGTGTGCTAAAATATTGCTACTGCATTCCACATGGAATACGCCTGATTTTTAACACTTTATAACAAAGTTGAAAAGTGTTCATGACGTTGTTCATTCTGTCTGCCTGTCTGTCTGTCTGTCAGTCCGTTAGCACGATAACTGCCGTAAAATGACTTAATCAAACTGAAATTTTAGTATGTTGTTCAGACAGTCTGTAGGACCTATGGGAATATAAATGAATAATATCACCCAATTAGTTTTGGATTGAACCAGGGTTGAAGAAATGAAATACATTGAGCCCTGTGGGACCTAATTTTTCAAACAGTTTTTAAGCGGATTTAAAATTCACAAATTGCTTCGAAAATTTTAGTTAATATTCAAATTGTTCCATAAAATATATAAAAAAAATTCAGCGAAATATATTAAGTAGTTTTTTAAATAAAAATTAAAATAATAATAACACCTCTT
Organism: Amaurobius ferox; assembly: GCA_951213105.1. Lineage (NCBI taxonomy): Eukaryota > Metazoa > Arthropoda > Arachnida > Araneae > Amaurobiidae > Amaurobius > Amaurobius ferox. The sequence goes on along the minus strand of OX578142.1, from coordinate 111,575,760 downwards.
ATAAAGCGATCACGTGACCATGATATGAAAAGATCACGTGACCCACTTCAAAATGATGTATGGCATCCATCTTGTCTCAAAATCGTGATTTTAAAGTTCTTTTCAATTCATATTGAGTGTTATATCCGTCCTAAAACCACTCTATTTTTGCTTAAATTCTGTGCACCTACATACAGAAACAGCGCAATTACAATCTATTTGAGTTTAAATGCTCATCCAAATTTGATTATTTCTACAACGAAGTCTATTTTTCACCTATGTAAAATGTAAACAGCAAAATATGTAAAATGAGTTGTATTAGAATTGCTGTATTTCTCTCACGCAAAATTATGCATCTCACGGAGTCTGCATAGCTGATATGAATGAAATATTCATTGATTTTACAGAGAGAAGGACGATTTTTTTCGATGAAGTTTTAAGCATAGAGTTTAATTATTTGTAGCTCCATGGTCTTAATTTATAAGTAAAATAAATTATTATAGTATTGTGATGAATGACATGAATGAGAAATTATTTATGAATGAAATGCTGTTTTTATAGAGAGAGCCAGGCGTGTTATTTTTTCTATGACGTCATTTGAATGAATTTCAGTTGTTTTCGATGAAGTTTTCAAATATAATAAATTATCGTAGTATTATGATAATTCTAAAATTATTACCGAGGAATGTGTCACATTTTAGAGATGTTTAAACCAGGCAATTCATATTTCAATGCCGTCATTTGAATGAAGTTTATTTTTTCGATGAAGTTTTAAGTTTTCAAATATATAATAAATTAATGTAGTATTGTGATAAGTTTTAAAATATTACCGAGGAATGTATTGCATTTTAGACATGTTTAAATAAAATTGCATTGAAGTTGGAAAGTGTTTCATAATCAATGCTTTAAGCATGATTGATCTTTCTTGTTGTAAATACGTATATGCTATTTCCCTGAATTAAATAATTTTTAAGACAAGGTGTAATAACATAGGAAAGTTGTTTACTTTAATATCAACGCTATTAGAGTTATTATCATTATAAAGAGAGATAATAACTTGCAGAGTCCACTTCAACAATAAGAACTTACGTCCCAGTAGCTCAACGGTAGAGCGTCGGATGGCCAGATCAGAGATCCGGGGTTCGATTCCCGGTTGGGGCAGCAAGGTTCTTTACAATGGCACACGAATTAATCAACCTTGTAGGTTAGTGCAAATATGTCGGAGGTCTGAAAGTGACCCTAAGACAACTAACACGGATTCAGTGGACTATGGGATATGGAACGCCGATTTCAAAGCAAGAAGATAACGACCGTTCAAGATACTAACCTGGGTAAAAATAGTAGTATCAAGAGGCTAACCCGAGGTAAAAATAGCAGGAAGTGGTCAGTCAGATTGTCAGTTGCACGCCAATCTGACATTAGAGGGTGAAGAATGCAGAGTCCACTTCGAAAATAAGATCTTGCAATTTCGTCCCAGTAGCTCAAAGGTAGAGATTCGGATTGCCAATTCGGAGATCCATGGTTCGATTCCCGGTTGGGATCGCAAGGTTCTTTACAAACTTTATATAAATCTTTAATGTCTGAATTATTTAAAAAGTATTTAAAGTCAAATGTGTGGAAACCAGGACTGTGTGGTAACATACTAATATGTTTAATTAAACTGTTGTTCAATATAAAATAACCGGACATGTCATATTTAAGAGAAACATTAATTTTATTTAAACAATTTAACAATGATTTTTTAACAGTAATAGTAAAAGTGCAAGACTAGAAGTAACATTTCTAAAAGTATGGGGTTTTATAAAACATTGGAGTCATATATTAAGTGTCATAAGGAAATTTGAAAACATTACAATTCATATTTAATTGGGCATATTAATTCAATATTTTAGTTTTAATTTTCAGTGATTGCTTAGAAAAGGTTTAAAATTATAATTATAATTTAGGTAATTTTGTAAATGGGACACATAATTATTTTTACAAATAATGACATAGTTATTAGATGCTTTATCTACTTAAAAGATCTTCAAAAATGTTTGCTATAACTTAACAACTGTAATTGCTTTTTTAAATTGATAATTAGGCTTCTAAAACGTAATGTTGATAATTATATTTTTAACAATATTTAATATTGTGTATTTCCATTGATTAAATGCCTCTATTAGTTTTAAATATGAACAGGCCATTTGAAATATACATCTATCAATATCAATAGATACAGACCGGAGAAGTATTTTGGGATGGATATATGCACTCCATAATAAAAAAATCGACTCACCAAGAAGGAGTTGTCCGATTGTGATAAAAATTGGTGGATGTGAAGAACATACATAGAAAAAGAAACGTTAAAATTTCAGAACAATTTAATGATTTAGAGTTTGACCGTATACAAAGGGAGGAAGTCAATAAGGCGTTGGTCCACCTCTGGCCTGGATGCAAAATGTCCCCCGGCGTGGCATAGACTGATAAAGTTCACGGATGGTGTCCTGCGGAATGTCTTGCCAAATTGTCTCCAACTGTCGGGCTAAATCGTCAACATTCTGGGATGATTGCAATCTCCTTCCCATAACGTACCAAATGTGCTCTATGGGAGAGAAATCAGTAGACCTAGCTGGCCAAAGAAGTGTTAGGCAAGCTTGAAGACAATTCATAGCAACACGTGCCGTGTGCGGCCGGGCATTATCTTGTTGAAAAGTAAGTCCGAGGTATCGCAAAAGGAACGGTAACACAACCGGTCATAGAATGTTGTCTACGTACCGATGTGCTGCCAGTGTGCCAGAAATGACTACCAAAGACGTAAGATATCCGCAGTCGAAATGCAACAGAAATTTTAACCACAGATTCAGTATCGCCCCTTATGCTGAATGCGCAGTTCCGATGCGCTGGAGCTCCCACTATTTATTCATTGGACACCAAATTTTATTCATTTGCATGTTCGCTCAAAATGTCTTTGCATACGAAATTTCATTACAATCGGACAACTCCTTCTTGGTGCGTCGATTTTTTTGTTAAAGAGTATATATATATATATATATATATATACTGTATATATATATACATATATATATATATATATATATATATATATATATATATATATATGATACAGAAATTTTAAGCTTTCCCCAATGACGCGCCCTTTTCTTTATAATTATAATTCCAAATTCCTATTTCATGTCCAGCACGTATTGCAGCCATATTAAATTCTTTTCCACGCCACTAATATTAGTAATGTCTGCCAGCACTTCCCCTTTTCCTCGACCATACCATATATAGTCACTAATCTTAACCTTTGCTTAAACTTTCTCATATGAAACTGCTTCCCCATCACATTTTTAAAGCATAAAGACCGCGAAGGCAGCATCTTTCCCATACCGCCATATTCCTACCCCTCTGCTGTAACTGCCATTGTGCGAACCAGCGCAGACTGCATTGAGATTTTTTGAGAGCTGGTCGCCGGAGCTTGGCCAACGTATGTAACTATATCTGTTTCGAGTGTCATATAATAAAGTAGATTTGGTAACGTGAACTGTCCCTTCCCTGGACTATTATAGCCTATATTACACACACACACATATATATATATATATATATATATATATATATATATATATATATAATTTTCACTATTCAAGAAAATGTAATACACAAAAATATATCGGCTAATATAGCATTTACTACCAGTCATTTTTATTTATATCTACAGAATTTCACTTCCATGCCTGTAAAAGTTGTTTCTCAGTGTTGACAGTCTGAAAGTAGTGAAGTGTGCAGTCAGTCAGTCCTCTGTAAATGTATTGAAGATATCTGCATCGATTGCTTCTGTATCAGCGGTAAATATTAAGATTTCATGTTTTAATAGAGAAATTTATACCATTGGTATTATCACTGGATTAGGTATCAAAGCATCGATAATTAGAACACGCACATTCATAGAAGACCATCTCTTCATTGCCGACATTAAATTTTTAAAACTGTCTCAACACTTTTTCTTTCATTTACGTCCGTATTATCAAAATCGTACTTTTCGCTTTTATTTCAAGAGAGATACCCGACGTTACCAGGTAATTTAAAACGCAAGTCCCTGTTTAAAATTACACTGAAACCGAAAGTGAATTATCGAAAATCAAACAATGCTTAGATGATATGCCCGCTTACAGCAAAACATGAAAAAAAAACTTGCTGCGTGGACATGCACGCGACTACACCACAACCAGTGTTCTTGCTTACAACTTTTAACTGTACGGGACTCAAACTGTTGTAGTTGGTAATAACTATTTTGCAGTAGCTCTCGACCAAGTAGCTACACGGGCGCATTGGATACCATAAAAAGCAAAGTAGCTATAAAATCTTTAATAAAATATCATGCAAAGATTCAATTCCTATAAATAAAATTTATTAATTATCAATAACTACAGAATTTTTTAAAAAGCATTTAAAAAAAATACTTTTCTAATTGACGAAACGTCTTCAACATGACCAACCATAAAAGAATGTGAGTGACGTCACATCTTAGTGACATCACATCACAACTGCAAATTCCGTTTTTGTCCAAATAAATATGCGGCGATGGGGAGGAGGGCTCTTCTTTTGAATGATTGCGTTAAACGAAGTTTTACTAAAAATTAGTAATACACGAATGCCTTATAAAAATCATAATGAATGAATAGCCCTAGAAGAACAATTTTTAATTTGAAGCTTTGTGTAACATTCAATGTAGCTTCTGTTAAATTATGAAGATCGTAATGTCAGTGGACCTGTTTATATCGGAATCTTAAAATCAATTACGTCTTCAAAACACGAAAAGTTTAATGTTTTTAATTTTTTTTTAATATGAAGGAAATGACCTAAAGATTCGATTTAAAAATCGATGAAAAAGTTGCTTTTCGATCTATCCGATGGTGTCAAGATGAAAACTCTGTAATAACATTTCGATCACTAAAGAACCGATGTGCAAAAAACTTCTCATAACTACGCTTTAAAATACAATAACTAAAAGCCTAATTCGAATTTTAAAAAATCATTCCGAGGTGTCACCGGACCTGATCAGTTATATGGAAGTATCACTGTGGAAGTATCACTATGCCAACTTTCATAGTTGTGGATATCTTAGATTTTCTGCTACGCAACCAACAAGCAGACAGACAGACATATATTTGTATTGTTAATACTACTTGAAATCAATGGAAGGGTCTTCTTCAATGCTATAAATAAAGCCTATCTTTCAAGTGTCTCAATATATAGAACATTGATTGGCCAGTTATTGATCCGTGGTTGAATATACGAGTTTCTTAAAGACATTCAAATTTCAATTCTAAATTAAAGGGCAGTACAAATTTTTCCGGTCGATTCCAAAAAATAATAGGATATGAAATAAACACTAAAAACGCATGCCACTCAAATGAAGTCTGCCCTTGAAAGGCATGTTTACTGTTATTTATGATGCCCAATTTAAACTGCACTTTCACTTCCCAGCATAATGAGAAAGAAAACTGCTAGGGCGTCTCAAATAGGAGAAGGGCAAAAGAACATTAAAAGAGTAAACTCTGGATGAAACTCTGCATTTAGATACAGGGGGAAGAAGAACAATATTTAGTGTGTGTAGGAAAGTCTGTATCAAGGGAAATTTCTCGAGAACGAAGAGAGTTATCATTATTTTTAATGCATCTGCTTATAAAACCCCTATGACCCTACACGAAAGACAACTTTTGGGGGATAACCTCTTTTTATGAGGAGCTATCTCGCCCCCGTTTAGAGATAGAGAAAAAATCAATTGCAGAAGGAGGAGTTACAAAATCGTAAATTCGGCATTCCGGTTACATTTTCCAAAAATAAAGATCATTTCGAACATATTCTTCATTAATAAACATAGTAAAAATGGCTCACAAAATCGAAATAGAAATAAGAGTGACAAACACATAGAGTCAGGATAGATAGAATGTTCATTCAACCTCAGAGTAGTTTACTTATTTTTCTGGCTTCGCTTACGATGATGCCTACCAACAAATCGTCTATCAAATAAAATAGTTAGGATTCAAACTAAATTTATTAAATCGTTTGTTATACTCGTACAACTGTCGCCAGACGAATTTGCTGCTTAAAGAATCGCATGCTTTCAAAATATTTTTGGACAATTATTTACAGCTTTTTTAAGTGAGACAAATACATTTTTGTACTAATTTAGCAGCGCTCTACAACTTTCTAATTGACTTTTGTTCTCTATCTTTAAAAGGGGTCGAGGTGTATTCCGCCCCACGTCCCCTGAAAAGGGTGTTTGCACCTTAAACGTTCTCTCGTAGTATAGAACCATGGGGGTTTCCTATGTGGCTACATTAAAAATATAAGTATAACTCTCTCGAGAAATTTCCCCTGATACGGACTTTAGGAAATTCCTTCTACAACTTTACAATGATTTTATGTCTCTGAACATTAAATTTAATTACGTTGATGACCCCCGTCACTCTGTGGGAATTATTAACTTAATATTATTTATTTAAAATTAATTTATTTTTCCTCTGTTCCTAAAATAATTACGTTTTATTATATGAGTCTAAGTGGTCTTTAGGAATTGCGCTTTGTTGAGGGGGGGGGCGTGCAGTAATTATGATTCTATTAGCTATTTCTATTTTATTTTATTTCTACCCAGATTGTCCGATCTATCCGACGGTGGAGTCTGTCTGTCTGTACGTTCTACTTGGTGACAAATTTGGATACATTTGCGACAGATTTGATGACTTTCGGAAAACATCGTCAAATTGACGAAAATACAAGAAACTACGTATGAAGTTGGTTCTAAACCAGTCATATGATAGTGTCGAAAACCCAGACCGACGACTCGTCCTAGAACATAAATAGCAGTTTGGACGGGCGGAGTCATATGATAGTGTGTATAAAGCTGTGTAATATAATTCTCATTCCGCTGCCTGCTGCGTTTTATATCCCCAGACATATACGGACTATGCACCTTTCAAAATTAATAGTATTATTGCTATACGACTCTCTAATAAAACATAATTACTAGAGCCCGGACTATTCGCCTATTCCCCCCCCCCCCCCGACTATAGAATTGAAGGATTCTAACACGTATATCCATATCCAATTCCAAGAAATCCACTATTCAAATCTTATACCTATAAATACTAATTTTACAGGTTAGTGCCTATATATGCTTATTTTATAGGCTACTGCCTATATATGTCTATTTTAAGAATTTAAGGACAGCCTGGCAAGAAAAATCTTCAAAAAATGTATTTTCCAACTGCCATTTTATAGCTTACTTCATTCTGAACACAATGATATATAGTTTTAATTATTAACACTTTACAACAAAGTTAAAAAGTGTTCATGACTTTGTTCATTCATTCTGTCTGTCTGTATGTCTGTCTGTCCGTTAGCACGATAACTGCCGTAAAAATGACTTAATCAAAATGAAATTTTAGTATGATGTTCAGACGGTCTGTGGGACCTATGGGAATATAAATGAATAATATCAACCAATTCGTTTTGGATTGAACCCGGGTTGAATAAATGAAATACATTGAACCCTATGGGACCTAATTTTTCAAACATTTTTAAGCGGATTTAAAATTCACAAATTGCTTCGAAAATGTTATAAAATATTAAAATTATCCCATAAAATATATAAAAAAAATGTCAGCAAAATATATTCAGTAGTTTTTTAAATAAAAATTAAAATATTAATTACACCTCTTATATGAAGCAATCACGTGACCATTATATGAAGAGATCACGTGATCCACTTCAAAATAAAATATGGCATCCATCTTGTGTCAAAATCATGATTTTTAAAGTTATTTTCAATTCATATTTAGTGTTGTATCCGTTGTAAAACTGCTTCATTTTTGCTTAAATTTTGTGCATATACATACTGAAACAACGCAATTCCAATATATTTGAGTTTAAATGATCATTCAAATTTGATTATTTCTACAACGAAGCCTATTTTTTCGCTTATGGAAAATGTAAACAGCAAAATATGTAGAATGAGTTGTATAAGAATTGCTGCGTTTCTTTAAAGCAAAATTATTTAACTCATGGAGTCTGCACAGCTGATATGAATGAAATATTCATTAATTTTACAGAGAGAAGGATGATTTTTTCGATGAAGTTTTAAGCATAGCGTTTAATAACGTGTACTTACATGGTCTTAAGTTCTTAAATTAAATAAATTGTTATAGTATTGTGATGAATGAAATGAATGGAAAAGTGTTTACGAATGAAATGCTGCTTTTATAGAGAGCCAGGCGTGTTATATTTCGATGGCGTCATTTGAATAAATTTCAGTTGTTTTCGATAAAGTTTTCAAATGTAATAAATTATTGTAGTATTACGATAATTTTAAAAACATTAGCGAGGAATGCATCGCATTTTAGAGTTGTTTACACCAGACAATTTACATTTCAATGCCGTCATTTGAATGAAGTTTCTTTTTTTCGATGAAGTTTTAAGTTTTCAAATATAATAAATTAATGTAGTATAGTGATAATTTTTAAAATATTACCGAGGAATGTATCGCATTTTAGGGATGTTTAAATGAAATCGCATTGAAGTTGGAAAGTGTTTCCTAATCAATGATTTATGCATGATTGATCTTTCTTGTTTACCATGATTAGAAATGGCAAAACTTGCATTTAAACAGAGCTCACTCTACTTCCTTTGCTGTTCACATCCACTTTTTAAACGCGATTTTCTCAAAATGTAGTTTTTTGAATTTCGGGTACAATTATTAAAAAACTATGAGAGATACAGATATGAAATTTTATATACATTATTAGCTCATAGTATACTATGTTTTGTACCTATAATTATAGTCATGTTGTCAAAAATTTATGCTGATTTTAACTAACAAAATTTTGTGAATTTCCATAGTACAATGTAATTTTTCGGATAATTTAAAAATTATCACTCCTATATCTATTTTACTCCCTTATCTATTCACTCCCTTATCTATTTTACCATTTTTAGCCCATATTTTACCTGCCTATTTTACTATTTTAGCGCCTGTTTTACCATTTTTAGCTCTTATTTTACCTGTCTATTTTGAGATTTTGAATGCCTATAAAACCTAGCTGTAACAATTTACTATCTCGTTCCCAAGCAAAACGCAAGTAATTTATAACACCTTAGGCCCTCTGAAGAACAAAAGAACTCACAATATTTGGAATCCATAATATTAAATCAATAATTTCCACAAAACAGCAGGGATTATCAAAGAAATTAAACTTAATTTTCCGACATATTCAATTTTCGTCAATTGGCGAAATTTCCAAAAGTCGCCAAATTGGCGATATTTTACAGGATATTTTGCCAAATGAGACAGGCATACAGACAGAAAGAACGGTTTATTTTTTTTTACATAGGATCAGTACAAACACTTTAGTATATAACACAAGGAAGCATTTATATTTCCCCGAGAATTACTGAAAATATATAATCCTGACATGACTCCCAAAATACATTTATTATAATTAAGTGCGTTATATTTCGATTCCAGTGTTTAGCCCTTCTTTTTAAATGTATTACACACGAAGAATAACCCACCTCATGAATGTTAATGACTTGATATTTATTCTGGTAAATAAACCCTCCTCTGGCGCATCTGATGATATTTTATTCAAACGGCAAATAAGATACTCGGAGTTTTCAGCGCACTTTGATTACGCTTCGTAATCCGATTCCGACACGGAGCTTCACGAGAATTTTCGCATATTTTTAATCACGAAAATTTGGAAAATGCTTTTATTTTGGAGCTTCGTGATTACATTTCTAAAACTAGAATTATGGGTGTGTTTTCATTTGACCACTGCTTTCTTTTACTAATAACCTTTCACTCATTAATTTTGTACGAGGTGCGTAAGATGAAGAAAGAAAAGTTTATTCAAATTATAAAACCTTTTTACTATTTGGATGAACTTTTAGGATATATGAATTGTATGAAATTGTTATATGTTAATTAAAGCCTCTTCTAGCTACGAATTTTAACAAAAAGTGTGCAATCTTACAAGTCTGTGCAATCTTACATAATAAATGAAGATGTCTGTTTGTGTTTGTGTGTGTGTGTGTGTGTGTGTCGTCTGTAGCGGAAAATTTAAGATTAAGACAGCTTCGAAATTTGATACTGGGTTAGCTGAACTCTCGGTATGACAGACCTCGGCGAGATTTTGTTTAAATTCAAATTAGTTTATTAGTTATTTCATGTTAAAGCAGCAATTTCACACAAATCTGTTTCTTAGCGAAGGAAAATATCATAACAGAGTTTTCATCTTGACATCATCGAAAAACTGAAGAAATTTTTCTAAATATGTTTGAATCCGTATGACAATTTCTGCCATATTTATTTATTTATTTTCAAATACATCGAAATAACCATGTTTTAATATTTATTTTCTTACTTCGCTTTTTCTTACTTGCTTTGCTGCCGAATAAGGAAGTTTCGCACAATTCTGTAGTTGAGCAAAACTATGGATATATAATCTTCACATTCTATTACAAAAAAATCATTTGAAGTACTATATTTTCTATTAATGTTCAATAAAAAAAATATATTATAGATTTCGTTCTTTCCCTAATTGGTAGATCACAAACTGGGGATGCTATGGAGAACAGTGGACGTTTGTAAGCGTGAGTGGAAAATTGTTGCGCGTGATTACACATACGTTGAAACTGAAGGATTTGATTGAAATAAAATGTGAAAATGATTTTGGTTCAAAACAGACGATTTAAAAATTGAATGTTGTTAACTGCAGCTGTATTAATTACGTAGCAAGCGCTTATTTAGTACCCGGGTAACATCAGTACGTTTATTCTATTTGAAATATTGAATCCAATTTTTTTTTAAATACGAACCTTTCTGAGTTATTCACAGTGCAAAGAACTCAAGTCTCAACCGGTATTCCAACCACTGATCTTCGACACTAGAAGGAAGTTAATTATCAAGAGAAGGGTTTATTGGTATATTTCTTACAGTGTAAGAGAGCTGTACATTCTTCTTCTTCATATTTTAGATCAAAATGAAATTCTAAATATCTCGAGATCAGCTGGTGATAACTACTAAAGAATTGAGTTTTTTTTGTTGTCTAGTTCAAAGTACTAGCAAAATCCATTTAATTACAGTGAACGGATTTAAATATTTCATCATCCTTTCGATTTTACATGAAAAATGTACAATATATCAAGTTATTATTCGTACTGTATTATTGTAGTGTTGTTGCTCTTGTACTTGTGGAGCTCACTCTTAAATCAAAAATCACATAAAATGGCTATTCTCGCAACAAATTGTAGCATACATATTTTTTTGTATATTTTATTTATTTATTTTTTAATTTTTGAAAAATTGAAGTTGTTCCCCTAATTTAAGCTCCCTAATAATCATGAGACGTCTGTCCTATTGAGTGGAAAAATCGTACCAGAATGCAAAATGTATACAATTTGGTCCATTGTGAGTTTTCTTGGTACTGATTAAATTTTGGTACGTTTTGAAAAATAAACCCACCTTATTCTTCGAGATGATCAACTTAAATCGTCAAAATCTAAAATTAAAGACTTAATATGCTTGAATGTAACAGTTAAATACTGGTTTCATATGGAATTTTTGACAACGAAATTAATAAGACCACTAAAGGATGAAGATTTTTGGAATTTCTGAGGAACTGGCGACATTTTAGAATGTCGACTTAAACAATACCTTAGACAAAATGGAGAATGGCCTTAAACCTTGCTGAAACAATCTTGAGAAGAAGGGACAATTTTCTGAGTCATTACTGGCCAGCTGTGGAGAGGTTGAAAACGCAAAGAACTTCCTGTCTTGTATAAGAGAATTACATAATACACTTGATTTTCCTTCTTCAGCTCGCTTTCCATTTTCAGACCCTTGGTGTCCATTGAAAGACTTTAAACTTGCTTAGAGATACTTGGACTTTGTCTCTGCTGTCAACAAGAAATCTTCTCTTGACACTGAATTGAAATTTACTGCCTTGACTACTATACATGAACGTCTCCCGGATGATTCTTGGCTCCATATCTACACTGATGGTTCGGCTGAGGGGGCCATTAAAAATGCTGGAGCTGGCGCTTACCCTATAGACCTTACATTGTCTTGCGCCGTTGGAAAACACTTTGACAATTTTGATGCCGAAATAGCCGCCATTTCTTTAGCCTTAGTCGAAATAGAGCAGTGTAAAAAGGAAAATATCGTCCTTTTTGTTGATTCCAGGGCGGCAATTATGACCTTAACATCTTTCAATCTCTAGGAATGCGAGATTTTCAAGAATTGTATGGAGAAAATAGATAAGCTGCTGAACATCAAGAACCGCATTGCCCTGCAGTGGATTCCAAGCCACTGTGGGATATATGGAAATGAGCGGGCAGATTTATTGGCTAAGAATGGATCTCAAATTATGTAACCGGATCCTCCCTTGCCTGTGCGGCATATGAAGCGATATATATCCCACTCTTAGACTAAAGCTAGACTAAAGCTAACCGTTTTAGTCTGTACGGGGAGAGAGCTTCCGGAAAAAAGTGAAACTCCCTGTTAAATAAGTCCGCAAGAATACCCAGTTCCTTGCATAGAGCAGTTGGCGTGGCTTGCTTTAGACTTGCCACGGGTCAGGATTACCTACAGAGTTACCTGTATAGAATGGGACGGACAGACACAGATGTCTGCCCTCTTTGCGATCATGGCGTTCCCATGACTGGAGAGCACCTCAACATTTGCCCTGCTGTTCTTGACTGTTTTCCTTCTTGTGTTACTGACAAGGCTTTTAGTAACTATTTTTATCGTTCTTCTTTGTATTGGGCTGCTCGTCGACTTATGACCGAGAGGTCGGAGACGGGCATAGGATAATAAAACATTTTAGAATGCGGTAGGTTGACAAATAAAATAAGTTCATGCATTAAAACTACAATTAAGCTCAATTTAACGGATTATGGGAGAGAATGAATTTAAGTCTACATGGAAACTCATGCGCTGCCCACATCAAATTAATATTATACACACTCCTTATATTGCATATCAGTAGACTATATAAAACGTTTATTTAAAAGCCTATCTACTTTTATATCTCTTAAGTATGTATTCCTAAGAAAATATTTCCGACCAATTTCGTTTAGAACTATGTAACATTAAATAAATGGAAATATTATTTACAGAAGATATTTGAGCACGTGAAAGAAATATCTTTGGGAATATAATTCTCTTTGCACACAGAGTACAGTATTTATGTAGTTCAGAAATATGGATATGGAATTTTTTAGAAACTTCTTTAACTAAATAAAATTAATAGAACTGTAAAATGGTTTATTCTTTTGGAGCGTAATGGGAGAATTCTTTATGGAGTAAAAACTCATCATATTTGAATTCTGTTTTAAAAATAATTGTTTGTCTTTAATATGAGAAGATTCAAATATTCATTATAACTTTCCTCACAAAAAAAACTGGTGCTTGTGAGAATAAAACTTTTAATACTTCCTTAAAGAAAGCATACATATGCAAATAACGTGACAACAATTATTTCAAGAGAGCTTTAATCCCTCTTCATAAAGTCAAAATAGTGTTGCTTAGCGTTTGTTAAGTAAAGACACTGTTTTGACCTGACGAAGAGTGACAAAAACTCCCTTAAAACATTTGTTGTTACTTAATTTGAATATATCTGCTTTCTTTAAGGAAGTATTGAAAGTGTTATTATTTACCTCGTCTGATTTTAATTTCTATCCTAACCTTTTCAACTTATTTTCAAGAATGAAACTCTAGTTATTGACCGAGTCTATGTATGGCTGTTTTTTTCGGATTGTCAGAATGATCGTCCTGCATTTCTGAGATTGTGTGTGGAGTTAGATCTGTAAGTAATCGTTGTAATCTCTCACCAAGAGTTAGGATTGGTTTAGCATTCACTCGTGTAAAAATGTGTATCAGGGATAAAAATTAATTAGGTAGTAGTTAAGTGTTATGCAAAGCGTAAATAGCTTGAAGTAAAATTTGCATATTTTGTGTGTAATCCTTTTTATGTTATCCAGTGAATAAATACAACTGATTTATTAAATAAATCGAATTATTGGTGGCAAAGATTTCTTGGTAAGAAAAGTTGTGTTGGTGGTCATGCTAATGTTTTTGTAAAAATTTTGTTTTGAAACATCTTTTTCTTGGGATCTGCTATAGATAGAGCTTAGATAATGGCTGATAGCATCAAATTCTGGAGGCTGTAGGGGTTTACTAACGATTTCCACTTCCAGTACTTTTTCCATTTCTTCAAACATGTACTTCTCCATACTTACTATAGATAGAGCTTAGATAATGGCTGATATGAATTCCGCATCACATTCCGGAGGAGATCGAATTTCGCTAAAAATATCCACTTCCTGATCTTTTTCTGAAAATCTTACGGTTCAAAACATTTTCTTGAAACATTTATTTCTCAAGGTTAACTATAAATAGAGATTAGATGATGGCTGACTGATATTAATTCAGCATCGAATTTCAGAGGGGATGGGTGTCAACTAAGAATTTTCATTTCCAGTTCTGGAAATGGCACTTCCAATTTCTCTGGAATTGTGTATGACTGGTACGAAATAGTTATGCAAAACAGAATAAAAATGCTTAATAGTTGCCTTAAGAATGAAGTGTACACACCTTTTGTCACCATATGAAAGCTCCTTCATATATTTCTTGTTATTGAAGTGCTTATTTTCATAATCTTTGTGTTAGGAGAATTGATATTTTGTGACTTCAGTTAGATGTTACTTTTCAGATAAATGCAATAGTTATTTCTTGAACGAAGCAGGTGAATTTATATTAGGATCTACTCTATATCATACATAGCAACTTTACAATTAATTTCCAAGTAGGGATGACTTCAAGTAGAGTTTTTTTTTCAAGAACTTTCCAAATAATACTTCGAATTTATCAGTCAGTCTGGTGAAGGTCAATTATCCATCCTTTCTAAACTCTTTAGTTGGTTATATTCCTGCGAATACGGGTTCTAGGCATTCTATACAGCTAAAACATGCATTAGGCCCTAGCTTTAGTTAACACTAAAAAATGTATCCAGCGTTGCCCCGGATTTAAGACGCAAAAAAATTAGACTGGAACATATAGGGCATTCTCGACAACCCAACAACGCTTTTACTATGCACCTGTTTACAAAAAAACAAATAAATAAATTGCTGTATGGGCGTAATACGGTCTAACTAATAGTAACTTGGTGCATTTAATACTATTATACAGCCTTTGTTAGCACAAACTAAAATGTATAGCCTTCATAATAATACGCTAGCAGAATTAGAAGCTGAAGTATGATCACATTAGTAAAATGCCTAAATTGAAGCAGAGGGGGGGGGTGAGCGATAGGCAAAGTATATTTTAAAATTTACCTTTACCAAGATAACTTTAGAGAATAGTAACCCAATAATAAAGAACGCTAATAGAATTCTGACCTTGATTTTCTGCAAAATAATTACTATTCAAATAATATTTTCATTAATTTTTTGCTTTCCCTACATAATTTTATGTATAGGGAAAGTATTGTGAAGGGTTAAAAATCAAATTCGAGTTTTTAACAAAAGAGCACGTTTTAAGCATCTTTGAACTCGAATCGAACATTTTTGAGGTGATGTCTGTGTACGTGTGTGTTGTAGAGAATATTGCTGCTCCAACCGGGAATCGAACTACGGATCTTCGTACTGGTAGTCGACGATCTACCGTTGAGCTACTAGGACGGAATAGCAAGCTTTTATCGCCGAAGTGGACTCTGCAGTAGGTGTATGTATGTTAGCGCGCGCGCGCGCGCGTGTGTGTGTGTGTGTGTGTGTGTGTGTGTGAGGACGCGATATCTCATAAACAAATGAAGTGTTTCGAAAATAATTTCGTTCGATTATTATAAGCAGAGTATACTGAAACCTTATTGATTTTAAATTCAATGAAATGTTCCAAAGATTCCCCTCTTTTCGAATGCACTTTTTAAAATCCTAAAGTCCTAAATAAGCCAAAACATACGATAATGATAAATAAATAATCATTTTTGACGTAATTTTTCATTAAAAAATGAATGATACAAACTTTAGAACGCTAGCATCTTTATTTGTGCAGTAATTTAAGATGTGCTCTTCTTATTTATTACTTATACATGAAGTTACACACTGTATTTAAATTTATACAACCATTGATTATAATGAAAAAAGAGCTAGGTTTTTTTATATTTAGTACTTTTATGCATCGGCTCTCCGTCATTAATTAGGTTAAAGCCACTTGTAACGGTGTAACCATAATTATAATTGATGAAGTTAGGAAGATTTAATTAACTGCGAATGCTTATTAAGACATTATTGGGAGAATTGAGGTTTCTGCGTTAAAATGTTTGCAGT
Source organism: Amaurobius ferox (assembly GCA_951213105.1). NCBI lineage: Eukaryota > Metazoa > Arthropoda > Arachnida > Araneae > Amaurobiidae > Amaurobius > Amaurobius ferox. The sequence continues at coordinate 111,559,407 of OX578142.1, read as the reverse complement.
TTTATTATGCAACAGTGTTTTAATTAATAAGGTAACAAAGTTAGTCTCACGTGTGAAAATAATTACTGGTTTGATACTTTCTGATATTATGTACTACTCATATCTCTATTTTTTTCCCTGCCAGTAAAAACATCACATATCAGGAACATTGTTTAACAAACATTTAAAAATGACGACACATGTGGAAATTTAGTCAAACGTTGAAATACGTACTGTGATAAGATTTCTGCAGAAACCGGGCATAAAACCAGCTGATTTTTATTTTTTAAGCAATGGCCAGGTACTTGATACACTATCATTCGCCTAAAGGTCGGTCAGAATCGTGAGCCATTTAGCCGTCACATGACGTTGGCCCGGCGCACCAGTGTGGGCGAAACACTTCCCCCAACAACACAACATCCATGCCCGCAGGTGGGATTCGAATCGACAACTCGGCAGCCGAGCTAGCGCGTTGAAATGCTTGCCTATGACCCCTTAGCCACTGCATTGGCCCAGCTTCAACACCAGCTTGTTAAAGTGTAAGGCCTAATGAGATATTATGTAAGCTTAGATTTGGTGCAAAGGGTTTGATGACGCTTCCATTTAGAGGTGCTTGAGCATTCACCTTACAGCCCTGACCTGTCACCAATCGATTTTCGTCTCTTCGAAGAAGCACCTGGATAGAAAGCGATATACAACCGACTACCAACTTCAACAAGTTGTAATATTTTGGATGCAAGACCTTGACATTGATTTCTTCGGGTCTGGGATATTTACTTCGGAGGACCGGTGGAATGAATCCCCGGAAAAGTGTCGTGATTACGTGGAAAAGTAATGTTTACATTGATATAAGAATACCGCGTAATGTTTACATTGATATCAGAATAAAAAGTATCAATATTTTTCTAATGGGGTTATCATACTACTGATTTGTATGCGACAAATCCTCATGGCTAATGTATTTTTCTCACAGCATACCATATGCTTATGCCAAACAAATAACCCCTAGAGGATAATTTAAAAAAAATGTTAGGCTAAAGAACTTTGCAACAAAGCAAGATGTGCAAAAAAAGCTGAGTACAAAGTTATGCTGCATTGTCTAATTTGTAGTAATCGACAATAAGTAAGATGCAGAAGTCATTTATAGGATATAATATAATTATTGGCGAATGGCTATCAGATTCAAGAATGATAAAGAAACAACACACAAACAAAAATCTAGTGTAGATTCTGTTTTAAATGTCCTCTGTCAGAGACAATGCACATTTTTGGCAGGTATTTATTGCCTTCCGTATATTCCGTATTGCCTTCCGTATATTCCGTATTGCCTTCCGTATATTCCGTATTGCCTTCCTTTCTTCGTGGTACCGATTTTTACTACTGTTGAATTAGTAGAAATACTCTAACTTTATTATTTTCTCTCATACGTAGTATTGAGAAAATATTGTTTTCATGAAAAATTTCGATTTCGATATTTTGATGCCAATATATGTTTTAAGACCTCCTGAACACATTTTAACTATTTTTGGAGTGATGGCCATCTGTCTGTCTGCCTATGGTCGATTTCTTGTGTGCACGATAGCTGCTACAGATATTAATGGGCTTTCACGAAACTTTATATCTGGCTTTGTCATAAAAAAAAATCTTGAACTAGATAGATTTTTTTTTAATCTCGAACGAAAACTTCAAAATTTGAAATTTTATATTTTTTTAACATGGCAGCATAGGACGAAATATGACATAATCATGCATAGAAGGGTTTATTTATAGCTCAATAATCCCGAGACGTTATAGTTTCAATCATTGTTGTGAAAAATAGCAGGGATACAATATTTCGTTGGTGACATCATTAGCCTCCCTAGGGGGGTACCTTGCCGCCCCCCCCTCCCCGGGAGTACATTGTCAAAAAGGATATCAATCAAAATACTTTTTCAAGCCCTTTGAAGTGAAGGGTAACACGCTATAATTGTAATCACTTGGACCCATGGTACAGATTTTTCAAAAAATTTCTTGTAAAATTTAAATAAAAAAGCTAATAAAAATTGATTCTGATAGAAATGAATGTCGAATTTAATCGCATTTCAGTTAATTTTTTATTGTTTATCCTGCTTTGTTGCCGAATTCGTTATCCTAATATTTTCAGTTCTCCGCTAGGGGCGCTGAGATCGCTTTTATTCAATCTGGCATGGTCATCCTACTATACATAGAACTAACGTATACACACTTGAACATTTCCTTGCAAAGTTATTGTGGAGCTTAAGGACTTGAGCTGCTTGAGAACCCTATACCTGCAAAGAATTGATTCTGAGGCGCAAATGCAGTCCCGTATAGAATTTATCGTACACAAATCTCTAGTGCAAACATTCCTCAATATTATTAAATCTGAATTTCAAATCATACAGTAATTTATACATTCATTCCTGATCTGTGCCTACAAAGAATATACACAGAACAATACATGAGTAATAATCGTCAAGTTTGAAAATATGATAATAGAATACACATTAAAATATGATAATAGAATACTACATTAGTATAATTGGATTCGCTTCGCAATATCAAATTGTAATAATATTTGTAAAACATTACTTTACGCCATCAGTTCAGAAGAGAAAACAATAAATCAGTCGTATTAGTTGAGAATTATAGTTTATAAAGTATAGATTTATGGGAATTTAATAAAGAAAATGCAGGAAGCGGCGTCTATAAAGAGGAAATATATGTATAGGAAGAAGTCATAAAGATGACAGACTAAAATAATGTCTCCAAGGAAGATGATATTTACGATTAAACTAAGGATATTTTGGGAATTCTTGCATTAGTAATTCAAATAGTTTATCCATTATTATAACAAAGGATTTTAGAAACATTTGGTAACAGCTCTTTTACTCTCTTATTCCCGCTCTACTGCAATGTAACTTAAGCAGAATAAATTTTTATAAATGTAAGTATAATAATATTATGCAAATATAATAATATAAATGTGTAATTATAATAATATAAATGTGTAAATATAATAATATTTCTTTTAAAGATAACGTTTTATATTAAAATATTTACTATTTTATATTTTACTACAACGAATTACCCATCGTACTTCAGGTCCTAAATAAGCGGACACTCTTAAATAATACAGATACAGATAACACCACTTCGTTTCAATATCGCTTGTTTTGACCCAAAATCATTCCCGCACTCCGTTTTCTCTATGCCCTTTATAAAGTTAGAAAACTGATATTCAAAAAATGGACTTTGGAATTACTTAGACTAAATACCAACAAATAAAAGTACTTAAAATCGTAAAAAAAATAAAACAAAGAAGTAAAAAAAATTGCCATCTTAGCGAGTTTTCATCCGATTTATGTCAAATGTTCAGCGCACACTTATAATATTGAAACGATTCTATATTCCAATGTTGAAAATCCTTTTAAATTCATGAATTTAAAAAAACAGCAAAATTTTATAGCACCCAGTGTCTAGACCGAAATTCTGAGATATCATTCGCAGACCATCTGCGAAGGAAAAATGCTGGCATTCTGGCAGAATCGTCTGAATAAATACATTTGACAAAATGACGGGAAGTGGCCAATTTTTGGCTTTAAAAGTTCATAACTTTTAAACTAATTCAAATTTTTTTTTTAAATCTCGCGAGTCGAGTCGTCCGGGGACCTGAAGTACTTTTGTATCAAATTTTGCATGGTCTGAAGCTTTAATTTTCCTCTACAAATAACACAAATGCACAGGCATCTTCTTCTTCTTCAAAAAAAAAAGGAATTAACTGAAATGGGGCTCAACTCGACTTTCTCATACCAGAATCCATTTTTAAGTATCTTGTAATTTTTTTCTTGCAAATTTTGCAAGAAAATTTTTTAAAAATCTGTATTGTTGGTCTAAATGATCACAATTATAAAATATTATCTCTCATTTTAAAGGGCTTGAAAAAATCTTTCGATTGATAGTAAGTTGGACAATATATCCCCTCGGGGGATAACTTGCCCCGCCCCCCCCCCTTAGAGGCTAATAACGTCACGAACACAAAATTTGTATCGCGACTATCTTTCACTACAATGATTGAAACTGTTAAGTTCCTTGATCATTGAGCCTTTAATAACGCCTTTTATGCATATGTCAAATTTTATTCTATACTTCCATGTTAAAGAAAATATAAAATTTGGAAGTTTTCGCTCGAATTTCAAAATATTCTATCCAGTTCCAGATTTTTCGATAACAAAGCCGGATTTAAAGTTTTGTGACAATCTAATTAATACTTGTGGCAGATCAACATCTCGAAATCGAAAAATTTCGTAAAAACAATACTTTATAATATTTTCTATAGTATGAGAAAGTAAAAATATATATATACTCCTACTAAATGTCTTTTGATAAGTTTTGTCTTTTGATGAATTTATATAAACATACTACTTTCTCATAACCTTCGTCTTTTGATGAATTTATAAAAACTTACTACTTTCTCATAACCTTTGTCTTTTGATCAATTTATATAAACTTACTACTTTCTCATAACCTTTGTCTTTTGATAAATTTATATAAACTTACTACTTTCTCATACTACTTTATATAAACTTTTTACTTTCTCATACTATAGAACATAACACAGAGAAAGTATTGTTTTCACGAAAACTTTCGATTTCGATATTTTTATGAACATTTTGAACATTTTTAGAGTGATGTCCGTCTGTAGACAAAATTTGCAAAATAAAAAAAAAATTACAAGTTACTTACAAATGGATCCTGGTATGAAAAAGTCTCATTGAGCCACATGCAAGTTAATTCAGTTTGAAAGCAAGTTACAAGTATAGAGTGATACGATAATTTTGCTGCTTCAATATTCAATTAATTTTTTTTTAAGTATTGGTAACGAAATAACAAAAGAGTAACGTAATGACAAGACAAAAATTCGGTAGTATGTTACTAGTTATCATTACGAAACATTCTTCTGGTTCAAATGAAAGTAAATTAAGATCACAAAGTTAAAAATTCAACAGTATATTATTAATTATCATTACGAAACATTTTTCTGATCCAAATGAAAGTAAACTAAGATCACAAAGTCTCTTTAATTATAGCAACAAAATGGAAACATTTTATTATCAAACGTGATTTTGGTAGATTTGAAACTTTGAAGAAAATAATTTTTTTTCATAACTAATCCTCATTTATAGTTATTTTAATTTAGGATTGCGCTCCCTTTCCAAATAATAGAATTCATCAACCGGTTACGCGCATTTTATGCGCTTGCCAGTATGGTATAACTATTACCTGCAGTAGAAGGAAACTTACTATGTGCAACAATTTTGCAAACTTCTATGGAGACAAACAAATTCAGTCTTACGTAGCCAGCTTCAAATTTTTGAAAAATTTAGTTCATATGCCACGTTTACAGCACTTACAAACCCGCAATTTTCTACTTCTTCGACCCAGACCGTCCGACCTACCCGAAAGTGTAAGGTATCTGTTTGGATGGGCCGAGAAGTGCCACTAAATTCGGACCGGAAGCCAGTGGGGGTAGGCATCCACAGGGATTGTACCCTCCTTCCCCTACCACCAACCTCTTGGAAGGACTTACGAATCCGCATGTTTGACGTGATAGTACTCCGCGTGAATACGGCGACAGTTTCGGCAGAGGCGGGAATCGAACTCGAGTCGTCCGTGTGCAATCCCCGCGCGCTAACCACTGGGCTGTCGCTCCCAAGAACCCGCGATCTTCAATAAATAAATAAATAAATAAATAAATAAATAAATAAATAAATAAATAAATAAATAAATAAATAAATAAATAACCGTGAGTGAGGGGCCAACCTATTGGGTTTACAACATGACTATGCCTCGCCCTGGAATTTGAAATTCGGCGATGCTAAATAAAACCTATCCTTTAAAAATGTAAGTTACTACAGATACTGTAAGTAAGCTGCTAACTGTAGCAGTTAACTGTCTTGCGTCTACCCAGAGTACAATATACAATAACATACAAGGCATACATTTACGTATATGTTTGGATCTATAAAACAAAAAAAAAGAAAAAAATATATATATATATATGTGCGTGTGTGTGTGTGTTAAACATTTTTAAATGGCATATGTCTATACAAACTAATTTCTAAATATAAATATAGTTATATACATATTTGCGTTAAACATGATTAAACTCAAACATCACTTATTCTTAGAGCAACCTATACACATAATACACACAAGACTTCACATTACTCATATAAAAGGACTCTAAAGTGAGTAATACTCCCTAGTGGCAATATATAAAATATATATAAAAATAAAATTATATCACACACATTAAAGTTATATCACAAAATTGAATCAAATGATGCGTAATGCAATAAATATCTATAATCCTAATGAACAATTGCCTAAGCAATAGGATGTATATTCAGTCAAATAAAACGTTCAGTTTCTTCTAAACATGTAAACATCTTTTGGAAATGTCTTCGTGTCCAATTATCCGTAGTGATAAACCTGCTATCTTAAATTTGGGAACGCCCTTATTGGCGGGTTCTTCGAATAGGTTTTAATGTGTTTCCAACAGCACATAATTAATTGGAGGTCTTCAACCCAGGATTACTTTGAAGCTTTTATAAACTAATGTTAAAATCTTGATATACTGCCCTTTTAGACATTTTTGCATGAATAACGCCTATGATTGGAGTTACCGACTGAAGTCGGAGCATTACGAAAAATTTAAAAATTTAATTAGATACCTATATCTACAAACTTTACAAATAAAAATATAGACATTTTATTGTTTATTACTTGTTTTGTCAGAAATAGAGTACCATTTATGAATGCACAAGAATAATTTAACTATTTTAATACTTTGAACTAATTTTTCTCGAAAAAATGCCTCTTTCCAAGCGAATTTTTGCCTCACTTAGCATGCGTTCACTCAAAATATATTCTAAACTACGAAAAATAAACTTGAATAGTAAATCATAAAAAATCAGCATATTCAATAATGTTAAATAAATAACCATTTTATACGTAATTTTTATTCTAAAATGGATAACTCAAACTTCAGAATGCTAGCTGGAGCCATATTCTTGAGCTACTACACGTTTTCAAGTAAATTTACCTAAAAAATTGCAGAAAATGAACAGTAATAAATATCATAAAATATGTAACACTTGACGATAAATTTGGCAACCTCGAGGACTAATTCGGCGAAACATCGCCAACTTGGCTACTTTTTTAATGTGGTGCCAAATTTACTAAAATGTCACCAATTGGCAAAGATTAAGCCAAAATGATGAATTAATAATTAACATAATTTTATATAATAGAGTTAGCAGATGTTAACAATATTTCCAACTGTCAAGTTATGTTTGCGCAAAATATAAGTTAATTTAGAACTTCAAAATAATTTTACATGTTACAAGATCTTATAAATATGTTGTAATACATTTGTTATAGTATCATTCCGTTACTCCCGAAATTTCCGTATTGCTAATTAAATTAAGTATATTTTATAGAAATAACTTTATAATTTCTAGACGTCAAATTCATTGAGTAAAAATAAAATTTCTATTATTTTCAGAAAGGCTCATAATACCTCCTGCACAATGATATCAATTTGTTTCTAGTGTACAGAGTATACGAAACACTCACTCACTCGGTAATAGCATGTTTGATTTCTTATGATTTTTTCCATTACAGATCAGAAACATTTCAATATCTCAATGCTAGCCTCATGCTAGCCTTCCTTAAATGGTGCCATTCGCTTTTACATAAATTTTTTACATATATTAATACGTTATATTTCAAACATTTTTGTCATAATTAATTGTATAACGTATTTCTCCGAATTTATAAAACTATTCAATGGGCTCTGATATGTCCATCTGATATGTCCAAATCCGATATGGCCAACACAGGACTTTAAAACGAGTATTCATTTCATATGTTAATTTGTTCGATAAATTTCAAATTAATATATATAGGAAGAAATAAATAAATTTTATTCGGTAGAGAAGGTGCTTCCCACATAAAATTTTTATATATTTAGAAGCATTTTGTTGGACTATAATATTTAAAGTAAAAGATAAGTAAAATTTGGGCCTTTCATATTATACACTATAGTCATTTGCACTGAAATTTGATGTTAATATTATCATTATTCATTATAACATTTGAGCTATCTTACAAAAATGATATTTTAAAGAATTCAAATATATATTATTTGATAGTCATACACTAGGAATTATTACTTAATTTTCAAGCATTAAATTTCTCAACATCTAATGTATAAAAGGAAAAAATTGAATAGATACTTTTAGGAATACTTAGGATACTTTAAGATATTTTACTTTACTAAGATTACTTTTAAGATACTTTTAAGGATTTTTTCTGACAATGAGACTGAGTCTATGAAATATTCTGATGTCTCTTCAGAGATAGGTGGAATAACGAGAATAAAAATATGTTTCTGTCTGTCTATCATGACCGCTTATAACTCGAGAAAGTGTCCATGGATTTACGCACTTTTTCACTGGTTTGTTAAGTTTAATACGGTGCTAATTTAGAGCTAAAATATTCCGATTTTGTACTGCTTTCACATATAAAAGGTAAACTTCCTAAATACGCTTTAAAGGTAAATATCTCTTAAAATATGAAATCATATTTGGTGAATTAATTAGTATAATCAGTATAATTAGATACCAGAAATTTTGTTTCGGATACACAATTTTCAGAGTAATGTTGTACTCAAGCTGCCATACCATGTTTTTGTTCTACAAATGACTTGGAAACGAGAATTATGAAAATTATTTTCTAATATTTTGTTTAAAAATCTGGGCATTTAAAAATATATAGATTTATCATCAGAAAACAGAAGTGTGTTTTTTATAATGTATACGTTATAAGATGTAAAATGCTGAATAGGATCAATTTTTGGTTTCTTAACATTTTCCTATAGCCCCTAAAATATTAATCGAAGACATATGCTTGCAATTACAAAGTTTCTTCAATTAAAATAAAAACATTTATGAAAACGGCTTGAATACTGTAGGTGATATTTCTGGTAAAATTCAAAAACTGCCTTCTTGCATGTGCCCCGTAGAGTTAAAACTCCAATTAGTAGAATAATTCTTACAAGTTCATTAGTTAAATGGAAAAATGTAACGTTAATTAATTAGTTAAAGTAAAACTCTTTACCTGCAAAATTCAGCAAAATGAGAAGAATCCCTAAATTGCCCCTAGAAATTCCTAAATTTTCTTCAAAAATCTTGAATTTTAGTTTGTCATATGCATGATATATGCTGTTTTATGGTCATATGCTGTCTTTACTGCCTTCTTTAATTTCTATTTTAAGAATTTCGAACTTTTTATTTTAACAAACGATAATGAATTACCCTGCCTTTCCCGGAACCTAAATGAACGCCCACTACGGAATAATATAGATACAGTTAACACCACTCAATTTAAAATCACCTGCTTTGAACCAAAATAATTTCCCTCTTTTGTTTTAATCCAAATCCTTTAGTTTCAAAGTATGTGTAGCCAAGTGAAACAATTTGTCCAGCATGCACACAAATATCTACTACTCCCAATAGAGTCCTGTAACCCCTTAATTATTTATGACAGACAAACTTGCACTTGCAAAGTTTCTTCAATCCCTATGTCAACTGCCAATCGAAATTGAAAATCTAGATTTTTATGCTTTTGGTTATAAATTAACAGAAAATCTAAAAATAGAGTATTTCAAACTGCCCAACTGGCATTTCGTTCTCCGAGGTTATTAAGGACCCTTACTGTTCTTCTGACCTGAGGAAAGGGGCTTATAACGCCCTCTAAACAATTGACGTCCCCTAACTGACATATACCTGTTTTATTCAAGGATGTTTTGCAAGTTATTTACTATGTATTTACTTTTATAAAAACTTAATAGTAATTGTTCTGCTTGAAATATTACTTAATATTCGATGTATATTAGCTTATCTGTCAGGTGATTTTCTACATCATTAGTTTTCACTGAATTTAAAAATAAGAAAACAATGTGTGTTAATGAACTGGAATAATGAAAAATAATCATTTGTTAAATATATGAGGAACAGTGTATTCCGTTTGCTACTGAAATGCAAGAAATTTTATACGAAATAGATATCGGGAAATAAATTGTAAAGTTGATGGGGAGTTATTTGCTCAAAGATAACAGTAATATCTCCGATTTTAATGTTAATAATAAAGTTTTCAAGGTATATATGCTGGATTTAATTAGTTGTAAATACAAAAATTATCAAAATTACAAATATAATAGCATCAACATACTTTTCATAGATGTAAATCATGAGTCGCAAAGATGAATAATCTGTAGATACAACACGATATGTGTATAATGTCAAATTTAATCTGAGTATAACATTTAAATAACAATAACATCAGGCGCACTGTTAACTAAAATTTATGATAGAAATAGACGATTTATAGAAATGAAGCAAATCGCCTTTGTGATGGATTCCTGAATTAATACCGCGAAAATAATTTCCATTAATCTAATAGATGAGTAGGAAATTTCACTTTTCTAACTTTAATATTTCGCGAACAACGCGATGGATTCTAATTTTTTTTTCTGAGAAATGAGACCAAGGAATATTTTGTCAGTTTTATCCCCCTATAGAGAAGTGTAAAATAAGAGAATTAAAAACATCTTTCTCTCTGTCTGCCTGTTATGATCACTTTTAAGTCGAAAGTGGCGGAACGGATGTACATATTTTTGCACTGGTTTATTAAACTTAATAAAGAGCAATTTTATGGCTAAAATTACATTATACTTTGTACCTTTTTAATATATGAAAATGAAAATTATTTCCGAAAAATTTCTAGAATGGTTGCCACTTTTGCTGCTAAGGCTAGGATAGGTCACTTAGTCACACAAGCGTGCTTGAATGGATTTCACCCAGCTGACTCCAACAAGTGCCTTGTTTGCTCTGTGGAAGAGGAGACTCTAACACACATCTTGTTCTTCTGCACTGGACAGAACTTTTTTAGAAGTCTTTCAACAGAAATTCGTGTTTCTCTGTCTATTTTATCTGTCTTGTCTAATTTACATTTTATGTGTATTCCTTTTTTTTGTCTGTAGAAGACATCTTAAAATCGGTACCTAATACGCCGGACTTGTGTATCAAGTTGTTTGTATATATGAAAGTAAAAATTCCAAAATAAGATTCCAAGCTAAATATCTCATGAAATACGCGATCTAATTTAGTTGTTGTTGAAACCCAGACCGTCCGACCTACCAGAAAGGTGTAAGGTAACTGTTTGGACGGTCGGGAAGTGCCACTCAATTTAGACCGGAACCCAGTGGGGGAGGCATCCACAGGGACCGTACCCTCCTTCCCCTACCACCAACCTCTCGGAAGGACTTTCGGACCCACATGTTTAACGTGATCGTACTCCGCATGAACACGGCGGCAGTTTTGGCAGTGGCTGGAATCGAACCCGGGCCTACCGAGTGCAACTCCAGCGCGCTAACCAATGGGCTACCGCGCCCCCGCGATCTAATTTAGTGATACTTTTTTCAAGCAATGGGACTAGATACTGGGAATGTTTTAATACAAGTTATATCCTCTTACACTTCTCTACGAAACAACTGGATTAAAATACCTTTTTCGTCAGTCTGTGATGACCGTTTATAATTCGAAAACACTCGACCGACCTACACACCCTTTCAAATGGTTTGTTAAGCTTAATAGGGAACACATTTATGGCTAAATTATTCAAGATTTTGTGCTACTTTTATTTTATTATGGTATTATGCGGAACAACGCTGAATATTTTTGCAAGTAGAAATAGTAAAACCCCTGCAGATATTTATTTTCTACGAAGTTTTCATCTAAAGTTTCAGTCTGCCATTCAGTCTATTCAAAAACACCAATTAAATTTGATTTTAAATATTAAATGGAACAGGGTTAAATTTAAAATTTAATGCATATAAAATAAAAACGTTTTGTAAAGGCATGTCTGAAATGTTACAGGGAGGGGGCGGGCTTAAATGTTTATTTCTTTAAAGCATCGTGTTCAATTTAGAATATATTTAAATCAATTATAAGGGTAAATGATAAAATAGAGGAAGAAAGAAAATAATTGAAGTTTAGTTTCAGATCAACATTTTTATTTAACCCGGTCATTTTATGGGTTTCACACTAGTCTTCTATATGAGCGATAAATGTTAGTTTGTTTATATATTTACTTATGTGTTTTAAGTGATAGTTGTTGGTTTGTTCATGTGTTTGCTTAGATGCTTTGAGTGATAGTTGCTGGTTTGTTTGTTTTGTATTTGTACAAAATAAGGGTCTTCCTGCAACGAAATAAACATCAGTCTTTTAAAATATTCCTCTTAAAAATAATATCCAAATTAGAATAGTTTGTGTATTTTTTATTCGAATATCTTATTTAAAAGAAATTTAAAAGAAATGTTTGATGATAGCTTTCCCACATTTTCCTTAAAATCTAACCTTTACCGTTTTAACATTTCCCCATGGTTATCATCACCAAAATGTAATATTTTAGCAATTTAAAATAAATTAATACAGTCATTATCACAGACATAACAAAATATCATAAGACAACTTTAAATTTTCTGTTTTTGATTATATAATTTTGCGTTAACAGAGAGTTAGAAAAAAAAACTCATTAAAAAATCGTTGAACACCGCAAACGATTGCAAAATGCAAAGAATAAATTTTGCGAGTTAAATTTGCACAAATTGAAGATTCGCATTTGAACATTGGAATAGATAGTAATAACATTAATAAAACTTAACACATTTCACACAAAAGTTTTTAAAATTATTTTAAAGTTAAAATTTTGATATATTTATTAAATTTTAAAAGCGTAAATCTAAATTCCCCATTTTGTACATTTCTCGTTGTAAATATGCAGCATTTATAAAATATTTCCTACGAACTACATGATAAAGATCGTAAATTTAACAAATGAAGAGAGTTTAAACTATCCAGTTTAAAAATATGCACGTACTGAACATCCGAAAAAATATATATTCATCCAACGTAGCACAAAAATTAGACAAGTTTGTTATGTTTTATAAAAAATTTTAACGCAAATATAAAACTTGAAAATACTTTTTTCCTAACTGATCCGAAATAAATAATTTAAAAATAGAATTTGATATGTTGCATAAAATATGGTTTTTCTAGTTGTGTGTATATGTGGTCATAACACGATAACTCAAGAATTGAAACACATACAACTATGAAACTTTATGTTAAGATACATTATGTAGAAAACTTAAATTAGGTAGAATGTTTAGTAATTGGCATCATTAGAACTCACATTTTGAGATTTATATTATAAAAGATAAAAGTAAGGGAGAATAAGGGTGGGCTATATATTGAAAAAACTGCAATAAGTAATAAACTAAGGAAGATAATGTTGTATATAAAAGCTATCTTTAGGATGTAGTATTATGATACACATGAAACCAATAACATAGATGATTAATATTATAGCTGCGAAAGATTATGAAATTGAATAAAAGATTATGCCAAATACCCCATTTTATGGGCTCAAATGCAATGCTAAAGGCTGGCAAATGTTACAAATTTTCGTCAAAAATACCTACTCTAAAATATGAACTATTCATGAACATTATTTGGATTTATGAATTCTACAAACTTTACTGTTATTTTATTATTTTCCATTTTTATAAGTTCGCATAATGAAAAATTTATACATCTTTATGCTATAAATTTTAATATAATTTCATTATTATTAAATTAATAACCACCAATGTTAGGTAACTATTTTATTAGACTACAGCTAGCGATTATTTATACACTGAGTTAATAATATGTATTAATTATTTACGGAAGATATGCATTATTAATTGATGCATTTAATAATCCTTTAAAATAACCTAATTTATGATTATTATCACTAATTCCATTTATTCCTAGAGCCTGATTTAAAATAATAAAGTTGTAGATATAATTTAAAATACTGCAGCTTAGTAGTAGTAAAATTAAAATCGTTTCTTTTATCACCTAAATTGTTAGCCCGATTCTTATTTTGTATTGCTAGATTTGCCTAAAAAGTTTATTAGCATTGAAGTTGTTATTACTTGCAGTTAATTGTAGATTTTCAGTATAAAATTTAAAAGCAATATTTAGTATATTATCATAGAATACACATTAAATATCAACAAGATATTTTACATAAGCATATCATGCAAGCTGCGATAATTTTTTTTCATAGAAAGATAAAAATAAGTTAGCGGCACATGTCTCCTATGCATTGCCAAATTGTTAAATATTGAAAAAAAGAATTACCATACTGTATATAATTTTCAAAAAACATTAAATGTAGTAATTAGTTTAAAAAATAGGATGAGCAAATAAGGGTACTGTCATATTTATCAAACATATCTGAAATTATTTTGAAGAGCCCATTCATATCTATATCAGCATTGCTATGGATGTTAATGCTTCTAATATAACAATATGTGCTTCTAATTTTTAATAATCCAAAATTGTTATTTACAATACAACTGCATATCGATATATCAGCTAAATGAAAAATCTTATTTAGTATATTATGTAAAAGTTTACCAGCAACTGTTAGATATGAGTTATGGCTACAAGTGATAGTAAGAAATGCCACAGAAGATTCCTAAAGCTGAGTCATTATTACAATATAAAAATGTATAACAACTATCTGTAAGATGGAGTTGCCTATATTTTACTGAAATTCTATTTAATGATATTTTAAGTAAGTAAATTATACATCAAATTATTAAGAATGTGTGATTTATATACATATATATATATATATGTGTGTGTGTATATATATATATATATATATATATATATATATATATATATATATACATATATATATATATATATATATATATATATATATATATATATATATATATATATATATATATATATATATATATATATATATATATATATATATATATATATATAAGTGTTAACTAAATTATTTAAAGTAGAACTAGAAGAGACGTAGTATAGCACCCAAGATTAAACAAAAGAATTCAATTGATTACTAGATAAAAATCAGAGAAATGCGAAGAATGCAAGTCAGCAAAATTTAAATTAGATGGGATAAACAGAAAAACAATCTGTATCAATCAAAACTAATTAAAAAGAGAATGAATAACAATGGATAGAAGGCAATGAAATTGTAAAATCATCAAGTAGTATATACAAAACATACCTTCTAATATTAATGTACAGTTCTTTTACTATTACATCGTTAAACTAACATGTAATACGTGCTTAGTATTTAACATTTAAATACTTTTAACTCTTTGATTATTTTTAAAATTTGTAAATATGCACATATAGTGTACATATTTACAAATTTTAAATTTTATATATACATATTTAATTTAAAATAAATTTAAAATATATATATATATATACATATATATATATATATATATATATATATATATATATATATATATATATATATATGTGTGTGTGTGTGTGTGTGTGTGTGTGTGTGTATATATATGTGTATATATATATATACATATATATATATATATATATATATATATATATATATATATATATATAATTTATTTATATAATCACTATATGTACAGCAATTAAAATTTTATTCCACTAAAAATCTCCATTGATTGAAAAAGATATTGACATTTGCATCTTATTTTATAAATAAACTTTTATATATCAAGGGATAAGGAGTAACAAATTAAACCACATTCGTATGTGGTAAGTAAACAATATTTGGCAACTAATTGCAAAAGTGATCTCAGTGAATCACTTATAATAATCTTTAGGTTACCCTAACAATATAACTATAGTTTATATCTATATAATCTTTATATTGATCAATATCTATTGTTTTGCAATTCGACAATGCTTAAAAATATGGCGCCTTAATTATTTAGTAATTTTTAAAGGCCAATTTAAGATTAACATTCATTTTTAACTAGAAAGTATATGGAGACTAGTTTAAAAATAATATTAAGCTTTAAGTTACTAATAACATGATTAGAAAAATGTAATATATAATATTCATTTATTTCAGGTTTTTGTTTATATACGTTAATGCTTTTGCTAGTTACATATAAATAAATATCTAATGGTTTAAATCAGGTTATTAATAAATCATAATATATATGTTTAAAATGTATATTTAAAGTAGTAGTCATAAATTGACTATAGGCTAAATTTCATTATTACTTTTTAATTGTAAAAATCCAATTTTTACATTGCTTGTAATTGTACGTATCTTTGACCTGAATAAGGTTGCTGCTGAATATTATTATTAAAATCAAATATAGAGGATAATTGTTCTTTATATTTAGTAGATCTTCTTGTTCGTTTTGATTCTATAAGCTATAACCGTTATATATAATTGAAGTTCAAAGTGATTATTAAATGATTTTAACTAAATTATGATGATTATAAATTTATTTAGTTTATATGGGGAAATGGTTTCATGTATACACATGAGTTCATTTTTTAAGAATAATCTATAAAAATAAATTTTTGAATAGAAAGAATGCTAATTTAATATTATCAAACCTACGTGTAGCAAAAAATCCATATTTAAATTTCGACCCATGAAATGCTACTAGTGTATTTAAATATATATATATATGATTCCTAATATATGCATTATTGTTGAGGTGCAGCGATAGATAATTTTCATATTCAAATTGTTGTAGTTTTCAACTGTTAGTAGCTTGTAGTTCGTTATTCTCACACTAAAATATACATATTGATTTTACCTATATGTTCCATTTAATTGTGAAACCCTGTGAAATATATTTTACCTAAATTACTCGTAAATACTATATTAAGTTTCAAATTTAAGTTCATTTGAGTTGATTCACAGCTTGGTTATGTATTAATGGAATGGATAACACATTGCAGATGGATAAAAATATTCATGTCACTTTAAAAATATAAATAAAATACTACTTCAATCTTTACATATTAAGTTCTTTATTCTTCATGTTTATGTTATATAAATACCATTTCGGGGTTATTATATCAAATCTCTGAGTTTTCAAGTTTTCTAGATGTATCTTGAACCTTTTAGAAAAGAATTAAAACTGACAAAATAGTTCGCGCAACATGTTCATCATAGTATGTACGCAAAGTCATTAAAATTATAACAGTGGAAGTATTTACTTCCGAGTTTTCCATGTAATATAACTTATCTTTGCGTATAAATAAATTTCTAAAACATTAAATATGGATACAAAAATACCTAACACAAAATTATATCTGAAATATTCCCTGACTGCATGATAAGCGTATTGGATAAGATTGGTCATTATAAGAATGTTGTAAGATTGGTCATTATAAGAATGTTATAAGATTGGTCATTATAAGAATGTTATAAGATTGGTCATTATAAGAATGTTATAAGATTAGTCATTATAAGAATTTATAAGATTGGTCACTATATAAGAATGTTATAAGATTGATCATTATAAGAATGTTATAAGATTGGTCATTATAAGAATGTTATAAGATTAGTCATTATAAGAATTTATAAGATTGGTCACTATATAAGAATGTTATAAGATTGGTCATTATAAGAATGTTATAAGATTGGTCATTATAAGAATGTTATAAGATTGGTCATTATAAGAATGTTATAAGATTAGTCAATTATAAGAATTTATAAGATTGGTCACTATATAAGAATGTTATAAGATTGGTCATTATAAGAATGTTATAAGATTGGTCATTATAAGAATGTTATTAGTCATTATAAGAATTTATAAGATTGGTCACTATATAAGAATGTTATAAGATTGGTCATTATAAGAATGTTATAAGATTGGTCATTATAAGAAAGATTAGCAGCATACTACCAAAAGTTTAAAATGCATTCGACAAGTACTCTAATCGTTTACTGCATCACACCTTGAATATACAGATCCGCATATTTTAGATCTATATCATTTCTCTTACTGATTTATAATAGATAAGACTTACCTATGGTGGTGAGCACAGTGGTGGCGAAGTAGAAAGCACCGGCAAACTTCCACTGTATACCGGACTTGTGGGGCACGCTCTTTATCACTATCGTGCTCAAAATGCGATAATCTTCTTGAGAAATGTTGTACTTCCGCATCAGCAGTTTCTCCACGTAGTCCAAAGCCTCTTTCTGCCGGTCCTCGTTGTCCGATTCCAGAGCGTCAAAAATTGCCGCCCCCACTAACAGGTACGTGAACGTGCACACGATTAGGGACAAAGTTCGCACGTTTTGCTTCTTCATGCCTCCCGGCGGGGCACGGCGGGCCGGAAGTTGGTCGGAGGACGATGATATTTAAATATCTTCCCAGCACGTGCTATATTCAGAGACAACAACCCCACCTCTGCCGTGCTGCAACAGCAGAGAGAAGACATCAATATTTCATTTCTGAATCAAAAACAATCACTTTATGTGGTCCCTCTATGAAGTGGTTAGTCTGATATTACTGCAATTATTTTTGTTGAGTTTACCTAGTCATCAATACCAACATTAAGCATTCTTCGACAGAAGTAGTGTTTATGAATGCATAGTTATTGTAGAGATTAAGGTGCATAGCGTATAAAATCATAATAGAGTGAAAGTTCGGATTATAGTCATGAAAATAAATAATACTTCTTCCTTCCTTTTAAAGCAATAAATCATTTTCAAACTAATCTTTCCATAAATATTTAAATTATATGTTATTTTATTTATTTATATTTTTGAGTATAATGTCATGATAGATGATCTTTTCTTTTGACTGAAAGTACTGAAAACTGATTTTTCTTACGCATATTTAGATATAAAGAACATGTTATATAAAAGAATTTACCTACTTTTTAGATATATATTTTTTTCATTTTGTAGTAGAAAGCAGTTGGTCTGCGGAAGATGTACACAGTTATCAATAAGCCTAAAAGTTACCGATGCTTCACACGATGAGAAATCATGCTTCTCACCTCTCCATCACACCGGAAATGTCCATACGGAGGTCAAAAATCTGGAAAACACGGAAGTGCGCTCAGTCCTATTGGAATGCGTCGATTCCGACATGACCTTTCAAAAGCTTATTAAGATCATTTTCAGGAAACTCCGTCTGTCGAGTGTTATGTACAGCAGAGGGGAATGTCTTGATACCGGCCGCTCCTATGAAGGCACTGCTTTGGAAAGGTCCCAGATACGAGGGTGATGAGGATGCAAGTCCCCCCCAAGGCATGGCCCCGCCATATTGCCGGTAAAGTCCTACAATTTGCCGTAATGGTGCCTGTTGTCCAAAGCGATGAGCAACTTAGTGACTGTATCGTGTGCCGGCCTCAGGATCGTCTGCTGCTCGCATCGCGCGTTCGAAGGGGATGCCCCTGAGCGAACACAGCCCCCTCCGCTTTTTTGTCCGCTGCGTTTCCAGGTCAGCACTGCCAGTGTTTGGGGTTCAGATATCGATTCGATTCAGAGAACGCTCCACCTCGAAAGACACCCGCCCTCCCGCCGCCGCCCCACCGACCGCCACGACGCACGCGCTCTAAGACATCCTTACAGATGGCTCACTAGAGTGGGCTGTGGCGACGCCAGCCCGGCAAACAAATAAGGTTTTAAATGCCAAACCGGACGACAAATTTCGTTTTGCCTCCACCGTCTCTGCATATGATTGTCATCGTGAGATTGGAGGCCCCCAACTTTAGCAAACACACAATCTGCCACGACAACTGCTCATTACCATCCATAGAAGAGATTTGGAGGGCTTAAAAAAAGTGTTTAACTAGAATTTTCAAACACTTCTTGATGTCTCTAGTGGCTAGTTTAGTTTTCTTTTGCAATGCGATTTACAAAGAGCCATTTATTCCTCAGAAAAAGTTAAAACCAGAAGAAAAACCTAAAATTGCATTTTGTGATTCACTAGAAAGTGGGTAATATAATTGGGCTCCTGTTTCAAGAGCGTAGAAAAGTTTCCATTTCTTTGGTTTATATAATCTATTTAATCTTAATGAGAAATTTTCTACTCTTCCTCCACTTGTTAATTACTCTTTTGATTACTCTTATATTACGAGAAACTAGAGATACATTGAATATTCGGGTGATATTCAATCTATTCGGTTGATAGGTCAAATATTTAGTTCAGATATTTAGTTATATTTGTTTCTTTTGCCAAAAATATTTTCACATATGCATCTCCTTTTGAAATGTGAAATGCATGTCCTTTTGAAATGTGAATTGAGCAAATTTTATTTTCCACCCATTTGATTTATATAATCTTTTTAATCATTAGTTAGAAATTGTCTACTCTATTTTAAATTACTCTTTTGATTACTCTTTCATATTACTAAAAAATATGATGTTGGCAGCATATGACTTTTCCTACACAATGCAATGAAATATAGCTAATATCCGCTATGCAATATAATTCGTATATTAAGCAATTATAAAAATTAGAAACTGATATTTTATTATATAAATACTTTTATTATATAAAACTGATGGTTTACGTTCCAATCAATAAATTCCTTAAATCCAAAATTATAATACTTAGAATTTTTTCATATGTCAATATTATATTTAACATTTCGTTGTTTAATTTGAAAAATGCAAATGTCGTTACTATAACAATCATCGCTAAATGGACGTATAAAAAACTGAAAGTTAAGCCCATCATATTGATTAATTCTTATACGACTTCTATCAAGAAATAATTACTATATTACCCCTTTAAAAACGCAATTAATTTACGACACTCTAGACCTCCTGACAAAATGTACCTGTCCCACTAACCGTGAAACTCATTATATTTTGAATCAAGAATATTAATTTCCAACAATTTGCAACATGTTTTAGTGGCATATCTGCCAATTTGGCAACACTTTCGTCACTTTTACGATATTTTCAAAAAATCGCCAAGTTGGCGGTATTTTGTCAAATTTTATTAAGCCCTTTATTTTTATTTCAAAAATTATTTATCGTCAAACATTACAGATGGAGAGATAAAAAAAATATATCACTTTTGACGAACTGTTGAGTATCAAAATAGAAAACTACTATAAAACGTATATTTTCTCATGAATATAACGATCTGGATATAACAGAATGATATTAACAAATTTGTCGCATAATATTGCATATGGAAAATAAACATATTTCACGATAGTTAACACTTTTTAATTTTCTGCAATTTTTTATTTTATAAATTTATTTGAAAAACGTGCAGTATCTCGAAAACGGTTCTTGCTAACGTTCTAAAGTTCATGGCAATCGTTTTCTAATAAAAAATTACCTAAAAAATAATTTATGTATCGTTATTGAAAGTTCTGTTTTTTTTTTATGATTTTTTCAAAATTTAATTCGAAAATGAAAAACATTCGATTGCTTTTAAAATCAATGGGGTCTCAGTATTCACAAATTGTAATATTTGTACTAAATTTCTTTCGAAACGCTCCATTTGTTCGGGATATGTCGCATCCACAGACTCACGGACACACACATACACACACACACTAATGCACATATACACAAACATACATACACATTAACATACATACACACCCAGACAAACATCACTCCAAAAACGTACGATTCAAGTTCATGATTGCTTGAAGCGTGCTCTACCGTCGAAAACTCGAATTCGAATTTTCGACCCCATCACAATACTTTCCCTATACATTATACTATGTATGTAAGGAAAGTCAAACCAGACATGCACCGAATATTCGGTTAGTATTCAGTATTCAGCCTATTCCGTCGTAGACCAAACATATGTTTCAGCTACAACTTATATTTGATTCTGCAGTGATTATACGTAGACTAAGTTTTCTAGAATATAAAATGAAAACTGCTATCAATCGAAGTATTAAATGATTACTATCGTGATTATTCGATAATTTTAATATAAAGAAATAAAAAGAATAATATAAAGAAATAATATAAAGAAAACATTACGAACAACATAATTACGATACACACCATTACAAACACATAATTACGATACACATCATTACGAACACAAAAATAAAGAAATAAAAAGAAACTGAGCCTAATATAAAGCAACTAAACTTCTAAACTTAATGTAACGAGCCAAACGAAATTTTAATTAAAATATAAAGAAATATATAAACAAATTGAAGTGCTCAAAAATCGTCATAAAGGTGTGTTTGTAATGGTATTTATATAATACTTTCAGTTGCCAAAACACATGGCATCGTAAAACGAGAAACCCCAAACAGCAATTGTTTATAATTCGTTCGTTACTAATTCCCACGTGGTAAAGGAGCGCCTACGCACCACATCCACAAGACCCCCCCCCCCAGGGTATCCCATGGCGAAGGGGAGGAGATTGCAGCTTCACTTTTGTAGAGGCTCCCCGAAGGGAGAAAGTCTGACTTGGCCTCGACATGACAGCATCCATGCCTACTGGCGGGATTCGAACCCGCAACCCGACAATCCAGCGATCAGACGGAAACACCTTCCCCTGACCGCTCGACCACCGGATCGGCATTGTTTATAATAATTTAAATAAACCCTAAATATTAATTCTAATAAAATGTTGAAATATTATATACTCTCTATTGAAAAAAGATACACTCTGTTGCAAAAAAAATATATACACTCATAAAGAATTGAGCTACAGCCGCGAAACTCGGCATGCAAATGTCGTTTTATGAGTTATAGAAATTATCAAACTGTTACCGCCAATGATGCCAATTATCAAACTGTTACCGCCAATGATGCCAATTATCAAACTGTTACCGCCAATGATGCCAATTATCAAACTGTTACCGCCAATGAGATCATGCAACGCGCATGAGAACGACGCATCGTGTAGTATTTAAAACGACTGGTGTTCTTACTCATGGGCAATTGGAACTAAATTTTCTGCTTTGACACTGCAAGTTCGGTACAAAGACGCCTTTTGAGACGTACTCGACGGCCCTACGAACAATTGTAGGATTTAGAGAGAGGTCACATCATAGACCCATGGTTGGTCAGTCGTCATCTTGGTCGGAGCAATATGGTAGTTGCTCAGTGTTGGTAACAGTAGATCAGAGTATCGGTCTCAAAGGCTCAGGACGCTCCAGTCAATCAACTGCTTGAGAGGATCTTGCAATCAGGAGAGGAGTCACGTTCACATCAATGACATTGCTATCAACCATTCGAAGGCATTTGCCAGCCTCCAAGTACCATTGGCAAGAGCATCGGGATGATGGTTTATGAAGTGACAACTAAATTTCTCCTCAATATCAGAATATGTTATGAACATTACCATGAGCGGTGGTAACCGAGTGAATAACCGTAGTACTAGCTCACCCTACTAACTTGTTTACAATGACCTATTGCCTACGAACATTTTCATTAGTATCCATAAATAAGTAACCTTTGATAAAAGGCATTTCAAAAATCTCTAATATCACTAGTTAGCTGGCTACGAAAGTGTTGTGAAGACCATTGTCAAAGGTCTATTTCGTAGTTTACTAAACAGCTTGTGTTTGGTTCTGATACGATTTTAAATTTCGTTAGTCATCCAGCCAAACTTTGAAAACCTATGAGATGACTCTTTCACACATTGTAAATCTGTAAAACAGTCATAAATCAGTCAAAAGCATGGTTATTAGTTTCTTGAGCATAGGCATTCTCCCAAGTGCAACCAAGAATCTTATTCTTCAGGAAATCATAATTAATGTAAATTCTGTAAAATTTCAGTTTGCTATCGTTAAGGTCTTTGGAATTTGTGTCAATGGCTATAGACAAAAATCGCATGTGATGATCAGCAGTGTCAATATCAATAACCAGAACTCTCTTGTTGTCAAGTGAAGCAACTTTACAAACTATATGATCAATGCACGTGTCAGTAGTTTCAGTCGTCCGCGTTTGGGTATTTATCAAGTACATATCCATTGGGAGCAAGTTCTATATGTTCAAAATTCACTAAATGGTTAGAACAATTAAAAATATCAATATAAGCATCACCAATAGTTAACTCATTAATTTTGCTATATGTAAAATGCACTTAATCTTGTCAAACAAATCTGCTTATGCCAAAAAACTGGAACCTATAAACGGCAAAAACAGAAAACCTGTAACCACCATGAGAACAATTGGCCTTTATCACACCAACCGTCTCAAGATTGAAACAATCAGTAAATTCACAGATAATTTCATTAGAAATAAATAATACAAGGCCACAAGCGCGACACTTATCATTACACCTAAAGTGCGAAATATAATCAAGAATGGGGTAAAAAGAGGTTTCGTGATCATTTTTCCATATTTCGATCAATACTATGACAAGCGGTTTATTTTCAAAAAGTTCAAAACAAGCGATGAAATCGGGAGAAATTCCACCTAAGACTATGGATATTTTGATGGTAAATTACCATTTTTAGTAAATTTGTTGATATTTCTCATCGAGTTGGCAGAATTGCAAAACACGGAAGCAGATGGATTATATCCATTTAACAAGAATGATCAATCATGCGTAAAGCATTGATTATGAAACACTTTCCAACTGAAATGCAAATTGCGATACATTTAGCGGTGATATTGTTTTAATTATCACAGAACTACGATAATTTATTTTACTTGAAAACTAAAAACTTCATAGAAAAAAATGAACTTTATTCAAATGACGTTATCGAAATATAAATCGTCTGGTTCTCTATGTAAAAGCAGGGAATATTTCATTCATACACTTTTATTCCAGGCTCCAGAGTTAAATCATTTTCCTTGAAAACAATTCAGCAATTCTTATGCAACTCATCTTTACAATCACTTGTTTACATTCTACATCCATTAAAATTAGGCTTCGTTGTAGAAATAATCAAAGTTTGATGATCATTTAAACTCAAAATAATGTAATTGCGTTGTTTCAGAATATAGATGCACA
The DNA here is from genome assembly GCA_951213105.1 of Amaurobius ferox. Taxonomy (NCBI): domain Eukaryota; kingdom Metazoa; phylum Arthropoda; class Arachnida; order Araneae; family Amaurobiidae; genus Amaurobius; species Amaurobius ferox. Next base: position 111,534,539 of record OX578142.1, on the reverse strand, counting down.
AAAATTACGCAAAATATAGAGGTTTTAGGACGGATGAAACACAAAATATAAATTTAAAAGAACTTTAAAAATCACGATTTTTACTCTGGGAAAAAAGATGGATGGCATATATTATTTTGAAGTGGGTCACGTGATCTCTTCATATTATATGGGTGTTATTCTTATTTTAATTTTTATTTAAAAAAAACTACCCAACATATTTTGAAATTTTTTTTATATATTTTATAGGATAATTTGAATATTTCCTAAAACTTTCGAAGCAATTTGTGAATATTAAATTCGTTTAAAAAATGTCTGAAAAATTTGGTCGCATAGGGTTCAATATATTTCATTTTTTCAACCCGGGTTCAATCCAAAACTAATTGGGTGATATTATTCATTTACATTCCCAAATGTCCCGCAGACTGTCTCAACAACATACTAAAATTTCATCTCGATAAAGTCATTTTTACGGCAGTTATCGTGCGAACGGACAGACAGACAGACGAAATGAACAAAGTCATAAACACTTTTCAACTATGTTGTAAAGTGTTAAAAAATCAGCTGTTGATTTATATGATGGTCACTTTGCTTCAATCGAACGACTGCCAGGATTTTGATCGCATTCACCGTCAGGTTTATAATTAACAGACTTAAAATCCACAGTTTCCCCAATAATTTGCCTAGAACGACCCAGGAATTCCGATACCTTTAGGCCAACTGGCCACACACTGGGATAAAAAGTTTGTCATAATATTCCTCATTAAGGAAAAGAACGAAAGAAGCATACCGGTTTATAATCACAAGAACTCGCAAAAGAGGGGGGCGTTCCCAAAAATAAAGAACATACTCCTATTGCTGATAACAGTATCCATTGACCAGTCTCGCGCTTATTACTTGCTTATTAGCATGGAGTAACCGTTGACAGCAATGGCAACAAGAAAACATGCCATTTGCTATAATTTTGCGAACCTTAGTGGAAACTGAAAATTGCTGTCCGTTGTAGCCGGCATAAAGTACAGTTTTAATAGGTAAGTTCTTAAGTATCCCAATAACTTTGTAAAGAAAGATCCATGAGTGTGAACGTTAAAGCTATCAATAGTAAAGTGACCGTGCCAGATCGACTAAAAGTTATTGTAGCGCCGCTAGAAGAGAATTTAAACAGTTAGGATGATGAACTGAACGGCAGAGCAATATAGAGGAAAAGGTCAGTTACTAAGTTATAGAGCATTGTTTAATATGTAGGAACCGTCAGTGACAATAAATGAATTCCAGAAACAAAATTGTTACTTGCTTTGAGAAACATTGCAGGTGTCACAGTGTTAGAGGCCCTGGTATAAAACTTTTTGATGGGTATTTTTCAACTTTTAGATAAACCTTTCGTTCATTCTTGGTATCGATTTTTACTAACTAGACAAAATGTGCTATAACTATGTAACTGGCATTTTTTAACACTTTACAACATAGTTAGAAAGTGTTTATGACTTTGTTCCTTCTGCCTGTCTGTCTGTCTTTTCGCACGATAACTGCCGTAAAAATAACTTTATCAAACTGAAATCTTAGTATGTTGTTGAGACGGTCTGTGCGACATATGAAAATGTAAATGAATAATATTACCCAATTAGTTTTGGACTGAACCCGGGTTGAAGAAATAAAATACATTGAACATTTTTTAAGCAAATTTAAAATTCACAAATTGCTTCAAAAGCTGTAAGATGAGTTGTATAAGAATTGCTAAATTTCTTTAACGCAAAATTATTTAGCTCTGGAGTCTGCAATATAGCTGATATGAATGAAACATTCATTGATTTTACATAGAGAAGCAGACGATTCTGTAGTATTGCCTTTTTCGATGAAGTTTTAAGCATGGAGTTAGAAAGTACTTTTACCTCCATGGTTTTAAGTTTTTAAGTAAAGTAAATTATTGTAGTATTGTGATAATTTTAAAAATATCGCAGCTGAATGAAAGGAATGGAAAAAAGTTTATGAATGAATATTCACAGCTTTTATATAGAGAGCCAGGCGATTTATATTTCTATGCCGTTATTTGAATAAAGTTCATTTGTTTTCGATGAAGTTTTCAATTATAATAAATTAGTGTAGCATTGTGATAATTTTAAAAATATCACCTCTGAATGTATCGCATTTTAGAGATATTTAAATAAAATTGCATTGCAGTTGGAAAGTGTTTCATAATCAATGATTTATGCATGATTGATCTTTTTTGTCTCTCCCGCTTTATCGCCAAATCCATTATCACAATTTTGTTTAATTATCCTACTGGGCAAAAAGCACTTTTGTTTGATCGAGCATGGTCACTTTACTATAAATAAACCTAACATGTACCCTCATGGACCTTTGCTTACAAAATTATTTGGATGCTTAATAACATTTCCTAATAACTACATTAGGATATGTGTCTTTCTATAGCATTTTTAGTCTGAAAGCAAATATATGTTTTTCAGTGATTTTTCCTCTTCCAAAACATTTTCATCTCCTAAATTTTTATTTCTAATTAAAACAAATTCACATAATCTTGCCATTCTTTCAAATGATTCTTGAATTTTCTTTTCTGCGTCCAATCGCATCCGCAAACTGCTTGAAACTTAAGTTGTATTTCATGTAATAGCCATTCGTCAACATTTGAAATCATTTCATAACTATTCATACAATACAATTCCGATGTACTTGCATGGAAAAGTACATTTCAATGTGCAAGAGCTAATAAAATTTTGCCTTAAGTTATTTTATAAATTTTTGCATTTAACATAAATTTTAATGACAAGAAATACATTTTAATTTGGTAAAGATATTAGAAAACATAAAATAATATTCTATTAAAGTAATGTTCTATAACAAGAAAGATCAATCGTGCATAAAGCATTGATTATGAAACACTTTCCAACTTCAATGCAATTTCATTTAAACATCTCTAAAATGCCATACATTCCTCAGTAATGTTTTAAAAATTATCACAATACTACATTAATTTATTATATTTGAAAACTTAAAGCCTCATCGAAAAAAATGAACTTCATTCAAATGACGGCATTGAAATGTAAATTGCCTGGTTTAAAAATCTCTAAAATTCGATGCATTCCTCGGTAATGTTTTTAAAGTTATCATAATACTACAATAATTTATTATATTTGAAAACTTCATCGAAAACAACTGAAATTTATTCAAATGACGCCATCGAAATATAACACTCCTGGCTCTCTCTATAAAAGCAGCATTTCATTCATCACGATACTATGATAATTTATTTTATTTAAAACTTAAGACCATGGAGGTGCAAGTAATTAAACTCTATGCTTAAAATTTCATCGAAAAAAATCGTCCTTCTCTCTGTAAAATCAATGAATATTTTATTCATATCAGCTATGCAGACTCCATGAGCTAAATAATTTTGCGTTAAAGAAATGCAGCAATTTTTATACAACTCATTCTACATATTTTGCTGTTTACATTTTCCATAAGTGAAAAATAGGCTTCGTTGTAGGAATAATCAAATTTGGATGATCATTTAAACTCAAATATATTGTACTTGCATTGTTTCAGTATGTAGATGCAGAAAATGTAAGCAAAAATAAAACGGTTTTAGGACGGATACAACACTAAATATGAATTAAAAAAACTTTAAAAATCACGATTTTAACACAAGATGGATGCCATATTTTATTTTGAAGTGGGTCACGTGATCTCTTCATATAATGCTCACGTGATCGTTTCATATAAGAGGTGTAATTATTATTTTAATTTTTATTTAAAAAACTACTGAATATATTTTACATTTGTTTTATATATTTTATGGGATAATTTGAATATTTCCTAAAATGTTCGAAGCAATTTGTGAATTTTAAATCCGCGTAAAAAATGTTTGAAAAATTAGGTCCCATAGGGTTCAATGCATTTCATTTTTTCAACCCGGGTTCAATCCAAAACTTATTGGGTGATATTATTTATTTATATTCCTATAGGTCCTGCAGACAGTCTGAGCAACATACTAAAATTTCATTTTGATTAAGTCAATTTATGGTAGTTATCGTGCTAACGGACAAACAGACAGAATGAATGAACAAAGTCATAAACACTTTTCAACTTTGTTGTAAAGTGTTAAAAACTGACTGAAACTGAAGTTGTATTTCATGCAATAGCCATTCGTCTACATTTGAAATCATTTCATCGCATTCATTCATACAACGCAATTCAGATGTACTTGCATGGAAAAGTACATTTCAATGTGCAAGAGCTAATAAAATTCTGCTTTAAGTTATTTTATAAATTTTGGCATTTAACATCAATTTTAATGACAAGAAATATATTTTAATTTGGTAAAGATATTAGATGGAATAAAGTAATATTCTATTAAAGTAATGTTCTATGAAAACTGATTGAAAAACTACTTTAAACAGGTTGAGATTTGCGTTTTGGGTTATTTTTCACTTTCCAATTTTAGAGAGTATTTTATACAATTTCAGTGGCATTTCTCCCTAATTTCAAGAAAACTTTAAGTCACTGAAATTCAGTCCTTAAAAGTAGTTTAAGAAATATACAGAAGTTTCCTATTTATCTACAAACGAAGTTCAGCAAGTGAACAAACTTGGTCACTTGAAGTAATTGAAACCTATATTAACATATTAGATGCATCAGTGGTTCCGTACCGAGCACTTATGTGCCTCTAGAGACACCTCGGAAATTACCAAAAAGCACGTCTGGATTTTTAGCTATTTTTCATTATTAATTTTATTTATATGCTGCACGTATCTCACTATTTTTTTTCTTTAATATTTTTAATTTTATCGAATAGCCTGATTTTCTTTAATTTTACAAAAATTTTACTTTATATGTGCATCCTTTAAATCTCATAATTTTATTATTTTTTGGATCAAATTCTGAATCCCCTGGTCCATTAAATGTTTAAGTGGTGCTTGAGAAAAAGCGCTCCAAAAATACCCGATGAAAAAGAAAGTATAGAAAAACTTAGATATCTAAGACATATATTACCAAACTAAACAAAACATTTGCACTTGAAAAATATTTAGGGCGAATTCTAAAGAGCAAAAAAATCTGGTATAAACAGTACATAAATTTCTCTACATATTAAGAAATTTCGATATTGAGGAAATACAATAACAGAAATTAGAGCTTTGCTCTGACCAAAATACGCAGAAAATGTATAAGGTTTTAGCTGTTACCGATTAAGACAAGAAAATAAAATTTCAATAATTGGGCTTGGTAGTTTTGAAATTTTACGCTCTTTTTGACAAAGTAAAATTTTTAGTATCTCAAAACATCTTCTCATAATAAAGTTACTCCCTGAAACACTACTCGTTTGATTATATATATATATATATGTGTGTGATATATATATATATATATATATATATATATATATATATATATATATATATATATATATATATATATATATATATATATATATATATATATATATATATATATATATGATATACATATATATATATGATATATATATATATATATATATATGATATATATATATATATATATATATGATATATATATATATATATATATATATATATATATATATATATATATATATATATATATCATATATATATATATATATATATATATATATATATATATGATATATATATATGTATGATATATATATATATATATATATGATATACATATTTATATGATATATATATATATATATGATATATATATATATATATATATATATATATATATATATATATATATATATATATATATATATATATATATATATATATATATATATATATGATATATATATATGTATGATATATATATATATATATATATATATATATATATGATATACATATATATATGATATATATATATATGATATATATATATATATATACAGGGTGTTTAAGTCCGTGTAAAATTTAAAAATTAATTAAAAATCGAAAAATCATCGCATTAAGATACGGTTTGTACCATAAAAAATTTTTGTAGTTTAAACAATCACCTATAGGTGGAGCTTACCCGAATACATCTTCCAGAAGTGAGGCTGTTATAAAACAGCTGTAGTGCTTTGTAGATTCTTCATTTGATTAATTAGTAAACGGTGCAAAGAAGAAGGTTTTGCGAGAATGTTAACTTTGATCATCTTTCAGCATCAAATGCTTTGCGAAAATTCCGGTTTAGGAAAAATTTAAAGAAAGGAAAAGGTCCTATCACCTGTTCTGGGTTACTGACGCTTGTCACACTATTTGAAGAAACTGGATGTTAGGAAGATCGTCCACGAAGTGGAAGACCATCGTTAACGGACTCCCATGCCAGTGTTGTGACATCTGAAATTGAAAACCTAGCAACTAAAACAGCGGCTGGGACTAGCAGCGCTTCTGAAGCTGCAAGGCGATTGGATATTCCTGTATCCTCGGTATGGCGTATCCTTCACGGTTTCTGAAATCTGTATCCTTACAAATTACAATCACGCCAGCAACTTTTACCGGTAGATACCGCACAGCGAGAAACGTTTGCCAAATGGGCTATGTCAAAAGTCGCACAGGAACCACAGTGGTTATTTAATGTGTTGTGGACAGACGTAGCCCACTTTTCACTGCAGGTGAATGTGAACACACACAACTGTCGTATATGGGCGACTTCTAATCCACGTGAGTACATACAGCAGCCACTTCATTCACCACGAGTGACAGTTTGGTGTGGCTTCACTGGCTTTTACATTCTGGGACCCTTTTTCTTCGAGGAGTTTAGATCAAGTACTGGTTAGAAAACTTGCACAGTAAACGCACAGCGTTATTTGACTCTTCTGCATGAGCAAGTCGTACCGTCTGTGTGAAAACGAAATGTGATATCTACTGTAATATTTATGCAAGATGGAGCCCCATCTCACATCGCAACTTCAGTAAAGAAATTTCTAATTGACACCTTCGGGGAAGACAGACTTATCTATAGGCATTGCAAGATCCCATGGCCTCCTCGGTCTCCAGATTTGACACCAGTTGACTTTTGGTTGTGGGGGTATTTAAAGTCATAAGTTTATCAATCAGACCCTTCCACTTTGTCAGAACTAAAAGATTCCATTCGTTGTGGAGTGAGTTTGATCCATCCAGACATGCTGCATTCTGCAGTTACGGGTGTTTTCACTCGCCTGAATTGTGCCATACCTTGTGGAGGAGGACATGTCGAACACATGATGCTAATAACACATAATAAAGGTACTGAACGTACAGTAGGTTATTTTCTTTGTCTTTCCAATGTGCTCAATGTGCTTTCTTTGTCTTTCCAATGTGCTTGAAAAAATTTTGTAGTTTAAAAAATCACCTATAGGTGATTTTTTAAACTACAAAATTTTTTCAAGTCAAAAAAAAAACCCGTCCTGACAATACTTATGGTACAAACTGTATCTCAATGCGATGATTTTTCGAATTTTAATGAATTTTTAAATTTCATACGGACTTTTGAAAGGCCTGTATATATATATAAATATATATATATATATATGATATATATATAATATATATATATATATATATATACATATATATATATTATATATATATATATGATATATATATAATATATATATATATATATATATATATATATACATATATATATATATATATATATATATATATATATATATATATATATATATATATATATATATATATTTATATATATTTATATATATATATATAAATATATATATATGATATATATATATATAAATATATATATATATATATGATATATATATATATATATATATATATATATATATATATATATATATGTATATGTATATGTATATATATATATATATATATATATATGTATACTCGATTCAAATGTTTAGAAATATTATCCTTAATCAACTGTTTAGAATTTATAGATTATAAGATAAAAAAATTTATGCTAAGCATATAAATAGTCTAAAAATTACCAACAATTCATATAAATATTCAGCATATTTAAAAAATGGTATTGTTAAAAAGTTTGGATTAGCTGAATATTCATGAATTTTCTTCTTTGTATCTTATATTAGCCAGACATCAGCATTCTCTTGATTTAACATTACATTGTATTTACATCCCCTTATATATTAGCTTCACTGTTTTCAATTATACGCCCTTTTATTTTGCAGCTCTTACTGTAGAATATCAACTTTTATTGCCTTTTCGCATGACTGTTATTTGTTTCGCACGATTGACAACAGCGGATCTCTACTTTTAAACTTCGCGATTGGCAACACTGGTCTCTTCATTTTGGGCTCCAATGGTTAGTACACTTGCAGTTCCAGGTATTCTTGTTTCCTTTATTATTTTTCTTTCTTTATGTGTGTAGTCCAAGTTTTTAGAGTTTATAGATATTATCTATCTCTAAATTCAGAAACATACATTTTGTGTTCATTTTGATTAAATACTTGGACCTGACGAAGAGTTGTTACAAATGAACAATTCATTTATTTAGGTCTAGCGCTTATCCACGTGTATGCTTTAATGCTTGAATTTTATTTGTTTTTCAATTATCGACTCCATTCCATTGATATTTGTGGATTATCTTTAGCTTGATGACTAGCAATTTGCATTTTCTTTCCATTTGACTGAGGATTCTCTATTTAATACTTGTTTTTATTATGTAGGCATTTTTAAAGTTAGGATTTTTGAGTTGCAACTTCTCTCTATTCTATCATTGGATTTTCAAACTATTATTATATATATATATATATATATATATATATATATATATATATATATATATATATATATATATATATATATATATATATATATATAATATATATATATATATATATACAGAGTCTGTGTATATATATATATATATATATATACACAGACTCTGTATATATATAATATATATATATATATACAAAGATAGAGATTTTTATTTTGCTTATAGATGCAAAATATGTAATGTTCACTTCTGAATTAAAAAATGAAATATCAACTGGCTATTATTAATATTTAACTATTTAAAATTTCTTCCGATTTTTAAAATAAACATTAGAAAAATTGAAAACTTTCACGTACGAGCTCCCCGAAAATCAATAAACCTCTTATATTTATCCAGATTATGCAAGATATATAGCGCGTCATGTAAAAAGTAAAGTTTGCAATATCTCGAAAATGTCTTGCGATAACGCGTAAATAATAGTGTCCATTTACTTCTGATTTCAAATACTGATAAAACGTTCAGAAAATTGAAAATAGCGAATATATTTATTTTTTATATTTTCCGTTTTAGATCAAAAATATGTAATATATCGAGAGAGGTACATATTTACGATCTGTAAATGATCTGATGACCTTCTAAGTGGCATGTACATTTATGTCGGTAATTTTTGTAATAATTTTTAACTTATTTAATTTTTTATAATGTTTTCCGCTTTTCGAAAAAGAAACTTATAGCAATGTGGGTCTCTCTCCTGTCTGACGATCTCAAAAAACAATAGGACTTCGGCGTTTACTCATTGAAATAATCGTGCCAAATTTCATTCAATTATTTACATTTGTTCAAGAAATATCTTTTCACTCCACAGACTCATAGACAGGCATACACACAGATAATATCCTTGAGAAAGTCTACTGCATATATATATTTATATATATATATATATATATATATATATATATATATATATACAAATAAAATACAAAAATGACTTAAAAAGCCAAACTCCCTTCCAAAAATTTAAAAGAACATATTATATACAACGGTAAAGCGCCATGCTGCTTTATACAAGTGTATATCCAAATAATCTCCCAAAAAGGACTAGTACCTATATACCCACAAAGATGTTAAAAGAGTATTTATGAAGTGACGGCCGGGGGGAGTAGCGACCCCCAACTCTCCGGTTAAAGCTTTTACTGCCATGGCGAAACGCTCCCGGTAGCCGAAACCTTCAAACCACATCCAACAAGACTCTCACCATTACCTCAATAAACGTAAAAACACCTTAAAAACCAAGTCATTAATATAAAAACCCTTAAATTACTTTAAACAACACTTAAAACTATTCACAGATCTGAAAAGGTGAAGGGGGGGGGGAAGTCCCACATCAGCACAATACAAGCACTGTATGGAATCTCAAACTAAGTGGTTATATAATGTATTTGCAAAACGATATTAAAACACCCAAAAGAAATGTACAAATAAAAATTTTAATCCAAACCTGACTTTAATAGTCATGTAAACTATTTTGACTCGAACAATGAAACTACTTGTGTATGAAATCATTAATAATGTGGTTACTTTTATATAACACAAATAAAAACCAAATATAAATTAGAGGTCATAAAAAGACTTATGTATGAAATAATTAATAATGTGGTTATTTCTATATTCTGCAAATAAAAAACAAATATCAATTTGAAGCCATAAAGCGACTAATGTTTGAAATCATTCACATGGTGGTTATTTAGTATAATTCAATAAAAAACCAAATAGCAATTTTGCTAGTTCAAAAAGTGAATAAAACCCAACTTTTAAAATACACCATAATTTTCACATTAAAATACCTTCCCCATTCTCATAGAACTTTTACAACAATGCCTTTCCAGGCAACCCTGAATGAATAATCAGGTATACAATACGCGAATCTTTCCAAAATCCTACTATACCTTACATTCCATAATAACTTAAGAATGTACCAAATGTGACTAACCCATCAACCATTCAGACACTCAAAATACCAGAAAAGTCAATGATCAATAGAACAATAAAGAATCTCCATATCCAACCAACCAGCTCTATACGACTTCTCACAAGCTCAGGTTTTAAACCATTTTTTAAGCTTTTAGGGATATCAAATCTTTTCCAAAATAGCGCTTTCTTGTCATGGTCACAGTTAATCCATGAAAATCTGAAACAATCTTTATCAAAAAAGTAGGGGGATAACCCTCCTTAATAGCTTCTCTCAATAAATGGATATCACACGTGTATTGATCCAAGCTTGAAGAATTCAATAACTTATGACGTGATAATTGATTTATAATCACATTTCTGAAAATGTTACGGTGTAAACACGTGGTCCATGACGTCATAAACTTTATGTCAAAATCAAAAGATTTACGTTTATCATAAATATGGTAATGCTGTGAAGTAGAAGGTCGCTTTATTGTAATATCCAAGAAGTTGAGACTTAGATCCTCATTACATGGTGTTTCCAGTAAAGTCAATGATGTAGGATAAAAATCGAAATTCAATGTATAATTATAATCCTCATATCCACATAGGAGATCATCCACATAACGTAAGAACAATATTTCGTTCAGGATGTGTGTACCTCTTTCGTATTTGTCCAAGTAAATATCAGCCAATACAGAGGAACAATTACCTCCCATGGGAATTCCTTTAATCTGTCTGTAATAACTCTTTCCATTAAAAAGAACCGTCTCGAACAACACAAGCCTTACCAATGCTTTAAATTTTCCCAATGCAATATATGACTGTAAGTCACAGCTATGGAAATTTTCCATAACAATACTATCCAAGTCCTCAATGTTAATATTGTTAAATAAATCTGCAAAATCATAACTCTTGTAAATTTTAATATTTGGCATCTCTTTCAGCTTGTTAACAACTTCATAACTATTTCTTATAAAATAGCTACCCTGTCTGTAAAGATTCCGTAATACGATTTTTAAATAATTCAATAAAGATTTATTAGCTCTAGTTAAATATGTTTTGTACCCTATAGTAACAGGTCGGAACTTCACTGGATCTTTGTGATTTCTGAGGATTCTCTATTTAATACTTGTTTTTATTATGTAGGCATTTTTAAAGTTAGGATTTTTGAGTTGCAACTTCTCTCTATTCTATCATTGGATTTTCAAACTATTATTATATATATATATATATATATATATATATATATATATATATATATATATATATATATATATATATATATATATATATATATATATATATATATATATATATATATATATATATATATATATATATATATATATAATATATATATATATATATACAGAGTCTGTGTATATATATATATATATATATATACACAGACTCTGTATATATATAATATATATATATATATACAAAGATAGAGATTTTTATTTTGCTTATAGATGCAAAATATGTAATGTTCACTTCTGAATTAAAAAATGAAATATCAACTGGCTATTATTAATATTTAACTATTTAAAATTTCTTCCGATTTTTAAAATAAACATTAGAAAAATTGAAAACTTTCACGTACGAGCTCCCCGAAAATCAATAAACCTCTTATATTTATCCAGATTATGCAAGATATATAGCGCGTCATGTAAAAAGTAAAGTTTGCAATATCTCGAAAATGTCTTGCGATAACGCGTAAATAATAGTGTCCATTTACTTCTGATTTCAAATACTGATAAAACGTTTAGAAAATTGAAAATAGCGAATATATTTATTTTTTATATTTTCCGTTTTAGATCAAAAATATGTAATATATCGAGAGAGGTACATATTTACGATCTGTAAATGATCTGATGACCTTCTAAGTGGCATGTACATTTATGTCGGTAATTTTTGTAATAATTTTTAACTTATTTAATTTTTTATAATGTTTTCCGCTTTTCGAAAAAGAAACTTATAGCAATGTGGGTCTCTCTCCTGTCTGACGATCTCAAAAAACAATAGGACTTCGGCGTTTACTCATTGAAATAATCGTGCCAAATTTCATTCAATTATTTACATTTGTTCAAGAAATATCTTTTCACTCCACAGACTCATAGACAGGCATACACACAGATAATATCCTTGAGAAAGTCTACTGCATATATATATTTATATATATATATATATATATATATATATATATATATATATATATATATATTTATATATATATATATATATATATATATATATATATATAATAGTGGTTTGAAAGTCCAATGAACGAAAAGTAAGAAGCTGCAACACGATAAACCTAACTTTCTAAATTAAATATAAAACACAACAACACACAACACAACCCACAAATTAAATATAAAACAGCAAATCATCAATCAAATGGAAAAAAATAAAAAAACACTAGTAACCAAGTTACAGAAAATCAACAAAATTCTATGGTATGGAGACGAAAAAAGAAAATCTTAAAAATTCAAGCTAAATCGCTATACTCGTGGAAAAGGGCAAGCCTAAAATATGGAAATGTTCACTTTGCAAAATTCGTTCTCAAATCCAAGCATTTTGACGAAGCAAACACAAAAAATGTATGTTTCTGAAGAAATAGATAAATTATATATATATATATATATATATATATATATATATATATATATATATATATATATATATATATATATATATATATATATATATATATATATATATACATATATATATATATATATATATAAACATATATATACATATATATATATATATATATATATATACATACATATATATACATACATATATATATATATACATACATATATATATATATTGTAGGAGAAATAAAAAATGTTAACTTATATATTATCTTTGCTTTTTAGATAAAGTCTATATTTCATGATTTATTACACTATTTAATTATCGATGGTATGACATGCAACGTAAATTCACAAATAAATTCCAAGTACATCGTTTTACAGCCTACGACCGTCTGCAATAGAGAACCTCTTTCTGTGATTAGTTTTCTAAACATCGCTTCAACAAGTGGTCGATTGAAATCGTGTTGCTCGGAAGTTATTGCTCAGAGTCTACTAAAAGAGCTTAGGTTTCTTTTTATTTAGCCCCTAAAGTGCATTGAATAGTGTATAGTAGTGTGAATATTTTCACAACTCGTATATTTAATTTAATAAATTTATATTTATAAAAATATTATTAATTACATTTTGCAAATGCTGCTATATGAATTTTAAAATGGAATCTTTCAGCTATATAAGCTTATTTATAATATTTTTCCGTAATGATTTAATTCTCATACCAATTACAGTAATGCTAAAAAAAATTGCATCACCACGAAAAATTCAGTATTTTTACAATAAATGTTTAATATAGCGTAACAAACCCGAATGTTACAACATAAATTTAGTCCATTACTTCATGTCATCTCGAAAATGTAACAAAATATTTTTACTTTCCTTGTATACATAATGTATAAGTAAAGTATTGTGACGAGGTCGAAAATTCGAATTCGAATTTTCGACGGGAAAGCACGTTTTAAGCATTCGTGATCACGAATCCAACATTTTTGAGGTGATGTCTGTGTGTGTGTGTGTGTGTGTGTGCGTGTGTCTGTGTGTGTGCGTGCGTGCGTGTGTGTGTCAGTGAGTCTGTGGAGACGATATCTCACGAACGAAAGGAGCGATTCGAATGAAACTTGATACAAAAATTAAAATCCGTGAATTACTGAAAGCCTATTGTTTTTAAACGTAATCGAATGTTCAGAACCCCCCCCCCCTAAATTTTCGAATGAAATTTTGAAAAAATCATCAAAAAATCAAAACCTTTAATAAAGTTAACAAATAGACATGTCTTATGTAATTTTTTCTTAGAAAACAATTGACATAAACTTTAGAACGCTAGAATGAACGTTCTCGAGATATTGCACATTTTTCAAATAAATTTATCAAAAAATCCCACAAATTAAAAATATATATATTAACTGTTGAGAAACATGTTCATTTTTCATATGTAATATCATGCGATAAATTGGGTGACATCATTCTCGGGGATCTAGCTCGTTCCATTTATGAGAAAAAATACTTTGAGTAATACTTTTGTATTTGAATGCCAATAGTCATTTATCTGCTTTAAAACTAACCTATTTCTCCATCCATAATGCCTGGCGAGATTTTGGCGACGAATTTTATCGGAAAGTTGCCAACTGGGCGACTTTTTTAAATGTTGCCAAATTAACGAAAATCTCGCCAAATAGATAAAAATGGCGCTAAATCAATCAATGAAAATGACGACTAATTGACGAAAATTCAATATCGTGGAAAGAATATAAGTATGTACTATAAGAATAACCTTTTTTCTATCCTATAAAAGTAGTAAATTCATTGGATTATATAAGGAAAGTCATGTGCTGCCCACATCAGATTTTTTTAATTATGAAAAACTAAATTTAATAAAATAAGAATGTCACATATTTATCTTTATTTCGGAATATTATTCACACTTATACATTTCTAAATAAATGCTTGTGCATTATTGCATAACCTCATGTTCAATGTATTCATCAATATTAAACTCTTTATATATCACTTTAAATGCGCCACTGTCCTTTTTACTTTCCTTATATATAATAATGTATAAGGAAAGTATTGTGAGGGGGTCGAAAATTCGAATTCGAGTTTTCGACAGGAGAGCACGTTTCAAGCATCCCTGATCACGAATCGAACATTTTGGAGGTGATGTCTGTGTGTGTGTGTGTGTGTGTGTGTGCGTGTGCGTGTGTGTGTGTGTGTGTGTGTGTGTGTGTGTCAGTGAGTCTGTGGAGACGATAACTGACGAACGAATCGACCGATTCGAACGAAATTTGGTGCAAAAATTACAATCCGTGAATACTGGAAGCCTATTGTTTTTATACGCAATCGAATGTTCAAAACTCCCCTAAATTTTCGAGTGAAATTTTGAAAAAATCATCAAAAAATCAAAACCTCTAATAAAGTTACGCAAATAGATATTTCTTATGTAATTTTTCATTAGAAAACGATTACCATAAATTTTAGAACGCTAGCATAAACCGTTCTCGAGATATTGAACATTTTTCAAAAAAATTATAGAAAATAAAAAAAATATTTCCTATTGAGAAACATGTTCCCTTTTCATATGTAATATCATGCGATGAATTTGGTGACATCATTCTCGTGGATCTAGCTCATTCCATTCTTGAAAAAAGATACTTTGAGTAATACTTTTGTATTTGAACGCCAATAGTCATTTATCTGCTATAAGAATAAATTATTTATCCATCCATAACGCTTGGCAAGATTTTGGCGACGAATTTGGCGGAATGTCACCAATTTGGCGACTTTTTAAATGTTACCCAATCAAAGAAAATCTTGCCAAATGGATAAAAATGACGCTAAATCGATAAAAGTAACGAATATTTGACGAAAATTCAATATCTTGGGAAAATATATGTATCTACTATAAGAATAACCTATTTTGTTTTTACTGTAAAAGTAGTAAATACATTGCATTATATAAGGAAAATCATATGCTGCCCACATCAGATTTTTTCCCGCAAAGTCATGGAAATATGTTGATGGTGCAATTTTTTTTTCGCACCATCGTATTTGTTACATTATAAAATTTTAAATAATATAGTTTCACAATTGAATGCAAAATTTAATCAACAGAATTAAAAATCTGTGAGCAACACATGACTCCAGATTGAAATTCATTTTTGTAATTTTTTTTTATTATACAATAAATTGAGTTCAGTTGCAGAAAATAGCATGTATACTTTTCTGATATTATATCCAATTTGGTTTTCTATTGCATATTCGCTTCACTGGGCAACTTAATTCATTTTAAATACTTCAGGTCCTCAAAATTTCAAAAAACTAAAATTTCTCGAGAACGGTTCATCCTACAGTCATGGGGTCAGTCTTATTCGCTTTGTTGCCAAAATTTACCTGAAGAACAAGTACTTAATTAATATATTTCAACAATTTTAGTCATTTATTTCAGTGTCGCAAAAAAGTGTCTGTTATACTTTTCCGAATCATATCAAAATCTAATAAGGATAACCATCAGGGGACTTAACTACTAAGTTTCAAGAAATTTTATTAAATAGTTTTTTAACTACAGTGTAAATCGTCTTCATTTCCTCAAATTTATAAATTTAAATATCTCGAGAATGGCCCATTTTAGAGTAATGGGGTGGATCTTATTCCTTTTGTCGCCAAAAATTACATATAAAGTATAATACGTCAAATATAATACGCCAGAAACAAGCATTTAAATGACATATTTGAGCATAAGCAATGTTTTATTTTAGATCGGATATTTTAGATTTGTGGGCCATTTTACAAAAACAGGAAGATTCAATTTTTCCGAATCGTACCAAAATACAACCAGCACCACAATCCCACAAGCGACTTATCTACCAAATTCTGTTTAATTTAGTCAATTAGTTTGTCAGCTAGGGTGGATAAATACGATGTTTGCTGGCCATTTGGCAACAAAAGGCAGGATCATTTTTCCTGAATTGTACCAAAATCTAATCAACACCACGGTCACCCACAAGTGACTTATCTACCAAATTTTAGGAAATTTAGTCAATTAGTTTTGTAGTTAGAGTGTATACATGAGATTTCTGCGTACTATTTTGCAAAAAAAAGTGGGCTTTATTATCACGAATCGTACCAAAATCTAATCATCACCAACGTCACCCACAAGTTACTTATCTATACAATTTTATGAAATTCGGTCAGTTAGTTTTTGAGTTAGAGTGGATACATACATTACACAGACAGACACACACACAGACGTCACGCTAAAAATAGTGTTTTCGTGTTCTAGAGGTCCGAAACATGTAGATCCGCCGAAAACTCGAATTGCGATTTTCGACATGATTTCAGTGCCTTCCATATACATTACCATGCATTGCAGGTAAAGTAAAAAAAGCATAGTTTATTAAACTCGAAGCTTAATTTAAGACTATCTGTGGAAGAGTACTTCGGCTTTAACCTTTAATATCTGAGCATTGTAGCAACCATATCGTTAATAAAGCTTCCAAGTGAGTGCATATAAAAACTCCCTTTTTATAGTTTTACTTTCCCTTCAATACATGGTAAAACACTTTACACTATACATTAAACACTTGTATCATTTTCAGTAATTATTAGAGCAATTTACGGTCGAACATCCTCCCATTTTATTTCGAATTTATACCAGAATACACAATATCGAGCCACTGTGCAATAGAAACCAAGAGAGAGAGATAGGTACCCGAAGGTATCTATTTGGGCGGTCTTGCAGTACTCCCCAATTTAGACCAGAATCCAGTGGGGGCGTCATTCACAGAGACCGTACACTCCTCCCCCTACTACCAACATATTAGAAGGACTTTCAGACCAACATATTTAACGTGCCCGTACTGTGCGTGAAGCCGGGAATCAAACTCAGGTCCTCCGCGTTCACTCCCCGTGCCTTAACCACTGGGTTGTCCTACCTCAGTCTTGTTCTTCAGTTTGACGTAACAACTGGGGTTTGATTCAACGTACGGGTTTTCAGCAAGCATAGTATCATTTCCGGACAAAAAAATTATTTCGCCAGTATTTCTGAGTAACGTCACAACAGAGGGGTGTATCCTCTCCCCCCCCCCCATGTTGTAACGTTCAAGACAAAAAGGATAGAACTGATCTAAACCAACAACTGATCCAACAACTGATCAGAGTGAGCTAGACGGTCTGGAATAAAATAAAATAATAACGAGGTCTTCTATAGACATATCATACTTTCCTGGTATGCAGAGCACCCATGTGTTTAAAGAAAACTTATTTTTGATTTGATAAAAACATTTAGATGCGCAGATCCAAAAAATTATAAAACATTACACTATTCAAATCTGAGGTCACCAATGGAAACGATTTTCATTGTCTTATAAGAACTAGTGGAACCTGTTATGAAACTTCTGCAATACATATGAAGTGTAAAATATTTAGTCAAGCAGATTTAAGAATATTTCAATTGCGTGGCTATATCTTCTTAGGAATGGGGTCTGGTATTTGCTATACAGCCTATATCTTCTTAGGAATGGGGTCTGATATTTACTATACAGCCTATATCTTCTTAGGAATGGTGTCTGATATTTACTATACAGCCTATATCTTCTTAGGAATGGAGTCTGATATTTACTATACAGCCTATATCTTCATAGGAATGGGGTCTGATATTTACTATACAGCCTATATCTTCTTAGGGATGGGGTCTGATATTTACTATACAGCCTATATCTTCTTAGGAATGGGGTCTGATATTTACTATACAGCCTATATCTTCTTAGGAATGGGGTCTGATATTTACTATACAGCCCATATCTTCTTAAGAATGGGATCTGATATTTACTATACAGCCTATATCTTCTTAGGGATGGGATCTGATATTTACTATACAGCCTATATCTTCTTAGGAATGGGGTCTGATATTTACTATACAGCCAATATCTTCTTAGGAATGGGGTCTGATATTTACTATACAGCCTATATCTTCTTAGGAATGGGGTCTGATATTTACTATACAGCCTATATCTTCTTAGGAATGGGGTCTGATATTTACTATACAGCCTATATCTTCTTAGGAATGGGGGTCTGATATTTACTATACAGCCTATATCTTCTTAGGAATGGGGGTCTGATATTTGCTATACAGCCTATATCTTCTTAGGAGTGGGGCCTGATATTTACTATACAGCCTATATCTTCTTATAAATGGGGTCTGATATTTACTATACAGCCTATATCTTCTTAGGAATGGGGTCTGATATTTACTATACAGCCTATATCTTCTTAGGAATGGGTTCTGATATTTACTATACAGCCTATATCTTCTTAGGAATGGGGTCTGATATTTACTATACAGCCTATATCTTCTTAGAAATGGGATCTGATATTTACTATACAGCCTATATCTTCTTAGGAATGGGGTCTGATATTTACTATACAGCCTATATCTTCTTAGGAATGGGTTCTGATATTTACTATACAGCTTATATCTTCTTAGGAATGGGGTCTGATATTTACTATACAGCCTATATCTTCTTAGGAATGGGGTCTGATATTTACTATACAGCCTATATCTTCTTAGGAATGGGGGTCTGATATTTACTATACAGCCTATATCTTCTTAGGAATGGGGTCTGATATTTACTATACAGCCTATATCTTCTTAGGAGTGGGGCCTGATATTTACTATACAGCCTATATCTTCTTATAAATGGGGTCTGATATTTACTATACAGCCTATATCTTCTTAGGAATGGGGGTCTGATATTTACTATACAGCCTATATCTTCTTAGGAATGGGATCTGATATTTACTATACAGCCTAGAAAAACCAGCAAAACGCAACGCACTCACAGCAATTTCTTTGGATTAAAACCTGTAAGCTGTTAACTGTGATTTCCCGATGTTCATTCTTATAAATGACTCTATAGAAAGAACAGACAGTAAAAATTGGTGACAAAATGTAATACTGTGAAGCCTTCTAAACTGTTTCTGACAGTACTCCTCGATAAGTATAGCACCTTCTATGAAGATTAAGTATATTTACGTTACATTCAAGGAAAACACAGCGCATCTGATCCGATCACAGATTCGGGTCCTTAGTATTAAAATAATCCAACTGGTAGCTGTCATCTCCTGATGTTCAGACTTACTCAAAAGTACTAAAGTCGGTCAATTGCCGATAAAAACACACTTGTTTTTCACAATCTTGTACCAAATGACAGTTTGAAAATGTCTCGTTTTTAACATATAGATAGCAAATAAGACAAATGTAAAATCTTTTGCAAAATTATTTTGTTTAAGAGAAATATTAACATGCCATTTAAACATCTAGCAATTTTAGGTGAAATTCGATACCCTTTAATCGTCTAGAAAATATCAGCTGTCAAACAAAAAAAAATTTAAAAAGGTGCGATAGATCCTCAGATATTGTGTAACAAAAGAAACCGGCTTGTGTTTTAAATATATAGATGTTTTAAACATACATATTATTGTAAGAGCGAAAGACAAAAACATTTCTCAAAATAATTGTTTTAACTAAATGCAAAATTGTTTTAGCGAGCTCTAAACCTTATGTTACTAAGATGACGCTTTTCCAACCAGGTCATATCATACAAATAACACCGAAAATGCATAAAATTGTAATAAAAGAATTTTATTATATAACAAAAAAGCAGTAAATGAGCAGTTTCGAAAGCGTAATGCATCAAAAAACTTAAAATTATTAGTTCAAATTACTATAGAAATACCAGTTTATAAAATACTACTAAAATTGGTATTTTTACGGTAATTTGTTTTAATTTATATATTAATTTAATTGATGAAGTGCATCATATATATTCCAAAACTAGTTGATCCCTTGATTTTTGCTATATTCTTCTTAATTCCAGAGTCTTTATAAATTGGAATTCTGAAAATAGTTGGATAGTATGTTATTTGAATTCAGTTGCTAAAGCAGTTCCTAGATTGTTTCTTCCTTTATATTTATAGTCAATTTTCCATAGCATTTTATAGACCGGTATTTTTACAGAAGCCTCAATGAATATTTTAAAGGTTTTATTTTTCTTTTTTTTTTTTCTTCTTTTATGAAATTAGCTCATTTAACTCCCCAAAACATATATTTTCCTTCATTTTTGCTATGTACTATATAATGTTATAGTCTTTTATTCCAAAAGTATTTTACAATATTTTTACGCATGTATAAATATAGTTTTAATGTGTAAAATTAAACATATTTAAAGCCTAGTGAAGCCCAAAAGTGAATTATGATAAAAAAGAAAAGTAGTTTTCTCCTTCATAATATTCTATGCATCATAACAGAAAATATGAAAGTAAAAACTGCTTTTCATTTTCATATTATTAGTAACTTCAATAACTCTTGTATATATTTATATATAATTGAAACCACTTTTTAATATCATGTATCCAAAATGTTGTTATTTTGTTTAATATTATATAATGATTAATTAACACAATTTTTACGATTCTCTCGTATAAGTATTTTCTCTTTACAGAATCGATAAAACTTTCGAGGTAAAATAAAGAATTAAAAGAAAGAGCTATGAGCCAGAAAGAACAATAATATACCATATTTTAAATAATGCAATAAGTGTTTATGTAACAGTGTTTATATTCATAATAATTTTGCAATATATCTTTGATTTATGATTTATTTAGAAAATCCTTATAAGATATAGAACAAAATGTGTAAATTATTAATTCATATCACAGCTATTTTTTATTCATATTACATTTTATAGGATTGTAATCCTAAGGTTGATTTTTACCCCTTTCCTTCGACCCAGACCGTCCAACCTACCCGAAGGTGTAAGATATATGTTTGGACGGCCGGGAAGTGCCATCCAATTTAGACCGGAACCCAGTGAGGGAGGCATCCACACAGACCGTACCCTCCTTCCCCTACCACCAACCTCTCGGAAGGACTTACGGACCCACATGTTTAACGTGATCGTACTCCGCGTAAACACGGCGACAGTTTCGGCAGAGGCGGGAATCGAACTCGGGTCATCCGAGTGCAACCCTCTCACGCTAACCACTGGGCTCTGTGGCGCCCCAGAACCCGCGATCTTAAATTTGGAAACGTTTCTTATTGACGGGTTCTTTAAATGGGTTTATTCGTGCTTTTCTTTCTTTTTTATTCATTCAGGAATCTAAACACGCTTATCCTTTTCGGGAATTATTAGAGCAATTTACGATCAAACGTCCTCTCATTTTATTTCAAATTTATACCAGAATACACAATATCGAGCCACTGTGCAATAGAAACCAAGAGAGATAGATACCCGAACCAATAGATACCCGAATGTATCTGCTTGGATGGCCTGGATAGTACCACCCAATTTAGACCGGAACCCAATGGGGGGCGGCATCCACAGGGACCGTATCCTCTTTCCCCCACCACTAGCCTCTCGGAAGGACTTACAGGCCCGTAAATTTAACGTGTCCGTACTCCGTGCAAACACGTAGACAGTTTGGGCAGGCTGTGAATCGAACTCGGGCCGTCAAGTGCAATCCCCGCGCGCTAACCACTGGGCTGTCCCACACCACTTTTCTCTCTCAAATATAGAAGGATATATTCCCCCATCAATAGCTCAATTGCTAGAGCGTCATCTGACCAGTTGGAAATCGGCGATTTGATTAACCGCTGAGAAAAGCGTTCTTTACATTCAAGTGCCGTAACAACTTCACCCTGCAAGTTAGATACTATGAATGGTCGAAATTTGAATAAAACCGAACTTTGAAATTTTCCCGGAACCTGCTACTTAAGGCAGCGGTGTTTAGTACATAACCTTACTAGCAAATAAGTGATTCACGTGCAGTATAATAAAATATATTCATCAGTTTAAACATAATAATTGTATAAGCTTAAACATAATAATTGTGTAGCACAGACATATTAAAAACAATGAAGCTTTTTTTTTATTTCTTGTAACATTTCTAAAACACCCTCAAGTGCTGTGATAAATCAGGAATTCACAGAAAGAACAGTTATTTTAGCAAGTGAATACTTTTCAAAGTAAAACGATCGAGCGAGTTTCCGGAATGAATCATTCTAAGCAGAATACTTAATTTCAAATGAGTATTGAAATATAGATTTTGACAATGCTTTATTTACGCTGCAACATTCTAAACACAGAAAAAATATTGCATATCATCGCCATTGATTACAATGTTATTATGTGATTTGGTTAATTGCAGTTTAAAGAAGCATTTTAAGAATAAAATTAAAAATTTTCATCCTACGATAGTTAGCTTTATGTGGCATATCAGTTAGTGTGCGAGATTGCAGAGATATATATTCAACAGAAATATGTACCTAAAATTAAAACAAATAAATCACTTTTACAGAGTAAACTTATTATGCAATACACAAGTATGTATATTTCTTTCCTATATTAGGATCCTCATTAAGAACTAATACGGCAATAAAACAGCTGATTTTTATTATATATAAATGCTTTAATTATATATAGAATGCTACATTACAGTACAAATTTATTTTTTGAGTGGCAAGTGCAAATCTATATTACCTCTAAAAAACTTACAATATGGTGATTTAGGTGCGTAAAGTATCCATAGCATAACTAACTGAACTTTGACGACACAGATGTTATAAAAAGAACAATAACAAGATACATATTTAAGCATTAGATGTAAGCAAATGTGTGTATATTCAAGAATCCTGCCTCATGGTTCATGGTAATACTTTAATACTTAATAATTTTTCGATTTTTTTCCCTCTAATGCTTGTAGTCTGCGCCATGATATTTATAGTAACTGTCTATTGCCATATCTGAAACAAGCATTTGCTTGGAATAATTTGGGTTAGATGCTCAGACCTGATGAGGAATCTAATCTAAATTAACCCCCAAATCCAGACAAATGCTGTTCGTTTTCTTTTCGGCATGGTAGCGGTATATATATATATATATATATATATATATATATATATATATATATATATATATATATATATATATATATATATATATATATATATATATATATATATATATATATATATATATATATATATATATATATATATATATATATATATATATATATATATATATATATATCCTTTACAAGCTGAAACTGACAAAATTAAAACCAGAAATCACACTTTCAAGGCGCAGAGCAGCACAATAAAGAGGATCCAAATAACAAACCATAAAGGAAGAGACTGAATGTGAAATCAATGCACCAAAACTTGGCCGGGTGTGTGACCCCCACTCCCCGGTTATGCAAGCTGTATGTCGCGACGACACTCCCGGTAGCCGATACATTGCTATAAAAGAGAATACAAAAGTATCAAAAAACAAAGAGAAAAGAAATCACATGATTAGCCCGTATTAGGAGGAATCATTGACCGTAAAAAAACCCTTTATCTATTCAATTTAAATTAAAAACATCCAATATTACCACAAGACATATATCTGTTATCCAATGTTAAAAAACATTTATAAAATCATTGAAGCAGGTACTGTACGTCAATATCAAATACTTCAAACATTGCAGTAAAAAGTACAATTTAATACACAGTATAGTTCAGTTATATAATCAAACCTTCGATGAAGAGGATCAACCACAGCAACTTCATGTGTATTGAAGGCACTGACAAAAACTCAGTAAATCTACATGTCACTTGGTCTTTTATTTAACGGTAGCTGTCAATCACGGTTATATCATAAAAACCGCATATGATGTCACTCAAAAAACTCTTCGGAAAACCTTGTGTAATAGATCCATGGAGGAGGCGAATGTCGCTAGTATATCGATCATTAGCGTTGCTATTTAATCGTTTGCTGCGAATGAGTTGATTTAAAATGATGTTTCTAAACACATTCTTTTGTAAACAGGAATTCCATAAAATAATATAATTTATTTAAAATCTCAAATCTCTGCGTTTAGCGTACAGACGAAAACCCGCAGTACCATCACAGAGCTTATATATTGATAAATCCAGAAAATTAAGACTTTGATCGTGGTTATATGGAGTTTCTGTTAATTTTAAGCAGTTTGGATAAAATCCAAAATCCATAATATACTCCCTGTCACTACAAGCCAATAGTACGTCATCAACGTAACTTATGTATAGCAATTCATTCAAGAGATAAGTGCGCCCTCTTATCTGTTTAAGTATATATCAGTAAGAATAGAGGAACATCCTCCACCCATTGGAATTCCATGTAGTTGTTTGTAGAAATATGTACCATCGTACAGAACGGTTTCGAACAGTACCAGTTCAACCATAGACTTTAATTTATATTTTGTAATGTTTATGTGCATATTATCTTTGTCGTGAATTTCCATCAAAATAGCAAGCAGAGGTTGAGTCGTTTGTCTGTAAATGGATAGTCGACTGACTTTCGGTATGAGCGGCAGAGATATCGTCTGATGCAGGCTTATATTTGAAAAGTCCGACAAATTGTTTTGATAATTGGCAAAAATTACGCTCCTCAACAAGAGTAAAAACTGGTGATTTATACTATGGATGTATACAATATATATTTATCGTGACTGGCAACTATATTCATTACCGAGTATATGCCCGGTGACACAATAATAAAGGGTATTTGTGTTACCGATATCCTGTTACCCTCTACGCTCTTTGGAGATGACTTCTATTAAGCAATTTTTCAAGCCCTCTGACCATGTCCAAGAAATACATATGACATCCAAACAAATCGTCCGTAACAATCTTTGTGAATACAACGACCCGATCCTAAATGGATCACAATTCTTTGACCCTATATATATTCATTATCACAACATGAGGAATTATAAGTTTAATAAGTGTCTTTCAAAACGATGCAAGTTATGTCCTGTCGCCAACCCTCTTCAGATTGATAATCAAGCTAATAAGTACAAGATTTTTTGTAAATCTTACAACATTATATATTGTATCACCTGCCTTACATGTCAAGCAAAGTATATTGGACAAGCACAGAATCCATTAAACATCAGAATAAACCTCCATCGAAGTCAAGTGAGCAAGACCAAAAATCAGGAGCTGCCATCATATAATCAGGAAATTCGTCATTTCAAGCTTCATGATTTTTCCAAAATCACTGTAACTATAATTGATATAGTACCTAACAATTTAGAAAGGTTGTGGTGGGAAGCCACCCATGTCAAACAATACACTACGGCATACCCATATGGTTTAAATACTCTTATCTTTAAAGAAAACTACAACATGGACTATTGCAGAAATTTTGAAACAAATCCTTTGTCACGTTCATTGATCCAAAAGAAAACTCACCGATGGCATCGAGGAAAAGGACACCATCATGCTACCTATCTTAACACAGAAGAAAAAATTACCCATTTTATTGATAACTTGAAAGGTGATAACTCGATAAAATTCAGTTGGATTAAAAACATCGTCAACGGCATTAAACTCAAATATCTACCACGTATTTGGATATTCATACTGCAATATCACTCAAGCGAACCTTTCAAGGATAATCATGAAGAAATGCAAAGAAATATGGCTATAATACTTGATCTAATTAAGTTAAGAGCGGAAAAATTTAAAGTTAATTTAGAACCCATAACACAGAAGAAGAAATCTAAGGATTATTTCATCACTACTTTCAAGAATAAGCTTTTTGAAGGGATCCCATTCAACTCTATTCTCTACAATATTGATTCATTTTTGCCCATCCCAAACCATCAGGTAAAATTAACATATCGGTATGTCCGAACAAATGGCAGAAAACTTTTTAACTACGGTCAAATTTGTAAAAATTCAAAGGCATATGGAACGGCAGAATGTAAATGTCATGATAGTATTTATAAAGATCCATTTCATAAACATATAATTACGGGCAATCTAGCAGTGATCAAGGATCATAAACTAAAACAAATTTTTCGACTCGGTACGAAATTTCGTACACAAGTTTTTAAAGATGTTTTAGAAGATTTTAACAACGATCTAGAAGTTTTCATTTACAGATTGGCAGTAAAGTATAGTTTACCTATCCATGTTTTTGGGGAATGGAAATGTCAATTTTACAACGCATTCCGGCTACACTACCTACAGCAACATCACAATACCAAGGGTCCTTCCATTCCAGCTTCCATTCATTGTGTTAAAGAAAGTTTCGTTTTGACCTATACAGATAAAATTGTTTCACATTATGCCTTTACTTGTAGAAAATATTATGTGGACACTTTACAAATGTGTTACCAAGATCGCACCATGTATACTCAATTGTCCAATAACGGTAGTGTTTTGTCTAACAGGATAAGGGCATTATACAAACGTATAGGAATAGAATTGAAATCTGTCAAGTTTCCATATTTAATTCTTATCCCTAAATTGCACAAAATACCGGTCAAATTCCGCACAATCACTGTTGGATGTGGAACTTACCTAACGCAAGCAAATCTGAAGCTTTTGAATATCCTTAAACATGTTATGTTTAATCTTAATAAACAAAATACTGTTATGATTAAAAACGGACAAAAGGTCATAAATCGCCTCAAATTTTGTCACAAGGACACCAGATTTAAAAGCTATGACTTTCGAGATTTGTTTAACAATATTGACTTAACACAGCTGTACCTAATACTGAAGAATTTACATGAAGAATATGACCTAAAAGTGTTTATCACATTTCGTAGATACTTGGATCTCGTGGAATTAGTGCTAAAAGAGAATATTTTACATGACGGAAATGGCTATTACCAACAAATTAAAGGAATACCCATGGGGGGAGCATGTTCGTCCATTCTGGCTGATATTTATCTATCTACTTATGAAAAAGGCACCCATATTCTTTATGAAATGCCATATTTCCGTTATGTGGACGACGTGCTTTTGGGGTGTTTTGAGGACACAACTAACTTCGATTTCACCTTTTATCCAGGAGAATTGGAACTGATCGAAAACCAAGTTGACGAGAATGGTGCAGTTAATTTTTTGGACATATCAATAAATAGACATCAACGATATGGTACTTATACAACTTTATACGACAAACGCGATTTTTACAAAATCAAGATTGGCCATCTTATAGATTGGAGGACAAACCTTACTAAGAATGTCTTCAGAAACATCCTTGTCGGCCATTTCAAGAGAAATCTGGCTTATAACACTTTCAAAAGGGATTGCAATAAATGTAATCAAAAAATCGTAACCGAAGCTTTAAAAAAACACTATCCTATTTATTTCTTGCAGGCATGCTATAATTCCTTTTTCGGTAATAAAGAAAACTTTAGCCGTTTCCATCGGGAATTGGTTGGAATTTTATGATTTATGCGATACTGGTGTGTTGGCACTCATGCGTAAGTGTTGATATATAGGCTCTGGTACTTGGATCGTTTTTCATTTTGCGTCCATTCCTTCTGCGTCGATGTTGTTCTTGCTCTTCATGTATACGGGTGCCTTTGTCTATGCACATGTACGGGACTGTCCATTGTATTGTATTGGTTCCGTGAGCGTTGCCCGGGCTGTAAAAGCTGCTTTAAACGGGAAGGGGAGTCGCCACCCTCCCCTGCCATTATATGCAACGCATTTGGATCTCCCGTTTCAAAGTTTTGACGTTTCTTCCTTTTCACTCGGATATTTTCTACTCTGGAGATGTGAGCAGCTTTGCGCCTGTCCCTGAGTGGTATTTTGATTTCTGTCGTCGCTTAGAGTAAGTGATAATTTCGAATTTGAAACTCACTTGTTGTTCTTAATATTATATATATATATATATATATATATATATATATATATATATATATATATCCTTTACAAGCTGAAACTGACAAAATTAAAACCAGAAATCACACTTTTAAGGCGCAGAGCAGCACAATAAAGAGGATCCAAATAACAAACCATAAAGGAAGAGAATGAATGTGAAATCAATGCACCAAAACTTGGCCGGGTGTGTGACCCCCACTCCCCGGTTATGCAAGCTGTATGTCGCGACGACACTCCCGGTAGCCGATACATTGCTATAAAAGAGAATACAAAAGTATCAAAAAACAAAGAGAAAAGAAATCACATGATTAGCCCGTATTAGGAGGAATCATTGACCGTAAAAAAACCCTTTATCTATTCAATTTAAATTAAAAACATCCAATATTACCACAAGACATATATCTGTTATCCAGTGTTAAAAAACATTTATAAAATCATTGAAGCAGGTACTGTACGTCAATATCAAATACTTCAAACATTGCTGTAAAAAGTACAATTTAATACACAGTATAGTTCAGTTATATAATCAAACCTTCGATGAAGAGGATCAACCACAGCAACTTCATGTGTATTGAAGGCACTGACAAAAAGTCAGTAAATCTACATGTCACTTGGTCTTTTATATAACGGTAGCTGTCAATCACGGTTATATCATAAAAACCGCATATGATGTCACTCAAAAAACTCTTCGGAAAACCTTGTGTAATAGATCCATGGAGGAGGCGAATGTCGCTAGTATATCGATCATTAGCGTTGCTATTTAATCGTTTGCTGCGAATGAGTTGATTTAAAATGATGTTTCTAAACACATTCTTTTGTAAACAGGAATTCCATAAAATAATATAATTTATTTAAAATCTCAAATCTCTGCGTTTAGCGTACAGACGAAAACCCGCAGTACCATCACAGAGCTTATATATTGATAAATCCAGAAAATTAAGACTTTGATCGTGGTTATATGGAGTTTCTGTTAATTTTAAGCAGTTTGGATGAAATCCAAAATCCATAATATACTCCCTGTCACTACAAGCCAATAGTACGTCATCAACGTAACGTATGTATAGCAATTCATTCAAGAGATAAGTGCGCCCTCTTATCTGTTTAAGTATATATCAGTAAGAATAGAGGAACATCCTCCACCCATTGGAATTCCATGTAGTTGTTTGTAGAAATATGTACCATCGTACAGAACGGTTTCGAACAGTACCAGTTCAACCATAGACTTTAATTTATATTTTGTAATGTTTATGTGCATATTATCTTTGTCGTAAATTTCCATCAAAATAGCAAGCAGAGGTTGAGTCGTTTGTCTGTGAATGGATAGTCGACTGACTTTCGGCATGAGCGGCAGGGATATCGTCTGATGCAGGCTTATATTTGAAAAGTCCGACAAATTGTTTTGATAATTGGCAAAAATATCTTGGCAATTTTGTATGGAAGGCGAGTCTGCAGGAATCTGTGTCACACGGTAAACGGAAAAATATAGACTTTAACAATGTGGCAGAATTTCCCGGAATAAGGAGCGGTGGAAATAAATAAATGAAATGACATAGAAAAGCTCAAATAGCGTTTCAAAATGGTTTGGACTCGGTAAAGATTATCATCACAAGCGAAAATGAAAAAATTTCAAAAGTGAATCCTGTGGCGCTAAAAAGGGAATTGGACGAATATCTGGGAGCGAGGAAAGTAGTCTGTGTCGAGGCTACGAGGAATGGAAACTTGGGAATAATTGTCAATTCCTGTGATAGTGCGGTAAGCCTACTGAAGAAAACGCAAATATGTGGACGAGTGGTGACAGCGCGTATAGTAGATGATTCAATAAGCAGCAAGGTAATCATCCGCAACATAGAAACCAATCTATCGTTAGAGGAAATAGGGGAAGAGCTAGATATCCAAGGCGTAGCATGGTGTGAAACAGTAAGATTCACTAAGCCTAAAAGCGATGAACAAATTCCAATGATCCTATTGCGGGAAATAGGGAAAACCGAAAGAGAACATCTTAAGATTGGTTATAATCGATATAGAACGGTTCCCTATATAGACAGACCTATAATTTGCCGAAACTGCCCAAAATTTAATCACACCAAATGGACCTGTACTGATAAACCCAAGTGAAGTGCATGCGGTGGAAAACATGAACTGACAGCCTGTGATGCGGAAATAAAAACCTGCTTTAGGTGTGGAAAAAGCCATTTGGCAACAAGTATACACTGTTCCTTTGTGAAGAAGGATAAAGAGTTTCACCAATCAACAAAAAGTGAATCTAACAAAGTAGCAAAACAGGGAATAGAGAAAAAAGAAGAGTATGCAACTACGTGCAAGAAATCAATCCCCCAGGAGGGAATAAGAGTGGATAAAAAAGAAACAGGCAACGAACACTTGGGTAAAATCCTGATAGAGCTCCAGAAAACTGTAGAAAAGATACAGAGCTATTATATAGAAAGAGTAGAGAAACTAACCCAGTCCAACTCAAAACTGGAAAAGAGAATCCAAAGTATTGAACTCAAACTGAGACAACTTGAACAGGGAAAAGGAATAATACAGAGTAAAAGAGAAAGAACAATACAGAGGAAAAGAGAAAAAGCAAAACAGAAGGAAAGAGAATGTGGGATTGAAACAAAGGGGAGTAACATAGAATCGGAATCAGAGGAGAGCAATACCGACACAGAACCAGAGCTAAGCAGCATAGAAACGGAACCGGAGGAAAGTAATAAGGACGAAGCAACTAACTCAAAATATGAAGCTGAGCGGAACTGGATAGCCTGAATGGCAAAGTTTTCACTAACAAATGAGAAATCAAAGTTAATGCAACAATTAAACGAGGGATGTGAAAGACTTAAAGCAAAATGGGATGGGACCCTTAACTGAGCTTATCTCTCCTTTTGGATTTTAACTTTATGCGTTTGTCTGTGTGTTTTTCCTGTGACTTGGAGTGTTTTACTTTATTTGTGAGGTTTTTGTGTGTTCTTTCGTGATTTCATATGGAGCAATAGGGATAATACCGGGTTTTCCGTAGCGTACATCCCAAAGCCTTCTCTCAATCAGTCAGCAAGCAGATCATTGATATTGATATTGCAGAACAAATCGTTAAAATCATAGCTCTTATAATGCAAACATTCTGAAATATTTTTAATTTTTTCAATGACTTCTAGACTGTTATTAATAAAATAGACTCCATTAAGTTTAATTTTGATCATCACTTCTTTTAAAATTAATAGCAGTTTTTTATTTGCAATAGTCAAATAAGTTTTAAATCCATTAGTAATAGATCGAAATTTGATAGGATTTTTATGAAGTTTGGGAATCATAGTAATATAAGGAAATCTAATGGATTTTACGTTGTAACCCAAAGTTCTGTATTTGGCTTTAATACGGTTTTCAATTTCAATATGTGATTGATTTAAGAGGCAGTATGCATTATACGATCTTTATAACATGTGATCAGTAACTTGTTGTACAGGTATTGGTATGTAAATGCATAATTGGAAGTGACTTTGTCGACGTATGTAATCACGAAATGTTTTTGTAAGGCCACCGAAGTATCTTTGTTATAATGTTTCACAACATATTCCCCTTCACTCCACTGTATTTTCTAATAAATTCCTTTAATACTGCCGCTCTCCACTCGTCATAAACTGCGGTGGGTGCATTGTATTTTACGGCATTTCTGTAGATGAACCTATCAATATCACCTTCAAGTGAACTTCCAATAGATTTATATTCGTGCATACGATATTTAGTACCAAGTTCGGAAAATGGTTTTAAAGTTGATCCATGTAAAAGTTCAAGGTTTCCATTAATGACGTGACCATGGGTTACGTCTATAAATACGGAATATTTTTGGCAAGGGCAATACTGTTCGGTGTAAATAATCGCTCTACAAACATTATTGTAGCTAAATAAACTCCTGCAGAGTGGTTTGGCATATGTGTATGCAATTTTAATATTAATATTGTTAATAGGAAATTTAAGTTGATTTTTTTTAAATGGATGAAATATTAACATCATCGAAATTCTTATTTTTGTAATTAATAATCATATATTTCTTCATAATATTAACAGGTTTATTATCGATTAAGGAAATGTTCAAGATTTTTGCACGTAATTTAATGTAATCCTGAAATATAACAGTAGCAGTAGAGTTATGAGAAGTGTCACAACTACAAAAATCCCATATATTTTTCAAAAATCTATTTCTAACGCCAAATATTCTGTTCTTAATCCATGTATGAGGTATTGATTCATTTTTAGCATGATTCCTTGCAAAATTCATAAGATTATTGATGATTCAGATTTAATTTCTTTCTTCTTCCTCCCCGAGTTTTTCGCATATTTGTTCCACTTTTTCCGTAATGGCGATGATTGTTAATTATAACAAGCGAGTCATGTTTTTAAATATGATCATTATTATAATTAATATTATATATAATTGAATTCAAACCATAGGGATAAAGAGCATTATTGTTATTGATGTAATAATTCTCCCACCACTAACGTTCTTTGTAGTCGACTACGATATCCAAGATAGTTAGTTGCATAGCATCAATGCCATGCTTCTTAAAATGTCGAATTTCGATAGATGATTCAGCAGAAGGGTGTTTTTGTACTTTGTATATATGGCTTCTATGTAAATTAATTCTTACATTGATGTTGTTTTTTGTCTGGTTGATATACTTTAAACCGTACACCCTGCATTCTATGCCATATATACAGTTATAAGTTTTGCAAAATGTGCAATAATTACAGTTATTACATGGTTGTAAGGGATTTGCCATAGGGCACAATTTGCAACGACTAGAATTGCATTTCCTGTACTTGAAATAACTGAAATTTATAAAATTGCTATTTTGATATCATTTATCGTTGTAATTGTTCGATTCCACGTGATTAAACATATTTACAGTTTTTTGTTTTTCTCTCTCTCCAGAACAACAAGTTTAAAGTATTGATCAATGGTATTTACTCTAAGGTAACGGTTTGACGATTGGCTGGTACCCTTATTGCCAGTCAACCGGGCTATAGTAGCAAATGTTACGAAGTTGCCAGTCGCTAAATTGTTATGTTGTGTCATTTCATTTAAAAGAAAGGTATTTTTATTCCTAAAAAACCCAAAAAAGGAAGAATGACGAACTGAACATCCAATATAAAGCGCACCTCATAAACCACATTGCATTAAAAAGCCATGAACAAACATCAATGCATCATAAATCTCCGAAGTCCCCTTAAGTGAGAAAAATTTTTTTACTATCTAATATTTCTTTTGTATTTTTTTGTTTTATAATTTTTATTTTCACATTCATTCTCTTCCTTTATGGTTTGCTATATATATATATATATATATATATATATATATATATATATAAATTGAAAGATTTTAATCGAAAATTATGCATAAACTTCTGTATGTACAAAAAGACCCATCTCTAGCATATATATATATATATATATATATATATATATATAAAAACATTGACATCGGCATTTATTCCTTAAATATTGATCTTAGACATATATAATAAATTACAATGTTGCGTAAAAAAGGTACAGAATTTTATGAAATCGATAAAACTTTTCAGGGAATTAAATTTGAAGAAATACAAAATTAAATTTTATACGGCCCCCGTACAAAAACATTTCCAATGAGTACAAGAAAGATCAATCATGCTTAAAGCATTGATTATGAAACACTTTCCAACTTCAATGCAATTTTATTTAAAAAAGTCGAAAATGCAATACATTCCTCGGTAATAATTTAAAACTTATCACAATACTACATTGATTTATTATATTTGAAAACTTAAACCTTCATTGAAAAAAATGAACTTCATTCAAATGACGGCATTGAAATATAAATTGCCTG
The DNA here is from genome assembly GCA_951213105.1 of Amaurobius ferox. Classification (NCBI taxonomy): domain Eukaryota; kingdom Metazoa; phylum Arthropoda; class Arachnida; order Araneae; family Amaurobiidae; genus Amaurobius; species Amaurobius ferox. The sequence continues at coordinate 111,499,729 of OX578142.1, read as the reverse complement.
GTTTAAATATCTCTAAAATGCAATACATTCCACGGTAATATTTTTAAAACTATCATAATACTACGATAATTTATTATATTTGAAAACTTCATCGAAAACAACTGAAATAAATTCAAATGACGTCATAGAAAAAATAACACGCCTGGATCTCTCTATAAAAACAGGATTTCATTCATAACTTTCTCCCATTCATTTCATTCATCACAATACTATAATAATTTATTTTATTTAAACATTTTGTTTAAGACCATGGAACTACAAAAAATTAAACTCTATACTTGAAACTTCATCGAAAAAAATCGTCCTTCTCTTTATGAAATCAATTAATATTTCATTCATATCAGCCATGCAGACTCCATGGACTAAATTATTTTGTGTTAAAAAAATACAGGAATTCTAATACAACTCATTCTATATATTTTGCTGTTTACATTTTACATAGCTGAAAAATAGGCTTCGTTGTAGAAATAATCAAATTTAGATAAGGATTTAAACTCAAATATATTGTCATTGTGTTGTTTTAGTATGTAGATGCACAGAATTTAAGCAAAAATAAAGTAGTTTTAGGACGGATACAACACTCAATATGAATTAAAAAGAACTTTAAAAAATCACGATTTTGAAACAAGATGGATGCCATATATCATTTTGAAGTGGGTCATGTGATCGTATCATATCATGGTCACGTGATCGTTTCATATAAGATGTGTAATTATTATTTTAATTTTTATTTAAAAAACTACTGAATATATTTCGCTGAATTTTTTTTTATATATTTTATGGAACAATTTGAATATTGCCTAAAATTTTCGAAGCAATTTGTGAATTTTAAATCCGCTTAAAAAATGTTTGAAAAATTAGGTCCCATAGGGCTCAATGTATTTCATTTTTTCAACCCGGGTTCAATCCAAAACTAATTGGGTGATATTATTCATTTATATTCCCATAGGTCCTACAGACCGTCTGAACAACATACTAAAATTTCATTTTGATTAAGTCATTTTTACGGCAGTTATCGTGCTAACGGACAGACAGACAGACAGACAGAATGAACAAAGTCATAAACACTTTTCAACTTTGTTGTAAAGTGTTAATAAAAATGTGCCCTATACACTAATAAGATGATGTACAAAACTTCAGCATTTTATCATAAAAAGTCCCAGAGATATGTTCAAACAAACTTGGTGAGGGATTAATCACAAATTAAAATGTAAATGTTTACAGCAAGAGTGCAAATAACGCAACGCAGAAATGCATCATAGGCAAATAATATCTGCTTCTTATCATTAGATTTATTTACAATTTTTCAAAAATATGCTGCCTGCAAAATAATTTAAAATTTTATATGATTAATTACAGAATAAAACTTGAAAATGGTACAATCAAAATGAACATTAAAACACCTTAGAAATGTATGCATATGCAAATATCTGCTTCTGATCGGTGCGTCATATAATCGCAACAGACGCATCATCACATGAGAAAGTTGTTTTTACTCTGCCATTGATCAATCGACTAGCTTACGCAAGCGTAGCGCGCGCAGCCCGGCAGTCTGAGCGGGTTTTAAGTAGTATTTCACATTTCTACTACATTTTGAGAATGTAGTTAGCTTGTACCGACAGTATGTCGCAATACAGCAAAGAAGAACCTTTTGAAATGCTTATGCTGTACAGTTTATGCAATCGCAATGCTAAGGAAACTGCACGGGAATATCAACGTATATTTCCCAATTCTCGACATCCTTCTGGGAGATTTATTTCCCGATTGGTGCAACGAGTGCGTGAAAGAGGACGCGTACATCGTGTAGGTGGACTAGGTAGGCCCAGACTTCACTCAAATGATGTAGAAATTGATATTTTGGCTTACTTTTGCAGTCCTCCGCATAGTTGTGTTCATACCGCTACTTCAGAAATGAACACGTGCAACAGTGTGAAGAATACTGAGGCTGAATAAATGGCATCCGTTTAACATTCATGGTGTGCAAAAACAGGAGTCAATAGATTATCAACGTCGTCTAGATTTTTGTAATTGGGCTCTAAATCAGAAAGATGCAAATACTTCTTTCCTGAAAAACGTAATTTGGACTGACGAATGGTGTTTTAAACAAGATGGATGCATAAATTCTCAAAATGAGCAGTTCTGGTCTGACTCAAATCCATTCGTGGTATATGATATTCATCATCAGAAGCCATTTTCTGTGAAGGTATGGTGTAGTATTTTCAGAAACCGTTTGCTTGGACCCATACTGTATGATGGTACGTTGACGGGTGAGAGATATGTTAATATGATTCTGAATGCGGTTATTCCTGATTTTATGGATGAACTGTCCCTAACAGTACTTCCACATGTATGGTTTCAACAGGACGGATCTCCAGCTCACCATACTACAGTTGTGAAACTCTGGTTAAATAATGAGTTTCCAGACAATTAGAATGGCTCAAGGTTATTATATCTATACGAGTTTCCAGACAAATTGATTGGCTTGCATAGGCCAGTCGAATTTCCCCCTAGATCGCCTGATTTAACGTCTATGGATTTTTATTTGTGAGATCATTTACGCACAACTGTTTATCTGTCACCTCCCTTAAATAAAACAGAGTTGCAACAACGCATTCAAGATTGTTGTCGTGACATCAACGAACAAGAACTTGATCGCGTGCACAGACGTGTAATCAGGCGAATGCAGCTCTGTATTGTCACGGATGGCAAATATTTAGAACAAGCTTTGTAATCTTTCTGTAAAGTTATTATTTCTACACAGTGTAGATACTTTTGTACCAATAAATAGCAAAATTATTATTTATTTATGTAATCATTGTTTTCTTTCGTAATTTGTGTATGATCCTTGAAGCGCGGCGCGATCTACCGACATGATTTTTTCCCTCTGAGAATCCATGTCGATACATCGAAATGTGGTTTAAGTCAGCATTTTTGTTTCTTCATATCTCTGGGACTTTATATGATAAAACGCTGAAATTTTGTGCATCACCTTATTAGTGTATAAAAATTTGAATTTTGTATTTCTTAAAATTTAATTCCCTTGAAAATGTTAATACACTCACGGACAGTGAAAGTTGCGCACCAAGAAGAAAACATGGTACAACCGCGAAATGATATAAATAGCTAGAGTACGGGCTGGTAGGTACCCAGTCTGGTGTGATTGCGCATGACCGTACACCCCTGGGTAGCGCTGAAAGCGTGAGACAGCGACCTTATAAACCGGCGTGTAGTCGACGCCCCGTCAATACAAGAAGCTTCGGCCGACGTAATCACGAGTACGGAGTGAAAAGAGTGGTGGGTAGACGCCAGAAACGTCGATATATGCTACTGACGGACATCGAAAGAGGCCTGATCATCGGGCTGAAAACCTCAGGGTGATCAGCGCGCCGGGTAGCCCGTCACGTGGATCATTCGGACTATACCGTCCGACGGTGTTGGGAGCACTGGTCACGGGACGCCACCCAGACACGGAGGACCGGCTCTGGACGACCAGGCATACCACGAGTAGAGAGGATCGAATGATCGTGCTACAGGCACGTATAGAGACCACGGCGGCCAGATTCGCGATATAGGCACACGTAGCGGCTCCTGTGTGTCCACGAACCATATCTAGACGCTTGAAGGAAGCGAATTTGCGATCCCAGCGTCCCTTACGTGTGCTGCCGTTAACACGGGAATATCGGCGGCTCCAGTTGCAGTGGTGCCGGGCCAAAGCAACTTGGAAATCCACAGATTGGCGATGTGTGGTGTTTAGGTATGAGTGCCGCTTCGTTTTGGGGACCGATGATCAGCGTGTCCGGGAGTGGAGGTTCCCTGCACAACACCACAATCCCAACCTCGTTATTGAGCGCCACACCAGCTTCACTGCAGGCATCATGGGCTGGGGAGCCATAGCCTATGACAGCCGATCTGCTCTAGTAGTGGTACCTGAAACATTAATGGGCCAGCGATACGTGGATGAGATTCTACGACCCCATGTGCTCCCATTCGTTGCTGGGATTCCAAGTGCGCAATTCCAGCAGGGTAATACCCGGCCGCACACGACTCGGGTCGCCCAGGCCTGCCTGAGTCATGTCCAGGCACTTCCATGGCGAGCCCACTGCCCAGACCTGTCCCCTATCGAGCATGTGTTGGATCAATTGAAACGCCAACTGCCTCGTTACCGCAACCTTCGGAATTTGGAACGTAACGTCCAACAGGTGTGGACTCGTCTGCCGCAGGACAACATCACGCGTCTGTTCGACACCATGCCGGACCGTATTGCTGCTTGTATCTCAGCAATAGGCGGTGCGACACGTTATTGAGGATGACCGGACTATGTACCACAGCTCCCTCTCTGCTGCCCTGTTTTTGTGATCATGTATATCATTTATCTGTATCCCTTCCTCAATAAAATTTGAGGTCCATCCTATGCTTCCTTCTTGGTGCGCAACTTTCATTGTCCGTGAGTGTATATAATGAAAATATTATATGAAATTCCAACGATAGATTGAGATAAGTTGTAACTCATATAACCATAACTTAAAATATAATATAGCTACGTATAAATATATAAATAATAAAGATTCATCAATCAAGGGAGAATAAAATGCATATATCCAGTATTCAAGCTATATATAATCAACAAAAATCAATGGTGAGATTACGAAAATTGAAAAACAGAAAATGACCATTCAATAAAGCCAAACACGTGGAAAAGCACTAAGCTTAAAAAGGATATCATTTTGAACAGATTCATTTTCAGGGCCTAGTATCTATTCAAAATGACTAAAAAAAAGCTTATTTAGCCATTTATAGCTAGTCGCTATATAGGGTATAGTCGCTAAATGCAATCAACTGCATTTAGCGACTACATGTGGATTTAGCTATAATTTGAATCTATTGATATGTTAAACTTATTTATCACAAGTATAAAATCACTACATTACTGCATTTAATATCATGCACTCGACCCAATTAGACCTCATTGAGGTTTACAAAATGTTGCGGCTGTACATCTACTAACAAACCAACCGAGTATATTAAGCAGCAGACGGAGAAAAGTGACACATTATTACATATACTACTGTTCATATAAAATGATAAAAGCAGGCGGTCATTCTTCTTCATTCGCCTGACCTGTGAACAAACTAAGAACTTGGAACAAATGTAAGCCTAAGCGTGGTAGTGAAAATACTAAACTATAGCAATGGTAGTGCCACCTAGTGTGACAAAAGAGAAGTAAAACGATAAACAGTATTGAATTACAGAAAGTAATAAGGCAGTGATAAACCAATTAATGAGAAAAAAATAAGACAAAAAGAAATAAATTACTGCAGAAAAATTAATAAACAGATAAACTGTATTTATTAATATGTTCTCTGTACTAAAGTTAACACAGTATTAATCTGCTAATAAATCTCGATAAAGATTACAGATAAAATTAGTAAAATAAACTGTATTTATTAATATGTTCTTTGTACTAAAATGAATACAGTATTAATCTACTCACAAATCTCTCTTGAGATTACACTTATCCTGATCAATAAGTCAAAAAAGATTATAAATAGTTTCGAATTCCAAAGCTAGTTAATCATGCGGTTCTTCAAATACTCTGATAGATTCTAATAGAATATTCTGATAAATGTCAAAGAATTTCGAGATCAATTTTTCGACAGCTCGCTTGCCTTAATCTAGCTAAATATTTTTGTTATTATTTATTTGTTACTGGTAGTTATTTGTTATTACTATTTATTTGTTATTATTATTTATTTGATCTGTCCTTCCCACCTATGTATCGGACCTATTAATATTTCCTTTTCAAAACTTTGAATTTTGTTTTATTATTGCTTCAATATTATCATCCTTTATTCTCTTGATGAATTTTCTCGATTTACAAGCATGCATATAAATAAATACAGATATATATAGAAATAAATTGTGTGAAGTTACACTCTTAACTTTTATAGATACATTCGCTAAAATGTCAATATACTTAACGACAGAAAGCGATTTCCATTGAACCAAGATATTTACCTTGAAGTCTTCCTTTAACACTGTACACCAGATTAGTTCTCTTTTTATTAGTGCCGAGTTCTTTTTGCAACCGAGTAAATAATTTTTCGTGTAAGTGCTTACGGTGTTCTATTCTTCAATTATCAATGGTCCAGAAGTATTTCTAGACTTTATTTGCAGAGCTAATTGCATGTCTGAAGGTAGATGTTCCGTATAGAGACTATTAATTTCTAGAGTGATTAAAATCTTATATTTTGCCAGCAGGCTGTACAAAATTCGTTGACTTGTAATAATATATATATTTCGTTGTTTTCCTTCGGAGTTAAAGAAGATTGCATGTTACTTTAAATCACAGGCGCTCGCGGACGAAATGTGGCGGGTGGAACAATTTTTGCTGCCTGTAGCCTAAAGTGAAAATTTCAAAAATGATTATTCTATATTTTTAATATTTTTATAAGGTTAAATTTTAAATTTCTAATTGGCATTAATACATTTATTGATTAAGTAATCTACAATAAAAACAATATAGACTAACCCTAATGTAAACTGGTGTGAAAGAATCATTTTTAAAGGAAATAATAATCACTTGAGAGAATCTAAAAAAATTTTCTGTGTACAAACACCTAACAGTGAGGTAAACAAACATACTTAAATCATAAGAATATTGAGTATTTCATATATTTATAAATAATTTAGTTTATGTTAAAACATTTATTTTAACCTATATACATGTTTTAAATTCACCAGAATATTAATTTACTTTATCTTTTTATATGGGTCCATGAAATGTACAGAAAGTAAATTCGTCCCTCAGTTATATTGTAGAAAATCCAAAACATCTGTTGAAATCAATTTTTAACAGAAACGTAAGTATTTACAGTCATATAAAAATTTTATATGCTTATTATTTAATAATACACTAGTCAAAAGTGAAATTGCAACACCATGAAGGAATGAACGTAGCCATATGCAAATCACAGTACCAGTAGAAGAGAAAGTCACATGCAAATGATTAAGTTATCGTACGTATCGGGTTACGTAACACCCAGTTTCGGGTGATAAAAACCAGCAGATGACTCGTCCCATAAATACTATCAGCGATCATTTGCAGCAGCCAAACTTTCTAAAAAATGAAGAAGCGATGACTCGAAGACGTCAGCGAGCTGTATACCAGCAGTTAACGGCTGGAGAAGGAGACCGTATTCTGGATATGCATGACGTGGATTTGTTGATGCTTGCAATTGCCACGCGTGTTGGGCGCGACGTGAATACTATTCAGCAATGTGTAACACGATGGACGCAGGAGCATCAGAAGAAAAGCCGAAGAAGGAGTGGATCAAACACAGCGCATAGACTGGCAGATTCGCCGAACGGCTCATCGCGACCCGTTCGCAACCACAAATAACATCAGAAACAGCCTACCACCATCAACGGTTGAACCTGCGCGCATCCAAACCATTCGCAACAAGTTGCATGAAGTACAACTATCCCCCTTTTAGGGGGATAGAACTGTTTGGGATAGTTTATGTCAAATACCTGTCTTTTTGGGAGGTTCTTCGTTTGGGATTGACGCTGTTCCACCCGTAAGCAAAAGGTTAAGAGCTCGACATAGGGATACATGTCTGGCTTGGTGTCGTCGACATCGTAACTGGACCAATGAATGGCATCGGGTATTGTTTACGGATGAATCTCGCTTTTGCCTGTGGCAGAATGGCAGCTGTGGACGAGTGTGGCAGCTTCTCGGGGAACGCCATTTGCCAGCCCATATCACAGGACGTCACACCGGTCCCACACCGGGCATCATGGTTTGGAGCGGTATCATGTTCAATCAGCGAACAACTCTGATGCACATTACAGGTAATCTGACAGCGCACCGGTACGTCACACTAGTTGTGATACCTGTGGTTAGGGCACTAGTGCAGGCCGTCTCCGGCACGTTATTCCAGCCACACCGCACGGCGAACTCTCAACAGCCTGAACGAAATTCACATCCTTTCCTAACAGGCAGCCTCGCCGGATCTCTCTCTCCCATTGAAAACGTGTGGGCCCTCATCGAACGTCAGGTGCACCGGGGACCACCGGTACATACCGTAGACGAACTGCGTGTCTCAGTGGACGCTGCTTAGCATGGATTACCTCAAGCAACCATTAGTAGCATCATCGATAGTATGGATCGCCGTTTAACGGCCTGTATAACTGTCCGTGGGGAACTCATTCTTTACTGAATAAAGAGGTTTATTTTCCATATCTTTTTTTGTTCTTTTAATCATTTGCATATGACTCTCTCTTCTACCAGTGGTTTGTATATGACTACATGCATTCCTTCAGGGTGTTACAATTTCACTTTTGACCATTGTATATTTGATTTCATTTTGCTTGTACATACTCCATTTCCTTAAATACCTTCAAGTGGTTATTTTTTCTTCACGAAATGTAACTTCTGGACTTGAAGTTCGAACACCAGTGTAGTTAAACAAATGGGGCAATAAATTTATTTAGATTTTGCGTACCACACAAACTGCTGCTGAAGAATAAAATTATCATAACTTAGTTAAAAGCAGCAGATAATATGAAAAGTAATAGTATCGACTTGTTTTGAAGGCAAAAAATCAGTCTTCTTCGTCAGGACACACAAGAACAACCTTCACTCTTCAGAGAAAGATCGGCGGCTGATGCGAGAACAGCAAACGTGGCAGAAGCAGGGAAAGGGTGGTGCCAACGGTAAAAAAAGAAAAAGAGTGTAAAAGAAATCATGAAGGAAGGAACAAAAAATGGGAAATAATGCATAAACGGTAAAACACCAAAGAGGAAAATGAACGTCCAACAAAGGATTCATTCTATTATTTTTGTATGTAAAAATTAATAAACGATACTATTAATTTTTTTATTATGCTTTAAATGAAGTTATTTTAATTTTATTTATTTAGCCGAAAGTCGCTGCATAATCTCGTCATCGCACGGTACATGTTGTTGTTGAAACCCAGACCGTCCGACCTACCAGAAAGGTGTAAGATAACAGTTTGGACGGTCGGGAAGTGCCACCCTATTTAGACCGGAACCCAGTGGGGGAGGCATCCACAGGGACCGTATCCTCCTTCCCCTACCACCAACCTCTCGGAAGGACTTTCGGACCCACTTGTTTAACGTGATCGTACTCCGCATGAACACGGCGGCAGTTTTGGCAGTGGCTGGAATCGAACCCGGGCCTACCGAGTGCAACTCCAGTGCGCTAACCAATGGGCTACCGCACGGTACATGTCGAAAGCCCAGGCCACCCGACTCGTCCGTAGACTTAGAGCAGCTGTTTGGATGGCCGGATCGCACGGTACATGTGTAAAACATAAGCAACGGAGACGGAAGCACAGAAAACCTAGTAAGGTAAATGAAATTATATCTCAGATGCAAATAGTCACAATAATAAACTAAATCTGTAATACTATTGTTATCAATCTTTTCGAAATTCCCCATTTATATTATTTCAACGTATCCTCTGGAATCGTGGGTGAGCATGAGCACTTAGGATAGAAGAATGAGTCCAAGTTTCTGGATAACTAACACGTTCATTCACAAGCACAGTTGAAACAGGAACAATATACAGTAAAACAAGACTTAAATGCATCACTAATTTCACAAAATAACCGAAACAATTCTCAAAATACTGACAAAATTAATTTCACAAAACAGCAGCTACTATTCTCAAAAAACATTGACAAAAATCGCAGTTCAGTGTAGCTCGTATCAAGCAACTGCAACTGCGACGGAGTGATGACTCCTTTTATAGTATTTCTATAGAAACTTCCAGAATTTTCCCGTATCTCCTAGACTAATCGTTATTTCGTGGTCCTTCTCGAACCTTCGGGAAGTCGCCTACATTTAATATAATAACTGTGCTCATAATAATTTTTGTTTCAGAATAGAATTTGCTTAAGGATTTACATATTTTGTAAGTTGTGCCGTTCACCATTAGCAAATTATACGCAACGTAGTAACGTCAGGCGAGTGTAAAGTATGTTACTACTATGTCTCTCTGTCTTTGATGCCAAAAACCACGCCGGTAACCAGCTGGTTGGCAATCACGCCAAGCACTTGTGGTATGATTTCTTATGTTTATCCAAAGGCTTACATTTTTTTTTTAAGTTTTATAATTTTTTAATGTGAAGTGTGTGTGTTGAAGACCCAGACCGTCCGACTCGTCAACAAGGACTTGAGCATCTTGTAAAAGTTAAGTTTTAACCACATGGTGTCTTCCTTTAAAAGTGTCCGAATCGTGTAGTGTAATCCCTGCCACATTAGCGTTACCTATGGAAAGTGCTTTACAAATTGCAATGTCATTGGCCAAGAAAATACCAGCGCCTTAGTAAAAGCGCTAACCGGAATACTGTGTTTGCATTAGAGTGGAAGTTTCTAAAACGCAGCCTTCAAAAATAGAGCATAATTATCTACTACAAAAATGTGGTGGCGCATCTATATAATTGGAGTCACGCCTGCCACAAAGTGGTGACCCGCCTTCGAACTCGAACTTGTCAGCGGAAATTCAGTGTATCATAAATTGTTGCAGAACTGCCCTGAAATTACACGAATAAATTCCGAGATTTCAAGAAAAGAAAAACACAACACAGTTCACTTTATACAAACTACGAGACCTCCAGTAAATGTTAGACCACGAAGATTGCATCCGGCAGAATTAAACATCGCAAAATGCAAATTTTCTCACATGCTGGAAAAGGCATATGTAAACCATACAACAGTTATTGGTCTACTCCATTACATATGATTCCAAAAGGCTCTACAGACTAGAGACCAACTGATGATTACCGACATTTAAATAGAATTACTAAAGTTGATAAATTGCCTTTTCCATATTTGCAAGATTTTAGACAAATGTTAAGGAGTATTGTTTTCTCAAAAATTGATTTGATAAAAGTATTTCACCAGATACCGGTAAATCCTGATAATATACAAAAACTGTAATTATGAAGCCATTTGGATTATATGAATTTCCATGTCTGAATTTTGGCCTATGTGGAGCAGATCAAACTTTTCAAAGATTCATTACTGAGGTTTTAAGTGAATTGCAATTTGTTTCCCTGATATTGATGACTAGAAAATGTACCTGGCATTGCCCGGAAATAAAAGCAGGGATTAATTCAATTTATTCATTCAAGTTTGAAAAAGGGTGACAGTAGGACTATTAGAAAAAAGAATCCCTGCTTCAATTTGCGATAAAGACTGCTAAAATATAGGGCTTTTGGCGGTTCCATTAGAAACCTGACACCTGAGATTTTTGTGGTGCCTTAGTTTGGGGATTTACTTGTTAACGCAGATTCCAGCTCCTTTCCCAAACTTCACCAGGGCTAGACAAATTTCTCCTCTATGTAGGAGACAGGCCAAAAAGTTAGGAGGCAGCTTTTCATTGACATTATTTAGCATTTTGACGGCATTTGTTAAAAAGCGCTTGTAATTAGTAGTCACTAGGGTGTAACCCATTGGAATTGACACTAACACCTCCAAAAATAATAATTAAAATTCAAATTAAAAATAAATTAAAACTCAGTTTCAATTCAAATTCCGAAATCCTTAGTGTAAACTCATAGACAGTTAAGTACACAATAGTCGACCGTTCTGGGCCAAATTTTCAGTCGCGAGCACTATTTCTTTGGGCGCAAAGACGACCTGGAGACCTTATTTTATATTACAATTTTAAAATCGGTGACGTCTGAAAATTTGTTTACTAATCCATAGCCACCTTTATCTAATAGATAAAGGTGGCAATGATTAATCATATGGATTCCCAAAATCGTACAATAGTTGGCAGCACCAATCAAGTTTTCTTTAAAACACAAAAAGTATATATTTTTTAGAAATTTACTAAAATTTGTCTATTAATCTTCTAAAATAACATTATTTTATCATTAATAAATCCTATCAATTGAATATTGCCAATACATAAAACATAAAACGTATCTGCTTCAATAACAAACTATTTACAGTAATACCATTTTTATCTTCATTCTTCATTACAACATGTAAACAATCCACAATAAGTATGAAAACTAAATTTTCATTACACTTTCTTTATATATTGAAATATTAGCTTACTAGAAAATCATCAAGAATAGAAAATATATTCCTATCTATGACAACGTCCCTGTGGGCTAGGATAATTTTAAAGGCATCATGTACATGTAATTAATTTTAAGTAATTTACAGCTATTTAAATTAAAAAAGATTATTATTATATCATTAATGAACTATCAATTGAACATTACAAATACACTAAACTTAAAATGTATTTACCTCAATTAGAAACTACTTTCAGAAATCCCATTATTACCTTCATGTAGATGATGACTGATATAAGTGCTATAAACTTAGTACAGAAAGAAATAAAAACACGCAGCACATACAAAACCAAAAGGGTAACAATGTAATGGCAGCGACTGGAATGACTACAAATGAGTAAGATTTCGGGTTTCGCAAATGAGATTTGGCGTAGAGTTCCTATATAGGAGATGTAGGAATAGGAGGGAGATAGATATAGGTCTGCATATATGAACTTTAATTTGGCGCGGTTCAACATGAACCATGAAGGTTAGAGAGTTTGAAGGGAATCCATAACGACTATCCTTCGGAAAATAGAGCATCGGCACGAGCGTAAATAAATAGCCGGCGTAATAGAATACGCAGAAACGTAGGGGCAAAAGGGTATATTTTTACCATAGCAGGTAATGGTAAACTGACAAGGATGGCAAATACATGTTGAAACTAAAAGCATTAAACATCGAATTTATCTTTGATGTGAAAATAAATTATTTACAACAGTTGAGTAGCAATATATATTGAAATGTTTTATTTGCTAAAGTGCACGTTAAGTTTTCAAGCGAATGTACACTACAACTCATTTTAACCGTAGTCACTAGCTAGCGTTCTGACGATACTATATACATTTACTAGCAAATTCTGCAGTGTATATGCGAGCGAAAAGGGGAGGTACATAACGAATTTTCTTAAAACACTCGTGTATATATTATTAAAAATGAATATTTTATTTTCCATAAAAATATCCATGAAATAAGATAAATTTATATATATCCTTCTAAAACAAAGGGTTAAACGATTGTAGATTTCTAAAATAGCCGTTTTAAATGCAGAAATAATGAAATTCTCCATATTATTAAGCATATGAATATTTTGCTTTGGAAACTTAAGGGCAAAATGTTTCGTGTGACGTCACGCGCCCATACTCTATTGACAGTCACAATCTGGTCTGATTATAGTTCGCATTTGGTGGCACTGTTGTTCTTTTTCACTACATTGTTAGCGATTGTATTAAGGTAGAGAGTAAGAGCGGAAACGGAGTATTTGATAACCAAGGTCCGTAGAATATCTTATATTGCATAAGGTTGTCCCTTTCGGGGGGGGGGGGAGGGGACTTGTTCCAGGAAGGAAAGACGAGTGACGTCACTGCCAACCCCGTTCTCTGCCAGAGGAGAGAAAAGCCGTTCAGAGACGTTGATAGGAATCTTAGAAAACTATTTAAATATTTACTTAATAGCAAAAGTGTGCATTCAATATAGAATAAAATAAAATAAAATAGTAATGTTAAGTTTACGGATACTTAATAAATTTCGCACATATGAAAAGAAATAGAAAATTTTTGATGAGAGAGGAAGCCATGAAAATTTTAACATCAGGAAAAGTTAATATTAATAATAGATTACAGATTATAGATTGTTGAATGATCAAGAAAAATACTAGTAGACTCTGCATGAGGGAAGTGAACCAGACTTGCCCTGTAACCTCGCTTTCCTACCATAGGAAGCGCAGGCCAAGGCATCTTCTGATTGTCTGTCAGGGAACGAACTGGAGGAAAAGAAGGTATATCACACCTCAGGTCGGAGTTTCCTAGTTTTATTCTGTTTGGCGACAATAGATGGCACCGCTCGTTCACTTCGGTGAGAGGAACAGCTCCAAGATGTCATTCCCGGCTCGACCACTAGCCACGTTAGACTGTTTGCTTTTGCTCATGTTTCTCGACGCTATCCCAATGTCCTAATCCTCGCATTCTGCTGATTAAATTTTAACTATTTTTGTACGAACTTCAAGTGACTCTAAAGTGTTTCAAACTTTTCCCCTTTGCTACTTCCAATTTTTTCTTTCTAGTTTGCTCTTATGTATTTTTTGCTCCTGCCCACCCCTTATTACAGCCTATGCACGTATCTACCATCCCAAGACAATTATTTACTACAACCAACAATTGCTGATCGCATCATCGCACCCACAGGAGTGAAGTGACAAGTTGTTTGAACAATATTGCTACTTTTTACCTCTTGGTCTGACATTGCTATATTCGATATGGGGGTGAGTGACTCCTAGTCGCAGGAACCCCTTAATTATGCGTCGATCAGAGAAGACACATTAACTGTTAAGTACGTTTTCGGAATCGGTTTGAGAAGGATATAAACATATATTCCTAATCTAAATGGTGCAAATCTGTCGTCATTTAAATATTGACTGCATTCTAAAGTTTACAAGCATGAAGAATGCAGAATAAAATAGAGTACATAGCATTTCCAGGCAATGCAATGCATAACTTTTGTATAGCTTATAAATGTTACATGTTTTAGAAAAAATATATCGTCCGGATTCGAGAGAAAGTCGGGAAACTTTTAAAATCTTCTGAAGAAAAAACAATAATTGATTTAAATTTGAAAGCCATTGCAATAATCATCATTAGTCACGTCAAATGTGAATTGTTAATAAATTTATTAATAAAGTTTCTGTCAAAGCATTCATATCTCAATTTGTCAAATTGAGGGGCTCCATCATATATAATCCATGGTGGAGTAGTTTCGATGCAATAGAAATGGTTTTTGTTCAAGAAAGGAATATTCATATGTTAAAAGAAATTATAAAGTGTAATTTTATGATACTTTTGTAAAAAAATTAATTTATAGTCGCATCAAAGGACACATTTACCTCTATTTATTTAATGCAAACGTTGAAAGGAGTCCTTTAATTTTAAGCCCCCTTTCTCATAAACATCGGATGAATTTCGGACAAAAAAATTTCGTCGTCGAATAAGAAAAATGTATTGATAAAAATAACCTTTGCTTCTTTTAGTTTGAAATTCCGAGTGATTCCACCCCCTTCTTTTTCATCTTCCACAATTTTCGGTCCCATTTTAGAGGTCCATCAACGGAATTCTATGGTAATATCTGTACCATAAAAGAAAGTAAATGGATTCACAAAGACTCCAAATAAACAAAATTAAATAACACATGTAGATCATTAAATATACTGAAACAGTTTCTTTTCAGCATATAAAATTTAAAGTATTAATTACATGCATTGAACATACAATGTTACAATCTAAATATTTTTAAATCAAATCAAGGACATTTTTCATAAAATATCTTTTGTATAGGAACTAATCGGAACAGAATGGTAGGTTTACTTTTACTAGGCAGAATATGTACCATACAATTTATATGCAAGTCATTTTAAATCAGCGTATTTTTAACCCTTTCGCGAAGGTTGCTACGCCCGCGTGGCGGCTGCGAACTTGCATTCAAGGCCGGACGTCACGCTCTCGTGACGGAGAAAACTTTACCCTAAACGGCGAGTGCCACGTACGCGTGTTTTCACATGGAACGTTTTAATTTGTCTACTAGATGTCTTTAAATACCCGTGGAAACAACTTCAATGTATTTTGCAGATATTTGACCTTGGCATAGGGAGGATCCAATGAATTATTTCTCCATTTGGAGCTGTGAAACATGATTTTGTAATATAAACAGACAGAGCAATTCTCGCAGCACCAACAACTTTATAATTGAGTTTCGGGTTTCGTTTTGATTTCAGCTTTATGATTTTGTTGGTGAATCATAGGAATATAAGAGAGTATTTTTTGGGGAGGGGATTTAGAGGCAGTGAAATTATTCGTTTATTTCGGATAAAAGAATGGGAGCAACTAACGAGTATTTTGCATTCAGATTTGTATGAAAAGTATACATCAAATAGAAAATAAATATTTCCTTTATTCCTGAAAAAGTACATTTCTGTGTTGAATAGGTGATTTTTAGTGAATTTTTTTCCAGAGTTAGGCTTAGCGCAAAGTAATTGCCGTCTCCTGGGAACAGTTCGGAAGCGAAGCGCTCCGTCCTTTGGGCCGTGACAGTTCCGGAATGCCGCCGTCGCGAAAGGGTTAAGGAAATATGAATGAAACTACAAATGGAGAGTTTTATAGAAAAAATCTTATTTAATTACATTTTAACATGTTTCTCATCAGTTTTATCCTATTTCAAACTTTATTTTTTTTAATAGATAATGCAGACAGTAAAGTGCACAGTCTCGGTTTAATGATTAAAACGGGATATTTCTTTCAATACCGTTGTAAATGTAATTGATTAAAAGCATTATATTAAAATCCATATTTATGCAATATACACTCTTTTGCAGAAAAATAAACGAAGCACCATGAAGAAAGTGACCGTTTTTATTGAAATTAAATATGCGTACAGCTCATACACAGGTAATGAAATGATTACAAAATCAAGGCCGCAGGACCCATCAATGGTGCAATTGCACATTGGATTTTCAAATCAGTAATTGGTGAAACCCGCTTGGCGGCAATGCATGCTTGTATACGTCTAGGTAAGGAGTAATGAAGTTTCCTAATGTCATCCTGCGATACATTCTGCCAGGCATTCCTCAATTGTTGCTCCAGATCTGCTACATTTCGGGGTGCCCAAATCTGGCGGCCTAGTATGTCCCATACATGCTCGATTAGCGACCTTGCTGGCCAAGGAACATTATCAAAAGTACGGAGACAGTCCACAGATATGCGAGCCGTATGTGGCGTGGCATTATCTTGTTGGGAAATGGCCCCAGAATGACGTGCCATGAAGGGTAACGCAAACGGGCGCAGAATTTCATCAACATATCGTTGAGCTGAAGTTGTGCGCAGGATGACTAGGGGCGACCTGCTGGCGTAAGAGATAACACCATCACACCAGGGGTAATGGCTGTGTGCCTGTGTAAAACAAAGGCTGATTGGGACCGCTGGCCCTGGCGCCTCCACACACGTACCCAAAAGTCATCTCGCTGAAAGACTGAAGCGTGATTCATCGCTAAATACTATGCGATGCCAGTCTGCTAGCAGCCATGATGCTCGGATACGACACCACTCCAAACGACTCTGTCGATGTTGTGGGGTTATGGGCAGACGTCTTAAAGGTCGTCGTGAGAGTAACCCCACTTCAGCAAAGCGGCGTGAGATGGTGGAAGGTACCAGGGGTGGTATGGAAATGGCTGTAGCACGTTGGATGGCGGACATTGATGCCGTTGGGCCAGTTCGGGCCTGTCGCACAATCATCCGATCTTGCCTCGCATTCATGCACCTTGGACTTCCAGAGCCTTCATTCCGCTGATGAGGTCCTTGCAGCAACCATTGCTGCCAGCAGCTTTGCACAGCACTGTCCGTTCGGTTCAGGTGGCAGCCTATTGCTCGTTATGACCAGCCAGCTTCACGCATCCCGACTATACGAACTCGTCTAATTGCTTATAAGGTGCTCGGCAGCGTCGTAACGGCATTATTGGTTGTGTCACCATGAAACTGCAACGCCGATAACGAGCAAAGATAACCGTCCATATTATATAACCTGTTTTATAGGATACTAATTGCGCAGTCGAAACGCGCGCTATAATTGAAGTTAACACTCATTGACTTAAAATTAATCATTTGCATACAAATTTAATTATTTGCTTACTTGGTATAAAGGAATTTGCATGTGAAATTTCGAGATGATCGGAATACTTCTTAGGGGTGCTTCATTTTTTTTTTGCAAAAGAGTGTATTTGCCAGTGTAATATTAACAAAGATTATCATTTTATGCACGAAATATATAAATTTTGTGTAAAACGAAAAGCTCAATGTATTTATTATAAAAAATCTCTTGGAAACTTCATATCTTTGACTTAGTATACAATTTAAAAACCGCAGTTTTTATTCCATACTCCATTAATTACTGCAATTTAGTTCGTTTTAAATTCAAATTTGAGCTCAAAGGGGAGGCTACAGTGATGCCACAGATCGTTCAAAAATATTACCGTAAGGGAAACAGCGGACAAAGCAACCTGTTAATATTCACTTAACCTTGGTTGATAACGGCTGAATCTCTCTGTACAATAGTGCAACGCGATGTTAGCGCCATCTGTTGAACACTTCCAAAATTAAAAGATAATTTCAGTTTCCATTTATATTTCCAATGAGCTTATGATATTTTTCGCTAGCAGATTAGGCCTAATATTATATAACTTTCGAATAAGGGTTAAAAATGGATAGTAACAAAATATTAAACAATAAAGATATTAATTAATGCACATAAAACGCAGCAATGTGTCTACAAAATATAGGTGATAATAATGTTACCCAATTAAAGGAATATCTAAAACGAAAATTCTATACCAGGTCCAGGCACCCTGGGCCGTCCCTTCTGTATGCAGCTATACGTATTTGTACAGTAGGAATCTTAAAATTAGCGCACTTCCCTGGTATCCGATGTGACATATACTATAGACTATAGTAAAGAGAAAGTACTGTTTTTAAGAAAATTTTCAATTTCGAAATTTTGATGACAATATATATTTTAAGATGTTTTGCACACGTTTTGACTATTTTTACTTTCTCATAAAGTATAGTATGGAGAAAGTTTTGTTCTCATGAAAATTTTAGATTTTGAGGCCAATATATGTCTTAGGACTTCCTAAACACTTTTAGACAGTTTTACTTTTTCATACTATAGAACATGCATAGTACAAAGAAAGTATTGTTTTCACGAAAATTTTGGAATAAGAGACTTGATGGTAATATATGTTTTAGGAGCTCCTGAACACGTTTTGACGGCAATTCATGACGTTCGTGACATCATTAGCTCCCTTGGTAATCAATATATTGGTGTTTACAAGTGAAAAACACATTAGTATTTACAGGTGGAAAGTACGTTATTTTTGTGGTCATATAAAGACTTCAGGGCGTTATATACAGCAACTTGGGTGATTTTGTAGTAACTTAAATAAAGAACGCATTAATATGATTAAGATAAAATATATTTTTATATGTAAACTTGTTTTTTGCATATAGGGCAAGATTTTGGAGAGATTCGTGTGACTCAATTCAACTTACTTAAGTAAAGGGATATCTAAAAAGAAAATTTCATACCATGTTCAATTTTGTGCATGCAGCTACATATATTTGTATAGTAGGAATAAACAAATTAGCTCTGTTCAATTTTATCATATGTAATACAGCCTTGTGTACAATAAATTTCATTTCGAATCAAGGAGGTTAATTATACTATGAATATATGCTGAAACTCATTCATTTGATTATGCATAAAGCATCGTAATATATAATTTGTAGCAACAAAATAACAAATCTGTGGAATAGACAAAATTTCTAGTTATAATACTCTCAAAATTAGATATTGTAAGGCTTCTATTTAATTAATACACATAATATTGAATTATATCTTCGATTTTTGTAGTTCTGTTTAAATAAAGTACTTCAATAATGGTATATTTAAAATACTTTCAAGAATATCAAGTAAATAAGATCTTTTTATAAAGAAAAATTGTTGAAATAAACAATTGTTTAAACAAGCAGAAAAATATGCTCATTGGAAATATTGAAAATATTATTGGAAATATTAAAGAAAACTGAAATTATCTTTTAGTTTTGGAAGTATTCAATAGCTGATGCTAACATCCCGTTGCACTCTTTTGTACAGAAAGATTCTGTCGTTATCAACTCCGTCATTTCCACTCCTACTCTCTACCAACATGGAGACAAAATATCTCCCAGTGGACAGAATCAGGGAGTCGGCTATAGTAGAATCCTTTTAGATATTTGTTTACTATAACATTTCATTATTTAATAAACGTCTCAATGCAACTTTCAAAATAAATAAGCATGTTCATTACTTTATTTTCTTCCAAAATGATTAAAAACATAATCAATATAATTAGAAAATAGTGGCTGTATTATTCTAAATCCTTGATAATTCCACATTCAAATATATTGAATTTTTTAGGATCAAGGTTATACTTTTCATTTTTCAGTTTCGATTTATTTCGAAAACCAAAAGCATCACATTGGAACGGCTTTTAAATTTTATTTAATATGGCTTCGTTCAAATTCAAAATTAACATCAACATAGAACATAACAATGGTACGATATGGCATAAATCACTTAATACGTCCAGTCACAATTTATCGTCTGCTCCTGCGGCTACGATTTTATGCAGCATTCAGAACGGTGCAATTCATCGTTTCTTTTTCTAAATCCATGAGTTTAGCACTTTCAAACTGAGCTGAAAAGAGAACCAAGCTCTGCGTTGCTATAGTAACAGTTTGGATCGACGATAAATAATCATACAATGACGATCAATTGGTATTGCAAGTTTGATTCTGTAACTCTAAAATATCTATTCATTTCTCGATGGTGTTATCATTCACAACAAAACTGATAGAAGATGTAGTTTAAGTAAGTCTTCCCTAGTTCAAAATCATTGTTTTCCTATCGACTGCCATGTAGATTTTGGTTTCAATGATGATACACCATTTTTTAATAAAAATCTGATTAATATGTATTTTCGCTTACATTTATCTTTCAGTGTAGTTTTGTATTCGCACCCTAGCTTCTCTGTAGCTTCTCTTATACTCTAATAAACCAAGCCTACTCATCTTTCATTTAACCCTTTATACATTTATTTCAATCTCCACACCGAACAAATAGTTAATTAAAACTTACTATTCTTAATGACCACTACTTGCATATCTGTTGAGGCACATAACATATTACAACAATGCAGAATGTGCATATCTTGCAGATGAGTAAGGTTAGATTCACATTATGCCTCTATCAGCAAATACAGGAGGGAATAATTTTATAGGGATTAAAATGTTTCATGCTAGCTCATTAAGTTTTCAGAAAGTGCTTATCAAGCATTGTGTCTCTCAATGTTCAAACTATTCTTTAACTTTATTGTTGTTTATATTATTATTATCTTTTATATTGAGGAAATTAATTTACTTAATAACATTGTAAAGCAGACAGCTTTATCTTTCAAGTGAAGAAAAGTTACAGACTTATACCACTGAGGACAGATTACAGTCCAACCGTCACAGCAATCTGTGAGGTTTACACGCCAGGGGCAGGGGGCAGAGAGGTTGCAAATCTCTTAACCAGCAAAGACACATCCAGGGGGACAAGGTTAACCCAATCAAGACTACCAGCAAATTGTTTTACATAAAAATACCAAACTATTACAAAAAGTATATTCTCTTATGAATGGGATAAGCTAGAGCCACAAAAATGATGTTAGTAAAGGTCAGTTCCACTGTAACCGATGTAACAATCAATACAAGATTTATCGCATCTTTATACCAGGAAACATTTACTAAAAGTGACAAAGTAAAACTTTATGCTTTAAAATATTTGTTATTTATGACTATCATATAGCAACTTTAAAAAAAATTTCTTGCTATGAATATGCATCTATAATTTCATTTTAAAATTGTGTAACTGACATAATGCAATTGGACTAGATGTAATTGCTAATCAGTAAAAAGTTAAATACTATCAAAATGTTAAATCTAGAATGTTATTCTTTGCTTATAAACAATAGGTACTAAATAACTAATAGACTAAATGCATACCTATTTATATTTTATTTATCGACCATAATTTCGAAAATTACAATATCTTTTATAATTGATGTAACTTTATCAATTTTTTATGATGTCATTATATTTGTAGTGCTTTTTTATTCCTTGATATTGTTATATGAAGTTTTTTACTAATACATATGGACAATCTAAAAATTTAAAATCCTCTGAAAATAGGCAATAATCTGAATATTTATTTTGGAGCAAAAATGAGACTACTATGTGGAATTAACCTAAATATTTTGCATAATATTGCATATGAAAAGTAAACATATTTAATACTACTTCTACTGTTTTCATTTTATTTAACTTTTTTGATAAATTTTTTAAAAAAATGTTCTATATACCAAGAATGGTACATGCTAGCATTCTAAAGTTACTGCTTTTTATTTTTTAATGGTTATTTACACATAAAAGGATTATTATTTAACATTATTCAGTGTGCTGATTTTTTTTCAAAAGTGCATTCAAATATTTGGGGGGTATTTTTGATCATATTTAAAATTAGTTGGATTTCTGTATTCACTGATTGTAATAAAAATTACTTTTGAAGCACTGCATTTATTCAACAGGTATAGTGTCCACAAACATATACATACACATAAACATCAACTCTAAAACATATGATTTAAGTTCAGGGATGCTTAAAACATGTAAATCAATTGAAAACTCAAATTCAAATTGTTTACCCCATCACAAAGTTTATACATTATGTTATATATGAAAGTAAAATTCTCATTGCTACCCTATGAACATTACTTTCTCTGCATACTTTAAATCATAACAAATTTTTATAGTTTCATAAATCTGAGTTTATAACATTATACACTCAGTGGCACTGCCAAACATTTTTAGTACGGCCCATCTAAGATTTTCCTTAAAAGTACATAAAGGTTTTGCTTTCATAATATATTCTTACTAATCATTTCAACCTCGCTTTGCATATTTGAAATGGCTAGTAGTCATTAAATGTCACATCTACACACTAAAGAAAACTTGTTGATAACTTTTCTTATCAGAAACCATTTCAGATTTACGCATAAAAATAGCGTACATTTTATAATTCTGTTAATATGTGAAATGGGAAACTATACTAAATCTTATTTCCATGTGAGACAAAAAGACTTAATTGTATATATTTTTTAATGGCAGCAAAGGGATATAGAATTGTGTTTTTATTCATTCTGGCTTGTGATATCTTAAATATTATTTAATTATTATGAAGTGATTTTTAACAATTAAAAAACTTATATCACTAATATTTTTAAAGCTATTTTATTTTATTATTTTTTTAGTTTTAATTGTTGGCATCAGAAGGATATCAAATTGTGTGTTTATTACTTCTGTGAGGAAAAGTAATGTAAGTTTTATTTTAAAGACCTTTATATCATCACCTCTAATTCTAATTTTCAATTTTTCTGTTGATCTGGAAGCTAAGACAGATCAAATGAGACCAATATCAAGAATTTAGCAAGTGTGGAAGTAGTATTAATTTTTTTTATTATCCTTTTGCAATATTCTGCCTAATTAATATTTTTTGAAGTACAGTGCAACTTGGATAATTCGAAGCTGAAGGGACCATTAAAAAAATTTGAATTATCCAAAACTTTGATTTAAAAAAGTTACATCTTTTAACTTTAGTTTCAGGTCCACTGAATGCTTGAAAAGGTGAAAAGGTTATTCTGTCAATAAGTAAATATATTTATTGAGAAATATCATGGTATGAAGGACTTAAACACTATATGTATGTAGGGCGCGGTAGCCCATTGGTTAGCGTGCTGGAGTTGCACTCGGTAGGCCCGGGTTCGATTCCAGCCACTGCCAAAACTGCCGCCGTGTTCATGCGGAGTACGATCACGTTAAACATGTGGGTCCGAAAGTCCTTCCGAGAGGTTGGTGGTAGGGGAAGGAGGGTACGGTTCCTGTGGATGCCTCCCCCACTGGGTTCCTGTCTAAATTGGGTGGCACTTCCCGACCGTCCAAACAGTTACCTTACACCTTTCTGGTAGGTCGGACGGTCTGGGTTTCAACAATCAACAACAACTATATGTATGTAAACAAAATACGATATACGTAAGCTACATACATGTATATACTACATTCAATACAGAAAATTATAGTTTTAGAAAAAATTGTCCTTATATTTCAAAAAAGTAGACAAAGGGTTCTGCGCTATCCCGTACTCATTGGTGATTTAGCATTTCCTCTTCACACCCTTTTCCACATCGCGAATGACGGCGACCTTTTCAGCAAACGTTAAATTCTTGTATTGAATGCGTGATTTACTCAAAGACATCATGAATGCTCACTAGTGAAACTCTCACAATACTATAGACACACTGACAGTAGGAAGCTCAAATGACGTCTGATGCCAGTTAAACCAACACCCTCTGTACGTTGAACGCTCGAACCGGTCAAACAGGTAATGGGAAGGGGGGTTTCAGCTGTCACATGTCGAACAGGTGGGGGTATTCTGGCGATGATTTGTCTTTGACGATGATTTGGCCTTTCATCATTTCTTAATGATAAAAGGCCGAAAAGTTGTTATGGTTCGAAAGTTTTTATAAAAGAACTTCGAATTAAGGAAGTCGAACTTCAAATTATCCACAATTTTTTGACATTGATTTAGTACAAAGTTCAAGGAACCAAGAGAAATCTTCGAATTAATGACGATTTCAAATTAGAGACATTTATTTTATCCAAGTAGCACTGTATTAAATTTTACCCTTGACCTAGAAGATGAGATGGACCCAATAAGACTGAAACAGAGAATCTAGCTGGAGTGGAAATACTTGATAATTAAGCAAAGTTGTTCTGAGTTTTTTTATTTTTTTTTCCACATCACCACTAATTCGAATTTTTGAAATATTAGATTCTTCTGTTGACCTGGAAACTGAGATGAATTGAATGAGACCAAAATTGAAGCTCTGGCTTCAGTAAAAATGCTTAATAATGTAAAAAAATATTTTTGAATGTTTTGCGAGTAATTATCCCTGTCAGCTCTAATTCAAATTTTCAAAACTTTATAATTTTTGCTTAGTTTCAGAGCTAACATGTATCGAATGACATCAAAATCAGGATTCTAGCTATAGTAGAAGTGCTCGGTAATTTTGATACACCACTCTTGACAAATTTTGCAACCCTCTAGTTTCTCTGTCACATATCACAAAAACTATAGCATACAAAAATATGAAATTTGGTGCATTTATAGAGAAATATTAGGGAACTACACTGAAATAAACCCTTTTTTGATTTAAAATTTAGTTTAGGCAATATTTAATGTTAAAGTCATAGGAAGAGTATTTCAGCTCAGAGTTTGCATCCTGGACAGACTAGCAATAGCAAGATGGATTTTTGTAGGCATGCATCTACATATTTGAATTTTTGTAAGACGGAGCCCCTTTTTTGAATTTTGATTTAGTTTATGGGTTATTTTTTTATGCACTTCTGAAGTAAAAAATTTTAATCATTACGGGTAAAGATTTAATTTGTCGATTTAATTTTGACAAGGCCTCCCGACTCATACTGAGTTGCAGGGTTGCAAAGCATAGCAAACAGGGGGTCTATAGCTAAGTGGGGTTAATTAGCTCATGAAGTGAGTTGTGGGAGTTGGTGTGTGGCAGTTAATAAGGGGGTGAAGCCCCAACAGGTGTATTATAACACCTGTGGCAATCCCTGGCGATTGATAAGCTACAATGAGCAGGAATGGAGCCCCAAGGTTTGGTGAGCATTAGCAAGCATAGGACATGTAGGTAGCCGTATGTGTCAACTGTGTTGAAAGTACTCATGAAGCGAACTCTAGTCAATTAACAAGGGATAGTCCCCAACAATCGTATTATGTGAAGTGAATTACAGAGATTGGCAAGCGTAGCAAGCAGGAGACAGAACCTCCTGGTGTGCAAAATAATTATTATTTGTATGACAAGAAAAATGAAAATAGAAACCACTGGGTTTCTAAAATTTTTGACAAAAGCTTCCTTGCTGTCAATGCAGTTAATATATTTTTAGTGCTGATAAACTTTAAGAGCAAAGTCCATTGCGCCTGACTACTGCATTCAAAGCATGCTTCCAAGCTTTGGAATACCTTCTATAAGCCAGTTTTGTGATAATGAGTCAAAAATTAATTTTCATGAGGCGTATGTACAGTGCTGACAACTACTGAATCTTCAGGCAATAAACCAAAGGAAACTGGATCTAACAATATAGTATGTGAGGCTGAGACGCAGAGAAACAAAGAAAAGAGGATTTTAGGCACATCACTTTGCCTGGTCACTATAACTGTGCACATACCTTAAATACAAATACATAGATTATAACAGTTAAAAATTAAAGTTTTGAGTTTTCATTAAAATTTTTAGAGAGAAATCCAAATATTTATTATTAGAAACTGGAGTTTGGAAATACAGTAATCAAGAGAGGAGGAAGCACAAATTATGCAGTTGTTAAACCTCTAATGAAAATTTTCCATAATACTGCTATTCTAACTCACTGTAAACCCTAAATTTTCCATTTTGAACAAGGACGTAACCAAATGTAATACAAGTACCTACAGCACCACTTCTCACTTCTTTTACCATGGAAATATGGGAATATAAGTTTCCAAAAGCGTATGGATTTTATTGATTATTTCGATGAAGAGGTTCACTATAAATGGTTACCAAATATATTTTAATTGATGAATATATGTATACATTTTTATTCAAATGTAATACTTTAGTGAAATGTATATTTTTATGATTATTATTATTCATTTTTTTTAGAAGTTCTTCAAAAATATTCTTCAGAATGTAACAAATCTTATAGGTAAGCTTATTTGGCTTATTACTTTTTTATTTTATATTGTTGTTGTTGTTTCTGATGACCTCCTGTAAGTTGAATCATAGCCGACACAGGACCAGTGACACAGGAAAGAACGAATAGACAATACAAGAGAAAAAAGTTTATTTACGGACAAGCATCACTGACAAGGGTCAAAGGGGGTGCAGCTTCACATTGTAGATGAGGACCCAGTAGGTGGAAGACTGACTTTACCTCGATATACAACCATGCCTTACTCGAGATTTGAACCCGAGCCCACCAGATAGCAGCCGACGACGCTATCCACTTCACCGCCTGGGTGGCTTTATTTAATATTTCTTATAGCATGCATGTTTTCATATTTTTACAGTAATGTTCTGTGACACTAACACCTAAACATAATGCCTAATAGCCTTGAGAAAAGAGAATTGAAAATAAGTTGAATTATTTTAAACATATTTTAATTTCATTTACAAGCATCTTTGCAGCTTAAAAATACTGATTAAAAACATTAATTATTTAAAATGATATTGCTTAAAAAATTAAAAAATATCAAAATACATTATATTTTTTTTACAATTATTTATCACTATAAATATTTGCAATGTCTTATTTTATATCTCTTTAATCTCGAGGCTATAGTATCATACGAGTCAGGCATTATCTAAATGTTTTGCTTCCTGGCTAGACAACTGCAATAAACACCAGAAAAAAAACTTGTGCTAGTCTACAAAAAGTATATAATATCAATTTTGCTCAACAAATGATGAGTCTAATCAGTTTTTGAGTTACAATTGACAGTCATTATTATGTTTACAAGTATACATAAAACAGCTCAGTAATTTATCTGTTGCAATAAGTAATTATCAACATATTTTTAATTGCTTAAATATAAATTAGTTATCTAATGTTTAAATAAGTGGGAAAGAAGAAAAATTATAAATTATACGCTAATTTTTTTTTTGCTCATGGAGCATAATATTTCATCAAATGTATGATGATGCTACTTCAGCGTTGAGCTCCTCACGCTTACTGTCATAAACGTCAGATTTTTTCCAAGAAACTTTTGTTTATTGTATGATGAATGTTGACTATGACCTAAATTATTACAAAAAATGTCAATATGTACATAATATACAATCAGCTCAATGTATACTTACATGGGGGTCAACAGGAGTAGGAGAGGGACCATGCACATCTCTCTTAAAATTTAAAATTACTGACAATGAAGAAAGTGACAAAGCTCCAAGTTCCTGCAAGGCATTATAATCTATCAACAAACCATGTGCAGATAAAATATATGATGAGTATGACCCCTTTCTACATTGTAATGACATTTCAAGGTCTCATATATGTGCTATTGCGAAAACTGCAAAAGCAGTACAGAAATGCATTGTGAAAAATGCAATGCATATTTATGCACCTTAAAAACTAAGAATTGCTTTAAAGATTTTCATTATAAATAAATATAGTTAGTAAAATTGTAATTAGTTTATTTGTAAAGGTTTGAAATAAAGTTCTTTTCTGCAATTGACTTTGAATGAGAAAAAGCCTAACCTGTACAATCATACAGGTTAGGTTCGGTCATCGAAAAAGCCTAACCTGCACAATCATATAAGTGTCCTCCAAGGTTTGGAGGGAGTATTAGATTTTTTAGATTATTTTTTTCAGTGTCAGTGGGGTCAGTGACTAATTAAAAGCTAAAAAGACATGAAATTTAAAGGTGAAAATATTTCCGGTCTTAAAGGGATATAATATTGAGTCAGCAAAAGTTTGTATTTAATCAGGAGTGGAACAACCATACTACAGAACCTCATAATACAGTAGGCCCAGACCTTACAGAAGGATCCCAGCGAAAATTAAGGAATAAGTATTTAGGATAACTATAAAACGTGATTTTCCATACAAGCAATAATAACCTAGATCGCAATTTGTAAAATGCTGCACAAATTAGGTGTAGTAAGTAGACATATATTTTGGAAATCGTTGGATTTCCTTCTTCAGTGTAAACAATCCTGAACCTACACACCAAATAAAAGCAAAACCATGTCGCTCTAGCAGTAGCATTGCTTGACAACAGAACTTAGTTTAGTAAAGTAGTATCACCTAGTGTTGTTGTTATTGTTGTTGTTGAAACCCAGACCGTCCGACCTACCAGAAAGGTGTAAGGTAACAGTTTGGACGGTCAGGAAGTGCCACCCAATTTAGACCGGAACCCAGTGGGGGAGGCATCCACAGGGACCGTACCCTCCTTCCCCTACCACCAACCTCTCGGAAGGACTTTCGGACCCACATGTTTAACGTGATCGTACTCCGCATGAACACGGCGGCAGTTTTGGCAGTGGCTAGAATTGAACCCGGGCCTACCGAGTGCAACTCCAGCGCGCTAACCAATGGGCTACCTGCGCCCTAGTATCACCTAGTGTGACAAAATAGAAGCAAAATGAGAAGAAATAGAAAATGTTAAGAGTATAAACTCAATACAGTGAAAGAAAATAGTAAGACAGATAAAAAAATAACTAGACACAGTTATGCCACCTTAGAACAACATGGTGTCATTGACAAATGATTAACCCGATTGCTGAAATTTTTATAGGCTTGAAAGAAAATCCAAATCAAAAACTGGAGGAATAATGGAGGCATTTCCGAAATGTACATTTGCTTACTATACCTCGTTTGCACAGCATTTTTCATTGTGACTCAGTTTCTTATTAAATATTTAGGATATTAGTAGCATAAAAGTTTCAAAGGTTAGAAAAGATACAAGCCAGGGGGAATGGAAGCAAGATTCAAAGTCTACCACTGAGTGTAATTGTCATAATTTGCTCTAAACTTCATTTATGGCCTTCGTTTTCTTTAGCATAGTTTTATGAGCTGAGGTGAAGTCCCTAGTTAATTAAAAAATAGCTACTTTTATCTAATTCAATTAGTCATTATATGCTTTTTATTCCATGGTTATTTTTATTTCCTCTGCCCCTTTAGTTTTTCCCTTATTCTTTTTTAATATTTCCTTACATTTTTGTTTTTAAGAATGTATTATCATCTTTTTGCTTTTTAGTCATTTTGATTAATTCATCTTGGTTTTTTGTTATAATTTAGTAAGTTCTGGTTTTATACCATTTTTACTTATTGTACAAGGATTTATTTTAACAGTCTGGTTTGCTGTTGTAGCTACTGTATTTTTCTTTTTCTGAAGAAGGAACTTCATTTAACTTCTAAAACTGTTTTATAATTTGTTATATGCTACTTGATAATCAACTTGGTTAATCTTCCTACATTGTTACACTATGAGGTCATCCACAGGAAAATTTATTGCCGATCATAACCAATGCAGCAAGTATTTCTTACCAAGTATGATACTCACAATATGATAATCTGTACTTTCCTAAATTCTCACTAAAATTTAGAAATTATGTTTTTTTATATACATTTTTTAAAAAAACAGAAATTTTAAGAAAATGATTATAAATCTTTTGAATTATAATCATTTGTTATATTGGAGTACAATGGTACATTTAAAAAACTTGATACATTTAACAGATTTGGTTATAATGGACATTTTTGCATTGGAATATTTAAATATTTGTTTTATAATATCCATTCCATTGTAATTGACTTAAAATATTTGTTTTGAAAATTCAATTCTATTTTAACAACTTGAATATATCTTATAAATAAATATATCTCTCCATCTGTGTCACCTTGTTCAAAAAATCAAAGCTTCAGACTGCTGCAAAATTTGGTACAGATATAGCTGAACTCCTAGGGCCATAAATATCATCAAGGGTTTTTCTTTTTTTAATTCAGGTTTGTTTAAAAGTTAGGAACATTTAAAACAAAATCCATCAAAATTTCAGCTTCAAAATCAGTTTTTTTGGGACGCAGATGATAATAATAAAATCACAGTCATTTGTCAAAAATAATACACAGAATATTTTTGTATGGAAATAAATCATTTTATTGCTTTTCGAAATATTCGCCTTTAGCATCAAAACATTTTTTCATTCAAATAAACCAATTTTTAAAACAGTTATGCCATTCAGAAGTTGGTATAGCAGAAACATGTAATTTATAGGCTTCAACTGCTATGTCAATATTGCTATGTCCAGAATGGTCTGTAATATGTCCAAATTCATGTTAATCTATTTCTGATAAAAATTCATTTAGAACCTAATCTAATTGATACCCGAAAAATATTTATTTAATATTATTATTTCTTTTTATGTTTTAGTAGTAAAATGGATAACATCTGGGAAATCGTCCATGTTAGAGTCTTATAAATGGTTTCATTCACTTTAAAATATTAAATTAAAAATAACCATAAATTAATATTATTTGTCCTTATTATTGATTATTTTTTTACAATTAAAAAAAAAAAGATTTTCAAATATTTAGGCCCTTTATCAGGATTGAATATTAGCAGACTTCTTGTTTATAGTGATTGAACCAAAGAAAGTGATTTTATAGAAATCACTTTCTTCTTTATTGGGATATCATTACCACAGATAAATACACACACACACACACACACATATATATATATATATATATATTATATATAAACAGTTAATTTATGTTCATAGAAGCTTGAAATGTATAGATCTACGAACATTTATGAGTTAAATTTTTCAATCATCATAATACTTTTATTTTACATATATTATGTGATTTGTAGGTAAGTGCAAATTCAGAATCTATCTAAAAAATTTGGCTAGATTACCACTATGCTGAAATCTCTGTGAAAATAAACCAGAATTTCTAGTTTATGCAAGTTGCTGCCACATATTTGCATGTTAAGAAGTATATTTTAAATCTAAAAAACATTTTTAAATATAAATAGCATATATCATGATTTTTTTTTTAAATTGTAGGTTTTTTTTTTTTTTAGTCTTAATATTCTAGTTGCACTAATCTTATTTCTATCATCATAAAAAGAAAATATAGTATCATTAATGGTGTAAAGTTCACATTATGTCTTACCAGTTAAACATTTTTAAAGAATTTTCATAAAATCAGTCAATGTATGTGAGCACAAACAAAATAATTTTAAAACTTTTTTTTTACAATGAACATGAATGCAAAAACATCCTACACAGTTTAAGATTATGTTTGCTTCAAATTCATTGAATTTTTTTGTAGTACAAGATCCTGTTACAAACATTATCAGTTTATATGCCTCTGTCTTCATCACCATCTCACCAAGAAACACATTTAGCTTATACCCTACTTATTGCATAATTTATGGCCCAATCGGCCATTTTTTTTTTACCTGGGGCTGTACTGAGATTTCTGTTTGATGGCTAGGGACTCATACTAGAAAAGTAGAACACACACATACACACTTTGAGAGCCATATTTAAAATTACTGTTGTCTGACTAATGGGTTTTTA
Organism: Amaurobius ferox; assembly: GCA_951213105.1. Lineage (NCBI taxonomy): Eukaryota > Metazoa > Arthropoda > Arachnida > Araneae > Amaurobiidae > Amaurobius > Amaurobius ferox. The sequence goes on along the minus strand of OX578142.1, from coordinate 111,467,818 downwards.
AATGTTGAATAAATGTTTTAAATATATCAAGGATACAGCAAGTCTTTGTCATTAGTTTCCACAAACTTTTAATATTAGATAACGACAATCTGTTTATTGCATTCCAAACCATTATCCTTGTGCAGTGTTCTCCAGGCATTATTATGATGTCATACATCTTAAATTTCTGATATCTCCCTTATAATTGGAGGGAAACTTTGTTGTGATAAATGTAAAAATATCAAACTCTCCTTTAAAAATATTTATTTTTTACTTTAATACTGTAGTTCATAGTCTTATATTACATTGCTTGGCAAACCATATAAAGTCATGTGTTGGGTTGATATTTTCCTCACTCTTGATGTATATAATTTTTTTTTAGTTTTGTGTTAATTGAGGCAATGAAATTTCTCAGAATATATGAACAATTGCTGCTGTTAATATAAAGATTCACGGGTGAGATAACTTTTTAAAGTATTTTATTTAAATTTTAGTTTATCTGAATATTGCAAATTTGAAAATTTAATAAAATATTATAGCATATTAACTAGTGCAAATGATTTGTTTTCCTCCCTAAGTTCTATGTTGATTGAAGCAATGAAATTTCTCAGAATATGTGGACAATTGCTGCTGTTAATAAAAAGTTCAATGGGTAAGATAAAAGTATTTTATTTCATTTTCAGTTTATCTAAATATTGCAAATATAAAAATTTGATAAAATATAATAGCATTTTAACTAGTGCAATTGATATTGTCATTCTTAACATTACATTGTTTATCAAAAATTAAAAGTTGATAGAATAAAAGAGCCTGTGATAACAGCCATTCCATTAGATATTTATATACAACATTTTCTGTGGCATTATAGACAAGCCAGCATGTATTGTTTTGCATGTTTTATTTTTATCACCAACTGAATTACCTACAATTTTAATTCAATAAATAAAATCTTTAATCACCAAATTTTAATTTTCTTTTCTATGAAAAGTTAATTTTGTTTTATGAATTTTTAAATTCCAAAAATATTTTTTTTTATAACCTGAATCATATAATACAAAAAAGAGGCACAAATACACATATTACAAATGTTTCCCGGTCGTCCATTTTGTTGCTCCAAGTGCTCTGGACGAGCCGGACAGCCTGGGGCTTTCACATATTACAAATGTAAATTATAGGTAAAATTAAATTTATTATATATATGCCTATAATCAAGGAAGAAAGAATGTTTAAACTGCTTGAAGCATAATGAAATATTATGATTTTTCATTTGAACAGCATCAGAAACAAAACTTACTAAGATCTTCACCAAATTGTCTTAATAGTCATTAAAATTCACAAATTGTAAAAAATGCAATTGACTATGTACCCCCTGCATGCAATTATCAAAACATAATTGGTTAATTTGTACTGCAAGAAATGTTAAAATTTGGCAGCCTAAAAAAACTAATAATGCCTTGTCAGGGGATTATAAAGCAAGTAAAATTGTACAGAAGTCTAACTAGAAGAATCTTAGACTAAGAATTTTCCATACTTTCCCCTCATTTATCTTCCAAAACCAAATACTTCACTATTTTTTTTATCATTGAGCACTTATGTTCATAGTTTTATTTACAAATAAAGTTTTTCAAGTGGTTTCTCAATCCAAACTTTTACAATAATGAATTAAACTGCTGTAGTACTGAAAGAAAATAAAATATGTGTAACAAAAATAAAAGTGTTTGGTCACACCTTTGACAGAATATTTCAGCCTGCACAGTCAACAGAGTGTATGATATAAAGCTCCATACATTATTTTTAATTAGTTTCTAAATTGAAATTGAAAGTGTTTTTAGTGGTTTGTATTTTGTGTACTACTCAAGATATTTTTATGGATACCAAAGAACATTACATTTTAAATATATTTAAATTAAATACAGTTTGAAGAAGCCAATTTAAAATATCATTTCAAGTACTCCTGTATGTCATTTTATCAAGTCTGAAGACCGCTACATTTAGATTTGCAAGCAATGCAGAGCTCATGAGCAGCAGGTGAAGACCCTGTCCTAATTTATTCATGCTCTGAAAATCTAGAAATAAGAACAAGATCTGTTTCATCTATCATTTATTTAATTTCAACAATTAATTTTTTGAGAGCTAGAACTTTTTATTTGTTAGTCACTTTTTTCATCTTTTTCTCCCCAAAATGTTACTGAATTTGTTATTTTACTTTTTAGTATTTCTTATTCTCATTTACTTGCTATATAATCATATTCATTAAAATTAAGCTTTCTTATAACAAAGTTGCTTATAGCAATTATCGCTTAAGAAATCGAATTAACCCTTGGATGGACAATTGCAAGGGTTAATTCGATACAAGTTTTAATTATTTATAGCAAAGTAGCGATAATAGCAAGCAAATTTGTTTGCCCCTTCAACTTTGCTCAAGATATAATTAATAAATAAGCTCAACTGTATATAACTTTACCAGTCAATGCATATAACCGGCCCATGGTTGAATTTTTAGGAAGCTGACTGAAATGCAAAAAATCAGTCCCATAAATCAATAGTTTAAGCCTTTGCTATACCAGTATTGATAGACTGTGCATATTTCAATTTTATGGTTTACATAGCTAACAAAAATACAATGCTATTTTCTCTTAAAAATACTTCTATGGTAGTATCTCTCTCTTGACAAAATCATAACATTTGGTTCTTGTCATAAAAATGTTCTATCTGTTTCTACATTGGAGTGTATGAGAATATTTTTTAATAAATATAATTGAGTTAGGGGTCCTATTTGTCCCTTTTTTCCAGAACTGTCCTGGTTTTATGAATATGTTCTGATGTCCCGACAAGTTGAGTTCAAAGAAATTTTATAAAACTTCATATAAAGAGCAGCATACAACACAAAAATAATGGTGTCAACCAATTTTGAAGACAAGAAACTGCTTCTTCAACAATACTAGCAAGAAGTCCAACATATACTCACCAAAGTAAGATAGGAATCTACCAGTAAAAGAACAAACATAGCTAAAGTAAGGATAAGATTACCAATGATGAATAGGGAAAAAAGAAGATATAAACCGAGGAAGAAGGAATGATTGACAGGGTACTATGAATGAATGGAAAAAAACAAGGAGTGTGAACATCCAGCAGAAAAATTCAAAGCACCTGCTTAGTGTAATACTCAATACTTGTGTGCCTCTTGTTGAATTTATAATTGTATTCCAGATTTTTATTTAAGAAAAGGGATCCCCTATTTGTGATATATTTAAAAAACTACATTAAAAGAATATTAAGCTTTTATATGTATGCTACATGCTGATTGTCATAAATTAGAAAGTTGAAAATCTTTCAAATGCTTGAATTGTTCGCACATTGACTACAGTAATATCAAAACTAAAAAACCTCATTTTTACATATGAACAAAAAGTAACAAATTAAAACATCATAAAAGAACAATCCATTAACCTTTAAAGGAAGCTGTTCTTCGTAAAAGGACTGCCTATATCCTTTAGGATTCTGCAAAAAATATTCAGATTCATTTTGCTTCCCTAGGAACCCCCTTAGTAGCTGGAACAAAGTGGCATTTTGAATTATGTCACTCTTATTGGTTAATTAATTATGGTTTGTTTTAGTGTTGTCACTTTTGTTGCCCAAATAACTCATAAATTTTGATTTGTGAATATTTTATCTGAGTTCTGTCAGTGTTCTCGACTCTTTTTATCAAAAATATTGTGTTGGACAATTTAATTTTATATTCTGTATTTTTGAATTTAATTCTCTGATGTTTTGTACAAACTCTAAAGTGGTACTGTTCATAACTGACTCAGTTAAAAACTAGCCCATTGCACTAACAACACTTGCTGCTCTTTGGCAGTGAGTTTTGCAATTATGAAAATATCACTCTGTGTGGTTATAGTTTCAATCTTTGCTAATTCAAATATGGCATTTACTAAAAATTGCCATTTTTCGAGGTAAGCCATTGTAGCCGACATGTGATATGTATCCTTGTTATTATTTTTAATTATGAAGGTACATACTAAAGGCTTTAAGTTTCCGTCTTTAGGGTGAGCACCAGTAAATTTTCTGCCCTATCCGCACTTTGTTAACTTTCGCAGCACACATTTTTCGCTGAAATTCTGCTCAAACAGTTGCGAAATATTTTCTGATAGATAAAATGCAATGCTTAGATTATATTAAAACTAAATTTATTACCCAATAAAACATAGAATATATTTTTTATTTTAATTCAAAATATTTTTGGTGCTGCCATCTGTTGTCATAATTTAATTCATACCCACTATTTTTATTTTTTAATGAACGTTTCTAAATGTCTATTCCTTTAATATGCTATTAAATACAACAACAGATCATATATAATAATGCCACAATCACGGAAAAGTAATTGAACTTGGACTTGAACTTCAACACAAAGGAATTTGAAGACAAAACTGCAGTCCTCAGTGATGTACATTCAGTTCCCCTTATCAAATTTATTGAATGAAAAATTACCTTTCTGTGATTGGGCATAAGTATATATGATCTGTTGTTGTATTTAATACTGTATTAGAAGGAATAGATATTTAAAAATGTTCATTAAAAAATAAAAACAATCGGTATGAATTAAATTACAACAGATGGCAGCACCAAAAATATTTTGGATTAAAATAAAAAATATATTCTATGTTTTATTGGGTATTAAATTTAGTTTTAATATAATCTAAGCATTGCATTTTATCTTTCAGAAAATATTTCACAACTGTTTGAGCAGAATTTTGGTGAAAAATGTGTGCCGCTATAGTTAACAAAGAGCAGATAGGGCAGAAGATTTACTGACGCTCACCTTTAACAATATTTTTGCACATGCATTGTCATGAAATTTGAGTTAGTACTTTAGTTATTTTTTCATAGTATTTATTGTATTATTTATTGTATTATAAAAATATATAATATTTTATTTATTGTATTATATATAATATATTGTATTATATATATAATATTTTATTTATTGTATTATAAAAAAGTTAGTTTTATTTTTAATCAAATACAAGATAGATTGGATTGTACTTAAAAGATGTGTGTGTATGCGGGGGGGGGGGGGTGATATCTGGGTCCAGGGGAATAATTCTGAGTATGTGTATATCTTTTATAGTGGTTTGGTATCCACTTTAAATTTATATGTTCCTTCTTTTAGCTTTTAAGTGCACAAAGTGATCATTGTGCATGGAAACTATTTAACCAAGAATATATGCTGAATTGCTTTATTTATTATTGCTGTATTCTTTAAATCAAATTTTGAGATTTTAATTTTGTATTTAATCTTTCAGACCTTTAGGATCATATAATGGTCTTACTGATGTTCATCTGGCTCACTATTTTTCTAGACCTTCACGACGGTCTCACTTAAAAGCAGCAAAATTAGTAAGTAATTATTATCAATTAGAACTGGAATTTGGAATTAGGTCAAATGAGCTGACATACTAATGCTTTTGATGAAAAGAGAATTTATTAATTATTATTAGAAAACTAGAGTGAAATTTAGCATGATCAGGAGAAGCCCTAGCCCCAGGGTCCATGAACACTTTCTATGAGCCTGTTAATACTCAATTGAATTCTAAGTAAAACCGTAAGCAGTACATTGACATACTTCTCAGGTACATAGAAATTTATAAAGCTCCTTAACTGCCAATAAAATTGTTCTACCATCTGATTGCCATCAGGATTATACACAGTAGTTCAAATTTAATAAATACCAAAAAGTCATGTTAAATATCCAAACAATTCAAGCGAATTACCTTTGATTGGTAGTAATTGCTTCTGAGACTCCAAAATAAGAAACCTTTTGAGAGAAGAATGCACCAGCAAAGGTTGATACTATTTGATATAGCAAAAGAAATACCTCAGGCCAATGTGTAAAATGATCCATATCAGTTAAACAGTATCTAGTATCCCTGTATTGTAGCAGAGGACTGGTAATATCCAAATGGGCATGACTGTATCTGTTGCTAGACAATGGAAAATTACTGACTGCAGATTTGTTATGCCAGTGGATCAGGTTTTTTGCACATTCACATACTTTACTCCACTGTGCACAATTTTCTTTTTAAGGATTTCCAAATAAATATTTGTTGAATTATCTCAATGGTTGCTTTAGTACCAGAATTCGATTAATTATGCATGAAATGAAAAATTAATTTTTGAAAACCATTTTGACACATAAAAGCAAACTACCATTCAAAACATTGTATAACAGAACTAGAAGTCAAAGGAAAAGGCTTCATATCTAGAGAAGAATCTAATAGTTTTAACCTACAATGTCTCATTATCAAGCTGTTTAAAAGTAAAAACCTCATTTAACCTGCAATGACATCAATTGACTGGAGTATTTAACATAATTAAGATTTCCTTAGAGAAAACTTGTGTTTAGCTGTAACATTAAATTTAAGTAAAATTTTAAGAATATTGTTAAGACATGTCCTCTGGAATCGTGGGTGCACACTCAGGATACAAGAATGAGTCCAAATTTCTGGATAACTAACATATTTATTTACAAGCACAGTGTAAACAGGAACAATATACAGCAAGTAGCTTGATAACTATCTTACATGATCACTAAACTGTTATGTAGAGTAAAACAGCATTTAAATGCTCTACTAATTTCACAAAACAGCCAACGATATTCTCAAAACACTGATGTATGTCACAGTTCAATGTAGCTTGAATCACGTTAACTGCTCTCCAACTGAGTGCTGACTTTTTTATATATATTCTCTATGGATACTTGTAGAAATCTCTCATATTTCATAGAATATTCATTATTTTGAGGTGTTTCTCAAATCTTTGAAAAGTCAAAAAATGTGACCAAATTGACGAAAAATCATCAAATCTAGCAATCCCCTCCAAACTTCAGCATATGGCAATCTTAGATTAATGTCATAAGAAAGGTTACTGGTACGGGTGTTTTCTCAGTCTGGTTTTCAAAAGACTCTCCATTGATGGCATTTGACATATTTACAACAGTATATTTAAAGTCAGTTTATGGTAAATATTGCATATTTGAAATATTTTATCATAAATTTTATATTTCATATTTTTATATTCTAAAAAATTAAAATTCCATAATAAGTTTAATTTGGATTTTTTCCCTTCAGATTACTGAAGATGGTTTCATTATTCCAGAAAAAAGTGTTAAAGGAGAATTATATCTAGATGAAAAGAAGAAAAAAGTGTATGACATTCTTGCAAGATCTATTCTTCAAAATGCTATTCATAAGGAAGGTTCTTGGAACAAGAAACTGTGCAATTATTTAGAAGATATTTCTAAAATGGCTGCTGTTGATAAAGCTAGGGTAATCTTACTATTGAAATCTGCCATTGTATTTATGCATATCCTTGAATAATGCATGTGAAAAATTGTGTCAGGTATAAAAATAAGTATATAGGTCCAGAAACTAGGAACTACTTTCCATCTGCATTCATTTTTTGTCTAATCTTAACACAAATTAGAATCATAAAGTGATCCCCTCTTTTTTTTTCTTTGATACCCCAATAAAATGGTTGGACAAGAATATTCCTTACATTTTTGTAGAGGTACGCACCTGTCAGAAGTATTTCGTTATTTGATGTTTTGTTTCTAATATGAAAGGCAGCTGCTGAAAATTTTGTGTTATTGCTAAGACATAGCTACTAATTCTTCTGATTTACCTAGTAAGTTTCCGGTTTTCGGGCATCTTTCTGATTGGAAACTGATTTTTTCAATTTTTTTGTTCACACACCAAAAGTCTTTACTTTTTTTCTGATTCCACTACAAAAATTCCTAATATTATTACAGGATGTCTACAGTTCAGGAAAGTCACAAAATCAGTCATAAAAGTCCCAAAAATATGATGAATTTTGAGATTAGAGTTTTCCTGTTCTTACATCTGAAAAATCCACTTTCCTGCTATTGCAAAATCAGCACTCGCAAGCGACTTCTCTCTGTGTCAAGAGAGAAATGACCAATAATTATTTTTCTCCCACTTTTACAATCTATTTGCATTGATTAAAAATTTTATAACTAATGTTAGATTAAAAAAACTGTTTTTCAGATGTAATATTAACCCTTTGGCTGTTACACTTTCTCGGAGTAAACTTCTCCCCAGCATTAGGTATTTCCTGGCATGAGTAATGTTATTTTCCCCTGTAGAGAGAATGCATTCCCCATCATCACTATGGATGAATGTAATTGAACATTAAGTAAATAAATCATAATTATTTTATGGAATATACAAAATGTACTGACATTTCCTGTAAATGCATCATTTAATTTAATCTCTCATTTCTTACAAATTTTTCATACTTTAATATATTTAAAACTGGATGCAATACATTATTCTACATCACAGTCTATATAACTATAACTTAAAGATATCCTGAGAACCAGATGTTGAAGCCATCGCACACTTTCATGAAATGAAAGAAAAGTGTCAAACGGAAAGTGTCAAACGGAACGGCATGAAAGAAAAGTGTCAAACGGCATAAAAGTTCTAAAAATGTAGAATAAAAGCAGTAGAAATCAATGAACTACTGATTAGTGCTGCCATCTAGGGCGAAACAGAATAATAAAAGCTGTAAAATTCATTAAAAGCATTTGAAGCATTTATAACAAGGAAAAGGTTGATGAATGCTTCTAGAGCATTACTAAGGTATATGGTATAGCAGAAGTTTTCACAGAGCACACTAGACATGTTTGGAATGGTCAAAGGGTTAGTGAAATTAAGAGCTATTTTGCAACAGTACTGCACAAAAATGCATTTGTACACGATCCTTGGTATATTTTGTTTAAATGTGAAAATATTTGCCATTTGCTTTAACTAACATTTTTGTAATTATTACGCAGTGTATAAAAAAAGTTATTTTTCAAACATATTATTAATGAAATGAAGAGCTATTTTGCACCTGGATGGGAGAAGAGGAAAATTACAGCTATATAAAGTACTTATTAGACATAATCACAAAGAAAAATTTTATGTCCACACCGATCAGTTTAAGACCTAGAGGATGACAGAAGTTGAGATGGATCGATTCTATGGGCAATGATTTTGATGTATTAAATATTAAAAATTAGAGAAACATCGCTCCAAGGGAGACAGTTTGGAAGAATCTTCTGGGGAAGGCCAAAGCCCACAGTAGGCTGTTGAGCCATTGATGATGATGAGGAAGAAAAGAAGCTATTTTGCAGTAGTATTATGGAAAATTGCATTTGTACATGATACTCAGTATATTATCAGTGAGGTTGGGAAAAGGTCCTGAAATTCCACTTTGAATATCATGTAGACACAATGATTTCATCCTTTGAAAATGATAAATAAATACTCTTCACTCAAGTAGCCCAACTAGAAAATGGACTGAATAACAAAATTTAATCAAATGCTAAATGTTTTCCAAACAAATTATTTTTTTGCACAAATAGTGCAATTACACAATTTAGTTTGTATTCTTGTGTGTTGCTGAAAGTCCACTAGTGTCATTTTCTATCTATCTGTGTCCCAAAATTATTGCACATTAAATTAACTATAAACTGACTTATTTTCATAACTAAACTAATCTAGCTTTTTTACAAACTAGCATACTTTCTAGCTTATTTTGGTTAATTATTAAGGATAATTTTTTAATTATTTTCACATAAATTTTGTGATTGCGCATTTCAATTAGTATTGTGCTTTGCCGAAAGTCCACTAGTATATTTTTCCATCCACCTCCATCTTTTAAATGTTGCATATTAGATTGACTATATTAACATATTTTTATATTCTTATTAATTATTAAGGTTAATTTTAAAATCATTTTCATATATGCAATGTGATTGCACAATTCATTGTGTAGTCCCTAGCATTCACAAGTATCTTTTAATATGTTAATGTCTTAAATGTTTTGTATTATTTAGCAAATATTATAAAAGTTAACACTTATCAGCTATGAGATTATTCTTATATTTAACAATTAATATACCTGTGCTGTGCTATAAATCTAAGGGCAGTTTTCTCAGTATTAAAAGATTCTGGTTTTCAAATGGTAAATTTGTTTTTATTAAATATATATTTTTATTGATAATTCATGAAACAATAAATAAAATAATAATATTAAATTAATAAATACTTTTTGTTTTTCCTAAACCTTATTTATTCTTTCACAGAAAAGTAAATTATGCTTTGATAATCACTGTTACGGAAAACATTCTGTATTTATTTAAACTTCAACATTGGAATTTCACTAAAAACAGCATGAAAAACCTTAAAACCTTTAACAATTTCATTCTAAAAAATGGGTGTGAACCCTGGAACTGTTTTGAAGCTGCTTTTGTAAAAAAAAAAAAAAAAATCTTGTAAAAGCAAAATTTTTCACTTAGGTAAAATTTGAAGTTAATTGAATAAAATTTATTTTTCCTTATTTTAACTTATTTTTCCCTTTTCCCCAACTTTATTTTCTTCTTTTGTTTTAGTATAGTGTGAATTTACTTTGTGATTATTATTCTAAATGTTGAAGATTTTTTACACCAGTAAAAATCTACACATTATTTATTATTCAGAGTTAGCAACTATGCTAAGATGTTTTGGATTGGGTGATTAATTTTATGCAATGTTGTCTGCATCCATTTTGTTATTATTTTTATATGAATTACTGAAAATCTGTTACTTGATTAGAGGAAATTTTGGACTGCCACAATGTCTGTACTTTTGCCTGACCCTGTAATTTCATTCTTCAATAAGCCACATACTCAAATAACATTTTTTAAATTATGTTGTCTAATGCTGGACCCAATTTCCATGCTTGTCTCTTATGGGAATTACTAATGATGTTCAGAAAAACATTGTGTTGGCATGGGGTTAGCTGCATAGCTAGTAATAATATTTAAATATGTGTACTTAATATTTATATCATATACTTAGTAATATTTGAATACAGGTAATTACGAATAAGTTTGTTTAGATTTCTGATTTATATATTTAACATATAAAATAGGGGTGCACAACCTGTGCCCGTGAGAAGTTAATCTGTGGCCCATCGAGGGCTCATCAGTTATCGTAATTTGATTATCGCTCTAGAAAATGGGTTGGTGAGAAGAAAAAAATTTCAATGATTTGGCAATGAGCCAAGAGTAAAGCCCAGCATTCATTGAAGCTAGTTTCATGAGTTTCACTGCCTGAGCGGGAAAGAACTTTTCTAGCCTGTACAGTGCAGGCGCGAGTGTGCTTATATGCATACGCTAGGAGCGGGGAGAAAAAAATTGCTTCTGAAGGGCGGCTTAGGTGATTTGCGCAGGTGTACTTTTGACTTTGCAAGTACACGTTGTTACGTGTCTCGTATAATACTTATTTGCCACGATGAAAAGATCGAAAATGAAAAGAAAGGTAGTGGACGATAATAGAAAGTTTTCGGAAGCATGGACTTCAAAGTATTTTTTTTGTAGAGCAAGATAGTCAAATTACATGCTTGATATGTAATTTTACAATTAGTGTTTGCAAGGAGTACAACATTGAGCGGCACTACGAGATGACACACTCGGCAGTTTCAAAGCTTGAGGGAGAAGATCGAAATCGCAGAATCAAATTTCTTCATCGTTCTTTCGTTGCACAAAAGAATGTGTTTACAAAAGCTTCTGCGCAATTGGATAACTGTGTTGAAGTATCTTTGGATATCGCAGCCATAATCGCTAAAAGTGGCCCCCCATTTACTGATGGCAATTTTGCCAAGCAGTGCATTTTGTTGGCTACAGAGAAATTGTGCTCTGAAGTCACCAAGAAATTTAAAAATGTGAGTCACAGCAGAATGACAATTCAAAGAAGAATTGAAAATTTGTCGGATGATATTAATGAACAACTACAGATTGCTGCCACCAAATTTAAGTACTTTTCTCTAGCAGCTGATGAGTCAACAGACAACACTTCAACAGCTCAGCTGCTTTTGTTTGTTAGAGGTATTTCTGAAAATTTTTAGGTAACTGAAGAGCTGGTTAGAAGGAGTTCAATGAAGAGAACAACTGGAGCCGATATTTTATCCTCCATCTTGAATTTGTGTTCCACACATAATTTCGATAATAATAAACTAGTTAGTATCGCCATCGATGGTGCTTCAGCTATGATTGGAGTTCAGAATGGTATGGTGAGTTTGCTGAGAAACCATTTGGGTGATCGAGGCAAAGATTTGCTCGGGTATCATTGCATTATTCACCAGGAACGGCTGTGTGCAAAAGAACTGAGATTTGACCGCTTAATGAAGGCAGTGAGTGATGCTATTAATTTTATTCGCTCACATGGTTTGCATCACAGACAATTTAAGGAGATGTTAGAACATACAGATGCATCAGATAGTGATCTGATATATTACTGTGAGGTACAGGTTGAGCCGTGGAGAGGCACTGAAAAGGTTTGCTAACTTGATTGATGAAATAATACCATTCCTTGAAGAAAAAGGCAAGCAAACTAGGATGTTAAAAGAACTATCTTTCAAGTGTGACTTAGCATTTTTGATTGATGTGACAGCCCATCTGAATGACCTAAGTAAAAAATTGATGGGAAAAAACCAATTTGTTAACCAAATGGCTAATGCAGTATCTGCATTCAAACTAAAACTCCTGCTGTTCTGAAAGCTGCTAAGTTGTCAAAATTTCATCAACTTTCCTTACCTGATGAAACTCAAGGAAAAATTTTCTGATAAACTACTGGATTATTCGGAATAAATAAACAAGCTGTTTAGCACATTTGAAAAGCGATTCACAGATTTTGAGTTGCATAAGCTTAAGATGATATTGTTTGGTGATCCATTTTCTGTTCCAGTTCAGAAAGTTCCCGAAAATGTTCAAATGGAACTCATTGACTTACAAACTTCTGACTTATGCAAGTCTAGATTCCGTGATTTAGACATTCTTGACTTTTATAAAATTCTACCTGATGAATTTTTGCACTTCAAAGATAGTGCAAGTATATGTGCTACCATGTTTGGTAGTGCCTATGTATGCTAACAAACATTTTCCCTTATGAATCTAAATAAGTCAAAATTAAGAAATAAATTGACAGATCAACACTTGCAATCTGTATTGAGATTATCAACAACTAGCTTTGAACACAATATACCAAAAATTGTTGGTAAAATTCAGTCTCAACCATCACACTAATGTGCTTAACTGTGGCCAATCTTTACACATTTTTTAAAAAGACTTTTATATTTTGTACTATTACTATATATACAAACATAAACTGTTAATATTTACTTTCGAATTGAATTTAGTATGTTAGCCCTTGGCAGCCTTATCATTTCATGTAAATGGCCCTTCTGCTATAAAGGTTGTGCACCCCTAATATAAAATAATCCTTTGTTGTGTACATATTAAATCTTATAAAACACAAATTTAAGTTTTTATTTTTCCTATAAACTTTTATTTTTGATTAATAGAAAAATTATAGAAGTTCAGAATATTTTTTTAACATTTTTCTTTTCAGGGAAAAATTATATAGTTTTTGCAAATTTCATTAATGGTATGTCAAATTTTGCACTCAATTTACCTGCTCATGCATCTATTTTAGTAGGGACACAACTTCTGATGTTTAAAATCAAGCTCATATTTCGATTATTTTTGCTGACTTTTTACATTAGAAGATAATTTCAATATCCAAAATTAGAGTTTGATTCTGATTTATTTTATCTGATTATTTTGCATTTTTGTGTCCTTTCAAGGATAGATGCATGAGCCATTACTGAGTTAAGCCATACTTCACAATTGGTTAACAAGATAATTATCTGATCTTTTTTTGTTATCTCTTTGCATTGTGAATTTAAATTTTTCATTTCTCATGAAGTCCTTATTCCATATATTCTTGTTTAAACGAAAAATTGATGTAAAAAATGTATTATGTGCTCAAACTGATATTTATAAAATTAATATTTGGAGGATTATGCAATTGTATAATATTTTTAGTAGAAATTTAAATCATACTAATATAAAGTTTCTTTCTTAAAGGTATTTTATCAAATTTTCACAAATATTGCTGATGTATAATGCCCAGAAAAATTATTTAAAACATTTAAACCTTGTGCATAATTGTTATATGCAAATATTGTGAAATATTTTGTTTCTTCTCTTTAGAAAAGAATACATTTCACAAAAAAATACTTTTCTTTCTTTTTCGTTAAGGCATTAAACTTATTACTTTGGGTGAAAATTTAGCAAAAAAAAGGTATATTTGCACATTTTTTACCATAGGTACCCTAGTATAAATATAACTTATCTAAGTTATATTTGTACTGGTATATTTATATGGTGGAATTTCATACATATACTTTTTTTGGCTTTGTTTTACTTTCAACTTGTATTATTATTATTTTAGCCCTGCTAAACTCGATATTGTATTGTATATTTACTTCTAGTCTGACTATATTTTATATTGTTAATAGCTATATAAATGAATGTCTCTCAAAAAGTATAAAGCTACTATTCTGAAAGTAATCATACACATTTTCTCATATAAAACTTATACCACTATTACTTGATTGATTTGACACCATTATTAAAATATTTTTGGCAATTTACTTTTATAGCAGAATACCTATTTAATACAGTTAGTCTTTAATTAATATTCATATGCTCTTTTGGGGAAGAGAATGACATTCAAGTTTATAAATTATTTTTTAATGACATGTTTATACTTTTCATACCTAATTTATTTTCTGGATGCAATTATTACCTTTAACTAATAAGGTTACATATTTTTAAAATGTTGACATATGTGAACTCTTTATGAAGGTTAAAATTTCTGAAAATTATAATATCTGAAATGCATCTTGTGCTATCCTTTTTGGAATAATTTTATTCACTTTATTATATCACTTTATTCTGCTATTGTATATTACACCCAACTCTTTTTTTACACGGTAGATACATTCCTCAGAAATTTGTGTAAGAAAGGAAGAAAAACCATAAAATTACCCTCAGTTTCACTAAAGGAAAGTTTCCTATAGTAAAATTGGGGATACGTTCCATGTTATCTGAAAACCATGGAAAATAAAATAAAGAATTATATTTAGTTTAAAAACTGTGTAAAAAAAATGCTGAAAACTGTAAAAGTTCTGATATGCATACGAATGATATATACATACATATGCAATTTTATTGAGCAATAAAACTTAAAATACATAATTCATTGGTAAAAATAATTCCCCAGTAGTTACTGGGAATCCCCTTATTCGATAACATTATAGCAGTGCACAGTGCTGCCTGATTTTTGAAGTGTGGTAAAAACGTGAATTTTTTTTATACATTGGTACCAAAGACTGCAATTTATACTAGACCGCTCATGATCACGTACATAAGTATAGGACAGTGACTTTATAATCGTGTTAGATCAAATAAATTTTTCAAAAAAGGAAGACATTTTTGAACCATGTAACTTAAAATTCGTGTAAAAAAAAGGCATGTAAAAAAAGAGTTGGGTGTATATAAAAACACTTAATTCTTGTCTGGTTAAAATAAAAAGGCATTTTTCAATTTTAATGTAATGTTTTTCTTAATTTTATTATTAAATGAAACCTATTGCAAAGTGAATAAGTGAAAAACTTTTTCATTTATCAATTTATTTAGTTTAAAGAGTAGTATAGACAAAGTGAGACATTTTTCTTAATTTTACGGTCAAATGGAACTTATTGCAAAATGAATAAATTGAAAAGCTTATTTATTTCTCAAATTTTTCAACTTCAAATAGTGTTATAAGCAATGTGAGATAAGCAAACTATTCTGTTATATGGAAATAAGTTTGTAAGCTTTTTATTTAAAATTAGAACCATTTTTAAAAGTAAGCTTGCTCTTTATTTTACTTCTTTCTCTAAAGGAAAATATTTTTATCTCCAACTTTTTGACTATACAAATATTTTAGGTAACTTAAGTAGTTACAGCTGAACCTTCATATAATGTATACATTACATGGATACATCCATCATTTTGTATTCAATAAAAATTTTTGACTTTAGTGAAACAGCATGCTGAATTTAATACAAAATTGCAAAAAAAAAAACTTAAACATAAAATTTTGCATTATATGCAGTGTTAAATAACTGATGCTTATATTTTAACTTTTGCTAATTCTTTCAAATAAACTTTAAAATGTACCATTTGGTTTAATTTTATTGACAGAAAAGGCATATTTTATGTTCCATTAAAAATAATAAAATAAATTTAACTCAATTTTAAAGATTTAAAAATTCATTTTAAAAAGTATCTATTGTAAAGCATCAAAATTTGTATAATATACTTTAAATACAGGGTGTACATCAATGGATATGCAAATGCAATCAAGAATTACATCAAATATATAAATGAAGTACCAGCCTTTGTGAAGATCATGAAGATGAATAGATTATAGTAAGCTGAACATGTAATGTGCATGAAAGAGAATAGAGTAACTTAGATTATTTATAAACACACTACATGCTAAACAAGGCAAAGTATGATCTAAATCTATATAGAAAGATAATGTAATTAGAAATGTTAATACTATAGGCAAAAAAACAATGGCATAATGGTGAATATGAATTAAGTCACATGAAGCAAGTTTCTAATGAAGATCAAGATCCATAATGCTGATGATGAAACTTAAAATATTTTAAACCCTTCAAATTTAAAATTCCTTGAATTCAGGTATAAACTTTTATAAACATTAATATAAATATAAATAAAAGCATTGATAGTGCTTTTGCCATAAAAGTGCAATAATATGATAAAAATACATATTCAGATCAGTACAGTTCATTACATATTGTATGCTACTGTACATTCTCTATTAATACAGGTTCTGTAGTATTAACATTTGTGTCTTGTTTCTAAATTTTAAAGCTTTCTAAAACGTAAAAATGTGCAACCAGTCTACACAAAACAAACTTATAAAATTAAAAAAAAAAAAACTGTCATATTTGGGTATGTGAAATTATTGTATATATATTCTTACAATGTTTACTTCAACAAAAGTCATAAACATTATAAAAAAAAATTGGAAACAAATCAAAGAATAGTAAAATAGAACTGAAATGATATGGAATCCAACGACTGGTACAATATATATGAAAATTAATTTTTTAAGTATGTTCTGAATCTTCTGCCTTAATTCATTATTGAGGACTATGCTGTATCTTATAAAGCCAGTTTTTATCCTGGTGTAGAAATATTTAGTTTTATTTCTCACTTGTATTTTAAAGATCCAGGTTTTAATTATTTGTATTTTTATTTGTTTATTTTAATTTTACCACAGAGATCTTTTAAAAAGAAATCAGGCAAAGTTGCATCTGAATTGTTCTTTGAACAGCAAATTACATCTAACCACTCATCTGAAGGTGCTGAAGCAAGATCCTCGTCAAAGTGGGCAAAAACTCATCGAGATATTTTTAATCCATCTCATTCAGCTCCTGTTACTTGTTTTTCTTTAACAAGCAATGGTCATCATAAAGTTGCAAATTTAAAGGTTCCCTTGTTATCTTTTATACTTATAAATCATTTTTTTCTAATATACCAACTGACCTTTCTATTTGTAAATCATATTTACTTCACTTTTTTTTTATTTAAAACATTGAATGTGTTTTAAAATTCTTGGAAATGTAAGATGTTTTATTTATATTATATTTAAGATATGTTTTAACTTATTCAAAAGGGTAATAATAAATACAGTGCTCAGAAGAAGAATTTATGATTTCTAATTTTTTCTAGTCATCCTATCGATGACAATTAACTTTCATATATTTTGTTTTATAAGGAAGGGCTTGATAAGTATTTGTTTTGTATAGCATTTTCATTATAATTATTTTGACTATAAATTGAACTTTTTAATAATGTATTTTTTTTTTTTTTTTGCATAAATCAATTGTATATCTCAAAAATTTTCAAAGTGTGAAATTCTGTGTTCCTGGGATAAACTATTTGTTGAAAGTTGGAAACCTAGACTCATCAAATATTAACTTATAGTAACAGATTTTGGCTGTAATTAATCATGAAGAATTTAAAATGGTTAATATGTAAAAATACAAAGTAGTATAAGCTCCCTTTCTATCTGATTAATATGCAAAATCAATAAAAATAGAGAAAACTAGTTCCTGTATTCATTATGGTTTCTTGCTTTGTTCGATTGATTGAAAAGAACGATTAATTTGATACTTAAATTATGTAGAGATTTCAAAGATGCTAAAACAAAAAAAGGAGGATGTAGGGTACAGTGGTGTTCCTGTGACTTCCCTTATATTTTAATGTTTATGAAAAATATTTGGGTCTTAAATGTGAAATTTCAGCTTAACACATTTGCATTACAAAAAGTCTAACTTCATTATTGTAAACCTAATTTCAAGTTATTTTAGCATACTTAATTTGGTGTGCATCAGAAAAAAAAAGAGGAGAAATCTCATAGGGGTGCATAATCTTGTTCAAGGCATAGGGGAAGCCATGGGCTGGGCCCACCAACTGACTTTTTAACTTTTGTCTCATACTTTTGAAATTTAGCACTTTTTCTCAAACTAAATTTTCACTCCTTGTGAAAATACAAATGAAATATTTTGTACATCAATACCTAACATGTTATGTATAATTATATAATTGATATTAATGAAAATATGTAAAGAAAGTTTTAGTTAATCAAAAACATTTAGGTGGACCTTTGGGTATATTATTCTCCTACTAGTCATTAGAAAGTTGCAACTAAAAATATGGCAACTTTAGGATAATATTATACTCGGAAAGATAACTAAGCTCAAAGCTACCTTAACCCTTTCCGAGGTCTCTAAGCAAAGCTAAGTTATTGGACCCCTTTGAAACTTTTATAGTAGAAAAAGGTACATTGAGAACAGAATACCCCAGCAAATGTCAGGAGCCTCAAAGCTTTGCAGGCCTTTAGCATTGCCTACTTTTTTATGGTCAATAATGGACCTCACTCAGCTTGTGTTAAAGGCAATAGCTCAAGGCAAATAAAAGTCAAAAGTCTGCACCTATGGAAGGCTGTGATGTCATATTTGGCGAGCAATGCTTGTGCGAGACTACCGACTATGTACCACGTGAACAGTAGCCAATAAGAGCCTCTGGTTAGCTACTGCACATGTGGTACAGAGTCGGTAGCATCATATAAGCATTAATCGTTCCAAAAACTTGCTGCTCCTCTGATATCTTTATAACAAAGAATAGTGTGTTATATTGTGATTTTGTGAGGTGCTTTAAAACTGATTTGCAATGTTTGGGAGAGATGATCAAATTTATTAGTCTAAATTAGTTTTTATGAGTCTTTTCTTTCAGCCTACAGCTCTTTTCCCATTTTTTGGTTGTGAATTATTAAATAATGAAAAGTGCAAAATTTTTCAAACATTTTTTATTTTGTTAAGTTTTTGAAGTTCTTCAATTTCGCTTAAAAAGGGTTTTTTAGGGTATCCGTGCATCAAAAGTTGTAGAGTATTGAACTTTGTATCCCATTGAAATAACATGGAAGTGATTCCATAATTTTTGCCAGGGGTAGTACACTCAATCAAACTATTGGTCTTTTCTTTTGATGTTTTTGTGTAATGTTTTTGCACAATGTTTATACGTGATGTTTTTTGCATAAAAATTTATTGATTCCTGTGCAGCTAAAAATGTAAAAAAATGGGAAAATGTAAATCAATGTTCAGTTCTTATTACTACCTATATTAACTGTATTTACTCATGTTCATCCTCCTTTTCTACCACAGTCTGAGAAAAATAAAATTTATTTGTATTGTATTGTATGATAACCATATTTAGTGAATAGAATATAAATGTGTGTTTATTTAGTTAATATTCAGTATTAATCTTCTCACATGGAAATCTCTTACTTGTGTATACTTTTGTGTATACTCAATACAGAATATAATTTAGTTTCCTGTTTCGATTTCAACAATAAGTTTGTTTCCTTATATAGTCACGTAATTTTTTTTTCTTCCAATCTTCATTGTTTTGCTTTGGTCTTAAAAAAATGACAGGCTGTATTTTATAAGCTGCAAAGAACTTACTATAAACTTCCGAATTTGTTCTAGTTATTTCAAAAATGTCAAATATCCATATATAGGAAGCCGTTAAGAAAATCCTAAGTGAACAAACCTCCAAGAACATTTCGATCTACAGATCGCCCCCCCCCCCCCCCCAAACAAGAAGCCAATATCCTCCCCTGTGTATCCCAATATAAAATAAACAAAGCACTTTATATTTGATCATTAATATTTCCATATGTATATTATTTATATTAAGTTTTAATCCAATTATCTATAATAATAAAAAAATATGTTGATCTATCTATTGGTCATGTAGCAGAAAATCTAAAGAACCCACAGCTATGAAATTTAATACAGTGATACTTTAGTTCAGGCCTGAAGACACCTTGTTGAAATTCTTTTCACATACAAATTGGTTTTGTAGTTATTAAATATTGAAGCCATTTTGAGCAATATCTGCTCAAATCAGTTCCTTAGCTATTGAAAATATTATTGCAGACTTTTCATTTTGACATCATCAGAACAATCAAAAAACAATATTTTCAACGACCTTTAAACTGAATTCATAGATATAATTCCTTCATATTTAAAAAAACTTGAATATTCATCGAAATATGAAAAGCATATAAAACTTTACATGTATATTGTTGTATCCAAAAATTGAAGAGTCGCACAATTCCAAATTGTAGCATAAATATTGTGATATCTTTGCATTCTAATAAAAATATGTTTTAATTACTCTATTCCTGAATTTTCTATCAGTTTTAATGTGAAACCTTTCATTATTTCTCAAACCTGTTATAACATATGTTCCAAAAAATCTTTCCTCTGATAACTGATTTTACTTCATTGCTCAATACTAGTAGCATGGTTATAATGATCAATAGTGTGGACGGATATGGTTGGTTTTGAGAATTTACTGTGGGTTTTAGTGTAACTTTAATCAGAGGACAAAAAGGTTCTTTAGTAATCAAACATATAATTTCAGAAGTTACAAGTATTTTCATTTAGAAAATGTATTTTTGATTTTTATCATCAGTGATTGATTGATTTTAATCAACATTTGGTTTGTATCAAAAGAGTTAATTTAGAATAAAAAAGCATATTTATGGTGTATTACACCTGTGCAGAGGGTGAAAAGTGTATCTAGAGCATATCAATGAAGCTTATTTAAGGTATTTCATAAGAGTTTGTTTAGGGCATATCAAAGGAACTTATTTAAGGCATATTAAATTACTTTATTTGGGTCATTTAAAAGGAGCTTATTTAGGCTATGCTTAATTAGCACATTTCAAAAGAGTTTATTTAAAGCATATCAAAAGGTCTTAAAGTGTATTATGCTTATGCAGAGGGTGAAAAGCATATTTGGGGTGTAATATTAAGCCATATTAAGGCTTAGCATTCAATGTATACAGCTTTGAGCCTAAGGCATATTACGTTCCTGCACAGTGAACTAATGTGTGTTTAGATGCTTATTTAGATTGTATTATGTCCCTTTAGTGGGCAGAGCACAGCCGTGTATGTGTTTATTCAGTGGGCAACTACTCCTTTTGAAAAACTTAATGGATTCAATTAATCTCTACTTTAAATCCTGGACAATGCTAGATACATTTTCTAGTTATTTATAATTTGAAAGATCACAACTGATAGGTTTAATACATATATCTTTCTGATAAATCTTTTTTTTTTTCACTATGCTATTTTTCTAATGTTACGATTTGGCAATTTACTACTTAGCTAAAATAGGCAGAACATATACTACATATAAGTTTGTATATATGACTATTAAAACATGTTTTATTTTTGTATGTATATCCCTGTTTTTTATGCAAATATTTGATTCAAAAAGTCACTGGCTATATTAATTTAGAGCTCATGACCTGGCAATATGCTCAACATATTCAAAATATCAGAACAGTTTATGGATTTTTGATTATTTAAACAAGTACTCTTGTAAATTTACTTTAAAAAGCTCTAACTCCATGAATATTTAGTTTAGGAAGTTGCTATTTATATTGAATCAGAGATAATGATGGCAAAATATATTAAAAAAATTCAAAATATATTTTTAATTACTTGCAACTATTCTCTATGAAAGAAATCCACAGTAGTTCCTTTTTGTAAAACTCAACTTTCTTTTCACAAACTTTTGTTTGCCATCAGATCTAAATCTAAGGACAAGGCAAAGGAAGATCCCTTTGGCCTACCTTATTTTATAGTGCTAGCACTTCTTTCAGTTTTTCTCTTTTTCTCATAATGGATTGGATCGTTTTCTTAGATTTAAACACTATTATTAGTTATTCATTATGTGCCTAGTTTTCTCCTTAGGTGTTTTATAATTTTTCTTTTTTATTTCTCTATATTTGATTCTATTTGTTCGATTTCTATAGTTTTCATGTTTATCATTAGCTATGCCTTTCCTTGTCACTTTAGCTTATAGTGACCAGCCATTAAAAATGTTCTTTGGCAGTCCAGAACATATACCATGATATATATTTCACTATTTCCAATTCTATCAGTCTCATTTGAGCAATATTAGTATCCATTGCAAATTGTGGCCTGCCTACCCACATAGTGGGTGACTACCAGGCATGGAAGAGACCACAAGATTCAAACAGCCTGAACTATATATTTTTCTACTTTTAGTTAGTTCTGTTAGTCCTATTTGAAAAATTTTTGTGTGTATCATTATCAACGACTTGCTGAGTAGTAGCATACATTTAGTGTGCATTTTTAATCTACTGTTTTTTTAAACCAGCAGTTAATTTCAAAAGTTAAAACCACCTTTTGGTCAATTTGGCATATTCAGTTTAAGATTTCATATAAGTCATTAAAGTGTGTAGAATAAGCATCAATTAAAATTGGAATACAGTAATGGGAAAATTTGATAATTGTTTTCATGGATATAGCATAGTAACTCTAAAAATGGTTAAAATAATTTCATTAGTACAATATAAAATCATCATCAATCTAGCCAATGTAGGGTTACTGAAATTATAATTATAATGGTTTGTATGTTTCGTAGTATATTATATATATTCTTATACTGCATTTATATGTTCTATATACTATTTCAATCCTGCAGCAGTTATTTCACATTTCCTCCCTTAGCCATTATTGAATTTACTGCATGTGAACTTTTTATATAATATGTGCAAATGAATTGAAAATGTTGAAGATTATGCAAATCTAAGAAATATTTTTGTATTGCTAAAGTAGATATTTTCATATGCATTACATTTGCCAGGCATTTTGCAGGTACGTTAATTGATGGTTTTCAACCTAATAATATTCTCCAAGCAGAATGACTATGTCATAAAATAAGTTAGTTGGATGTAAATGTTTCTTTGGCTGCTAAATATTTGCTTATTCAATTGCATTTGGTTTTCAAGCAAATTAGGATGATAACATCTATATTTAGTCATGGATATCATGAATAAATTATTTTAGAATTTTATTTTAAAAAAATAATCTATCTCTGTTTTCCAAATTCCAGTTTCTAAATGAAATTTTTTGAAATACTCATGCCCAAAACAAAAATGTTTTGAGTAAAAGTTTTGTTTTGCAGAATGAAAAAAATAAGATGTGAAGAAAGAGCATGTCACAGAATATATGAAGTGCAGTGAAAAATAATTTTAACCCTTAATGTCTTTTCCTATAATGCTAAATTAAACTTAGTGTAACCAGCAGTTAATTTAGCTCTACTTGTTAATAATAGTTTCATTTTGCCAATAAATTAACAACTACTTTGTACTGCTTCAGGATACTATCTGAGTATTGCAAATATATCCATGTACATAAGATTAAGGACACAACATTTAGACAGAAGGTCGACGTACAAAGTATTAAAAATGCCAGAGCGCTTTCGAGTATTAATATACTCTTCGTCAGTGGCTACATGAAAAGTAAATATGGATCATTCATATATAGACCATATATATACATAGCAAATTTGCATAAATATAAAATTAGTAAATGAACAGACTATTATCCGAGAAATATACACAGAAAATATAAAATACATTTTAAACGGATTCAAAATATAAGTATATCACAAGCAAAGTACTTTTCTCATAATATACTTACATTTTGAATCTGTTTAAAATATATTTTATATTTTCTGTGTATATTTCTTGGATAATAGTCTGTTCATTTACTAATTTTATATTTATACAAATTTGTGCTATGTTACTGGCCTATATATGAATGATCCATATTTACTTTCCATGTAGCCACTGATGAAGAGCATATTAATGCACAAAAGCACTCTGGCATTTTTAATACTTTGTACATCTTATAAAAAGTTTTAATAAAAGACCTTCTGTCTAAACGTTGTGTCCTTAATCTTATTTAGTTGAAATCAGATGTGATACCAAATTATTTATTTATATTCATGTACCCTGTATAACAATGTGTTTAATAGAAATTTTAATAAAAATATATCTAAAATATTATTTTAATTAAGTCATAAGTTTTATTGTAATTTTCATGTATTTCAGCGATGTTTATCTGCCAAACAACATTCTCCATACATTGTTCCTCTACTACTATGTGGATCATATAAAGATCAGTCTCAGTCTATTGCAAATTATGAAAAATCTTCAGCTTCCAAACAGAAAAAAACAAAGAGAAAAAACTATGATACATCTAATGTTAATTTGAAAACTCCAGAAAAGAAAACTTTGGCAGATAGAAAGAATGTAAATATGCCTATCATTTCTAATTCTATTTATGTTAATGTTAAAAGAAATTTCATTCCAATATCTACATTTTTTTTTCTTGCAAATATTATATGAACTAAATATTTTAAATTTTTATAGAAGACATTTTTGCACTTTTGTTTTTGTAACATATTAAAAACTAGATTTTACAAATATAGGTGTCTTGAATTTTTTATTTATCTATGCTATTAAAACTTATCTGACCATGTATGTCCATCACATTTAAAATCTAGAATCTCACAAGTGTTTTTTAAGTGATGTATTGATCCGAGTATATAGGTAAAACATTAAAAAAAGTATAACATTTTTTTATTATATACAAAAAAAAGAACTCTGAAAAGGACCAGTTAACTAGTATGTTAATTTTTACTTTAAAATCTTACTTTTATTTTTGACAGATAAATATTTAGAAATTGACATCACATTAAAAAATGTAAAACAAATAAAAATTTAAAACAAAATCTAATTTTTTATATATAGAAATAGCCAAAATCTGAAAGATCCATATTTTTTTTAACTCTTTTTTTTTTCTAACGACCTAAAAACTTTGAATAACTGTTTCCCCCCCCCCCCCCCCATTTTCCAGACAATGTCAAAACATGAACTTTAAGGATATGATTTAAATTTCTTAAACATACATTTCTATCATTATTACAGGTATTCTATGACAAATTCTCTTAGATCGAATAGCAATTACTATAATTTAGGATTATTACCTCTCTTGTTTCTTGACCAATCCTAAATGTGTTACATCCTCTTGGAGGCTAAGAATTGAAATCAGTTTTATCATACCCCCTTCCTATCAGGAAGAATTTAGCATTTAGTCTGCCTGATCCTTTAAATTTAAGCTATCCTCTTTCCTAAACTATGTTTTCATATCTCAGCCCCTATTAATCCGATTAACATGCAATTCTCACCAGCGTACTTGACTTCCTTCTCTTTACTTTTTTTACTGACCCTGCTTGCATACTAATCATATTATTCCCAAGCAGGGTACATGATACAGTGAGTGAAGGTGTAGGCAGTAGCATTGCCAAGAGAGCGATTGAGATCATACCCCTCCTGGAACTCATTGAAGTTCAAAGAAATGATATTTAGGAAAATAGCAAACAAAATATTTGGTTACCCCTTCCTTCAATTTTTTCCTAGCAATGTAATTAGGCATAGGCACATATTTAAAGTGTATTATGTCCTCACACCATGTTTATTTTTTGTTAATTTCTTTTAAAAACTGATTGCTAAAGAAGTATTTGCATGCACACATAACAGGTGACTAGTTTTCTCTTGGAATAATGTTGCAATTTGAAAAGGACTTGGTCTGTTATTCTAGATTTCTTGTGGTAGATAAAAATAAACTAAGCATCCTGAGTTATAGGAAGATATACAGTTTAACCCACTAATAATGAATCTCAAGGAAACAAAAATTTGTTATTTACATTTTGCTATAAACATGCTTTGCTAATTCATGCTTGTATTGAAAATTGCTCCATTAAAAAAATTAAGAGAAAGCCCCAAACTTCATAATAATCACTCTATTATATTATGTTTCAAGCAGTTAATTTAAATATCAATACTTGATTTTTTAAATATTACTATTAATTAGATTTTAAGATAGATCCAATAAATTCTTAATCCATATTTGTTTCTTGTGTGTGTTCACTCTGTGAGGTTATAGGCTATATGTTATTTTCAATTACATCATTTTTTCCATCTGAAGTAATCATTTGCCATTTTTTAAAGTTTTAGAATAATTTTTAGTATGAAAATGTTTACACATAAGTGCAAACCAAAAATTAAAATATGTACATTAAATATAATATTTTAATGCTTCATTTCATACTATACTAGGAAAATGCAACATTTTTCCTGCTAAAAATTAACATTATGCCAAGATAAAAGAAATGAATACAATGCGAGTTAAGTAAAACACAGAGTTTAATAAAGTGCAGTTGTATGTGTATGAGTGAACATGATTAATTTATTTAATTGAACCAATTTATTTATTTATTCAATTTTTTTTTACTATCACAGTTTTACTGTATAGATACTGAGTAATTACTAAATTTATATTAAATTTATATTCTTTTGATTCATATGTTTATATATGTTATATAAATATTTATAATTGAATATTGATATTTTTGAAAAAGTTCTTCACAAGATGTGATTACCTTTGTTCATTAAAAAAAAAGGCTTGTTTTAGTTATTGAGTCTACACAGCTTATGCAGGTCTACTGCAAAAATTGTTTCTTATATCATAATATTCATTAGTATAATTTCTCCCTTCATACATAATTTTTACCTTGATCAGCAGAAGGATGAGACTAGAGTCATACTAAGAGCTTTGAACGAATCTTGGAAAAATAATGAATTTACTGTCTAAAGTAACTTTGAAAGATTCAAAATTAAAATATGTGAAAAGGGCCTATATAAGGTCCTAGTTTTCATATTTCTTTCTAGGAATAACTAAATATTACATATATCGAATATCAGTTCTGATTTGATTTGTTTGTACAGAAGGTGATAATATTAAAGAATTCTTATTATATTCAAAGTTATAAAATCAATTAGAAGTGACAGATAAGATTTGTTGAATGTCTTATTTTGAATAATCAAATGATATTACAAAATCTATAATGTTAAATAAGTGAGATGATACAAAATATTTATTTAATTAAAAAGACCATGAATATAAAGTTAGATAAAAATTATAAAGTGTAACATATAATGTAATCAGTATTGCAAAATATTTGAAAATAATGCTATATAAAAGGAATAAAGGCTATGACTATTAACTTTTGAAAAGGAGAGTTATAAATACAAAATAATAGTAAACAAATAATTTTTTAGTTTGTATTGAGTGATAAAAAGATACTCTATGAATAGAGTCTGTCTGTTTTTATATTGAGTAGTAAATATAATACATTGTCGAAAATCATTTTTTTGCTATTCAAATAATTATAGCATTGTGATATTATATTAGTGTTTTTATAGTAATATTATTTCTTTAATAAATTATGTTATTGCTTATTATTTTAGTGATGTGAAATATCTTTTATAAAATTTATATAATGTATTTTTTATATTTTAGATTTCCATCCCTCAAAGCCTAAAGTTTAGTGAATGTAAAGTAACATTGCTTTATCATGGTCATTTGCATCTTGCTAATTTCCAAAGAAGTTTGAGCCAAAATATATTGATTAAGCAGCAGCACTGTGGAGGAACACCAGTTATTATTTTTAAAGGAAAAATTTTAGCAAATGGTAGTTACTCCATGTATAATAAAATTTAGTCATAAAAATACCTTAAATTATGTATTTTTTTTATAATTTTCAAAATATCACTAAACTTATTAAATAAATAAATCTTAATATAAATTGCCCTGCATTGTTCAATGTTTTCAAAATTTCTAAATACCATTCTAGATAATTTGTATCCAGTAAAATCAAATTATTAATGAATAGAGAAGTATGGAAATTATAGACTGCCATTACAGCTGGCTAAAACCTTATGACTTGTATCACAAAATAGCAGACTAATATAACAGACTGTACCATCATTTTTGTCATGGCAGCTAAAATTGACTTCAAATCATTAAAATGCATAAAATCCTCCTTTTTTATTAACACTTTACAACAAAGTTGAAAAGTGTTTATGACTTTGTTCATTCTGTCTGTCTGTCCGTTAGTATGATAACTGCCGTAAAAATGACTTAATCAAAATGAAATTTTAGTATGTTGTTCAGACGGTCTGTAAGACCTACGGGAATATGAATGAATAATATCACCCAATTAGTTTTGGATTGAACCCAGGTTGAAAAAATGAAATACATTGAGCCCTATGGGACCTAATTTTTCAAACATTTTTTAAGCGGATTTCAAATTCACAAATTGCTTCGAAAATTTTAGGTAATATTCAAATTGTTCCATAAAATATATAAAAAAAAAATTCAGCGAAATATATTCAGTAGTTTTTTAAATAAAAATTAAAATAATAATTACACCTCTTATATGAAACGATCACGTGACCATGATATGAAACAATCACATAACCCACTTTAAAATGATATATGGCATCCATCTTGTTTCAAAATCGTGATTTTTTAAGTTCTTTTTAATTCATATTGAGTGTTGTATCCGTCCTAAAACTACTTTATTTTTGCTTAAATTCTGTGCATCTACATACTGAAACAACGCAAATACAATAAATTTGAGTTTAAATGCTCATCCAAATTTGATTATTTCTACAACGAAGCCTATTTTTCATCTATGTAAAATGTAAACAGCAAAATATATAGAATGAGTTGTATTAGAATTAATGTATTTCTTTAATACAAAATCATTTAGTCCATGGAGTGTGCATAGCTGATATGAATGAAATATTCATTGATTTTGCAAAGAGAAGGACGATTTTTTTCGATGAAGTTTTACGCATAGAGTTTAATTACTTGTAGCTCCATGGTCTTAAATTTTAAATAAAATGAATTGTTATAGTATTGTGATGAATGACATGAATGGGAAATTATTTATGAATGAAATGCTGTTTTTATAGAGAGATCTAGGCGTGTTATTTTTTCTATGACGTCATTTGAATGGCTTTCAGTTGTTTTCGATGAAGTTTTCAAATATAATAAATTATCGTAGTATTATGATAGTTTTAAAAATATTACCATGGAATGTATCGCATTTTAGAGGTATTTAAACCAGGCAATTTATATGTCAATGCCGTCATTTGAATGAAGTGCATTTTTTTCAATGAAGGTTTAAGTTTTCAAATATAATAAATTAATGTAGTATTGTGATAAGTTTTGAAATATTACCGAGGAATGTATTGCATTTTAGACTTTTTTAAATAAAATTGCATTGAAGTTGGAAAGTGTTTCATAATCAATGCTTTAAGTATGATTGATCTTTCTTGTTTACTATGCAGGGACACTGCTTAGATTTACTGAGGTTTGTAAATCTGCTCTTAGTAATAGTTGAGCTTAGTTAAATAGAACTAAAATCTGATTAGTAATAAATCAATAATAATTTAATAATTATATTATTAAATGTCTTAAATTTGAAGTTTTGAATTACACATGAACTCATTCAGTTAAATATTTTAAAACTGTATACATAATATTCAAAACAATATGTAAAATATAGAAGTTTAAAATCTGAATCCTTTGGAATTCAGAAAATTTGATAATTATAGTTTACCCAGAAGCGATGTTATAAAGAAATAAAATTCTTATGTCTTGATACATAGATAGGTTTTATTATAACAAATTATATATATATTATATAATATATATATAATTATATAATTATATAATAATTATATTTGTTGTTATATTATTCACTTTTATTAATACAAGTTGTGAGCTTATAACTTTTATTTTTCAGATTTTCAATATAATTGAAACATTTTAGGATTATAAGTTAATTATTTATCTGCATAGTTTTAATTGTACCGCATGTTCTCTTTAATAATATTTATACCAATTTTGCACTATCTGACCAATATATCTGGACACATATTCTTAGTAGTTTATTTGACATCATACACCACAAGCATAACTCAAATGAATTTTGAAGGAATCCACAGTTTTGTGATCTTCATAAACTGCAAGATCTGCCAGTCTGAAGAACTCAGCAACTTTTACCATGATACCATGGTAAATAGCACCATTGCAACAAGTAATTTCAAGGCATTTCTGTCCTACTTCAGCTGCCTAAATGATATTATTATGAAGTACAAATGCCTAAAAGTAACAACAGCTTAATTTCAATTTAGTATGCCTAGTAAAATCACAGATAGGACTACTGATTCTGAAATGTATGGTTTGAATAAAATGCACCCCAGTGGCAACAATTTCTGGAGAGCTCTAAAGTGTCTCTAGAAGGTAAGCTAACCATATCCCAGACTGCACTGCTCACCACACGGACTTAGAGCCACTGTTTATGTAGCCAGGGAAGGCAAGTTAGCATAAGTACTGTTCATTAAAAGCTGAAAACTATAGATTTTAATGATTAATGAAAATGCATTCCATGAAAGGACAAATCATGTTTCATCATCTGGCAGTTCAATAGACAAGTCTAGTTTATCATTCAGAACAAACTCTACCTGTTTGAATGTGTTGTACCAACTGTGATGTATGGTGATATCATGATCTGGGGTTCTTTTTTACGGTTTGAGTTAGGCCCTTTAGTTATTGTAACTGAAATCTGAACTGTGGAGGCAATTAAGATATTCTAGCCAATTCTGTGTTTACATATAAAAGAAAAGTCCCTTTCTTTAATTAACATGTCAATTAACCCATTAGGTACCAGCATAACGCTGGCATGGCAGAGCAATTTCTTCTTATCAGCCCACCATGTCTTCTCCACAACTTGTGAAAAATGTGCCTGTAGTACCAGCGTAACTTATTCATTACAAAAAGTTGGAATATTTTATTTTAATTTTTAAATGGTGCTAGATGGCGTTACTTTGCCATAAAAATCCCAATGGCCTCATGTTAGATATGTTGAACTTCAGAAAAGTGGCATTAATTTGGATTTATTTCAATGGGTGGGTGGGTATGGGGGCAAATGCTGATGTAAACAAATCTGTACAGTCGTTCTTTAAAAGTGCACATGGCTTTTAATGGATCTTTCTCTCATTTATTACTTTGTTTAATTTCTCTTTCTTTGTGTGGAGTTATCAAATAGGGAGGAGATATCTTTATCTTCTTATCTGCATTTTTAAAGTTGGATTCACATGTGTTAGACTTAATTTGCATTCTTATTGTCCAGTGTATAGTGAAAGGGAGTTACATTTTTTAAATCTGTTTTTTAGCAATAATATTATTGATATGTATTTTTATTTTTATTGATATATGTATTAATTCAATAATATTATCAAAATGTGTGCTGTGCAATATAACGAAAACATAGGAGGGGGCAATATAAGAGATTCTGTCATGCACCCTGTCTTCCGAAAAACTGTAAAATGGTAAAGAAAGTTGTTTCTTGGATTTTTGGACATGGCTATTTTAAATGCAAATGCATTATTTATAAAAATTAAGGGTGAGAAGTTATCATGTCTGGAATTTAGAACCCATGTATTATACCAAATTTTGTCATCTCGTATGCAGTCAAAATTGGTTAAAATTGCACAAAAATCAGCTGAAACTCTCCATTTCATTTGATTGGTCAACATTTTTCAGAATTTTACATGGATAAAAGTGGTAGAATGTCTCAGAGAAGATGTATAATCTGTTCAAAACGTGTCAAAAAAGAAAAATGCCAGAAAACTTCCTATTATAAACGTAAAGTGTGGGATATGGGATTTTGTGTTGATCCGTGTTTTGAGATCTTTAATACACAGCAAAAACTTTTATAATATTGCATAAACATTATATGTAAGGTGTGTATTGTTATTCGTAAATACTATATACGTATCGTGCAATTTTGCTTCTTTTTCGTGTAAAAATAAAATTTGAAATTAGCCGATTATTCAAAAGAATATAAAACAATAATTTTATTGTATATCCTTAGTAATATAAAATTGATTTTTTGTGTAATAAATCTTCAGTATTTATTTCATAATATATACAAAAATCAAGTCACTACATATCAGTTTTCAATGAATTTTTTTAATGAATTAGATTTAGTAAGAAAACCCTCCGTGCCCCTAGCTACACTTTTTCCTTGATAGGTGCGGAGATTTGAGAGCACTTCTTTCTACCAGTTGTGGTTCCAAATAGGTTAAAAAAAGGGGATATCATTGGACATCATAGAAATTGAGGTCCATGCATACTGAGGTCCATCTCAATATGCATAGACCTCAGTTCACACACTGAGGTCCATGCATATTGATATGGGTATTGAAAAACTGAACTGGCTTGTACAAAATCTTGATCTGAAACTCAAAATGTTTGGAATAAATTGAAATGGCAATTGAAAGCCAGACCAAATTGTCCATCATCAGTATATATAGCGTGATCATTTTTTTTTTTTCCCTCAAAACGGGACATCTACTAATTTTTAGGTAATAGTATGTGTATTCAAAAAAATGCATATTTCTTCATAGTTTCTATTTATTAATGAAAAAACAGGAATGAACACGTGAAAATAAATAATTTGTGTGATCTTATATTTTTCTGAAGAACAAAGTTGCTTCAGTATATTTGGCGTTGATTTTAAATACAATCTTTAACACAGCTTGATGAAGCGTTGCAACTGTGCATGCATAAAAAAGAGCCATAATTCAGAGTTAGTGTTTTCAAAAAAGGTTCTCAATATGTTTGAGCATTTATCTATACTCAAAAAGTAGTTTTTTAATGGCTTGTACAGTTTCAAAACCCTCTCAATGGCAGGCATAAGCGCAATCCACCTAGTTTTACTATAGCCTAGCAATTTATGATACTCTGTGTCAATTTCATTATAAAATTCTTTCAGAGCTTCCACGCGAACACAATAGATATAAAAGTGTGAATATATTTTCACAATAACACATTCAAAGTCTATAGGTAGACAATCTGCGGCAGTTTTAATTGCGTTGTGAATTATGTGTGCTCCACATCTGATTCGTATCAATATTCTTCTGAGAGATAAATTTAGTTTTGCATAAATATTGTTTATGCCTCGTCTTTTCATTCCGCCAAAATTGCAGTTAGCCATGCCATTACAGTTAGCCATGCAGTTAGCCACAAAATGCCATGATTTAAGTCAAATTATTTTCTGTCAATACTTTCATGAAATAATTCATAATAACGTCTGATGTTTCACCCAGTTGGTCTTGAAATTCTAAAAGTTTCACTTGTGTGCCTTCGTATGGTAAAAAGAAACGAACTAAAATAGGGAATATTTTCTTAGACCCGTGGTTCGAAGCATCAGTTAATATAGCAATACCGCTGCATTCGCTGAGGCTATCTTTTAATTCACCTATTACTATTGGCGCTAACACATTTACTACAATAGCTTCTGTTTTTGTACGAGCACATCCAAATTTCTGTTCAAAACATGTTTGTATTAACTCAGAAGCACAATCGTTTGAGCGAAAACTGTGGTTCTCTTGCACCATGTGATAAGCCCAGCAACTTCCAGATCTTTCGAAGTTGGTGAATCCATTTTCTTAAAAAAATTAAGCATCAAAGAACTTGTAGCGGCAGCATGATCGGAATTTTTATGTTTTTCTGATCTTAAATGCTGATTAATATCGCTGGCACCTCCATGGGCTATGTTAAATTCTATATGACACTTTTCACATCTGACGTCGAATGGAGTACTTTTTAGCTTTATAAATGGGTACTTAGTTTGTAGATTAACATTAAAAGTACACTTGCATTTAGGCATTATTAAAATGAAGGGTTCACATACAAGAAACTTAAATTGACTACAATAACAAGTGTGAATATATTTTCACAATAACACATTCAAAGTCTATAGGTAGACAATCTGCGGCAGTTTTAATTGCGTTGTGAATTATGTGTGCTCCACATCTGATTCGTATCAATATTCTTCTGAGAGATAAATTTAGTTTTGCATAAATATTGTTTATGCCTCGTCTTTTCATTCCGCCAAAATTGCAGTTAGCCATGCCATTACAGTTAGCCATGCAGTTAGCCACAAAATGCCATGATTTAAGTCAAATTATTTTCTGTCAATACTTTCATGAAATAATTCATAATAACGTCTGATGTTTCACCCAGTTGGTCTTGAAATTCTAAAAGTTTCACTTGTGTGCCTTCGTATGGTAAAAAGAAACGAACTAAAATAGGGAATATTTTCTTAGACCCGTGGTTCGAAGCATCAGTTAATATAGCAATACCGCTGCATTCGCTGAGGCTATCTTTTAATTCACCTATTACTATTGGCGCTAACACATTTACTACAATAGCTTCTGTTTTTGTACGAGCAAATCCAAATTTCTGTTCAAAACATGTTTGTATTAACTCAGAAGCACAATCGTTTGAGCGAAAACTGTGGTTCTCTTGCACCATGTGATAAGCCCAGCAACTTCCAGATCTTTCGAAGTTGGTGAATCCATTTTCTTAAAAAAATTAAGCATCAAAGAACTTGTAGTGGCAGCATGATCGGAATTTTTATGTTTTTCTGATCTTAAATGCTGATTAATATCGCTGGCACCTCCATGGGCTATGTTAAATTCTATATGACACTTTTCACATCTGACGTCGAATGGAGTACTTTTTAGCTTTATAAATGGGTACTTAGTTTGTAGATTAACATTAAAAGTACACTTGCATTTAGGCATTATTAAAATGAAGGGTTCACATACAAGAAACTTAAATTGACTACAATAACACACGTCAATAAAAGAACAATAATCAATCAGTAAGAAAGATGCGTGATCTGTCTTGTACTTCAGGCCTGGGCACGTGTACTCACAACTGAGGAGCGAATGAACTAGCAGGCTTCTGGCCGACTTACAATGCATGAGACCTATTGGCATGCCATCATCGCTGTGCTACTAGAGGTGCTACTGTCGGATGATTTTAGATTTTTCGCTTCCTTTTTTGAAATTGTTACCGTAGATTGCTCTCTTTCTAAAAATGGGACATTTCGGCATCCCGAAGCTATGCTTGGGGACAACGGGACAGGCTACCTAAAAATGGGACGGTCCCGTTCAAAACAGGACGTATGGTCACATTAAGCATCAGAGACAGATCTTACTAATATTGTTGTTGTTGAGACCCAGACCGTCCGACCTACCAGAAAGGTGTAAGGTAACTGTATGGACGGCCGGGAAGTGCCACCCAATTTAGACCGGAACCCAGTGGGGGAGGCATCCACAGGGACCGTACCCTCCTTCCCCTACCACCAACCTCTCGGAAGGACTTACGGACCCACATGTTTAACGTGATCGTACTCCGCATGAACACGGCGGCATTTGTGGCAGCGTGCAAATCTAGCGCGCAAACCACGGGGATACCGCACCCGAGATGGCCAACAGCACGCGGCGTTCCGAGGTGGTCACCCACCAAGTACTAACCGCGCCCGATGCTGCTTGACTTCGGTGATCTAACGAGAACCGGTGTTTTCAGCACGGTACGGCCATTGGCCTCTTACTAATATTGTAAAATAGTGGAAGGTAATTCCAGCAGCAACATTTCAAAATCTAGTGGATGACTCAACAATGACTTCTATAACAGTCTTGAGTCTATCCAGAAGACTAAAGAGTGGGATAACTTCATATTAAAATTTGTTTATGAAAGAACAGGTGTCCAGATACTTTTGTTCATATGATCATATACATGAGTGTGTAGTGCAGGGGAAACATTTTAAAGTTATCATACAGTTTTAAAACATTTATTATAAATTTCATTTTGTTATTTTATATATGAAATGAGAATGTAAAAATGAAATGGGAGGAATTTACAAATATTTCTAGTTTTAAAGAATCCCAGTTTTGTGTTGCTGTAATTTACCTTGCTGCAATGTTCCTGCTTTTTCCATGACTGTATTACACAATGTTAAAAAGAACAATATAACTTTATCAATCAACCCATGATCCCCAAGAAATATGTTGATAATCCATTATTGTGGATCATATTTAAGTTATCCCAGGACTTATGTACACTATAATATCTTTTATGTCTGACCAAGTGGTTAAGATATTGGCTGCTAAATCTTAGGAAGTCAATCTCACAGATCGTATATAGTTTTAAATAGTATTTATATATATATACAGGCTGCACTTATTAAAGATCACACCCTCTTTGCAAATAACAACATCCATGAAATGATTTCACACTTATATGCTTGTTGACACAAACTAGCCAATACCTGCAATGGCAACAAGAAAATTTGCTATGTACTACAATTTTGGGAATCTTTATGGACACAAACAAATTCAATCTTTTGATATGACTGATTTCATATATCTTAAAGGTTGAGTCTAGGCTGCAATGGCATAGTTCATACTCACTATATTGAGTATGAACTTAGTGACTATTTACTTGGTCACACTTTCACATTTTCATTCTAAGTACTTCATATTATGTTTCCTTATTCCAAATGACTTGCTTCAAACAAAAAATATTTTAGTCTCCCAATTTTTGGCAAAATAGAGTTAGTCAAGGCTTCAGTATGTTTGAAGATCGACTTATCAATGTATCAATGTATGCAGGCAGAGCTTCAATTTAGTAACTGGGTAAAGCAGAACAGAGAGAGTAGTCTTTTTATTCCAAGAAAAAAGGGGCTTCAGTCCTGAACTGGCAATTCTATATTCTATATAAAGATAAAATAACAATAGTTATATCAATAAATGTATTTTATATGATGATGAAATTATTTTTTATTCTGATGTTAATGGAGGAGGCTGTTTCACATGTTTTTACAAAATTTCAAATTGGGACAAAAAGTAGGGAAGGGATGCTTTCCCGAGGAGTGCAGATCAACAGAATTCTGCTGTAATTTTCTAAAATTGAAATTATCAAAAGTATGAAATATTATATAACAAAGTATGTATATCTTTATGCAACATAATTTATCTGTAACTTTCTTTTAATTATCTAAAACCAACTTTTAACTCGTACTATAATTGTTATATTTTCTCAAAAAACTTTTGAAATACTATATCATGGTTTAATTGATTATATGACAGCAAATTTGAAAAATTATCAAATTCAGTCACTTAACTAAAATGACTTAAAATGCAATCAGTAAACTTAAATAAATGATAATTACATTTTATAAATATTTTGAGTAAAATGAATTTTGATTTAAACTTTATAACTTTCTTTTCAGAAATGTTGTCATTTTTCTCTTTGGACCATGAAGGTTTTTTCTTTAGTATTATAGTATTTTTGAATGGAATACGAGAATTAAAGCTGAGTTCTTGCTGTGTTTTTCGATATCCCATTGGAAGGCATTTAGGTGGATCAAATGGAACATTTTCTATTAAAAACATTGAAGGTGGAAAGCCCTGCCTGAAGTAAGTTATTAAGCATTCTTTTTAAAACATTATTTTATTAGTAATTTTATCAAATTTTATAAATACATCATATAATCATTTTTAAAAAAACTTAATCAATATGCCATTTATTTTCACTAAAAATATCAAATCTATTTTTTTTTTTAATTTGGATGTTTATATTTATAAAAAGTATAAGGCAATATATAGTGAAAAAGAATCATGATTATGTATTTAAAGAAACATTTTTATGACATTTGATTTAAAATGTGTAATTTTAGTAACTTTGTTAGCAATCAGTATTGAATCAGGGCTACCTATAGAAATTGTGGGTACCCTACAAACATTTATCATGGGCACCCTTCATATTTGATTTTACCCTTTCTTTGGGTTGTTCTCATGTCTTCTCCAGCCTAAAAACATATTGGGTGTCTGGGCTCCCTCTAGAGCCCAGCCTCCCACTTGAGTAGTGTCAGTTTCCTATGGGCAGCTCTTATTGAATAGCATTAATTCTCATCAGGGTTGATTTGTAGCTGATTACAATTTGTAGCTGAAGTAACAACATTAACTGTAACTGTTACTTTTCATGTAACGGAGGTCCATACTTGTCATTCTTTTTAAAAAGCAGTAACTAACAGTGCCTAAAACAATAATTTGTTACTTTTCAATACTTGTCACTTTCCTGAAATATTTAATATTTAATCAAAATGTTTAACTGTTAATTCCTACAATAAATTTGCCATCCTTTTTATTGAATGTTTAAAATACTAATACTAAAATTGAATTTTAATGAGTTTGAATGCATAAATACAGGGTGACCACAAAAGTCCTGTTACCATTACAAAATGTTATTACACATGCATGATGGAAAGCTGTGACTTTTGCAAGATGTTCCACAAGACCTATGCTTTGCATTACTGGTGTGATTTGTTTATCTTGCAGGGTTTCAATGATGAGTGATGACTTCACAATAGAAAAAGGCATAATGTGTGTTGTGTTATGTGGAGAGCAAGTCACTCATGCTCTCCACATAGTATCACACCATTAAACTTTTTCTTGTGGAGGATGGAATACATCAAGAATTATTTGTACAAAACTTCAATTTCTTACATTATGACATTTAAAGTGACACTTTGTGTCTTTGACAGTGACAAAACAGATGCAAGTTGAAGTGGTATGACTGAAGAAACACAAACTGTAGGCCTTGTAGAACATTTTGCTAAAATCACAGCTTTCTATCATCTATAATTTAAACATTTTGTAATGGTAACAGGACTTTATGGACACTCTGTTTATTCAGTATATGTTATTCTGCACTAATGGTTTTGTTTGGAAATAAAATCTAATTGAAACATATGAAGCTAAGAAGCTTCAGATAAAACAAAATTTATCTATATTTTAATCAACATTTTGATTTGTGCTTGTAATTTAAAAGCACTAGTGAACTTAATTGAATAGAATATTTTGATAGATTTCATGTTCTGAATTTGAAATTTCTTTGTGTTGCCAATCATGATATTTATAGAATGTCAACCACTATATTATAATCTAATTGAGTATCAAATATGACAATTTGATTTTGAAAGTGTTACAAAGTCTCATATGTAAGTCTATTAGATTTGAAAACTATTAAAAGGTTAATTTAACATATTTAAAATAGCTCTAAGTAACTTATTGAAAATGTTAAACAGTGACATCCCGTAAAACTGTAATGTGTTGTAACTATAACATCCTATTACCCTTTTTTTCACATATAACTATTTTAATACTTCATTTACTTGCTAACAAAGTTAGCTTACATGTTTTAACTGACATATTATATTTCCAAAATAACGTGTTCCAGTTATAAATCTGATAGTTGTGGGTCTATTATAAATTAAATACACAGCTTTAATTACTATAATGTATTTTACTACATGATTAAAATAAAATTGCCTATAATTTGTTTTTATTTTTATATAAGCTATGTAGAAACATTATATTTTGCATCCATTATATAGATGCCAGTACCATGAGTTTGAAAATAAAACCTTAAAAGACTTCACTAAGGCATCAGAATATATTGGACATAATTCTACCAGCAAAGAAAACTCAGTTATGACTTTAAATAAGAATGAAGATAAAGCAGATGATAAAGGTAAGAAGTTCTTATCTTTGAAAAATAAAATATAAATGAAACACTATTTGTACAATTGGTCAAAAAGTATCCGAACACTGCTTGTTATTCATGCCTGTCAAGTCATACAGATAAACCGAAAGTATCATTAGACTAAAAACAATGTCTACCATAAATACATATATGTCTCATTTACATAAGGGGACATCTTCATATTTATTTCTATATTTCCAAAATTCCAAATGGCACCACTAGCTTTTTATATGATCAAAAGATTTGTCACATCGTAATTATGCTTAATATGAATTTTTGTGCAATTCTAACCATAATTACCAGAGATATATGAGAAAACCACTCGGGTCAGTCTCAATATTTAGGATTTTAAAATAAAGGTCACATACACATAGAATGATTTACTTACATATTTCTTAATCTGCCCTCAATACACCAATATTTTTTTATTTTAGTCCTTATTCTAAATACTTATTTAAGCCTTATTCTAAGTATCACCTTATTCTCAGATTTTTTTAAGTCCTTTAAAGTGAAGGGTAACATGCTATAATTGTAATTATTTGGACCAATGAATAAAGTTTAAACTACTCTAAACCTTCCTCTTAACCTTAAGTTACTCTAAACCTTCGAGTGAGTCCCTCAGCCAGGGAGTGTGGAAAGTGAAGGGTAACATGCTATAATTGTAATTATTTGGACCAACAATACCAATTTTTTAAAATTTTCCTTATAAAATTTAAAAAAGAAAACCC
Source organism: Amaurobius ferox (assembly GCA_951213105.1). Taxonomy (NCBI): domain Eukaryota; kingdom Metazoa; phylum Arthropoda; class Arachnida; order Araneae; family Amaurobiidae; genus Amaurobius; species Amaurobius ferox. Next base: position 111,427,361 of record OX578142.1, on the reverse strand, counting down.
CACAAGCTACTTAAAAATGGATTATGGTCGAGTTGAGCCACACTCCATTTAATTTTTCAAAGAACGTAAAAATTCACAATTTTTGAGAAAAGATGCTAAAATTCAAGATTAATAAGACAGTTTTCCTATTTTTAACACTTTTAGATAAATTACTATAAATTTTAGCACTTTCAGCAAATTTTGGCACTTTTAAATTACAACGCATATTTTAGTGCTTTTGAATGAAATTGCATATTTTAGAACTTTTAAATAAGATAATGTTATTAGCACTTTTAAGTAAAATTGCAATTTCCTAAAAAGTCATGAATTTCAGTGCTATTTAAGAGAAATTGTGCTTTTTAGCATTCTTTCTTAAAAATCACGAATTTACGTGTTTTTTACAGTTCTTTCTCAGAAATCGCAATTTTTACTGCTGTTTTAAAAAAGAATTTCACTTTTTAGTATTCTTGCAAAAACAAAGCAAGACTTTTAAAGTGCTTCTTAAAAGTTTTGAGTTTTAGTGCACTATCAAAAAATACAAATTACTGTGCTCTTTTATAAACTTCTGGAATTTTAGTATCTTTTTCATACAATCCATGAATTTTGGTACTTTTCATTAAAAATAACAAATATTAACACTTATAAAAATTGCAAAAATACCAAATCTTTCTATTATTTAGATAACTTTGATTTTCAATAAGCACATAAAACACACAAAACATGCATGAATTATTATACAATACAGCATATATTTAGCCCATTTAGTTTTTTTTTCTTTTAATGCTTATTAATAGAAAGGATCCATTTTTGTATTTTAATTTGTGCATGATTATATTGCCTAATCTTACTCATTTTATTGCAATTTACTTAATAAAATGCAGCATTGCTGCTTCCAACTTCTGTGCCTTTGACAGTGACTAATGTTCCTATTTTATATTTATTCCCCTCAGTTCTTGTGAGCTAATTAAAAATTTTATATATTTTTTTAATCAGATAAAATGTCTTGATAATTTCTTTATTGCAATTTTCAGAATGCTGATTTCCTTGCTACATACTACTACAAAAAAGGTGTTATTTCTATAAAGTAACATACAATATGCAAATTTTCTTACCACAAATTTAGAATTTTCTGCTCTAAATTCCAAGTTTTATTGCTAACTCCCACAAAATGGGATTTTTGCTGCTTCATAAACACTGTATGATTGTGCTATGCATATTTTAGCACTATATTTATGGGGAGGGGGATGTTAATTATGAGGAGGCGAGAATTAAAATTCCTCCTTTTTATATCAAAATTCCAGTTTTTGTTCCTCTTTTTTTTGGAAATGTTGAGTGCAATCCCAGTTTTGGTTATTATTTTGAGTCTAATGATCCTTTTAGTTTGCCTGTATAACTCAAGGGGCATGAATAACAAGCATTGTTTGGTACTTTTTTGGCTGACTACTGTACATTATACATGATACAAAATAATTAAGGGATTAAATTCTTGGAATACTGCAATTATTATTGCACCATCGTAATTATTTTGTAAAAAAAAAACAATCAAATTTACATTTCTGGATGCTGTTCCTATTGACTGGACTTCAGTTGCCACCAATAATGCTTCTACAATTCACTCAAAGATTGGATGCTCAACTGTGCAACTTTGGGAGGGACCACATCATGAGATTTGAGAAAACAAGTTAGTTATGTAGAGGAATTGCACTTACATGGACCAATTGTTTTGCCATTATGGTACACTGCTAGAATCAAAAGTTGCATGAAAGAAAGAATACATGCCTCTGGTTGTCACAGGGAATTAACTAGTAGATAAAATTGGTTAATAGTGAGACAAGGCCGGATCTCATGTCCATCATCCAATGAGATATAGTAGCTCCTACAGAGGTCGTTTGCACTTTATGAAAACAATTTTGTATTTATATTTCTCGTTAGCATTTTGAGATAAAGATTTGGCATTTTCAACATACTCATCTGCTACTGTTTTATTTTGATTGAAATGTAGAATAAAAGATTTATTTTGCAAATGGCTCCTGAAATTGATAGATGGGTTGAAAGTTACGTAAATGTGCTTTCTGAGGAAAAATATTCATATCAATAAATTGTAAAGCAGTCTAAAAATCGAGGTTATTGCATTTCAAAAAAAGGTACTTTTAATATATTAAATTTGAAAGGGAAAAATTGCCTAGCTAAAAGTAAAAATGAAAAAATGGCCACAAAATACACATCCTAAAACTGTTTGAACATGGGTAAATATCAAGAAAGTAAAGTCTCTGATCCTAAAAGAAAATTCACTGACTCAAAGATCCATTGCATCGAAACTGGGAATGTCTTCTGGCACTGTAAGTAAAATCATTCATAAAAATTTAAAATTAAGAAAGATGTTTAAATCTAAAATTCATCTGCTTTTACCAAAGCATATTGTGGAAAGAAAAACAAATTATAAAAAATTATATGAAAAACACCTAGCTGCTGATAAATGGAAATTTGTAATAACACTCGATGAGACATGGGTGTATTTAAGTGACTGTAATAAAAAAAAAACAATTTTCTATTGCTCAACTAATGAAAATGACTGTATGAAATGGCTTCGTCAATGTACAGAAAAATTCCCAAAAGGATTCATGATAATGCAGGGTTTTGTTACAGTGGTACATTAAAACTACAAAAAGTCTCAAGTAAAGCTAAAATTAATTCACTCTACTATAAACAGAATATTTTAGAACCAATTTTTGAAAAGAAATTCCAGCCTTATATGGAAAGGACATCAATAAAGTTGAGCTTCATATGGACAAAGCCTCTAGTCACATGTCTAAGTCAACTGCCGCATATTTAGCAAAGAAAGAATCAAAACAGGAATAAAATGTATCCCATTTAATGAAATACCTGTAAAATCACCTGATGTTTCTCCTATGGACTTTTGCACTTTGGTTTGTTAAAACAAGCCTAAGAAAAACAGTATCCAAGAACACTGAACGCACTTTGGAAAGCTACCCAAGAGGAGTGGGAAAAAATTGGCATGATGGTGCTAAGAAAAAGTTTACTTTCATGGAAAATTCGAGCTAGAGCTATAGTCAAGAATCAAGGCTATCAGACAGAAGCAAATCGCTGCAAGAAATATGCCCTCTATGCATAAAAATTAATTATCAAAATTATTTCCATAAAGTGCAAACGACCTTCTGTATACAGTATTCTGTATCATCACACACCATTGCAAGATGCACAGAAGCAGGGCCGGCTTAAGGCACCAGCAAAGAAAGCACTTGCTTGGGGCGGCACATTTTAAGGGCGGCATTTCAGTCAACATAAATAAAAAATCTTAAATAAAAAATTCTTAATAAAATAAATATCTTAAATAAAAAAAGTAAAAAGTTCTGGGGCGCGAGCAACAGCATTTACAAGGGCAGATGTAGGCAAAACTAAAACACTGAAAAATATTAAACATTTGGTCCCAGGTAATAAAAGAGTGAAAACGGCTATCATTCATTCTCCCCGTGAAAAGAGAGAACCAGAAGGCTAAATGGAATCTCTTCCAGTATGTCGCCCCTAATTGTTTATCTTGCAACACAAGTAACAACTAATTACTTTAGCGCACCGGGCGTCCAGTACAGCTACAGTGTCTGGAACTAACTCCCCTTCTAGCCACTGTAGTACAGCCATCAACAGCACGTCTAGGGCGGCATATTGACCATTATCTGTGAACTGCAAAAGCTTTTATGTGAAACTGGTTTTTGTTAACTATTCCATGAAAAAATCCGATGAGAGAGGGCACTTTGCTTGAAACGATGGGGTTCCACCTAGAATTGCCATGCCAGAATACCCATCCTTTGTTAATTATTCTCCTAAGCTCAAATCCGGAAGTCATCTCCCCTAATCACCCAGACCCATAAATAAAGGACTTCTTTGACATCAATCCCGAAACAGGTGTCCGCATTGAAAGTAATTAGAATACTAGACGAGGACAGGTCTCAAAAGACATCTTGAGACATCCGTGGATCATTGTAGAATTTATGGGGCATACACACCCCCATCGTCTGTGAAACATGTGTTTATCAATCATTTTGTTTTGCGAGAGATTTGTTCTGGGGTGAATCAGTTAAGTCGTACGTTTCGGTGAGAAACGTCAAACATCATTTTTCTTGCCGCAAAGAATAGTTTATCGTTTTCCTTTCTAAATGTTATACAGTTGAATTTGATATTATTTAAAATATTCATCTAGCATTTCATGCAAGATTAAAATTTAAGGTAAGCAAGATATAATTATTTTATGATTGTTTAAAAATGGTTTCTATTAACAAATATAGCGTATTAGACCCTCCCCCCTCCCATCAAGGGAATTCAGATTATTCTAAATTCCAGGTGTAAAATCGGTATATTCTTTAAAGCTTTGTGGTAGTTTTCGTTATAACGATTTTATACAGCGTCTATCGAGTCACTTTTTAGCTAAAAATATTTTAAATTTTACGCACAGGTCAGTGTTTGTTTGTTCTTAGGATGTTATATTAAATTTAGCTCCTTGAAAGTTCTTAGAAATTGTTTCCTCGTTTTGCTCAATTTTGAGATTTTTTTTCTGTGTGCGTTCTCTTTACCTAATACTGTATTTATTTTTTCTTAAATTAAAAGTATATATCAATATCACTTACGCTATTTACGGGCAATTTCTATTTTTTCGAATTATTCAAATTTTTAGTTATCAGGATTTCAGCTAAGGCTTCATTTAATTTGAAAAATAACTACTATAATTTGAATGGGGTAATTTTTAAAACAAAGACAATATTCAACATATTCGCATGTTGCCGCTTTAAAACCTCTGTTATTTTATAAACTTGAATTCTTTAAATGAAATATATCGGATTATAAAAATGTCATTTACATATATTATATTCTGCGTTTAAGTTATGGAGTAAAAATTCAATAGAATATAACATTCTTTCGCATTGGAGTATTTACAACGAAAGTTAATAGGAAGGAATTTAGTTTTTAAAATTAATTGGAAATCAATCAAAATTTATTTTCTAAGCCTACTGTCTCACATGTAGAACACCATTTTTTCTAATTTTTATTTTGAGTCATCAGAAAAAAATGATGAACCTCAAAGAATTTTCGTTCTTTCTGGTAAATAAAAAGTAAAGGAAAAATACTGTACATTTTTTAAACTTTCTAAATTACTTCAATTATGTTACTATTTAATTGAAAATTTTAATTTTTGCATTTTAAGCATGTACTTTTCTTATATTTTTTTAATATTATACTTGCAGTGTGGTGCATAGAAATGTCCTCTTAGAATATTTTTTCAAGCATATAACAAGACATATTCTTTCAGAAAATTTTATTTCAGTCGATTGAGTATTGTAATCAGTATTGTAATGTTAAATTTCAGTATTGTAATGTTACGAAACCGACATTTGCTCAAATTACGAATGAGTAGTGAAAAATTAAAAAAATAATAAATCGTGACGTTATTCACTGTATCGAGTAACAGTCTGACTATATTCAAAATTTGACTTCATTTGGTTCAGTAGTTTCGAAGAACAGCAGGGTACCTCGATTTAGCGATAGACTGACCTACAGACCGATCGACAACAAAAAACTGAAGAATATTTATTTTGTGTTTTGTAATTAGTCCCCTCAAAAGCGCATAGATCTTTAAAAATGATATGTGCAAATACTTACTTACATTTAGCAATGGAAGTATAATAAATATCACAACAAGAGTTACAAAAATATCCTTTTTATATCTAATTTATTTTCCTGCAACACATAGAAGAGGAAAAGTATAGCGATGGAGATCAAAAACTGGACGCTCTGATTTTGATAAATTTAACAGTGTTGAGCATCCTTGAATACTAATTAACCATGTTTTAAATGATGTCTGTCTATCTGTGCAGTTTTTCTTTCAGGACATTTTGTTTGAGGGGAGGAGAGAAAATGAAATCTCAAAGGGGGCAAATTATCTAATATAATTTTAACTACTATATAGAAGTAATTACTATATATATACATAATATGTATAGCAAATACGTATTCAAACATTGTGAGAAAAACTTGCTCCGGCTAAACAAGAAGAAGAAAAATTTTAAAATAATGTAAATTGAATTATAACTCCATAATAGTCAATCATGAAATAAAATTGTAAAAATAACTCAAATGCTGCCACATAAGAAGTAGAAACTAGGTTAAATTCACAAAAAGTATTTTGTGAGTTTCTGAATTTATTAGCATTTGGTCCGGTAACATAAAATGTATCGAGCGAGGGGGGGGGTATGTTTCGGAAAGGGGGTTCGCCCCTCCAAATGTATTTCTGAAAGAAACACCAAGTCTTTGGCAATGATATCTCTATAGCAAATCAATAAAATAGAATACAATTCGGTAATACTTCTTCAATCAATAAATATCAGAGATTCATTAATTTTTGGGGTAAATGGGACAGAAGACAGTCATCAATTTTTCGAACATTTAAAATAAAAAATAAGATGAGCATGAAAAATATAATGTTTAAAAATGTTACAAAAATAAATATTTAATTCAATTTTCACTGAAAAGCGAATATTATCATTTATATAGGACGCTAATACGCACTGTTTTTGAGATATTTTGCATTTCTTATTTGCAGTGGCGGCTCGTGAGTGACATGTAGAGGGAGGCGCTGATCTATGTATTTATGCCTATATATTAGTAATATATATAATTAAATTTTTATTTTACTTGTATTATATATACCTGAGATTAATCATTAAGTGAAAATGTTCTGTATAGCAAAAATGATAAGATGGACTGAAATATATATATATATATATGTATTAAAAATATAAACGACGGATGTATTAAGTAAAATAACGTACCTCCCATCTGCTCGCTTGTTCATAAAGATCCTGGACACATGAAACATATCCTTCCTAGTGGAAAAACATTACATAGTCCTAATTTACATTAAAGTAAAATTGTAGGGGCTAGTTAAACTAAAAGTTATGCCCAGGGAGTTGACTAAAAATATATGCATATTCTGATGATACGTACTGATGGTTCAGAGACTATAGGCACTAGTAAAATCAAAATCGGTGGATTAGGAGGCGAGGTGGAAAATTGGGGGGGGGGGTGATAACCAAAATAAGAGTTACGCTCAGGGATTTGCCACTTGAAAGTTATCCATGTGACATGTACAAATGGTGGATAGACTATAGCCACACGCCGAACCAAAATCGTTCAATTAGGAGCAGATATGTAAAATTGTGAGGACTAGTTAAACTGAAAGTTACATCCAGGGGTTGACACAAAAATATGTGTATCCAAGTGAAATGTACAAATTATGCTCAGACTATATAGTCACCAGCAGAGTCAAAAACGCTCAATTAGGAACTGAGATGTAAAATTGTGGGGGCTAGTTAAACTAAAATTTACACCCAGGGAGTTGACACAAAAAACGCATGTATATTATATATCCATCAAATATGTGTATCAAACTGAGACGTACGGATGGTGCAGATACAACCATCAGCATAAGCAAATTCGTTCAATTAGGAGGTGAGATGGGAAATTTGGGGAGGGGGGGCTAATTGAAGTAAAAGTTATCCTCAGAGAGCTGTCACAACAAAGATGCATAACCAGATGACATGTACAAATGGTGCAGAAACTATAGCCACTAGCAAAACTAAATTCGTTCAATTAAGAAAATTGCTCGCTAAAAATGTATAATTATGGGGCTAGTTAAACTAAAAGTTACGCTCAGGGGTCTGATACAAAATATGTATATTCAGATGACACGTACAGAGGATGCAGAGACTATAACCATCGTTAAAATCAAAATCGCTAAATTTGAAGCCGAGATAAGAAATTTGGGGGCTACCTCAAGTAAAATTTATGCCCAGGGGGTATCTGAGCAATATAGTTGCCAACCTGGGATCAAAATTTCGAGGGAAACGACGCAGATAAAAGGAACACAATGAAAATTTAATATTAAATTTTTTTACTAAATATTTAAAGTGTGTTTAATTTTTAGGTATTTTTTATGTTAAATAGCTGAAAAAGTAAGACAGCTGGGTAGGTCAAGTGACCCCTCAAACTAAATATGTGAAACAACATATTTCTGAAGCGTCACTAAAAATAGTCTATCGATCACGGGTATGCCAAAAATAGGAAACTCCAGACGTTTAAAGAAATTATTTGAAGTCAAACATATTGGAATTCGTCACCAGCAGATCAACCAGAGCACAGAACTGCCACAAATTAGAAATAACCCCCTTCTCATAGGACAGAACCACACTACATCAGAAATGACGAAATGCGAAACCACTTGAATAAGTAAGACAGCTGGGAGGGTCAAGTGATCCCTCAAAGTGAGTGTCCTAAAAAACATATTTTATTCACGATGGCCAGAAACCCTTAAAATATCATAAATACCCCCCATCCCTTCCCATCACCACACACGTACACTTAATCCACTCATTTGTTCAAATGTTTATTTGAACTTCCAAATTTATTAAACAGACGAGAAAGAGAACAAACACATTCTTAAATGTAAAAAATTGAGGCCAAATTAGCGAAACTGAGCCAATTTGAGAAGTCCCTCTTCATGTTTTCCTACTCTTCTATTTCTCTTTGGCTAGCTCCGCGCCCAGAACGCGACACAATCTACTGTTTAATTCTGCACTGTCTGTTTTTTTTCACGCCAAATTTCTAATATTGTTCCTATACCGTTCATTTACTCTCGAAATGCCGACGTTAGGGACGCGGCTTTATAAAATATCCCTGTATTTTCCCCTTATGTGTTGAAAATTGTATGCAGTACAGTTTTCGCGATTCTGCTTTCTCTGAAGGAAACTTTAGTGCTGCCATCTAGTGACATATTTTATAACTTATTTTTAATAATTCTCGATTTAATTGAACAAAAATTCAGATTTTTTCAATAGAAATTGTAATAAATGTGTATAACTAAAAAAATAATTTGGGGTGTTTACTCAATGGCGTCGCGCGTACTCGCGACGCCCCTTATCGGCCGCGACTGCTTATTTGAAACAGGAAAAATAAAAAAAAAATTAAATACAATCAATATTATTAAGTTATTACAAATTTTGCAATTATTTTTAACAGGGAGTAAATGAATGCCATTGTTTAGAAGTTCTCATTAAAAATTTTACTTTATCAAACAAATTAAGCAAATCAAAATATATTTGGTGTATAATCAATAACTGACAGCTTCTTAATTTTCTCGAAGGCTAGGATCTTCAAATTTTCTTATTTCGATAATTAAAAAAAATATTTTTTTAAATTATTCTATTATAATTTGTTACAAAATTATTAATTTTATATGTAATATTTCATTTTTTAAATTACACCATTTACAGCACAATAAAATGTGTGTTTTGAGGTATTGCAAATTTTTGATTTAAAATAGACTTTTTTTTTTGCATTATATATACTACTCGCTATTGTTAAAGGAATAAATGATTTGTAGGTATTTCTAACCGGAAAGAAATGGACAACATTGTTTAGTAGTTATCATTAGTCGTTCTAGAGACATTAGAAAATTTTACTTTCCTAGAGGTAGAGATACATATCTCGAAATAATGAAGCAAGTTACATAACAGAAGCATACCAAATCGGTATCAATAAAATCCTATTGATTTTCAGCCATATCTAGTTATGAGAAATATTTAATTTTTGTAATTGTTTTCTAAAAACGAATAAATATAGAAACTTTTTGGCTAAAAGATTTTATTCATAACAGCTTCAATGGATGCAAATCATAAGAAATCTCTGAAAAATGGGAACTCTAAATTAAAAAAAATCATTTAATTCTACTGCAAATTATAAAAAACATTGAACTCAATTTATACAGTTAAACTTGGCAGTGTTTTATATATATATATATATTTCATATTCTCTCTATTCTTTCATTGGATTTTCAAATTATTTATATATATACATATATATATAGTGTTGAATATTGGACACTTTTGATGTATGATAACGTTTTTGTCGGCAAATCGGATGTGACGAAAAAGAGTGAGATTTTGAAGGATTGTAGCTTGGCGTGTAATAGTCGGAGAGGGATGGCAGTGGTACCAAGTGTTAGGCCGAGGATGTATGCGTATTGTGAGGGGTGACACGCTCAAGAGATGAATGCGATCGAATGCGAAATAAGATAAAAATGATCAAGCAATAATCAAATTGCTAAATTTTATTTCTTTAATTCTGGTACTTAATTAAGATTTCGGAACAAAATTGACTAAAAACTGGCGATATAGCAGTGTTTCTCTATTCTATTTCATTTACAAAGGTTAACAGAAAATTGAATTTCAGGGAGGGGGCGGCCAAATTGCTTTCTGCTTGGGGCGGCAAAATACCTAGAGCCGGGCCTGCACAGAAGAAGCAACAGACTTTTTAACTTTTAAGGTGTCAGCCATTAGTCACCCTGCATTGTTAGCTCCACCTGGAGTGGAACCATGTCAGAGGTCATGGGCCACTTCCAAATAACATTGGAACTTTTTAATAATGACCCCTGCTCCTAACTTGGTACAGATGATCATCCTGGATAACCCTCACATATGGAGAAGACCTAGACAGTCCTCACATTTGGATTATATTATAAAGTGGTAAATCATCATTACTCATTGTGTAATGGTATGAGGAGCCATTTCCTACAACAGTTGCTCCTCTTTAGTAGTAATACTAGGTATATTATCAGAAAACCAAATCTATCCTACAAGCTATGATTTTGCCTTTCATGTTATGTTTCAAAGGGGTCCTTTTTGAGCAAGATAATGCCTGTCCCCACACATCTTGCCTTTCTCAGGAGTATATCCATTTAGAACCCTTCCATAGCCAGCCAAGTTTCCAGACCCATTCTCAATTGACAAGGTCCTTTTTGAGCAAAATAATGCCAGTCCATGCACAGCTTGCCTATCCCAGGAGTATCTCCATTTAGAACCCTTCCTTGGCCACTCAAGTTTCCATACCTGTTCTTAATCGGCAATGTCTGAGATGTGCTGGAATGTCAATTGCACCCATCACTGAATATCAGGAATCTGGAGCAGCAATTACATAATATTTGGCACAGTCTGCTATAAGATAATATAAGGGTTTTTTTTACTCTGTGCCATGCTGAATATTGGCATCCACTGTGGCCAGGGTAGGCTTTACTTCTTACTAATCTGTAATTATTTTAATGCAATTGTTCTAAAATAAAAGATGTCCCTGTATTTGATATTCTAATTATTCTTTACCTCTTTACCTGCATTGCACATAAAGGTGCCTTCCCACTCACCACATCACAATGGCAGACAGTTCACAGCAACGCTTGAGGTACACACAAGTCTTTGCCATGTGGTAAACCCCTTCACACTGTCGGTCGACTGCAAAGAAATGCAGCCAATCAGATGAAAGCACAGAAATTTCTCCTAGTTCAGTGGCCATGTTTAAAATCCATCTCTTCCAAAGCGATTTTATACACATGAAATATTATATAATAAAAGTTAAGACATTATTACTAATATAATCTCTTTAGTCTCTTCTGATTCAAATTTATATTTACCAGCAACTAGCTAGTTTACAGTTTTGTAGTTTTCAGAAAATTCGCCTTTCTGTGAATTTAAACAAGAGCGTATGTGAGTTTGCTTTGGCGATATATGCATATTTAATCAGTTTTCTAAAATAAGCTAACGAAAGTGATTCCCTCACAAAACACAAAGGATCCAAATTTAAATTGTTTCAGAATATTTACTACACTATTGCAATTCCTCATTTTAATGAATACAATTATGTTCTCTTTCTCAAATCGTTTAAAAAAGACAGCCAACAGAATTTAGAAAATGAATTTTGATGTATGTTCTCCATAGGCTTTTTTTTTGTCCTACTGCAATACTAAAACACCTTGAAAACATATTCTGTTTACTCTTTAAAATAATACTCTGAAATAGCACTAAATGTTTTGCGTGATATAATTTGTTAGGACATTTCAAATGTGAAGCTTTGGCTTGGGTGGTAGAGAATCAACTCTGCAAATGAGTGGGCTCTGGTTTGAATCCAAACCAATCTTAAATTTTGCAAGTGCTGCCATCTGTTGCTAAAATATTCAAATAAAATTTTTCTTTAACAATCTACAGAATTTTTTGCTTTAAATTATTTTAAGTTCTATATACAAAATAATCTTATATCAGTTTGAATTTTTATAAAAATTTATTTCGAAGTTACTTTGAAAAATATCTTGATGTATACTTTATACATCTATAGATGGAATATACATTTTAAGCTATTCTTAATTGAAAAAGTAGTTGTAGAAATAGTAAATATAAAATGTGCATATAAAATTAGACAGAAATCATCGAACATCCTTATAGTAGTTATCTTTCGACATGTAATTTTGAACATTTTAGATTAGAATAGAAACAAAAATCAAACTACCTTGAAATTTTAAAGAGATTGCATTTTTTTTTAATAATTTGGTGCCAATATTTGAAGAATTTTTTATTATTTTAAATGTACATAGACAATTAGAAATTTACAATATATTGAAAATCATTTATTTTTAATAAAAAAAAAAAAAAATTTACATGTAAATATAAATCTATTTTAAAACATAATTACTTAATAAATATAAATGTAGATAAAATAGTTTTTAAATTTAAAAGTTTGCTTTAATGAGAAATGTTTTAAAAGTTACAAATGAGCAAAGAACATATTTGGATATTTAATGTAGGTATGTATTTGAAAACCTTTAAAACCAAGTATAAAATGATAATGAACTTAAATTTGTTTAAGACATGATATTTTAATAATGGCATTCTTAAATTTAAATGCATTTTTTACATTTTTTTGTTTGTTTGTTTTATTACAGTCAACATCAGCATTATCGCTTTTTGTATCTTAAAATAGAGTGAATATTTTTCAACAAATATTTATTTGATTTTTATACGGATATGTGATGAATCCAAATATTTTCAATTGTCATTCATCTGTTTAAGCTTCTGATACCTAAAGTAATCCATATAAGGAAAATCAAATAAAAAATCTACTATATGAAATATTAATTTAGCTGGTGTAAAAACATCATCTACGATACTATTGGCTGTTGCGTTGCCATCAACCGTGCGGTATGCATTGAATTCGGTTTCATTTCAAATTTAGTGTTGTGGCCTACCTTCACTGCGGAAGAGAACTTCCCCCACTTTTTCACCATACAGCACATGCATGAACTCAACCTTCCACTGCGTTGCATTCCCATGAGTGGGAAGGCACTTTAAGTTTCATTTCGATCAAATGCTTACTTTGGGGTGCTTCAATTACTTTGTCAAAAAGTGTATATAAGATCTTTCCATGAAATACATACAGTTATAATTCAATCCCTCCCAATTATTTTAACTTGGCTCTTTTACTATATACTCCTTATACACATGAATCTATAAAAATTTCAATCTTCTTTGATTTACATCAAGCTTTTATTTACATCAATTTGAAAACATTAGCAGTAGACTTCAAAAACATGAATCATTTGATCTACCTTCTCAATCAAATGAAATATGTCTTAATTGTAAGATTTGTTTAATATTCAAATATGTGATTGCATGCAAATATTATATTTTGTTGAACCTGTAGTTTAAAGTGCTTGTTTACTTCTCTGAATACTCTACAGAATAATCAAACAGATTCCTGAGTAAATATAAAATTAGCTTAATAACTCTATATAATTTTAAGTTTTTCAAACACTATGCACTTCATAAATGCCTTTTTTGGCATTTTATTTTGCTCATTTGCCTGCATATTTTAGTATTTTTACAGCCATAACTTTCAAGCTTTAATTATGTTTATAAAAATTGGTGTAACTGTAATTTTATGCCATTCGTTATACAGTCATTTAATTGCACTATATGTATGGAACAATCCATATTTATTCTATTGCTTTTCAATCATTACTTTAAGCTAGAACCATTTGAAAAATTATGCAGTTATCTATATATACTAATTGCCAAGTGCCTTTTCTAGGCACTTCCTGAATAGATAGAGACTTGCAATCTGGTACATGGGTCGATCATTTGATAAAATCCTCTGGAGAAATCGAATTTTTTGAAAATGTTCTGTAGAGGGTGTGCTCCATACCAAAATGTTCGAAAAATAAAATCATGGAAAAGCTTGCTTTGCGATGAATTAGAAACTTCAAAGTTGCTGTACAAGTAAATCGTTCAAAAGGAAGAAAGTGTACAATTTCAGATTTTCCATATTCTCTACTCTAGAGGGGTGCCATACACCAAAATGTTCAATTTGTTAAATAAATGAGAAATATCTTTAAAATTTGATAGAGGCTTGGAATTTGGTATATGGGCTAATCATTTGATGAAAACACCCAAACGAATAGATGTTTTCAAAAATGTTCATTTTAGAGGTGCTCCAATAAAAAACGTTCGAAAGTTTAAATGATAAAAAAAACATGCTTACATGTAAATAATTCGAAAGGGAGAAAATGTGCAATTTCAGTTTTCTTATAGTTTCTACTTTAAGGAGTGCCCCATACCAAAATGTTTGATATTCCAGATAAATGAGAAACACATCCTTTAAAATGTGATAGAGGCTTGATATTTGGTATATGGGCCAATCATTTGATAAAAAAACCAAGATAAATAGAGTTTTTCAAAAATTTTCATTTAAGAGGGTGGATACTCCCCACAAAAATGTTCAAAAGGTGAAATGATAGAAAAACCATGCTTCATGATGAAATAGAGACTTCAAATCTAGTGTATAGGTAGATAATTAAAAAAAAGAAAGTGTATAATTTTTTTAATTAAGGAGTTTTCCATGCAACTTTAGGTGGTGTCGTACACTAAAATGTTTGATTTGACAAATTAATGAGAAAAGCACCCTTTTAAATTTGATAGGGGCTTGAAATTTGGCACTTGTGTCAATCATTTGATAAAAAAGGCAAGAAGAATAGAATTTTTCAAAAATTTCATTTAAGAGGGTGCGTTCACAACACAGAAATATTATACTTTAAATTTGACATAACAGTAGATAGTTAGAAAAGAAGAATCTGTACAATTTCAGTTCTCCATAATCTGACACTTTAAGGGTGCTGTATGCTAAAATGTTCAATTTGCTGAATAAATGAAGAACGCTCTTTTATGTGAGATAGATTCTTGCAATTTGGTACACAAGTCAGTCATTCAATAAAATCCTCTAGAAAAATCGAGTTTTTCAAAAATGTTCTGTAGAGGAGGCTGCTTCACACCAAAACGTTCAAAAGGTGAATTGAGATATAAAGACTTAAAATTTGATATACGGGATAATCAATCAATAAAACCTGAGGAGAAAATCATATTTCTCAATAATATTCATTTAATTAGTGCTCCACACCAAAACATTCGAAATGTGAAATAATGGTAAAACAGACTATGCAATAGAGACTTTAAAATTGGTGCAAGGGTAGATCATTAGATAGAAATAAAGTATATAATTTTAGCTTTCTAATATTTGCTGATTTAGGGATTCCACCCACTTAAATGTTTAATTGGCTGAGAAAATGAGAAATACCCTGTCTGAAGGAAAACAGATATTTAAAATTTGAAAAGCACCACTGAAAAAATTGAATTATTCAACATTTTACATTATTCGGAGGTTGTTTATTTTGAGACCATTGAATTTCAATGGGTATTCGGCTAGTCTTTACCTAATTACATAATTATCAGAAACTACTCATTACTATACATAATGATTTAGCCTAAGATAAGATTTACTTCCCTATAGAAACTTTGACTTTTTTTTTAAAGCCTTTTCTATTACAAAATTTAATCTCATATAGCATTGGTAAAACTTTATTTTGAATTTTTGGAATTTGAAACTGTTTTGTGCTCATTAAGGATATTTATTATCTATTCATTAAAGTATAAGAATGTATTCTTAGAAACATTTTTTAATAAAAAAAGTATGATGAAAATCTTTCAAATTTGGTCAACAGTTTCTAAATTATGTTATATGCTAAGAAATTTAATCTAATACTGAATGAATCTAATACTGTATGAAATGATTTCTCTGTTTGAAAACTTTATATTTTATTTATTAGTATCTATGTTATTTTTTTCACTCGGAACTTATTTTTTCTACCTGCATCTAAGTATAAATACTCTAATCTTTGGATTCATAGGTGCTGGCTTTGATTCCTGGGCACATGAGTGAATCAGACTTAATTGTCATGGTATTCAATGTGCACAGGTATCTGTGACAAAAAATTTCATTTGATATATAAAAGTTATTTTTGTTTTATCTAATTTATGTATTGGCATACTTAGTTATTAATTAGCAATATTTTCAACATTTATTTTGTATATTAATGTAAATTCCTTTTAGTATCAGATGAGGTTTCTGAAGCGGAGGATAATATCCAGGTAAATATAATTATATTTTTATAAGTACAGGATATTTTTTAATATAAGGAATTATGTAGAGGATATAATGCATGAATAATACTAGCCAGTAAAAGTTTTTATTTACTTTTGCTTCAAGTCTGAAATTTCAGATTCTTAGTCATTTTTTTTCATCATGCCAAAGTGTTTGAAAATTATTGCATTTACCTGTTAATATTAATTTACATTTGCATCATTGAACATGTGTATTAGAATTTTACTAGGGTTGAAATTAAAAATGTTGCTCATTCTAACACAATGGTAACAGATATTATATCAGTACTGAACCCAAAATATTTTTTGAAATATGAACATGAACTGAGATGGGCCAGATATGTCAATTTTTTAACCATCATGACCAGAACAATAGTATTTTAAATATACAGAATTAGCTAATGCAGATATTTATTATATGTGAAACAATGAACAAAGCTTTGTAACTTGTCCATGACAGTTTCTAATAATGTGATGGTATCGATAAATAAAAGTTTCATATTTCTTAATTACATAGTAAGATAAACCCAAAATCAAATGAGGATCAAACCTATGAAGACCTTATTATATGAAATAATAACTGAGTGGTCAATCATGGATGACCATGCCATTCCCTTTTCCTTTAGCGCAAGTGTGGGCTAAAGGAAATGTTTATAATATTATATTTCTAAATCTGATTTCTGGCTACCTGTTAAATTAAAATTTCTCTCTTGCTCTCTTAAAACAATTACTGCAGTTAAATGTTGAACACGATATAACCAAAGGGCAGAATTAAACTTTAAGCATTAAAGTAAATATTAAGAAAACTAGACTCAACATTGACTTAAATTAGCCAGCTGCAATGTTCTATTTGATAATAAATATCCAGTGCATCGCTCCCTAATGACCTGGAAACATAATTTTAAGAAATATGAGGTACTCACACCCAGTGATTCACAAACTGTGCACTGCAGAGCTTATGTATGTGTGCATGAATATACAGTATAGTTCTGATCTTGCACCCATTTTTATTTCAGAGAAAATACTGTAATTCTTTGAGGGAGGAGTGACTTTTGATGCTGGTCAATGAGAAGGGTCAAAGGAGGTGGGGAGGGGTTCTTAATCAAAAGAATTAACAAGAAAAGATAATATAGCATAATCAAGGGCACTTGTTTGGGATTTCATAGTAGCGTATATGCTTTTTACTCAAATAATTATTCTAAAATGACATGATATTTTTAATTATATTTCAATCTAAATCCATTTTCTGTCTACTTCATTGATTTTTTTAAATATGTTGGTTCATTATACTTTGTTTCTACCAAGAAGGTGGCTTTATATAACAGAACATTTTTTACCTGAAATAACAAGAGTTTCAGGATATGAATGTTCTATCATTTTTCATCCTATTCTGCCTTCTTTTATTTCTTCTCATGTCTTTGTCTTGTCTAGTATTTGTTGGTAGTGATGCATGTGTTTAGTTTAGCAACACTTATTATATCTGTAGTTCATTCTTGGATTGTGTTATATCTCTTTTGATGTTTTCGATGTCAGAAATATATGTTATTTTTCCAGTTTAATTGGATATTTCCATTTAATTACTTATCTTTTATTAATGATTATATACTCCAATTTATTGAAATTTAATAATTTAATATTGAATACTATCTTAAATCTTTTAATTTTTACTTAAAGCTTATTTTACAATAAAATTTCACTTTAAATTACATATAAAACCCTTTTTCATCAATTTCTCAAATAACAAATTTTGTTTTAACTATATAAAATATTGGTTTTTGCAAGTTTTTTTTTTACCTTTGAGCTCTATTCTGTATTAAAATATAATTGTATTCTTAATTATATATATATATATATTATATTAGAATATATTATGTCATAATAATAATATATATATATATATAAATTCTGTGCTGCTGTTTTGGCTATCGTGCATTATGGTGGTTTACAAATTTTTCTCCATAAATATACAGTTACAGTTTCTTATAATGAGCCCACATTTAGTGAGATTCCATATTTAATGCAGACATTATGCACTTTTATTTGACTCTGTGTTAATTTAAGTCTGATTTGTTCACATATGAGCAAAATTTTTAGTTTCATGAATTTACTGAATAATACATCAAAAAAGATTATAAAAATAGATCAAAAGAAGAAGATTTTGACTTGCTGCATAAACAGATATTAAAGTAGGAAATTGGATATAGGTTCCAGGGAAAGAAGGCATCAGACACCTCAGAGAAATGTATTTTGCCCACAACCTGAAAAGCATTTAAATACTATGATATGATATTGTCTTTGGCTATGATAGCTGCAAAGTCTTAAATAAAGATATTGGGTAGAGTTCCTATGAATAGTTTTGGCAAAAGAAATGGGAACTATGTTCTAGAGAGTTATGTTCAGAATCCCCTAGTATATAATAAAAATGTAATTATCAAGAATTGAAAATTACCTTGAAGATTGTTTTAAAAAGCCACATGGGTTAATGGTAGTCCAAATGGCATTTATGATAACCAAATTACCCAGTGCAAACTGGTTCTAATGCTGCAACATAATGTATAGCTATGCAATAATTATATAGAACATACTTTGAAGAAGTCAATCATTCTAATTATACTACATTGCATCAATAATGAAAAATAAAAAAATGAAAATTCAAATTCAGTGCTTAATCAATAAAAATTTTTTAAAAGTTTACCAAAGAAAATATTAAAATTTTATTGAAAATTAAAATAATTTATAGACATTAAACATTTTTCATCAGTGAACTTTGTCCTACACAGTAAACTTACATACTTTTTTAATTACTGACTCTATTAATAGGAAAATTTTAGATGTAAACTGTTTGTTTGAAAAGCATTCACTCAATTGATAATATAGAGTTTTTTCCCAAAATTGTTTCATTTTAGATTAAAAACATAAAATATTGCAAAAAAAGGTGCACATTGGCCTCTTGTAAATTATGACATTCACACTAAAAAGCTGACATATTAAATATCTATTTCCCTAATATTTTCATTTGTTTAAGTGTACTTTTTTTTTTAATTTTCGAAAAGTATAATTGAAAAAATAAGAAATTTTCTGTGGTCTGCTTACCCCAAATGCAATAGGCCTCAGATTTTTACCGATTGAAATAATTGTACCAAATTTTATTCGATATTATCAACTTCTCTGATATTATTGTGCCCACAGAGAGATAGACACACAGATAAAAATTGTGAAGTCAGATTCAGGGATGCCGAAAATGTGTATAACCATCAAAATACAAGAGTTTGATTTTTGATGCCTCACAATTGTTTTTACACATAGTCATATACTGGCCAACCACCGTACCATGCTGAAAACACCGGTTCTCGTTAGATCACCGAAGTCAAGCAGCATCAGGCACGGTTAGTACTTGGGTGGGTGACCACCTGGGAACACCGCGTGCTGTTGGCACATTTCGGGCACGGTAGCCCGGTGGTTTGCGCACTGGATTTGCACACTGCCGCCGTGTTCATGCGGAGTATGATCACGTTAAACATGTGGGTCCATAAGTCCTTCCGAGAGGTTGGTGGTAGGGGAAGGAGGGTACGGTCCCTGTGGATGCCTCCCCCACTGGGTTCCGGTCTAAATTGGGTGGCACTTCCCGCCCGTCTAAACAGTTACCTTATACCTTTCTGGTAGGTCGGACGGTCTGGGTCTCAACAACAACAACATAGTCATATACTATGTGCTGAACGAAAAAGAAAAATTCATGTGGGATTAATTGATTTTCACTGTGAAAAGGGTAGATATGGACATACTACTAAGAGATAAATGACTTAATAAGGGAATCCATATCACGTTCATGCTACATACTATAATGTAACCATGGAAACCTAATGCATATAGTCCTTTAATACCATCTGAATTGAGCCCTCTCCCCTTTTATGTTTAAAGTAAAAATTATCATGAAAAGAACAAACGTGCATCATGTAACACATTAGAGAATAGTGTCTGTTATGTTTACATATTTGTTAAATTCGAAAGAGCGTCTATATTTTAACAAAGAAAATTAAAATACATAACACAAAATACAAATGCACATACAAAGCAAAAAAAAAGTATAAGTATTGCTACATTCCCATGCATATATATTTAAAGACACCATATGTACAAATTTGTTATACCAATTCTGTCCACCATAATGCAGTATATACAAATAGAGCAAACAGCTGAGGATTTGAAAAAAAATGTAGTCAGTATGAATAAAACTGCCTACAGCATGATATTTTATATGAGTATTACATGAACTAACCAACAATGTACTTACTGACATACAAATAAATAATTTTATACAAAATGACTAATTGCAGAAAAAAAAATCAATACAAATATTTATTATAATGTTATATTAATTATCAAAAAATTTTTTTGAAAGATTAAGTATCGCTTTCCCTTCTCCAATATTTTTGAAAATTCAACCGTCAAAATGTTATCCTTCATCTATTATAGATTACAGTCAATTATAGATTATATTGTTATTCTAATTATGAAAATTTGAGTTAAATAAAAATGTTAGCTGTAGTTCTGATACTGAGACTAAAGATTGAATGGAAATTTTTGTAAAACTAGAGTAAAATAAATTTTGTTCTCCTTTTTCTAGTTTCAATATACCAGGTGGTCAGAATTAAAACACCCCATACTCTGAGCTCTCTATAGATCGAACTACTCAGTGTAAGGGCTCCAAAATTGTTGAACATACTATTCAAGACATGGGGAAAGGGATTACTTGAAAAACAAATTAGTTCCAGAAACACCTATAGGTGGCGCTGTACAACAGAAAATATGCTGAAAGGACACAAAATACACATTTGTAACACATTTTATTCGAACGTACCAAACATTCATATCTCAAAGACCTTATCGATGCAGGGAATGCTGCGTATAACATTATTCATTGATTGTTCAACAATACTGGTGGCAACATCGTCAACGACATCTGAACGAGTCGATTTGCATCCTCGACCCGGCTGAACTCCAAGATGTCCAGTTTTCTGGAATCGAGCGATCATTCTCCTGAGAGCTTTAGGAAGTAATGGTCATTTGCGCAAATTCTTAAGTTTATGAAATTCTCGAAGTGCAGCTGCAGCATGTCTTTTGTTTTCATAAAACAGCTTCACAAGCAAAGCGTGTTCTGGCAGTGTGACAGCCACACTGATAAGAATGAAAATTTCCCAGTTTTATCATCTTTTATGCCCAGAACATAGTAGCTGCAAACCAAGGGTTTATGCAAATTTTTGTGCTTACAGTGCGAAATTGCAGTTACAATGACAGTTTAAGTTTCTTCACTTTTTATCTTCTTTTTTTTCATATCAGCAAAAGAAATTAAAAAGGAAAAATTCCATATCGCATGTGTTTGTTTCATTTTGTGATTATTTTGTGTCTTTTCAGCATATTTTCTGTTGTACAGCGCCACCTATCTCTGTTTCTGGAACTAATTTTTTTTTCGCATAATCCCTTTCCTCATGTCTTGAATAGTAGGTTCAACAATTTTGGAGCCTTTACACTGAGTAGTTCGATGTATAGAGAGCTCAGAGTAGGGGTGTTTTGATTCTGACCACCCGGTATAAAAAAATAAATAGGAACAGTGCAAAATCATGAAGGATACAAATTATTGTATAAAATTCGTTGATCAGTAAAATCAATGGGCTACTTAAATTTGCTGCTTAAAATAACATTATGAAACTTTGTTTGAATCACTAATTTGTTCAAGAGATATCGTATAGGGAGACATCATTTAAAAATTATTGATTTGTATTCAGAAATGCTTTGTTTAAATTCATCCAAATCGGAAATTTGAATTTTTGACCCACACCCCTTGACATATGTTATGTATTGTAGAAAAAGTAGAAACAAAGGAAATCTTTAAAGTTCTGGAGAATCACTACCTTGAATTTCCATGCATGAGTGAGAATTACTTCTCTATATACAAGAAATGCGGTGAAGCCTCGATTGTGCAAGTAAAAACTGTTTGATTTATGAAAATACAAAATACTATTTTCATAAATCAAAATCAAAATTTACATTACTTATTTGATGCTAAAAATGTGAGCAATATTAATGCAGAATTTTTTCAAAGAAGCTTTAATAGTTAGACACATGTTTGTTTTACATGTTTGCCTTTTGCTGCCTTAACTACGAAAGGATATAATGTTCAAATTAATGTCTTGTGAACAATGAACTTGGTTTGAGAGAGAGGACTCTTTCTTCTATCTCGATTCATAAGCTGCTTTAAATATGTGAAAGTTTAGTTATTTTTCTCAAGAAATGTTATTTTTATCTCTATCCCTCATGGTGCCTTAAATCGAAGGGGAAATGGTATTATTTATATTAATCAGTTTCCAGAAAGCTGATATTAATTATCGGTGCCTCAAATTAGGTATCAGCTTGAATCTAGGAAAGAGGCAATTTACAAAAATTCTAATTTAATAAAGGATTGCCTCTTTTTATTATTATTTTATTATCTAATTCAAATTGAATCCCAGTTATAAGAGGATACATTATTAAAATAGTGTTTATACTTTCTGATATACTATAGCAGTCTATTTCTTCTGACACTCTGGTTCTAGAACTAATTTTTGAGACAGTACAGTGCTTTGTTTTAAAACCAATGTTGGTTTTATAAACTATAATAAAAATTTCAATTACGGTGCCCCTGTAAAATGGTTCTTCAGGCCATCACCTCACCCCTCATCATGACTCTGGTAACAGGCCATTAAATTACATATGCTAATATGAAGCTGACGTATAGTAGTCACCCCCTGAAGAATTTACTATTACATCACCTTAATTCCATTGATTGTCATTCCATTTTCCTTTAAAATATTTGTTTTAAATTAATAGGGTAGTTGCCTAGTTTTTCATGTTTATGACTGGTATTCTCGAGTTTTTTTTATTGGTATTTGAATTCTTTTGTTTGTTATGGATGCTTCTCTATTTCTCTTCAATTATTTTACTTTAATTCTCCTTTGTTACATCTTTATTATATATATATATATATATATATATATATATATATATATATATATATATATAATATACATATATATATATATATAATATACACATATATATATATATATAATATACATATATATATATATATATATATTGTAATAGTTTTAATTACTTGTTGTATTACCAGATACTTACAAATCTACTAGCAAATTCAAAAGTAGTTTGGTGATTGATAAAATGGTTAAAAGTATTATTGATTAACTTTAAATGTCAATTTACATTTAATGCTACCTTGTCCTACCTTTCCAGTCCAATATATATATATTTAACAATACCAAAAATATTAGAAGGCAGAAAACTAAGTCAAATGTAATAGAATTTTTTTAAAAATAGGCAATTTACACATATTAAGCCTCTTCATCTGGCAGAACATAGTGAAAATTGGCAAAAAAATGCAAAATATGAAATTACAACTAGTTGAAATTGATAATAGTGATTTTGAAAATCTTCAGCATTATTTGGATGAGATAATGAAACATAAGACAAAAGCAAGAATGTGTGATAGCTTTAAAATTAGATTTTAAAATCCGAAAAAGAGTATTTCTGTTCCATGGACACTATTAGATAATATTAAGTCAAATGTAATAGAATTTTTTTAAAAATAGGCAATTTACACATATTAAGCCTCTTCATCTGGCAGAACATAGTGAAAATTGGCAAAAAAATGCAAAATATGAAATTACAACTAGTTGAAATTGACAATAGTGATTTTGAAAATCTTCAGCATTATCTGGATGAGATAATGAAACATAAGACAAAAGCAAGAATGTTGTTGTTGTTGAAACCCAGACCGTCCGACCTACAAGAAAGGTGTAAGGTAACCGTTTGGACGGTCGGGAAGTGCCACCCAATTTAGACTGGAACCCAGTGGGGGAGGCATCCACAGGGACCGTACCCTCCTTCCCCTACCACCAACCTCTCGGAAGGACTTTCGGACCCACATGTTTAACGTGATCGTACTCCGCATGAACACGGCGGCAGTTTTGGCAGTGGCTGGAATCGAACCCGGGCCTACCGAGTGCAACTCCAGCGCGCTAACCAATGGGCTACCGCGCCCCCCCCAAAAAAAGCAAGAATGTGTGATAGCTTTAAAATTAGATTTTAAAATCCGAAAAAGAGTATTTCTGTTCCATGGACATGCTCAAGAGACAATGTTGGTACAGAAATGCTAATTAGAGCTGCATTTCTGTTTGCATACTGTATAACAAGTAATTAAAAATAGTATAAATATATATATGTACTCACTTTTCTTTCATTGGACCTTCAAACCTTTTTATTATATATATATATATATATATATATATATATATATATATATATCACACTAGAAAAATAGACAAGTAAATGGAAGCAATATACCAAAGATTGACCCCCACTCCCTGGTTAAGCAAGCTTTTTGTCTAGACAACACTCCCAGAAGCCGATATATTGCATAAGATATAAATACCGAAGTATCAAAACTGTAAAAAGATGTAAAAAGAGTGTTCCAGATCATGAAATCGTGGAATAACTCACAAGACTCGAAATCCAAAATCTGCATTAAAGTGTCTTAATTCTACGATTTAAAAGTCAATAAGAATTAAAAAGTATAGTTTATAAACACGTAATCAGATACTGTACCATGACTTCAATACTTCAATAAGCAAGATGAATACGCACCAATCTGTCCACACGTTTATATTCATCATATAGGAAAGTATACATGGCATATGCCTGTGTAAGGAAGGCTCGGACACTTAGTCATGATCAACCCTCTTTACCGGTTCTGTATCTAAATATGTACGGTAGCTTTCAGTTGTGGTTAAACCATAAAATCTACATATGATGTTGCTCAGAAAATGCTTCAGAAATCCTTGTGCAATTGAACCATGGAGGAAGCCAATATCGCTGTTATAACGATCATTAACGTTACTGTTTATTCTTTTGCTTCATATAAGTTGGTTCAATATTATGTTTCTGTACACATTCTGATGTAAACATGAATTCCAAGAAACAATGTAATTTATTTCAAATTTAAAATCTCTACGTTTATCGTAGAGTCGAAATCCAGTGGAACCATCAGGAAGTTTGTACAGAGACAAATCCAGAAAATTTAGACTTTTATCTTGGTTGTACAGAGTTTCTGTTAACGTTAAACATTTTGGATAAAATCCAAAATCCAATGAAAAATGTGCATCATTGTAAGCTAAAAGGATGTTGTCAACGTAACGGATGTATAACAATTCCTTCAAAAGGTGTGTGCCTTTTTCATATTTGTTAAGGTAAATGTCGGCAAGAATTGAGGAACATCCTCCTCCCATTGGAATATCATATATTCAGATACAGAACCGGTAAAGGGTTGATCACGACTAATTGTCCGAGCCTTCCTTATACAGGCATATGCCGTGTATACTTTCCTATATGATGAATATAAATGTGTGGATAGATTGGTGCATATTCGTCTTGCTTATTGAAGTATTGAAGTCATGGTACAGTATCTGATTACGTGTTTATAAACTATACTTTTTAATTCTTATTGACTTTTAAATTGTAGAATTAAGACACTTTAATGCAGGTTTTGGATTTCGAGTCTTGTGTGTTAATCAACGATTTCATGATCTGGTACATTCTTTTGACTTCTTTTTACATTTTTGATATTTCGGTATTCATATCTTATGCAATATATCAGCTTCCGGGCGTGTTGTCTAGACAAAAAGCTTGCTTAACCGGGGAGTTTATCACAACCCCCCTGGCCAATATTTGCTATATTGCCTTCATTTACTTGTCTACTTTTCTGGTGTGATATTTGAATCCTCGTTGTAGTGCAGCTTCGTGCCTTATTCGTGTGATTTCTGGTATTTTATAACTTTCACACTAAAATTACATATTTATTTATTTATATATATATATATATATATATATGGATATATATATATATATATATATATATATATATATATATATATATATGCATATATATATATATATGCATATATATATATATATATATATATATATATATATATATATGCATATATATATATATATATATATATATATGCATATATATATATATATATATATATGCATATATATATATGCATATATATATATATGCATATATATATATATGCATATATATATATATGCATATATATATATGCATATATATATGCATATATATATATATATATATATGCATATATATATATATATATATATATATATATATATATATATATATATATAGGGTGGTCCAAAAGATCTTAGACAAACTTTAAGGATAGGTCAGGTATACAAAAACAAACCTGTTTGGCATAGGAGCATGTGGCCACAAATGCCACTGTGAGGAGCTGCAGTTGCAGGAAGAAGCAAAACGAAAGAAATGCAGATAATGCCCAGATTTATTAGACGTAACAATTGCAAGTATCAATTAACATTGTTTATCATAGTATTAAAGTAAGCATTCAAAGTTCTTGCCATTCACAGATATGCATCTCTGGTAACATCGATGCATGAATTGGTAAACACTTTTAAATAAGACCACGATGCTCTCGGCCACATGCTGCTGCCACAATGATTCTAATGACAAGGTCAGCATCAGATGTTACAGAGGGGTCTCGTAAACAAGGCTTTTGCGGTAACCCCATAGAAAGAAATCAATGGGGGACAAGTCGAGGGACTATGGTGGCAAACTGACGAGTTCCTCCCAGCCAATCCATCTTGCAGAAAAGGTCCTATTGAGATAGTCTTGCACATCCTGGCTGAAACATGCACAGCTGCAGATGGCAAGAAATTTGAACACCTACTTTAATACTATGATAAACAATTGCAATTGATACTTGTAATTGTTGTGTCTAATAAACCTGTATAGTATTATCTGCATTTCTTTATTTTTGTTTTTTCCTGCATCTTGAGTATCCCATGGTGGCATTTGTGGCCACATGTTACTATGTAAAAAAGGCTTGTTTTTGTATGCCTAGCCTATTCTTAAAGTTTGTCTAAGACCTTTTGGACCACCCTGCATATATATATATATATATATATATAAATATAAATTAGTAAATCCAAAGTTAGAATGTATGTAGTAACTCATAATACACTATTATATATATATATATATAGATTAGGTAATAACAGCTGTGTATCAAGTTGCCATCTAATTTGATATAAAAGGAATTTGTTCAAAATAATAGATTTGTATTTATAACCCTGATAATTCTGAATTTTAGGATACTCCTATAATCAATGATGATGAGTCCCAAAATGAAGCACCTGCAGCAAAACAAGTTGATGAGGATATTGAAGAAGTAGTTGAGGATATTCATAATGAAACAAAAGAAGACTCTTCTAGTGATGAACAAATCTTAGATGACACTAATGCCAGTTCAATCGAAGATGAAATTAAAGGTAAAAGAAAGATTAGTCAGTTAATTTTATAAATTACAGATAATCAAGAGTACTTGTGGTTTTAACATTCATTATAAATACAAGTATTTTATATAATAACATGTTTTATCCTACAAAATATGTGATTAAAAGAAACAGAAATAACTTGCATCTTGCAAAGTAGACTATAATATCACAAACAAAATATTTATTTACTTTTTCACAAATACCAGAACTCTGGTGGGTTACATAGAACCTAACAACTCTGGTTGGTTCTCAGCACAAATTATAATATAAAATACATAGCTCTAAAATGGTCATGCACACAGAGCCTCTTTGTCTACGAATTCACACTTAGTACAACACAGCTATACTGAGTC
This sequence comes from Amaurobius ferox, assembly GCA_951213105.1. Lineage (NCBI taxonomy): Eukaryota > Metazoa > Arthropoda > Arachnida > Araneae > Amaurobiidae > Amaurobius > Amaurobius ferox. The sequence goes on along the minus strand of OX578142.1, from coordinate 111,399,220 downwards.
TTATTTCCTCTGGTATATGCAGTGCCATATCTCGCTGTAAATTATAACCAAGGCATGCATGTATCCACCATCTCATTCAATAATATTTTCTGTTCTGATACAAGTTTATTAATCACACTTTCTTTAAATTTTGTGTCCTAAAAACTGATTTTCCATCAAAAAAATTGGATAATTTTCTCAAAGTTATTTGGTTTCAAAAGTTTTATTTCACATACTTTTATTATTTATAACTAAACAGTAGAACAGAAAATAAAGTAGTAACATCAGTGTCATTTACTATGGTGACCAAAATGATAGGTGAACACAGAACAATTACAAGGTCTTTAGGCAATTTTAGTCACTTTATTCAGTCCATTCCCAAAAGTTATAACAAACTGCATTTTTTCAGGCACAATTGATATAGTCATAACTAAGAATGCAGTTAAGCTTTGGTCTAACAAAATACTTTTTTTGTGTTAGAAGTTGCCATCACAGAATAAGGAAATAACAATTGTTTTGTAGTGACAAACAATAAAAGTAAAATAAAAGGAAACACACTATGATGTAAATTATAATATAATATTCTGATACATTTACATTTTCAATATATCTAACTCCTGTTTTGGCTACTACATTAACTCTAATTTTAAAGTCCAAGACTTAATTGCTATATAATGTAATAAAATCATGAAATTTTTGAACTCATTATGTTTTTCTTTTTTCAAAGTTTACCACTTTTCTACCATTTTATCATAAAATACTGCTTGAACCTCCTAATGCATTCTCTTTATATTTTCAACAGGTGCATTTGATTTATTTCAACATGTAAGATAAAGTCACACCACCTACTGGTTGCCATTTAAAAAAATATTTTGCATGATTTAAATATTTAAAAATTTGAAACTTGCAAATAAAAATAATACTCAAAGTTCCTACAAAAGAAAAAAAATTCGCAAAATTTTAATTTTTATATCATTGTATCTTTTCAAGGCCATGGAAAACTAATAAAAATCAAGACAAAGTGACCCCAGTTTATGCTATCCCAAATTTCCATATTTGAAAAGGGGGGACATCTAGCATCCTCATGCTAAATGCTTCTTAGTCTTTAAATAAAATCTGAACCCTTGCAAACTTTTAGGAATACATTCTCTTGTAAAATTGAAAGATGCTAGATATTCTGAGCAAGTTAAACATTTGTTCTTACTGGAAAACGTCTCTTTATTATTTTCACAGTTTGGTATATAGTATATAAGAAAAATCCATCATTCTATCTGCTGCACTTGTTAATCTATTTTGGTGACCTAGATAACATATTTAACAAAATATCACCAAGTTGTTGACATTTGAAAAGTGTTACCAAATTGGTGAAAATTCAATATCTTACAAAATTAAATTTAATTTCTTTAACAATTCCAGTCACTTTATAGGAATAATTAATTTAATATTCTTTATTCAACATATAGTTGTAAGGAACCATACAGCTTGACCCATTCTTGCCATATATGGAATTTCATAAAGATTTTGCTTGCTTCAACTAACCAATTGAATGTAATTTCAATTACATTCAATTACTTAGCGTTACTGCAAAAGAAATTTTACTTTTTGTTAAATCTAGAATTCTTATAAATGCAGTTTATTTTATCATTTTTATGGAACATTACATTTCTGTTAAATGAGAGGCTTGTGAAGCTTTGCTTTCAATTAAAAGTTAAGCAGCTTCATTATTTTGTATTTTTGAATTGGAATTTAAAATGAGGTTTCCAGCCTTTTTTGGAATAATATACATCAACAAAAACTAGTAATTAACCTAATAAACTAATATCCTGATGTGAAAAATTGGTTAAAATATAACGTTTATTTTCCCCTATGTAAATATTGAATTTGTTTTATATTTAATTTCAGATCATGAAGAATCTAATCATTCTGCCTCACCAAATATAAGTGAAATTTCAGACATCTACATTGATCCAAAGAAATACCATGAAATTACAATTGATTCTAGTTCTGAAGATGAAGGAGAAAATCAGCATCTAGTTACTGTATCTGTTCATTGTTCACCTGTAAAAAGCTAACTTTATTATATTTTGTGTGTACTTTATATACTGGAATAAAAATCTTGTCATTTATAATGTGAGTAATCTACCTGATGAAACAAATGGAAGAACATTTGAATTTATAACATAATAACAAACTCTTGCTACATTTTATGGTAAAAAAAATAATTTATAGAATGTACATAACTTGGAATGAAAATCTAAACCTTGAATTGAACCCTTAAATGAAAACCTGAAAATTAAAGTTCAGTAAAATTAATTTATGATACAGCTGCTTAATATGATTTTTTTAATGCAAAATAAATTACAATTATTATTTAGTCTGTCACTCTTGTAATGCATTTTCATTTTACTTACAATGAAATTCCTATTACAAAAATAATTTACAATAAAAGGTTTTTCACACCTTTATTGATAAAATGCATTTCTTCAATGCAACTATAACAATCTTTTTTGTTAGCCCTTAATATGTAGGGTCAACAGAAATCCCATAATGATTCCTCTCCTCTGCCAATCTGGTTCAAATTTTCATGTTGCTGGGGTGGCATAGCCCATTCTCTCTTTTGCTGGGGCTGGGTAAATAGGTATCCAACTTTGGGCATCCTGAGAAATGAATTCTGATTGGTTCACTATGAATCTAGAAAGCTACAACCACTCTGATTGGAAAATAGTTGTACATAGAATTTATTCTGTGATCCTAGTATTTGCTGCTCTTTCTGCATTTTAATTATGAAAGCTAAGATGTCAATCAGCTCTAAAAAGTGAAAATGCTGCATCCTTTAAGAAAAAATTGGAAGTGGACGAAGGCAAGATGAAAAAGTCAGTAATAGTAGCAAAATATGGAATTTTGGCAAATACATAAGAGATTGTAAAAAAATACAGCAGTTCCGAAAAATTGGGAATGTGACTGACAAACGCAATAGGATTTGCTATGCAAAATAGGAACACATGGAAGAGGCATTATTCAAATGGTTTTTCAAAGTGTGTGCAAAAAATATGACTGTAAGTGAACCAATGCTGCAGAAAAGACAAATTAATTGGCAAGTATACTTGGAGTGGATGATTTCAATATTTGCCCTAGTTGGGTGTTTTGTTTCCATCAACTGCACAGCATCATTTCTCAAGTGATTAGCAGTGATGCTGGAGCTGTGAATGAAACTTTAGTTGCATCCTGGCTGCAAGAAAACTTGGATGATATAAAGCAAGCAACAATTCTGGAACTTTTCAAGAAAGTTGTGTCAAGTTAAGTACAGGCCTACAGTATACAGAAACCATTACTGCATTTACACTTAGGTCTACAGTTATCTTTTGATGTAAATTAAATTTATCTTTCCGTATATAATGAAGATAAATTGGTTTATTTTCTTAATTTGCTATATGTTTTTAATGAATTTCATTTAAAATTAATTAAATTAAATTCCCTTGAGTTTCTCTATAAACAGATTTTACTGTATGTACTTTATAGCATAATTATACTTCCAAAAAGCTAAAGATTTTAAAGATCTGTCCTTACCCCTCCCCCCCCCCCTAAAAAATAACAAATAATGGGATTTTCCCAGGACACCGCAATTTTTGAGCTCTCAAAACATGCACAAAATTAAATACATATATTCTGATTTTATCCTTGTATTATTAATTTGATCATTTAAAACAAAATTGTTTGCAGAAATTTAATATAGCTTACTATTACAGTTACATCACTAAGGTTGGGGGGGGGGGAGATCCTCCAAGTATAACATATTGCATATTACAGTTACAAAATGTATAACCAATCGCCATTTCACTTGCAATCTACTAGGCATTACATTTGAATGTGCCCTTAAATCAACAGTGACCAGGTACTTTATTTGTTTACTGCACAACAAAATATTGTTTACACATTTTATAAAATAGCAAAAATATGAAAATTATTGTTTTTGTGAGCTTTGTTATACTGACACTATTTTAGGTATTTTGAGAGAAATGGGTAAGTAGTGTGCATATCTCATGTAGTTTTCTATTAAGTAAAATGCAAACTATTGATTTATACTTAAATACATGCTACAGAATCCATGTTCATTTTTTTGTTTCTAATATGGGTTGTAATCTATACTATTAAAAGTCAAACACAAAAGCTGTATCCCGTGACTAGCACCCATTCAAGTAATTCACACCTGCAGAAGCCCCCACTTGGCCTAGAGTGCCTAGACCCTCACTGTTTTCTTTTAAATGTAACTAATGAATGTAATTTAAGAATAGCAGTTTCGAAATATTTCATACATTTTTTAATATTTGTAAAAAGTCTTTAAAATGAGGATAAATAGAAGGAGTACATGAAAATGTATCTCCTCCTAGGAAAACAAGTTAGGACTTCGATGTTTGTTTAAACGGGAGACAGATAATTTTTTTCAAAAATTCTAGTCTTATTTTTAGACATATTTTTAAAAAACAAGTATTTCAAATATTTGCACCGCTAAAAAAAGACATTTTGAGGTACTATCTTCAAAATGTGTCATCATGAACCCCCATTCCTTAACTCTGGAAAAGTGCAACTCCTTTCTTTGTCACTTTATTTGTTATGTTTTACAATTACATTAAGAATTCCATAACTGTTATTTCAAAGTCCCGTAGCACATGAAGTGCATAACGTACGAAAAAGTTCTCGGATTTTCACCATGATGTTGGATCCCGACTCTTGGAAAGGAATTTACTGGCTTCAAACTACGATCCTTGAGTGATCTTTGAGTAAATTCAAATACAGGTGAAAATTTTGCGGTTGGCTTTTGTATCTTTTCGGGTCCGGATTGATTCTTACTTTTGATGGGTGCAGAGATGTAATATTAACTTTTTACTTTTGGATGGGAAGGAGGGGGGGGGGCAGAAACCCTGGAAATTTATACTCATATTTTAATTCTTGGGAGAGGGAGGGGGCCCCCATTTTTTAAATCTTCTATTTAGTGACTCTTGCTCCGATTTTGATGCACTTTTCATGTTGTATTTTCTATTCTGCAATGGACTCACTCGACCTGCTTACGCTGAACTTCGACCCACTTTTGTTGCTTTGCGACTTTTTAAACTTGCTAAAAAACTGATTGCTGTAAAAACTATTTGCTGTATTTAGTGACTGTTGGCTGCGGGCATCTCAGCTAGTTTTTAATGAAGTCTTGTGACTTGGTGAATAACTGCAAACCCATTAACTACAGTTTCATATATCATTGGTTAAGAAGATAGAATTTTAAGAAGATTAGAAAGCACTGGTTTAGAAGATAATTTAACTGAAAGTTAGCAAAGTGAAGCAAACATTCGCTCGAACAAAAACTTTAAAAATGTTAATTTAAAAATTATTTTTTTATAAAAAGAGGGCCTAGTCCAAACAAATTTACTCGTAAATACCTTTCTAATTTTTTTTGTATAAGTTCATACATTAAACTAACGTAGTATTAATAATTAATCATAGCATATTCATAAAGGGTATAAGTACATTTATGTATATATAGTATGGTATGTTGACAAATATAAAATGACATTTAAATAAGTTATCAATCACCGGACTAATGAAATCGTGTAGCATATTGTAATTTCCTCAGACTAACATCACTAAATTTATTTGGTCCAATTTTCATTGACATATTCCATTCTTATCACCAAAAATTTATAATATTATTCAGTATAAAATTTTATACTGAATAATCCATTAATACAATATTGTATTATTAAATTAATTTTATTGATGTTGGTTAGATGCTGGAGGCGATACACTGGACACAGTCAGCTCTTTACCTGGAACGCAATCTCGAAAGATAAATGAAATATTTTTGGTCTAAGAGAGCCTGACTTACTTTAGGAGGAATATTTGAATGGTCAGTTGCATTGGTGAGAAAAATGAGCCAGTTGCGGAAATCGAAGCTGAATTTACTGGTGCTTATATCATAAAAAGACGTTTATGTCAATATTTAATGTTGAGAACTGTAATTAAATGTTTTTTTGAATACTAATATGGTTCCAACACAAAGCTTGAAGTAAGATAGAATTTCAGACCACGACAGTTTGGCCACACGACACAGTAAAAAATCACAAATTTTAACTTTTTATATTAGCCCATCATGGACTCACAATAGCAATGTACACGTTATAACCCAAGTACGGGAGAAGTTAGAAAGTTCAAATTCAGCATATCGTTGCCTTTTGCGGCACATTTTCATCATTATTAAGATTTTGAACTTTACTGTTCTAGCCCGTTCTGAGCCCCAGATTTTGGGGCAAATAAGGGAAAACTCAAATTTGGCATGTTGTCTTTCGTGTTTTCGTTGTCTTTCGTGGAATATTTTAATTCCTTAGATTTTAAACAATACCGGTCCAACCCGTCCTGGGTTTATCATAAAAAGGTACATGCAGTAAGAAAGTTCAGATTTGCCTTATCGTTGCCTTTCCTGGTATATTTTCATTGTTTGGATTTTGAACACCATACTAAAAATCTGATGTGGGCAACACATAACTTTCCTTATATAATGTAATGAATTTACTACTTTTACATTAAAAAAAATAGGTTTTTCTTATAGTAGATACTTATATTTTTTTCCAAGATATTGAATTTTCGACAATCAGTCGTCATTTTCATTGATTTAGCGTCATTTTCAATATTTGGAGAGATTTTCATTAATTTGGCAACATTTCAAAAAGTCGCCAAGTTGGCGACATTCCGCCAAATTCGCCGCCAAAATCTCGCCAAGCGTTATGGACGAAGAAATAAGTTATTCTTACAGCAGACAAATGAATATTGGCATTCAAATACAAACGTATTACTCAAAGTACCTTTTTTCATGAATGGAACGAGTTAGATCCACGAGAATGATGTCACCCAATTTATCGTATGATATTACATATGAAAAGTGAACATGTTTCTCAACAGGAAATATATTTTTTTTTTATTTTATATGACTTTTTGATAATTTTTTTGAAAAATGTGTAATGTCTCGAGAACGGTTCATGTCAGCGTTCTAAAATTTATGCCAATCGTTTTCTAATGAAAAATTACATAAGGAATGTCTATTTGCGTAACTTTATTAGTGGTTTTGATTTTTTGACGATTTTTTCAAAATTTCATTCGAAAATTTAGATGGGTTCTGAACATTCGATTGCGTATAAAAACAATAGGCTTCCAGTGTTTACCGATTGTGATTTTTGTACCAAATTTGGTTCGAATCGGTTCATTCGTTCGTCAGTTATCGTCTCCACAGACTCACTGACACACACAAACACACACACAGACATCACTTCAAAAATGTTTGATTCGTGATCAGGGATGCTTGAAACGTGCTCTCCCGTCGAAAACTCGAATTCGAATTTTCGACCCCGTCACAATACTTTCCTTATACATTATGTATATAAGGAAAGTAAAAAGTAGAAAACGAGCAAACGAAAGAAAAGAAAAGTTTTAGGATCTATACTTTTATTTTAAAACGTACTAAAAAATAAATAAATGTTCTCACATCTTCATTTCATACAATAAAATAAGAAGTGGGTGACTAGAAATTTTATAAAACTAATATTTCATTATAAATCGGATGCATCAAATTTGGCATGTTGTCTTTCGTTGTCTTTCGTGTTTTCGTTGTCTTTCGTAGAATATTTTAATTCCTTAGATTTTAAACAATACCGATCCAACCCGTCCTGGGTTTATCATAAGAAGTTACATGCAGTAAGAAAGTTCAGATTTGCTTTACCGTTGCCTTTCCTGGTATATTTTCATTGTTTGGATTTTGAACACCATACTAAAAAGTAGAAAACAAGCAAACGAAAGAAAAGAAAAGTTTGAGGATCTATACTTTTATTTTAAAACGTACTAAAAATAAATAAATGTTCTCACATTTTCATCTCATACAATAAAATAAGAAGTGGGTGACTAGAAATTTTATAAAACTAATATTTCATTATAAATCGGATGCATCAAATTTGGCATGTTGTCTTTCGTTGTCTTTCGTGTTTTCGTTGTCTTTCGTAGAATATTTTAATTCCTTAGATTTTAAACAATACCGATCCAACCCGTCCTGGGTTTATCATAAGAAGTTACATGCAGTAAGAAAGTTCAGATTTGCCTTACCGTTGCCTTTCCTGGTATATTTTCATTGTTTGGATTTTGAACACCATACTAAAAAGTAGAAAACAAACAAACGAAAGAAAAGAAAAGTTTGAGGATCTATACTTTTATTTTAAAACGTACTAAAAAATAAATAAATGTTCTCACATTTTCATCTCATACAATAAAATAAGAAGTGGGTGACTAGAAATTTTATAAAACTAATATTTCATTATAAATCGGATGCATCAAATTTGGCATGTTGTCTTTCGTTGTCTTTCATGTTTTCGTTGTCTTTCGTAGAATATTTTAATTCCTTAGATTTTAAACAATACCGATCCAACCCGTCCTGGGTTTATCATAAGAAGTTACATGCAGTAAGAAAGTTCAGATTTGCCTTACCGTTGCCTTTCCTGGTATATTTTCATTGTTTGGATTTTGAACACCATACTAAAAAGTAGAAAACAAGCAAACGAAAGAAAAGAAAAGTTTGAGGATCTATACTTTTATTTTAAAACGTACTAAAAAATAAATAAATGTTCTCACATTTTCATCTCATACAATAAAATAAGAAGTGGGTGACTAGAAATTTTATAAAACTAATATTTCATTATAAATCGGATGCATCAAATTTGGCATGTTGTCTTTCGTTGTCGTTCGTGTTTTCGTTGTCTTTCGTAGAATATTTTAATTCCTTAGATTTTAAACAATACCGATCCAACCCGTCCTGGGTTTATCATAAGAAGTTACATGCAGTAAGAAAGTTCAGATTTGCCTTACCGTTGCCTTTCCTGGTATATTTTCATTGTTTGGATTTTGAACACCATACTAAAAAGTAGAAAACAAGCAAACGAAAGAAAAGGAAAGTTTTAGGATCTATACTTTTATTTTAAAACGTACTAAAAAATAAATAAATGTTCTCACATTTCCATCTCATACAATAAAATAAGAAGTGGGTGACTAGAAATTTTATAAAACTAATATTTCATTATAAAACGGATGCATCAAATTTGGCATGTTGTCTTTCGTTGTCTTTCGTGTTTTCGTTGAATATTTTAATTCCTTAGATTTTAAACAATACCGGTCCAACCCGTCCTGGGTTTATCATAAGAAGTTACATGCAGTAAGAACGTTCAGATTTGCCTTACCGTTGCCTTTCCTGGTATATTTTCATTGTTTGGATTTTGAACACCATACTAAAAAGTAGAAAACAAGCAAACGAAAGAAAAGAAAAGTTTTAGGATCTATACTTTTATTTTAAAACGTACTAAAAAATAAATAAATGTTCTCACATTTCCATCTCATACAATAAAATAAGAAGTGGGTGACTAAAAATTTTATAAAACTAATATTTCATTATAAATCGGATGCATCAAATTTGGCATGTTGTCTTTCGTTGTCTTTCGTGTTTTCGTTGAATATTTTAATTCCTTAGACTTTAAACAATACCGGTCCAAGCCGTCCTGGGTTTATCATAAGAAGTTACATGCAGTAAGAACGTTCAGATTTGCCTTACCGTTGCCTTTCCTGGTATATTTTCATTGTTTGGATTTTGAACACCATACTAAAAAGTAGAAAACAAGCAAACGAAAGAAAAGAAAAGTTTTAGGATCTATACTTTTATTTTAAAACGTACTAAAAAATAAATAAATGTTCTCACATTTCCATCTCATACAATAAAATAAGAAGTGGGTGACTAAAAATTTTATAAAACTAATATTTCATTATAAATCGGATGCATCAAATTTGGCATGTTGTCTTTCGTTGTCTTTCGTGTTTTCGTTGAATATTTTAATTCCTTAGACTTTAAACAATACCGGGCCAACCCGTCCTGGGTTTATCATAAGAAGTTACATGCAGTAAGAAAGTTCAGATTTGCCTTACCGTTGCCTTTCCTGGAATATTTTCATTGTTTGGATTTTGAACACCATACTAAAAAGTAGAAAACAAGCAAACGAAAGAAAAGAAAAGTTTTAGGATCTATACTTTTATTTTAAAACGTACTAAAAAATAAATAAATGTTCTCACATTTCCATCTCATACAATAAAATAAGAAGTGGGTGACTAGAAATTTTATAAAACTAATATTTCATTATAAAACGGATGCATCAAATTTGGCATGTTGTCTTTCGTTGTCTTTCGTGTTTTCGTTGAATATTTTAATTCCTTAGATTTTAAACAATACCGGTCCAACCCGTCCTGGGTTTATCATAAGAAGTTACATGCAGTAAGAACGTTCAGATTTGCCTTACCGTTGCCTTTCCTGGTATATTTTCATTGTTTGGATTTTGAACACCATACTAAAAAGTAGAAAACAAGCAAACGAAAGAAAAGAAAAGTTTTAGGATCTATACTTTTATTTTAAAACGTACTAAAAAATAAATAAATGTTCTCACATTTCCATCTCATACAATAAAATAAGAAGTGGGTGACTAAAAATTTTATAAAACTAATATTTCATTATAAATCGGATGCATCAAATTTGGCATGTTGTCTTTCGTTGTCTTTCGTGTTTTCGTTGAATATTTTAATTCCTTAGACTTTAAACAATACCGGTCCAAGCCGTCCTGGGTTTATCATAAGAAGTTACATGCAGTAAGAACGTTCAGATTTGCCTTACCGTTGCCTTTCCTGGTATATTTTCATTGTTTGGATTTTGAACACCATACTAAAAAGTAGAAAACAAGCAAACGAAAGAAAAGAAAAGTTTTAGGATCTATACTTTTATTTTAAAACGTACTAAAAAATAAATAAATGTTCTCACATTTCCATCTCATACAATAAAATAAGAAGTGGGTGACTAAAAATTTTATAAAACTAATATTTCATTATAAATCGGATGCATCAAATTTGGCATGTTGTCTTTCGTTGTCTTTCGTGTTTTCGTTGAATATTTTAATTCCTTAGACTTTAAACAATACCGGGCCAACCCGTCCTGGGTTTATCATAAGAAGTTACATGCAGTAAGAAAGTTCAGATTTGCCTTACCGTTGCCTTTCCTGGAATATTTTCATTGTTTGGATTTTGAACACCATACTAAAAAGTAGAAAACAAGCAAACGAAAGAAAAGAAAAGTTTTAGGATCTATACTTTTATTTTAAAACGTACTAAAAAATAAATAAATGTTCTCACATTTCCATCTCATACAATAAAATAAGAAGTGGGTGACTAGAAATTTTATAAAACTAATATTTCATTATAAATCGGATGCATCAAATTTGGCATGTTGTCTTTCGTTGTCTTTCGTGTTTTCGTTGAATATTTTAATTCCTTAGATTTTAAACAATACCGGTCCAACCCGTCCTGGGTTTATCATAAGAAGTTACATGCAGTAAGAAAGTTCAGATTTGCCTTACCGTTGCCTTTCCTGGTATATTTTCATTGTTTGGATTTTGAACACCATACTAAAAAGTAGAAAACAAGCAAACGAAAGAAAAGAAAAGTTTTAGGATCTATACTTTTATTTTAAAACGTACTAAAAAATAAATAAATATTCTCACATTTCCATCTCATACAATAAAATAAGAAGTGGGTGACTAGAAATTTTATAAAACTAATATTTCATTATAAATCGGATGCATCAAATTTGGCATGTTGTCTTTCGTGTTTTCGTTGAATATTTTAATTCCTTAGATTTTAAACAATACCGGTCCAACCCGTCCTGGGTTTATCATAAGAAGTTACATGCAGTAAGAAAGTTCAGATTTGCCTTACCGTTGCCTTTCCTGGTATATTTTCATTGTTTGGATTTTGAACACCATACTAAAAAGTAGAAAACAAGCAAACGAATGAAAAGAAAAGTTTTAGGATCTATACTTTTATTTTAAAACGTACTAAAAAATAAATAAATGTTCTCACATTTTCATCTCATACAATAAAATAAGAAGTGGGTGACTAGAAATTTTATAAAACTAATATTTCGTTATAAATCGGTTCACTCTAAAATATCACCATTAAATAGGTACAATTATTGATTTAATGCATGGAATAACTAGAAGTGCAGTATACCCGTTCTTTATACATAATATATAATGTAAAATATTTAAAATTCAGAATTATGTTTAAATTCCTATAGTATTCAAAATGTCAGTGTTTTTCAAAACAGTCTATTAAAATATTTTACTTTAATTCTCCTAAATCGAAGTACAAGAATCTCTGTTCTTGCTATATAAAGTTATCTTCACAGGTAGATCTGAGGAATAGAACATCCTGGCCCCGTTTGTAAACAAATTTACAAAACAGATGAAATTGGATCAATGTATGCCAAAATGAAAGCCCTAAAATTGTATTAGAAGATAAATCCGTACTACTTATATTCTGTTTCAACAATTGGCTAATGGATAAATGCAATATATGAGTCAATTGGTTAAACACAATATACGAGAACACAATAACTGCGTGATGCGTGTCTTCCTTACAATATATGAATTTGAAAAATATTTTCCAAAATAAAACAGATTACGTAAAAAGTAGTAAATGTCAATCATTCCCACAAACTTTAGACGCGAAGGCCGTAATTGATATAATCCAATCAAAAATATAATACAGTTAATTTATAAAATTTATTTTTATGTCCATTTCTTTACTATTTAAATCTAATAAAAATCGTCTCCTGTATAAATATATTTGGTTTAATTGCGTTGTTGAACAAAATTATATCATTTTTTCCCAATATGTTTGTGAAGAAAATATCGTCCGCATAATGCGATCTATCTCTATGGAAGGTTACTTTCTTATCAATATAACGACAACCCTGGTTTTTTGCATAAAACGTAATGGTACGTTTTGCAAAAAAATCTCAAAATCCAACGCTATATTTAGCTATTTTCGTCCCCCATTGATTAACATGAAATTCTCAAGTTAGCTCTAGGCTGGGAAGTTTCCTCTTAACTCATCCAGAAAATATCATCTGTTAAAATAATTTTTAAATCGGTTCGACGGATTCTCAGAAATTAAGTGCTAAAGAACTACTTTTGTTTTAAAAATAGACAGAAGATGATCCAGATCTAAAATCTTTATTAATTTTACCTGAAAAAATGTAAATTTCCTTCAATCGAGTTCCGAACTGTGGACTTTTTATCACAAAATTTGCGTTTTGCAAACTTCTGTTACTAATAACTAATGCTTTTCCAACTGTACCACAGGAACCCTACTGGTCATATATTCCATAGCGATAAAATAATTTGAAGAATGCACTTTCTACCCCATTTAAAAATCTGGGGCTTTGAAGGTAATTCAATATCTTCTGCTCATGCGGAAAGTATCAGCTATCAAACAAAAATTAATTTTGAAAAAAAAAATTGAATAAAAAAAAAGGCTTGTGCTTTAAATATTATAGATTTTAGTTTTGATTCAAATTAGATAATAATTGAGTTTTTTCTGCACGGATATTGCTCATCATTGAAAAAGAGAAAAAAATGAAACAGGAATGCTACATTCGATGCTACATTTCAATTTAGGGTTTTATATGTAGGAGATGAAAATCTGATGTAATCTTTGCAATTTTCTTTTTTAAAATATAATGGAAATTGGATGTAACATCTAATTTTATCTGTTTTATATAATTCTAAACTAAGCTATAACATTAAATGGCTTCCTGACTCTTTTTTCTTTTATATTTTCACAATGAAAACTTAAATAGTTCCTAATTTCAGCATTTCTCGAGTCCCGAGAGGTCTAGTGGTTAAAGAATTGGGCAGTAAACGCACTGTTCTGTTGATAGCGAGTTCTGTCCTCAACTCAAACGCTGTACTTTTGCGATTATAGTTTTAAAGTGCTGCGGAAACAGCGTGAAACAAACGTTTTTGTCGAGTATTCTGTCCCCTGCAATTTTAGTCATGTTTTTTAGATTATTTAAACAGACATGTTAAAATGTTAAAGTTAAATACACCGAAATTGAATCTCGGGTCGTCGCCGTCTTGGCCGAGAGGCTTGAGGCTTCAAGTTGTGGGGGTATAGGCTTTGGGTTCGTTTCCCGCTTTGGTTAGAAAGGTAAAATTGTAGTGTTAGAACGTCTAGGCGGGGTCGCAGTTGGGTGAGGTGGAATAGGGACCGGGGTTCATGATTAGATCGAGGGCTTATTCCTTTGCTCTTTAAACTCATACTTATATTTCTTACTAAATTATCTGCACGAGATGGAGGACGAGCTGTGTGTGAGTTCCACCGTTGCTGGTGGAGTTTCTCTTCGGATCTGCTGGCTTCGGTGTCGAGCACACCACCCTTCCTCGTCCAAAATGCGTGCAGGGCTTGTTTTGGACCACGTGACTCCTACTAAGGAAGTCCCAAAATTTTAAGCATTTTTTTAAACAGGGCATCTCTTTTATTAACTGATTTTTAGACGACGAACAGGAAATGACATATCGCAAGTGACGTCATTTCCTGTAAAAAAATTCAGAAAAAAATGTGTGGTTGACAAAAGCCCAAACCTCTCAACGCAAGAAGATGGGCTCGAACCCGTAGCCTCTGGAATCGGAAACAGACAACATCACTACCGAGCCAGTCCGTTCACATGCCAAAGATCCGAATTAATCTATTTAAATTTAACAGAGGCCGGTCAGAAAAAGCACAGATACCAAAACGACTAATCTCGCTATGCTTCAAGCGAGTTGCTGGACTCGAGCAAACAACCTCTGGAATCGGAAACAGACTACATGATAACTGAGCCATGCAGTTCGCGAACCAAATATCCTAATTAATCTATTTGAATTTAACGGATAAACTCATCAGAAAAAACAAAGATACCAACACGACTTAATGCACGATCGAATCCACAACCTCAGGAATTGGAGGAAGACAACATGACCACTGAGCCAGCCAGCTAACATATCAGCGACCCTCATTAATCTATTTAAACTTAAATGAGAGACTGATAACAAACCCAAAAGATTCACCAAGCCTTGGTAGGGAGAGTTAAAAATGCTCATTGGAAATGGATTGACTCGAACACACAGCCTATGGAATTGGGTACAAACAACATAACCACTGAGCTAGCCAGCTCACGTAGAAAAAGTCCTAGTTAATCTATTTATATTTTACGGAGAAACTGATTAGAAAAACAGATACAAAAACGACTCAACACACTATGGTCAATGACAGTGGCTGGACTCGAACCCACAGCCTCTAGAATTGAAATCAGACGACATGACCACTGAACCAGTCAATTCACGAAACTAAGAATCTATTTAAATTTAACGGAGAAACTGATCAGAAAAATCACAGATATTAAAATGGTTATATTTACTCGAACTTACAGCTTCTGGATATGGAGGAAAACAAACATGACTACTAAGCCAATTCACGAACCGAAGACCATAATTAATCTATTTAAACTTAAAGGTGATACTGATCAGAAAAAGTGCACTGTCCATGAGGCGAGGACAGAACTCGCTATTAACGAATCTGCCCATCACTCTAACCAACAGGCCTTTCGAGCCACGAGTAAAACTCAAATCTGAAATTAAGAGCTATTTAACATTTTATTATTAAAAACAAAATAAAAAAGAACCAAAAAGACCTTGGATGTTATATTTTAGTTAAGAATTATATTTCAAGAGTGAGATGTAATATATATTTAAAATTTTTATTATAATTTATAACAGAAAATCGAAAATATTATACTCGAATTTTTCCTTTTCTATATAAAATTCTAAATTAAAATGTAGCATTTAAGGACTTCTTTGCTGACGTAGTATGCGTACAGAAATGTGAAAAAATATATATTTTCACGCGATATGCATCCAAATTAAAATACGCGAGTCATTTTATGTATTTAAATTTAGGGATATAAATAAAGTTGGAGCTCTGGCTGTTTCAGAAAAACTGCTTACGCGCATTGTCTAAATATTTAATTTTTCTAATTTGTACTCAATTTAGTAGATAGAGGTACTTTTACTAGAGATATTCGAATACGAAGTTTCGATTGCGCTTCTTTGCGTGGCTACACTTTAAACAAAATGAAATTTAAATCAATTTTGAAAACCGTACCTCTTTTTTTTTTACGAAATTTTGGGCCATACTCAGAATAGTCATTAAAGACGAAGTTTTTATCAAATACAGTGATTTTTTCAGGGAATGATTATAATAACGTTACAATCTTATACCTAAAAAATCCAATCTCAGTCTGTTAAACTCGCGAATTTATGTTTTTTAATTTTTAACTCTCCCTACCAAGGCATCTGCTGTTTCTGAAGAGGCAGATGTTTTTGCATTCGCATTTCACTGGTAAAGACTTGTCGCCTGTGATCCCGACACTTTGTTTTCCATACATTTTACGGTATTTTAAAAATCTTGAAAAAAAAAAAACTATTGACTTTATCAAAATTTTATGTTTTAGAGGGTCTTCAAATCTTATCTGTTTCCGTTCAAATCCGAAAGGAAATTCAAACTTTATATTTGTAGTAGGAGATAACTTTTTCCCGGACCCTTCTTTTTACCTTTAGTTTGAATGTTTTTACAAATATTTAAAAATCTATCAAATTTTTCGTATTTTTGAAAGTTTCGGGCTCAATTCCGGTCGATTTTTACGTTTAAAAAACCGTGGACCCCTAGGCCAAGTAGGGGCTTCGAAAAAGCGGTTACATACATAAGCGGGCACCTTTTAATAGTATAGATAGGAATCTGTAAATAATTGTGAATTTAAAGTTTCTTTATATATTCCGTATGAAGAGCGGGTATACCCAAGTATTTAATATATGCTAGTTATGATAGTGTCATAAATGTAACTTTGGTATTTTAATAGATTTACACGATTTGAGCATCCCAGAATACGAATCAGTCATATTTTAATTATATATGTGTCACGACGTATCCTTTGGAATCATGGGTGCACTCTCAGGATACGAAAATGATTCCAAAAATTCTGCATAAATAACACGTTTATTTACAAACATGAACAATATGCAGCAAACAGCTCGATAACTATTTCACAGGATCCCTAAACAACTGTCGGGTGCAGTGAAATAGCAATAAAATGCTCAGCTAATTTCACAAAATAGCAGATACTATCCTCAAAACATCACACAATTCAATGCAACTAGTATCACGCCAGCTGCACTCCAAGGGAATGAGGAAAGCTTAAAAATATCATTTGTCGAATTTCTACAAAAACTCAAATACAACAAGTGTAAGGATATTCATGTGAGTATTTTTAATTTATTTTTAATAGAAACTTGCTCTGATGTAGAGTTTACATACAGAATGAAAAAGAAATTCAAAAGGAATGATTAAAATTATTTTTTCGTCTCAAGAATACACAATTACATATTATAAGAATAAGTAAACACAAAAACATATATTTAAAGTAATCTCTTTTATTATTTGTATGTAACTTAAATGTATGAAAAATGTTTTTGTTAAAATTTATGTAAGTTAAATGTATAAAAGACAACGACATATCACATTTGTACTATCTAGCTGCTCCAGTTCTCAAGTTAATCACCAAAAACATGCACATTCCTATGGCATGTCCAAGACTGGATAGTCCGATAAGGTTAAAAATCCAAAGAATTAAAATATACCACAACATTGACATACTAAATTCTGACTTTCCAGATGCCCCAGTTTTAGAATTATTGTCGAATAACGAGTACATTCCTATGGCGGACTAATATTTCTATTATACCTTTTTAATCAACACAGCTCAGATTTTCTTTTTGAATAAGTAGAATATTTGATAATGACATGGGAGTTTTAAAAAAAATTAACTTGATTCAAACTGTTTTTATCATTAAGCAAATTCGGAAAACAAATTTTTGCACTTTCACTTTAATTTCAAAAGTATTTCTAATTGATATAAGAATGCCTTAAGAACGTACAAGTATGCTCATAGTTCAGTTCTACGTTCTGCAAAAGATCCCAGAAAAAAAATTCAACATTCAACGCTATATGCAGCTATTTTCGCTTCCCCCACTGATTAACATGGATTTCTCAATGGTTATTTTCAGGCGGGAAAGTTTCCTCTTAAGATATTTCGGCAGTTCAGAAATTTAAATAGACGTTATGTTAAAAGGTTTACGATTTGTAATTTTTGGAATTCTTATGCCGATATTTGTTAGATAAATTATGTAATATGCAAAGAACGGGCACAGCAACCCCAGACTTCAGCCCTGGCGGCCGAAATTTCAACTATCTTTATTTCCTCAGAAATCGGAACCGCATACTCAGAAAAGTATGTTTACGAAATTTGGTTGCGATTCGCCCAGCAGTTTTTCTCTACAGAGAAGTCTAAATACCTGATTTTAATTTGAATCACCTTGTACTATAGAAAGGATAAGGCTGTCGGCAGATATATTCCAATTATGTAACTCTGCATACAAAGGTTCCTAGGAAAGTCTGTAAGCACACCAATAACTTTGAAATGAGAGGTTCATGAATGTGCATGTTAGGTCTATCTAGAATAAAGTGACCATAACCGATCGAGTAAAACGGATTGCAGCGTATCTTACAGAGAATTTGAAAAGATAGGATATCGAACTCGGCAACAAAGCGAAATAGAAGAAAAATGTCAATTACAAAGTTGCAGACGATTATCTAATTAGTAGGAATTGACACTAGGAAAGCACGAAGCGCGAGGAAGGCAATAAATACCTGTCAAAAAGTCTTATGATCAGGGACTGTAACCTGCAATGCGTGTCAAAGTACGGCGCAAAATCCTTTCTCGAAATCAAATGTATATTTTTACTGTACATCAGATTTGTGCGCACGTATGTGTTGCTTATTTTAGAGTTCCTGAATATGACGGCAATTTGCTAATAACCATATTGTTTGAAATAAATACCTTCTGTAATAGTTTTATTTCCCATTCCTACTCATTAGAGAATGCCCTATAACTCTGTAGTTTGCTGTTCTGGTCTATCATGTTTGTTAAAGTTTTAAACTGCCCGCTTGGGGGCGCTGCAATTACTTTTTTTTCAATCGTGCATAGTCACCCTTACAAAGTTATTGGTGTGCTTAAATATTTTCCTAGGAACCCTGTACATCAAATAAAAAGCGTCTAACAAATCTATTTAGACCTTATGTATTTATATATGTTTATTGTTAGAATGTTTTTACCTGTGTTTACTGCTTGTTCATGAATCTACACATGCACATTTGAAATCTTGACTTTTTATGGCAAATTCACTCGATTAAACCTTAAAAATTAACAAAAGCTTTATTTAAAAGTATGTACAGAATAGTTTATGCCGAAAACATAAAAAAATTGATTTTTACTGTCCACTCTCTGATAATCTGTAATTACAATCATCAACAGGGGCATAAAACTAAAAGCAGCACAAAAGGAACAGATTGAAAAGATTTGTTTTTGTTTCAAATTGTTGATACTCCTTGGTTTATGTTTGTTATTCCCTCATCAATATTTTCTAGCTTAGTAACTATGTAAGTTAAATAATTTTCAATTTGCATTAGTCTGTTATCTGCTTCAGCCCATGATCTTGCCATCTGTTGCTCTGAAGCACACTTTTTAATTGTTGACCACTGCAAAATAAAGTCATCCATATCTATTTCAGAGTGCGTGTCATCATCATCTACTTGACTTTTCATATCTTGATTTGACATGTTTTTTCGCACAGTGGAGAGAGAGAATTCTTTGGATTTGGATCGATTTATCGTTCTGGAATTACTTTTTGTGTTTGGCCCATGTAAGAGATGAACTTTTTTAACCAAATCTCTCAAATAGCTGATTCTGGAAAGGAAGAAAAATATTTATGAAATGTCTAAAAATTCACACATTTATTAAAGTTCTTATTTTCGAAGAATAACTATTTTATTTCTTTAGGAGGATTTAGATCGATTCAGAACTCTGGAATTATTATTACTATTTCTTGTTTGGTCCATCTAAATCTAAAAAAAAAACACCTCTTAGATTTTAAGACATGAATTTCTTCAAACAGCAAATTTTAGAAAAGAAAGAAAAGAATATTCATGAAATGTTTTAAAATTCAAAGATTTAAAATTCATACGGGTTTTGTTTTCGAAAAGTAACTACTTCGTGTGTGGGAAGGTTTAGATCGATTCATTGTTCTTGAACCATTTGTCGCGTTTGGCTTATGTAAGACATGCACTTCTGTAAACAAATTAGTATTTAAGCCTGTTAAACACAGGGAAACTTACACTCTTCAAAAAAAAAAAAAACTACACTTTTTCTTTTCTAATAAGTTTTATTTTGTTTAACAATGCATGGTGCTTAAAGTGTCGAAAATAGACTCAATTGAAAATTAACCCAGTTTGATTTTGGGAGAATCAAAAATCCGGTTTCGTTAGGTTCAGTCCAGTAGTAGATACTATAAGTGTGTAAAGATTCAGTTATCTAAACCACCAGAGGTATGCTTGAGGGTCTGTAAAGACTTGAAAAACTATATAATTTTTCATCCATACAGAGAAAATATAATTTTCCACCCATAGAGGGAAAATATAATTTCCCACCCATACATTAGACTCTGTTCGAGGGTCTATCAATGACGGAGATATAGCCCCGCAGCCTCGCGCCTTTGGGGGAATTTGGTGACACAATGTTTATTAAAAAATTGGCAGAGCTAAGTGGAACGGAAGGTAAAGGGGGTATAATATTTTAAGGGAGCAAAATCATACGAAAGCGGAAATAGATCCCATTAAGAAAGATGGTCTTGACACGACTAGTTTTTCGTATAATATACTGGATGTTTAATAACACTACATATTAAATTGCAAGCTTAAATACCATTGAAGGCAACTTTGGCATACTAACTATAGAAGCTAGTAGACGTGCCTAAAAATTTATTTTAACATATTTTATTTCTTACCTTTGATCTATCTTTGCTGCTTCGAGTGTTTGCTCGTCTGGAGTTCCTGCCTTTTTTAAGTATTTCGCCCTTGCTTCTTTTTCAAACAGTCTTAAATTACCTACGTAAACTCGTAGAAGTTGTTTCTGCATCTGTCCTGATAATGTTAAAAAAAATAAAAGAGAAATTCTTGGAATATGAGTAGTTCAAATTTTTAAATTTCAGCATTGAATTATCATTTTAACCCTAAAAATAAAAATTACGTCATAGATGCTTTAGCAATGAAAAAATTTCCAAAGATATAAATATCTTTACAAATTTTATCCAGATTTCATAGCTTACAAAAATCTTGATCGGAACACTAAGCTTTTGAGATTCAAAATTTAAAAGGATACTGGTTGAACTTTGTGCAGGCGAACAGCGAAGGTGAGCGAAAAGTCGTTCGTGTTAAAAAAAAATTAATAAAAAAAAATAATAAAAAAAAAAATTGGCAAGAGTGTTCGTGTTAACCAGATTCGAGTGTATATTGAACTGCCGCACATTTCACTAGCATTTGCATTAGATGAATTTGCATGATGTTACGTGCATTTTAGTGTTAAACATTATATTCGTAATTTGCATTTTAAACTATTTTGTAATTTCTATCTTCATTAATTTTATGAAAGGAAATTTAAATGCTTAAATATTTTGATAGCAATGTTCCTTACAAAGCACAGAGAGTTCATATTGCTCAAAGCTTATATGAATGCCATGTTATGCTTGTTTGTTACTTTGCGTATACCTGTAAAAATGACAGGCATAGACCCTTGACAAAGCATTTGATCCGGTTGCATCACCATTGCTACGTTGCTGTTGTCACACTGCGATTATTCATAATTAGTTATATTGGACCTCGTTATTATTCATAATTCATACTAGACTCTACGATTATTCATAATTATTTATACGCAATATAGTCAGAGTAATCTGAGATAAATATTTTTTGTTTGATGTTGCCACATGATTGAAGTTAGAAAGACTGATGAACAAAATATTCTAGAAAATAATCAGTTAACGTGCCCTCAATATATTTTATTTCTGAAAAGGCGATATTTGTATATCAGGATCATGGGCACCAGTATGATGTTTTTCCCAGGACGAGATTTGAACCTATAATTGCTTGATACTGAGAGAACGCATTCAACTAAATGAGTTCTCTTAGCAGTGAGAACCATCACAAATTCTACTGAATATTTATTACTATCTACTGAATATTTACTACTGAATCACAAATTTTATGAACTATTTGCCACTGAATTTTATATTCATTAGAATATACTTCCAATAAGGCCTTTATTACAGTTTTGAACATTAAGATCAGAACATGAAAAGCAATACAGTGAAAACATAACACTTACGTTTTTCGTTGAGATTCTGAGTACAACAGCAGCACTTTGAATACATTTTTCTGTACATTTTCACACACAGATAGTAAGTTCCACATAGTAAATCTTCCATAATTAGAAAAGGTGGGGGAAGAATGGATCGTCGAGAAAACTGCAAACCCGACACGTAAATTTCAAACAGATAGATTTCTCTTGAATTAGTATTTACTTCGTCAAAAACATGTCTGTGGAAACAAATATTGTTATGTAATTAATTACGTTGCAATCTTGTATATTCAATAACGTTCAAACATAACGTTATTCATGATTAAATTAGGTATTTTTTGCAATCAGGACTATAGAATATACTGCATTCAGCCATATCTGCATGTGATTAAGCATAGTACTTTAATTAGCAGGAAAACGTAGAGAGTGACAGCATGTTGTTGAGACCTAGACCGTCCGAGCTACCAGAAAGATGTAAGATAAGAGTTTGGACGGGTGGGAAGTGCCACCCAATTTAGACCGGAACCCAGTGGGGAGGCATCCACAGGGACCGTACCCTCCTTCCCCTACCACCAACCTCTCGGAAGGACTTACGGACCCACATGTTTAACGTGATCGTACTCCGCGTGAACACGGCGGCAGTTTTGGCAGCGGAGGGAATCGAACCCGGGCCTACTGAGTGCAATTCCCGCGCGCTAACCACTGGGCTACTACGTCTCGAGTGACTGCATGTGAAAAAAAATTATTTATTTTTAGTACATTGGACTTTTACTAGCATTAATTTTAAAATAACACAGTCAGAAAATAGTGTACATATGGAACAAGGTCCGTAGAATAGCTTATGTGCTATTAATCTTGCATAAAGGGGCAGCCCTTAATCTCCTTCTCAGTTTTCAGAATATTTGGTGGTTATGGCATCATTCACAGGGATTTAGAACTTGCCTAAATCTCTCTATATTAAAGAAAAAGGAAAAAGAGAGAAAAAAAAATCCTGCAATTTTTGACACCGTGATTCATAGTTATATTTATTTATTTCAGTATTATTTATCATTATTTATTATTCAGTATCATTTATTTCAGTAATCCTGGGGATACAAGAATACGTGGGGAGAATTTTGGCATCTCACTGCCTTTGTTTCCTCCCAGGTATTCTAAATGCCATGTTTCAATAAGATATCATCTTTTTTCATATACATCTCGAGCCACCATGTAATGTTTATGTGCTGTTATCACCATCACTTGATCAGTCATTTACCAAGATTTATCTCAAATGGAGAATGTCTGGAATATGTGCTAAGTATCAGTTTTCTAGGTCATTTAGACTCAGCAAAAATGATGTATACTTTATGAGATCAGTTGCAAAAAGCAAAGAGCAATGTGTTACAGAGCAGTACTTTAAATATCTATCAATGCTACTACACTCCATAACAATACAAGAAATTAATGAAAGAGCCTTCATATGGTGGCAAATGGAGTATACGTTTCATTTTTGGCGTAACTATTAAGCATTCTTATTCTTTTTTGCATACTTATGTTGTACAGTCATACGAATTTTCCAGAAAACCGGAAGTATCATCTCTAGAACCGGAAATCCTTAGTGAACCTCCTACACCCTCTATAATTTGATTAGAATCCATATCAGTCATAATCGAAGCTCCATATAATAGTAAGGAATAGATATTTTAAATATTTTCTGAACTGGAAGTGAAAATCTTTAGTAAATCCACCATTCTCCTCCGGAATTGGTTGCTGAATCCATATCAGTTTTCTAAGCTATATCTATAGCAGATCCCGAGAAATAGATGTTTCAAGGAAAATGTGAATTTTAGAATCAGAGATGACATTTCCATTAAACCTTCGTGAAGTATAAAACCTTCGTGAGTCCCTTTAACCCTCCGGAATTTAATGCTGAATCCATGTCAACCATTATATCTAAGCCGTATCTATAGCCATTCCTGAGAAAAAGATGTTTCAAAGAAAAGTTTTTTGAAGCAGAAGTGAAAAATAAATCGGAAGTAAAAAATAAATCGGAAGTGAAAAAGAAACCAGAAGTGACAGTTCTTAGTGAACCATACAACCTCCTCCAGAATTTGATGCTGAATCCATATTAGTTATCACCTAAGCTCTATCTATAGTTAATCTTGAGAAATAGATATTTCAAGTAAAATGAAAATTTCTGAACCGGAAATGGAAAAAGAACAGGAAGGGGAAATCCTCATTGAATGCCCCATTCTCATCCGGAATTTGATTCTGAATCCAAATGAGTCATCATTTCATCTCTATTTACAGCAGATCCTGAGAAATAGATGTTTCAAAAATGTTTTTTTCGTAAAACAATAAGATAACAAAAATTTGCCACCTTTTATAATGATAGATAAGTAATTAGCGAATCCTCCTTTCTATGTCAGTATAAGAAAAAGAATAAGGGAAAGTCTAGACGTGCACAAAGTCAGAAACCCCGCTGTAAAAAGTGAAATTGAAAGGATGTTCGTAAAATGCTTCTTTTGCGTTCCAAAGGAATGTCATATACGCAAATAGCAACATCAGTAAAAAGTTCAAGAAATGTCGTGCATCCAGAAACATGAAAATTATCACCAGAAAAAATGAAATGGAAGTAATGCATGCTTGCATGTCAGAGATTTGCGGAGCATTGTGAGACAGGCTATAAAGAATAGTTTGTCAACAAGGTTAATATTAAAGCAATTACAAAATAGTGTATCCCGTGAAAAAGGGCGAGGGTGACTTAAGGCAAACATGAAAATAAAAATAAAGGCTAAATAAACTACAACTAACGCACATGAAAACAGAGATTAGAAAGGAGAAGAAATGTCACGCACAAGACAGCAGAATGTCACAATCTAGTGTTTTCTGGCATAAAGAAATGACATCTAGATAAATCGATTGGATTTTTTATTGTTGGAATGAGAAAAGAAGGCAGAGGAAGTGAATAATACGAGACAGCAAGATTGACATATTTTGGATTTGGGAGATATTTTTTTGGTTATAAGGTAAATTTAATGAGAGTTTCTCGTGAAATGCATTATATATAGTATAAACATTCATAAAGAATTGCTTTGAGAATGTTTTATTACGCATGGGACACTCAGCAGGAGTACCATATTAGAAATTCTAGAAGGATAACGCATTTATATATCTATCATATTTACATATCTTAAGTTTTCATGCGAAAGAATCGATATTATACACTGGCCGGCAGCAATTATTGACCTAAACGTAAACTAAAATCATTATAGTATCCCGATAAACATTTTTAAAGAGGAAATAAATATTTAACAGCATTGTAGAACTAAAATTATATATTACAGTAGATACTTCCAGGAAAAACGATACTTCCAGGAAAAAAAAAAATCTAGAAACTTGTCAATTTTATGCCAAAAATGGTGTTCAACTTCATCCATGGAAATCCAGATAAATAAATGTTTTAATTTTGTTATAAAAGGTAATATATATTTATAAAAATTCATTTACATTGCTATCTAAAATAATTTGAGTTAACAATACTTCGCTATAGCATAAGCGGTTGATTTAAATCAACTGGTTTCGGAGGTTAAAAAATCAGATTTTTATCCTGAAGAAAGTGGTTATGTTTTGCCTCCGAAATCGGTTGATACCTTAAATTAAATGGTCATGCTATTACTAAAATATAATTTTTTTTCAGAATATATTATATTTGTATGTCATTATACTGTTATTACTCGAAAATACACACGGTTTATAGAAAATACGCTACAGGATTTCTCTATATAACGATATCAATTCGTCATGCCAGTTTGAAATTTGATATTTTTATGTATAATGTAATGACTCTTATATTGAGGTATTAATAAATATTATTTTATGAAAGTTTCATTAAACAGTTGACGATCTCTCAAGTTTTAGCTGCATACATTGCCAGATGACCCGTTACATTATTGAGGATACAACGAAAAATAATCCCTTGAAACATTCAATGTTTAATTTTAATAATATCTGCATTATAATTTATGCCTTTTTACAATGAATTATGTCTGTACTTCGAACAATAATCATATAAATTGTTTAATGTTTAGAAATTTTATGAATGTATTTCTATTAAGTAATGCAGAAGATAAACTTTAGCATTAACAGTTATTAATTTCATCTTCCATTTTAGATGCAAAAAAAGCTTACTTACGTAAAAACTGCAATCAGCATATTGACTAAGAGAATGTTTCCGATTAGCATATAAATTCCGAGCATGATTGGCACTATCCAAGCGTGGGGACTTTGATGACAGTATGACGGATCCTTTTCGCACACAGGGAACCTATCTGTAAGCAAAATTATTATTATCTATTTATTTTATTGAAAAATTGCTACATTTTGGCAATCATTCAATTAATTTCATTTGGCAGTATTATACAGAAGATCCAAATTTATTTGTGTTGTGTGTGTTGTGACTTATCCCCCGTGGTAAAGAGCGCCTGGCACCACGTCCACTAGACTCCTGGTCCCATGGCGAAGGGGAGAATATGCAGCTTCACTTTTTGTTGAGGCTCCCAAAGGGCAGAAGTCTGACTTTGCCTCGACTACACCACATCTATGCCCGCTGGCGGGATTCGAACCCACAACCCGGCAATCCAGCGCTCAGACGGAAACGCATGCCCTGACCGCTCGACCACCGGATCGGCAAATTTATTTGATATATATAATAGATGATAAAAATATAGATCTTAGATGATAAAAATATAGATCTAAGCATGCACATTTATTTCTTCATGCATGCTTAGTTCTATATTTTTCAACGACCTAATCTTGATTGAAATGCAAGCCAATTCTACCAACGGTAGTGAAGCTCAGAAGTATACTAAACCAGTTAGTTTTCTATGAAATCAGTAGTATATTGTGAGGATTCTATTATTGTATGCTAATTTTACTGTTCATTATGTTAATTTATGCACGAAACGCCTCAACTCTGTATTCGAGAGTCACGTATTCACGACCGACCAGGACTATAAAAGCGGCAAACGTTCGACAAATCAAGAGAGATCAGACATCATATCTCAAGGATTCGTATTCGAGTAAGATGCAAACGTGAATCGTCGCCGTCAGCTTCGGCTGTTATTGTTCCATGGCAAATATGGAACATTGTGAATTGTGGAGGGAGTACAACCTCTAAAGATGGTCCCTGTGCTACTTCTACAATACATATACATTTCCCTTGGTCAACACCTGCAAAAGGGTGAACAAGCAATGTTTCTGCGAAAAATGGACAGAGAAGGCTCAGTTGCAGAGGGGCTCACAGCAGGGCGCTTTTGGGGAGAGCTGACACTTGACCGTTTCCGGCAGCACGTGTGCCCGGGTACATGGGAATTTTGGCCCAGATGTCAAACATTAATTCTGGGGGCTAACCAGCCCTATGTCATCACAGAATAGCTGGATGTAACCCTTGAATATCCAATCAAAATACCAGGGGCTGCAGTGGGGAAGCCAATAATAGACCTGGGGCGTAATTGTGTAGGAGGGCACATTTTCCGATGTCCGAGAGAGAGTGAGTTTTTTGAGAGAAGTTTTTGAGAACACTTGATATTTTGATTTCGAGGAGAAAGGTCCTCAATCTACGGAGCAGATGACGGACACTCGTCGCCTACCGACTCGCTGACGAGCTATCCGGCGAGATGCTGAAGGTATGCCGGGCATGTACTTTTACTTACTTTATTGTTGGCACGAAATGATATCTCTCTCTCTCTCTAGTTAATTATAGAGTAAAAGCTCCATATTCAGATGAATTGTTTATTCTGTATAAAATTAGCCATTTTTAACGCAGAACACGTTTAGATACGAGTTAATTCCAAATTTTAATGCAGTCTAACCACAGAGAGACTATAATGTTTTAAAGGGATAATTTTTGAAATTCATTATTGAAAATTGATAATTATAACGGGATCTATATTTTGCACAGAGATGCTGTCTGGGGTTAATCATGTCTATGTTAGGATGTTAATAGAATATCTTTCATTGTTATTTTGTGGGTCAATAAATATTGTTATTGTTTTATATCATGTCCGCTGCCCTCATTTTCCATTAAATTGATTTATATGTATTTTTATTCGACACGGCCAATGTCGGAGATTACTTTAATGGGTATTAATAATAATGATTTTTTTTTTGCGTTCTGACCGAACGTGTGGTAAAAATCCACGCAGCAGTTATCTTTATATGAGAGTGTGGTATTGGTCTGTTCATTAATGGAAGCACGTAGCAAAAGGATGGTCTCTACAATATTGGGAGTATAGATAGTTATGATTTAATAGTTGGTTAGTATTGCTAAGTCAGTTCAGTAAGGGAATGTTAAGATTAGGTCGAGGTATAGTTATGATAGTGCTAGCTTGTAAATATTCTGTGTATGTAATTGTGTATTGAGTTGTTAGCGAAGTTAGCTGGAATGAAGTATGTGTTTGCTAAATGTTGTAGATCATTAATGGAACTTAAGTCAGGTAAAAACCTTTACAATATCGCCTGCATAGATTAACTCGATAATAGAACTTCACAATGTCTTTAAGAAAATGTCAAATCATTATAATTACGATACGCCGTGAGCTAATAAATAAACATGATACAAATTTATTGTGCATGTATAAGTTTCTTACGGGCTTGAGTTACATTTATGACATTTTATTTCTAACGGTTTTTGTAGATGGCTCCACATATTACTCATAATTTAATTAGAGTTGCAAAAACTCGAGAATTTCGAAGAGCAGGTATAAATCAGATAATATTGGAGAATAAACAGGGAATTTTTTAAGAAAATAACTGCTTTACAAATTTTATAAAGGTTTATGTTAATCTGGTATGATAACTAGATGGAAATTTAGCAGCAAACTTTCGAGATGATGATTTTATACTTTTAGAATAGTTTTTCTAATCTTTTTGTAACTTATAGGAGAAACTTGAAATTGTAAGAAATAAGTATTAATAGCAAAGAAAATTTTGAATTACTAGTTTTATGAATAAAATATATAAATAGCATTAGTTTCTGGCATTCAAAATATTACTGCAAATTATAGTGTTTTGCCGATTGAATGTTAAATGTAAATAAACTAATTACTTTGAACAAAATTTTATAATACAGAATTTTATCGATTTATACAATATTTTCAAAATTAAATGTTTTATGTATATGGATTATGTATATGATATTCTATATCAGTATCTTAAATCAGATCAGTATATTAAAGTATATCTTCTATATTAGTATATTAAAGTATCTTATATGACTTAATTTTCTCCTTGTGCTCAATAAAACTATTTACTTTAATTATTGAATGCAGAAAAATTCATTCTAAGTTTTGAATGTTTTACTTGCAAAATCGAGCCTAAAAATGCAGAAAATTAATTTACGCATAATTATTTTTCTTCAATTCTGTATTCAATTCGTTGCTGAAACAGCAAACGTTACATCATCGGATAATTCGAATTTCACTAAACATAAAAAAAACGTGAAAACCATACTTGATTCGAACAAAATACGAATATTCTTAATGAAAGATCTTATATGCAATACATTATACTACTCGTATATTCTTTTTGTGCTGTGTTAAGTATATAAAAATCCTTACCAGTGGAGTCTTCGTCCAAATCTAATTCTCCAAACAAATGCCAATATGGAAGCGAAAATATTTCTACAAAAACGTTCCAAAACGGTTGCCTTTCACGGTGTAAAAGTGCAACACGACCGATGCCATAACACAAAATGCAGACAGCAACAATGAGGAAGAACACGATGAGATCTCCAATCTGGAAGAATTTGTAGTAAATGAATATTTGATAAGAATAGATATAATCAAATACAACATAACCTCGCTCGTTCGACGGTAGCTCATTCGAATTATTGAATAATTATAAATATAAAATTATTCTAATTGAAAACCCAATTCACTATGTTAAAATTATATGTAATACGATTTGTTTAAAACAAAACTTCGGATAATCTAAGTTGGAATACTTCCTACTTTCATAACTACAGCTCTATAACTAGTTAAGTATAACAATATGCATTCAATAATTCGGTATATACTTAAAAAATATAAATTCAATATAATATACACTAATTCTGTGATTACTGTGTCATTGTAAAAGGAAAATGGATAAATCTTAGCCCAATATCGTTATAGAATGCATAAAATTTTATTCAGAAGGTAAGATATACTGTGCAATATTTATGCAATAACACATATACATTTTAAGAAAAGCGTTGTTTTATTGCATTGCTTGACGGTTGTTATCGAAAGAGTTATTGTATCATTGAAATCCAATTACTTTATTCGTTGTCGTAGTTTCTCATATTCTTCTATTAAAAATTTATTTGTACAAAATTGGATTTATTTGTACAAAATCTTCATTTTTGCATCCATCTTGCACAGAGATGCTGTCTGAGATTAATCACGTCTATATTAGGATGTTAGTAGAATATTTTTCATTGTTCATTTTGTGTGTAAATAAATTCTGTTATTGTTTTATATCATGTCCGCTGTCCTTATTACTCATTCCTAATTTATAATATATTATTGATTGCTTATCTGTATTTTTAGTCGACACGGCCAATGTCGAAAATCTCTTTTATCGATAATAATGTCATTTTTGCGTTCTGACCGGACGTGTGGAGAAAATCCACGCAACAATGCTTTTCTACTTGTAAATTTTATCTCCCTGGATTCAATAATTTTCGAAATATTACATTTCAAACTTTCAATTGCATTGTACTAATAAACATACCATTCACAACAAATTGACCTTCAGCTAAAGAAAGAAACTTAACCTATAAAAACACAAAAAATGTTTGAACCAAATAACTCGCACTGTATAAAACCGGTTTATGTTTTCTTAAAAAAACAAAATCGGAAGTACAGATAAGTTTTGTACGTTTGAGTTTATTTAAGAGGAGTTTATTAGAGAGTTTATTAGAGAGGAAATCTTATGCAATAAAATATGTTTGTCCGTGTCTGTCTTCTGTAGAAGAAAATCAAAGCTTCGGACAGCCGCGAAATTCAGCACAAAGTTAGCTGAAATGCCGATACAACAGACCGTGCTAATTTTGTTTTTTTAATTCGAATTAGTTTAAAAGTCATGAACTTTTAAAACCTAAAATTGCCATTATCCTCCATTTTGTTAAATCAATTTATCCATCGCAGCTGCAGACGATATTCCGTGAGATATCCTAAACTTTCTGTTTAAATATGGACTGCAGTAAATTTAGCGATTTTTAAATTTGTGAATTTAAAAGATAAATTTCCAATTTTTGGTGCATAGAGAATTATTTCAATATATAGCAATTGTTCTCTGAAAATTTGACTTAAATCGAATGATTGATTTTGCGAATTTTATTTTTGAGGTAAAGGGACAATATTTTTAAAAACTTTATCATTTATTAGTAAAGTATCATTTATTAGTAAAGTATCATTTATTAGTAAAGTATTTTCATTTATTAGTGTTTATTTTAAGCAATCCAAATATCTAACATTTCAAATATCGGTTTTCTAACTTCGTAAAAAGATTTAGCATATGAAGCACATAAGATATTTTTGTGTCGTTATGGCAGCGATCCACGAATTAGATGTTTGTGCGCAAGTGTGTTGAATTGCAGCGCGCGTATTTAGGGCGTATCAAAAGAACTTACTTAGGGCGTATCAAAATGTATCTGTATCATTCACGAAGCGTGCGCTTGTTTAGGACCCAGGCAACGGATATATTTTCTAGTATATAATATATTATGTAATGTTATTATAATTTATGAATTTATATTTGAACATTTTAAATAAGCATAAACGTCCAAAGCTTCATACCTGTATATTTCCTGTTTTTGGGTTTTTAAGAAAGCATAAATCGTTCTTCCCAATGCGATCAACATATTTGTTTTCTTACGTATAAAACAATATAAAATATTCTTTTACTTTCATACTGAAACTAGTTTCTTTCTATCGCCTTACCATTCTCTTTAAAACTATGAGTTTTGGCCCGATATGAGACATAGTCATGTAAAATTCATACAGCCTTATATAGCTAAGAATGCAGCTGAATGTATAGATGAGGTGAATGTCGTCCAATGAAATCCAGGCAGATATAGATATAAATTGAGATGAAAGTCGTACTGACACTCCTATGAAGAACAACAAGACCCAAACCACATCAAGCTTGTTCCAGAAGTAACCATGTAACCATTCCATCAATTTGTTGTCTTTAGGATCACTTGGTTGTTGGACAATCTAAAAAAATACAACGTTAATAAAATGTATCAGATGCAAAAATGTAAAAATTAGTAAAACAAGACATTTATGAAGGAGTTTTCATATGGTGGCAACTAGTGAATCCATTTTTGGCGGAACTACGAGTATTAAGCATTTTTATTCAATTTTACATATTTATTTCGTATGGCATACGAATTTTCGCAAAAAAAGAAGCGACATCTATAGAAACGGAAATAGAAATAATACTTAGTGAACTCCACACCCCTCGAGGCTGAATCCATATCAGTGATCATTTAAGCTCTATCTATAGTCAAACCTAAGAGACAGATGTTTCAAGTAATTTTTTTTAACCAAAAATGGAAAAAATAAATAAATAAATAAATAAATAATGGAAGTGGAAGTCCTTAGTAGAAGTCCCATTTTCTACAGATTTTGATGATGAATCCGTATTAGTTAGCATCTAAGCCCTATTTATAGTCGATTCTGTAAAATGGATGTTTCAAGAAAGATGAACATTTTAATCGGAAGTGACACATCCAGAACGAGAAATGGAAATCCTTAGCGAGTCCCTTCGCCCCCCCCCTTCTGAAATATAATGCTGAATCCATATCAGTCATTATCTAAGCTCTATCTATAGCGAATCCTGAGAAAAAGATGTTTCAAGGAACATTTTTGAACTGGGAGTGAAAATTCTTAGGGAATCGCCCTATCTCTTCCAGAATTTAATGCTAAATCCATATTAGTTATTATCTAAGCTTAATTTATAGCCGATCTTGAAAAATATATATTTCAAGTAAAATGAAAATATTTACACCAAATATGGAAAAGGAACTATTCGGTTCACTAAGGTACGGAGTTTACTATGTGAAAATTCTTAGTCAACTCCGCCTCCTTCGTTCTCTTCTGGAATTTCATGATGTATCCAAATCCGTTATCATCTGATCTCTATCTATAGCATATGTTGAGAAATACATGTTTCAAAGAAAAAATTTTCACAAAAACAATGATATGGCAACATTTTTGCCACCAAAATGTGAACTATGTTTCAGTAAACTATTTAATAAGAAGTGTATGTGAAGATCGGATTCTTACCTCCTTCGCAATATCCAGTATCAAACTGACTGCCCATACATGAAGAATGATTTCTGGCCAATTTATCATTTCTCGGAAGTCAAAAAGTATCACATAAGAGAATAAAAAAAGGTAGCACAAATAGGAGTACTGAAAAAGAAATAATATTATGTTAAAACGCTCTGAATCAATTCAGCAAGAAAGGGTATATTAAACAAGAATTTTATGAAGAAGCCTTTATATTGTGGCAAGCGGTTGAACATTAACAGAACTGTTTAGTATCTTTTATACTCCTTTACACACTTTTGTAAACTTTTTCGAATTTTCAGGTGAATTTCGGAAAAACCGAAGTGTCATCTTCAGAGCTGGAAGTGGAAATTCTTAGTGAGCCTTTCCACCTCTTCTGGAATTTGATGCTGAATTCATGTCAGTCTTCATCTAAAATCTTGCTATAGCCGATTCTGATAAATAGGTGCTTCAAGGAAAATTTTTGGTAAAAAACAAAGATGACAAATTTGCCAGCCACCAATAACAATTACAAAGGTAAAGACAATAACAAATAGCAAAGTATACTTCACTATTTTGGCGATCCGATGTCCAATATTATTTGCTCTCCTTCTCTTTTGATATCAATATACCTTTTTTATATTTTATTAATTTGGGGATAGTAAAATTTTAATATTTTGTTAATTTGGGGATAAATATAAATATTTTGTTAATTTGGGGATAAATATAAATATTTTGTTAATTTGGGGATAGATATAAATATTTTGTTAATTTGATGATCGCCTTGTTAAAGACGGCTCTGACGTATAGTTTGAAACTGTACATATATAAATAGGTATCGGAATCTGATATTTTAAATATCGGGATTCTTCATTTAATCCAAATATTCTGAAATTAAGTATTTTAATTTTAATTTATTTATAGTATTGGTATCTTGTATATAGGTGAAACCCTAATAATTTCGCAATAGTTTAAACAAAGTTTCTTTAATAAGATTATTATGCAAACATAAATCAATTTTATACATATATATATTCTGGTATTTCTATTACACACGTATATAATTCGAATTCATGTTAAAATTATCTCTATATGAGTTAATAAATTATCAAGATATAACTCAATTGTTATCGCATCCGGGAATTTAACCAGTTACTGATATCTGTTTCTGCTTATTCTGTTTATCGTTAATTGTTTTAAAAAAGGACCTACGACTTTTCTTGTTAATTATAACAAATGTTTGCGTACAAGAAGATATTCTTAAAACCAATTATCATGAGCAAACATTTTTATGTAATGCTTTACATAAATTCGACATTTATGCAAGAAAATATTTCCATGCTTTACCCCCCATAAGCAAAATATATTTTTTTTTATCACGGAACTAGCTGATTTTCCCTATGTTTCATGTATTTTATAGTATTAATATTCTTTT
This sequence comes from Amaurobius ferox, assembly GCA_951213105.1. Lineage (NCBI taxonomy): Eukaryota > Metazoa > Arthropoda > Arachnida > Araneae > Amaurobiidae > Amaurobius > Amaurobius ferox. Next base: position 111,364,272 of record OX578142.1, on the reverse strand, counting down.
CCATGCAAATGCTATTTTCGAAATATATCAAAAATGCAATTTCAAACAAGTAAAATTATTACTCATTGCATTTTAAACATATTATATTACATATACATATTGCATTAAACATACATGTTGCATATTATAACATTATTATATTTTTGTATCTAATACCTATTGTTTCTTACAGAAGGGCATTTCGAAATATTACTCGATAATTTATCATGCTGGATTTCTCCGTATTGATATACAAATATAATTTATTTGCCGTGCGATACAGGTTAACACATGAAATTATTTATTTTTTTGCATGCTTCTTGTCAAAGATTGTGATAATGACCGTTAGCATATTGTATTTTAAAAAGGCAAAATTATTATAATAAAAATATGTAAATTAAAAAACATTTTAGTTTTTCCCTGTTCTGTCTATTCTTAATTTTCTCACAAAAAAAAGTTCATAAGTTTCTTCTCGCTAATCGTAACAAATTTTTGTGTATAAGAAGATATCGGTAAAACTAATTACAATGTGGAAGCATTTTTATGTTGGTTGAATGCGACTGTTTATGCAAGAAAGCACTCCATTTTTTAACTCCAAAGGCAATGATGCGATCAGGAAAAAATATATTATAATAATAAAAAGATAAATAACTTATTTTAATGCTATGGTGCGATGTGCAAAAAAAAAAATGAAAATAATTTATGCCGCAATAACCTAGGTTAGATCCTGGTCAATGCACCATAAAATTTTTTCATTTTCTTCTTTGCATACCGTATCATAACAAACTATAGATACAAACTAATTTACATTAGTGAAATGATAATGAAAAATCTTCAACTATTTACGAAATAAATCTACTTACAAAAAGCACCATCATTTTAATAGCAGGACATGAGTAGAAGTAGTACATTTTTTCAAATATGTTTGGCTCCCGTTCAGCATCCGGGTCGTTTCTGTACCTCAAATACCCCAGTCCAATGAGTAATGGGTTGAATATGGTCAAACTAAGCTAAGAATGAATATACACAGCTGTAAAAAATCTAATAAATAATATTATATAACATTATATGCAATATATACAGGGTGTCCCAAAAACATTGACCTCGGCGTTTATTCCTTACATATTGATCTTAGACATATATAATAAATTATAAAGTTACTTAAACAAAAAGTACAGAATTTTATGAAATCGATTAAAATTTTTAAGGGAATTAATTTTTAAGAAATACAAAATTTAAATTTTTATACGGCCCCCGTACAAAAACATTTCCAATGAGTAAAATGTGCCCCATACACTAATGAGGTGATGTACAAAATTGCAGCATTTTATTATAAAAAGTCCCAGAGATATGAAAAGACAAAAATGCTGACTTAAACCACTTTTCGATGCATCAACATGGGTTCTCAGAGGGGAAAAATCATGTCGGTAGATCGCGTTTCAGGGGTCATACACAAATTACGAAAGAAAACAATGATTACATAGATAAATAATAATTTTTCTATTTATTGGTACAAAAGTATCTACACTGTGTAGAAATAATAACTTTACACAAAGATTACAAAGCTTGTTTAAAGTGTTTTCCATCCATGCCAAAGATTCATTAAAGATAAGAGGCAGATATTATTTGCCTATGATGCATTTCTGCGTTGCGTCATTTGAACTCTTGCTGTAAAAATTTACATTTTAATTTGTGATTAATCCCTCACCAACTTTGTTTAAACATATCACTTTTTATGATAAAATGCTGAAATTTTGTACATCACCTTATTAGTGTATGGGGAACATTTTACTCATTGGAAATGTTTTCGTACGGGAGCCGTATAAAAATTTAAATTTCATATTTTTTCAAATTTAATCCCCTAAAATTTTTTATCGATTTCTTAAAATTCTGTACCTTTTTTTACGCAACTTTGTAATTTATTATATATGTCTAAGATCAATATTTAAGGAATAAAAGCCGAGGTCAATGTTTTTGGGACATCCTGCGTATATATATATATATATATATATATATATACAGTGGCCGCCGCTTAATTGCATCACTGGTTAATTGGATCAGCCGCTTTATCGAATCAAATCACGGAAAACGGAACGGAATCACTCTTTTACATTGAAACTCCGCCGGCTATTTGGATTAAAACCGCCGGATAAATGGATCAAAAATTTTCGCGATGCGATGCTCGTTTTTCATTGTTTGATCTTTCCGTTGTGTTCTTCCCAATGTCAGCTTTTTCTGGAGTTCTTTCTCCAAGTCTGACAAACAGGATGCTATGCGCCGCGCAACAAAATCAGACCCAGATTTTTTAGAAACGTGAATCCCCTGGGTGCCTGTGATAAGAGGCCACTCCCACACACTTGTGGCAGAAGGATTGAGAAAGGAAAAGGGAAGGGGTAAGAACGTTGGGGTTGAGGTTAAAAGGCACAGATGGTCACTTTGTTTGTTCATTATTAGTGTGTCGTGTTACAGTAAGCCCTTCTTTGTGAATTCGATGGCAAAACGTAGAATTTTAGCTTGTCTGAAAAATATGAACTTCTTAAAAAATTTGATGTTCTGCCAAAATGCAATCAGAGAAAAACATCTTTGAAGTTGGGCATACCTCAGTCAACTTTATGTCGCCTTTTGAAACAAAGGAGTAAAATCTTAGATGATCATGCATTGAATAGAAACACGAATCGTAAACGGCAACGAGTTGCAAAAGCAGAAGATGTCGAAGCAGCTCTCTTGGAATGGTTCAAGGCCGCACGACTTAAAAAAGCCCCACTGTCACGTGCAATATTAAGCTTGAAAGCCGAAGAATTTGCTGAAAATTTTGGAGTCGAGGACTTTAATACAACTTATGGGTGGCTGACCAGATGGAAAATTCGAAACAACATTGGTTATGCAAAGCAATGTGATGAAAAGGGAGATGCCGATATTAGCGCTGCAGAAAAATGGGTGCAAGATATTCTTCCAGAACTATTGTCAGGATATTCTGCAAATCAGATCTATAATATGGATGAGACTGGGCTTTATTATCGTGCATTACCAGACCATACTCTGATGTTCAAAGATGACAATCGGTCGGGAGGTAAAAAAATAAAAGCTCGGATAACAGTTCTCATGACATGTAATATGACTGGAACAGTAAAGAAAAGACCATTCGTCATAGGAATGAGCAAGAACCCACGTTGCTTGAAAGGTGTAAAACAGCTTCCCATAGAATACACAAGCAATACAAAGGCATGAATGACGAGCGAGATTTTCACAAAATACATGAGGAAATGGGACACAGAGCTTGGAACAGAAAAAAATTGCAGTTTTGCTCGACAACTGCACTGCCCATCCGGAGTTGAAGTTAAACAACAGAACTGTTTTATTTTCCACCAAATACCACATCAGTTATTCAACCATTGGATCAAAGAATCATAAAAACTTTTAAAACCAATTATCGCAAGGATATAAGAATGAACATTTTTCAGGCAATAGACGATCCAACGAAGTCTACTGCTAGTGATAGTACAGAGAAAATCAGTCAGTCTTCTTGACGCCTTTCCCATGATAATAAATGCATGGAAAAATGTTACTCCAATAACAATTTTCAATTGTTTCAAAAAATCGGGAGTCGTAGTTGAAGTAGCGAACAACATTCCACAGGAGCAAGAAGACCCACGCAATGACCCACGGAGCTTACAGACGAATTTTGGAACTGGATCAATATCGATGGAAACGTATCGACATCAGCTGAAAAAACGGAAGAAGACATTGTTTTAACAATTCAACAATCCAAAGAAACAACTGGAGAAGCAGATGAGGAAAAAGTAGAAAACAATGAACTGCCAACACCAACGCCTAGGGAATCGCCTCAGGCTCTTCAAATTCCTAGAAGGACATTAGAACAACGAGGTGCATCTTGCGATGACTATAATTCTTTTTACTATATTGAAAAGAGATTATCAAAGCTAATTAGTGTCACTACGAAGCAATCTACAATATACAAATGTTTTTCCAATAAAGTACAGTAAGTACATAAAGTGTTTCTTCTTATATAGTGTATTTATTGCTACATATGTACTGTATATAACATATACTCAGGGGCGGATTACCCTATCTTAGACTTTTACTTTATCTTTTTAATGTTAAATTTTTAAGAACATTCAAAACTTTTTCATATATGTACGACTATGTATGTTTCATGTATGTACAAGGCCGTCGAGAGCTGTCTCGGGCCCTAGGACAGACATTGAACCGGGGGCCCCGGGTCCCTCCCCTATATGTTTTTACATAATTTTCTACCTGGTGTGGCTGACACTCGGACCTGGGGAAAATTACCCCCTCTGCCCCCCTCAACTCTTCTGTGTATGTATTACTATGCTGAGTAAAAAAAACGAAACTGCATTGCCGCCGCTTTTTCGAATCAGCCGCTTTATTGGATCAAACATCGATGGCACGAACGTGATTCAATTAAGCGGCGGCCACTGTATATATATATATATATATATATATATATATATATACCTGTGCAAATTAATTGGGACAAAGTAAAAAAATCACTTTTTTCAAAACCTATGCCTTTATATCATTCTATGCCTTTGTATACACTGATAAATACCTGTATTAGTATGAAGTATGCCCTCCTTTAGCAGAAATTACCTCTTGAATCCTTTTTGGCATTGATTCCACTAATTTAGTGCAAATATGTTTGAATTCATCATCGTGGAACCACACTTTGATAGCATTAGTTATCATGCAGTCTTTGGTTGTACAGTCCATTTTACCGAAACGTCTCTTCAAAATATTCCACAAGTTTTCAATTGGATTCAAGTCTGGTGAATTGCCAAGCCAATCAAGTAAATTAATTTTATTTTCCAGCATGAAAGTCTTGACCAATTTTGAATTGTGACATGGGCCAAGTCATGCTGAAATGTCCCATCAAAAGTTTGCAGGAATGGAACAATCTTACGTTGTAATATTTCTATGTACTTGGATGAATTCATCATATCTTGAACAGGAACTAAGCTTCTAGTGCCATTTGCTGTGAAAAAACCCCAAAACATCTGTTTCACAGGGTATTTTACACTTTGTTGGACATGCTGAGGTCTTAAAGGTTCACAGTTGCTTCGTCTAACGACAGTTGCTTTGTAACCCTGCACAAATGAGTTTCATCACTGAAAATTACCTTTTACCAGTCGTCAACAGTCCATGATTTATATTTTTTGGCCCATGCTAAACGTTTTATCTTCATTTTAGCATTCAAATATTGTTTTTTCGTTGGTCTTCTTGCTTTCCTGCCAACTTCCAGAAGCCTACGGCGTACAGTTGAATAACTAACATCGAAACCACCAGACAATAATTCGTTTTGAAGGTCTCTGCTTGTCTTTGTTGGGTTACTTTTACTATTTCTGATTATAATTTTATCGGTTCTTGGAGTTGTTTTTCGTTTTCTACCACATTTACCACTCCTTTTTGGAGAAAATAATCCAGATGCATTGTATCGCATAATAATTCTTGATACATTTGATTTGCCTACACCAACTGTAGAAGCGATATCTCTCACTGTCATAGAAGTGTAATCATTAAAAGCAATTATTTTTGCATGCTTCCTTGGAGAAATATCCATTTTGAAATACACGAAAGCAACACGTATCTCACAGAGAGCAAAAACTAACATCCACCTCTTACACACAAATGCTCACAACTTAAGGGGAAGTGACTATTTCCTGTTTCAAACCAGTCAAATCACATTCTTATTGTTGCGTTCTAACCGTCACACCATCTCAAGGCAGATAAAACAGATTTAGGTCGGTTTCAGACATCAACTGGCAATCACATTACAATTCTGAGAAAAAAATACGCTTGTCCCAATTAATTTGCACAGGTATATATATATATATATATATATATATATATTAGAAAGAAATAATAATAAAAATAATTAATCATGTAATCTTGAAACATTAACATCACCATAGAAGCAAAACCACTGCCATAATGCCGATAATAGAAAAGATCAGCACCTGCCCAAATTCGAAGATTAAAAAGAATTAAATTCATCTTCAGGTCTAAGTATTTAATTCTAATTAACCCAAACAAATGCCTGTTACAGATTGGACAATAGTACATTACTATAAATGTCCAAACTCAGACTACAGGTACCAAAAGATGAAAAAATAAAGACAAGAAACATTAGGAAAATTTGTATTACCATGTGGCAGGAACCCTTTTTCACCACGTGTATATGCGATCAACCTCAACAGTATAATAAATATCTAGAAGCACCGGAATGAACATGACGAAATACAACCTAGGAAGCAATACGAACGTTCACAGCGACGCTCCCAGATCCGTCCAGTGAGTCAGAGCAGGAGACAGGACTATTACGCGTATAAGCAAAATAGAATATCAACATGAAGCAGAGATGAAAATTCTTACTAAACAAGAGATTCATAGAAGAAATGGATAAACGAGAATGCCACTATACACTATTATAAGGGCACTCAAATCGTAGTTTCAAACTGGCTAAAGCTATAATTAATTAACTGGCTAAAGTTACAATTTAATTGCTGTTTTTTAATTTCAAAGATCCAGTTCTTACATTGTTTCCAATCAAAAGTAATTTTGAAATTTGCATGTTGCTGTAGGATGGAATTTTTTAGATCAGATAATGAGGGTAATTTTTTATTATATTTACTTGCTGTTTTAGTTCTTTTTGATTTATTTTAAGAAATGCTAAAGAAATTATAAATATTATGATCTTCACTAGGATAATTAAAGGATTTTTTAACAATGTTGTGATGATTAAATAATAGATTGAGTCCATATGGAAAAATAGTTTTGTGTGCACATATGAAGTCATTTTCAAGGAACAATCTGTCATAATAATTATTTTGAATACATAGAATACTAATTTTAATGTTATCGAACCCATGTCTAGAAAAATGTTCGTATTTGAATTTTGATTCATTAAGGGTAGTTGCATTATTTGAAAAATTTTTTATATGATTCCTGTGTACGTTAATTCGGAGGTGCAGAGGATTGCTGGTTTGGCCTATATATAATATATTACATCTTTTACATACAATTTGGTAGATGCAATTATGTTTTACAGAAGGCAAGATTATTCCTACAATTGATCTGGTTACGATTAGCAAGCGGACACGTTTTACATCTATTAGAATTACAAGTTTTAAATTTAAGAGTGTTATTTAGTGATGCATGCTTGTAAGATTGATAGTTATATGAAGAGAACAAAGAATGCTGGCTGGATGTATTAAATGAAGATGGAATAGTCATTGAAGAAAATGGATATTGTTGGTAGCGAAATATCGATCTAGGAAAACCCCAACAAGTTCTCGAATACCGAGTTTGAATGTCAGAGAACATGCAGTTGTCAGTCGATAAATATTGATAATTAGACAACATATAATAGGGTAAGATAGTAACCTTTATTTCCCTAAAATAAAGGAACTTGCATTCAAAATAAGAGACTCATTAGCTAATATATATATATATATATATATATATATATATATATATATATATATATATATTAATTATATATATATATGCTTTCATTCATTATTTATATTAATTGAAAAACATATCGCATAAGCCGAAGTGGTGGCCGAGCGGTCAAAGAGGCAGGCTTTTCCTCGTGATGGCTCGGCTGACAGATTGCGGGTTCGAATCCCGCCTGCGGGCATGGATGTTGTTATGTCTTATTGGGGCAGAAGTGAGACTTCTACCTTCGGGTACCCCGGGTCTTTGACTAAACAGAAGCAGTGCACACATTCTTCCTTAATAAATATGTTAGGGACACGACACCAACCAACATATCCCACAAAATATTATATTACTCGTATTTAAGCCGTATTTCAATGTTCTATTTTATTTAGCAATTTAAAGCACTTGCCGGCTAAAATAGCCGTCTTAAAGAAAAAAAATTTGACTTAGTAAGGTTTTATCCCGTGATCGATACATTTATATTTTTACTTTACTTGTGAGAATAAAGATTCTTACCAAAAAATGGTTTATTTTTATTTTATATATTTCGTTATATAAAAGAATGCAAGCCACTGAATAAAGTCCCAGTAACAACTTACAAGATAAAATACAATACAAAAATATACAAATAAATATATTGTAAGGTAAATTAAAATACAAATACTACAAATGATTTTTAAACGCACTCAGATGAATAAAAACATCAAGATTATCAGGAAAGCTATTATAAAGTATATAGATGTTTTTAATGGCACAATAACAACTAATATTAGTGCCAACAGTAAATAGAAGTTCTAGTTGAGTATTGAGAAACCTGAACCCCGATTTCACTTAAAACAGGGATACAATCAATTTTGTTATTGAACACATTTCTGAAGAAAGAAAACATAATGAAAATTCTTCTATTCTGTAAGCTTGTAACATTAAATACATTTCGAAGCAAATGTATAGTAGGAAACCAACCACATAATTAATTCATAAATATCCATTTAATTTTGAATAGAAATTCCTTAATTGTCTAGATGTCTAGATCAATTTTCGGCATAATTATTATTATGTTAATATCAGTCAAAAGTGACCTAATTACTATTATTACTCAGTGCAGTACTTACCCGCAAAACTGTATTGCTTTCAAGCTTCCCAAACCAAAGTTGTTCTGTTACACGAATGCATGTTTCTGTTGACATGAAAGTCTGAAAAAGTGATAAATTTTCTATCACATTTCCTTAAATAGGAACAGAAGACATAAAACGAAATCTGAATAAAATATACATTAAATAGTTGATAAAATTTTAAAATTTTTTAATTTTCATACAATTTTTAACAGGCATTTTTAAATGATGGCGTAATTTGCCATATAGAATTTCATAAGTATGAATATATTGAATATATTTATAGGTCTTCGATCAGATTAAGAAAATTGTGAGGTATAGGAATGGCTGTTAATTTCAGTGCTAACAATGACTATATTATTGTTGAACAAATAAAATGACATTTGGCCTATGGCGATTGTGTAAAGAACAGTGCTGTTCCATTGGGGTCTCGAACTGCGGATTTTCGTACTTGCCAGCTGAATCACCCCCAATTGAATTACTGGGAAATAATTGTAGGCTCTTAGCGTCAACGTGGACCCTGCATTCTCTTCCCTCTAATGACAGCTGACAATCTAACTGACAACCTCCTGCTATTTTCCCTCAGGTTAGCCTCTTGATGCTATTTTATCCTCCAGGTTAACTTCCTGCGTGGCTGTTGGCCTCCCGATTTGAAATATGACGCTTAATATCCCAGTCCATTGATTCCGTGCTAGTCGTACTAAGGTCACTTTCAGACCTCCGATATCATAACACTAATTTGCAGGGCTAATTTTTTCAGACGCAATTGTAAAGAACCTTGCTGTCCCAGCCCTCACTTGAACCGAGGATTTTCGTACAGGTCAGCCAACCCGAAATCGAAATAAGGATTTTTATACGATGGATATATGCACTGCTCACAACCGAAATCGCAACACCATAAAGTCATAGGTGTAGCTTTATGTAAATCAAGCAATGGAAACAGCAAGGAGAGATATGCAAATGATCACAGTTTCGTTACGCATAGTGACGTAACACCTTGCCGAGCAGCATAAAAGCTTCAGGTCAAGGAGAAGCGATAACACAGCTAAATTGTAGCGTCTTTGGTTTCAGGTTGTAAAAATCATCACAATATGTCAAGAGTACGTCGACGTACCGCATACGTTCAGTTGTCGTCAACAGAACGGCAACAAATCATTGTTTTATCTTTATGTGAGGGTGGAATGAGCCTTAGAAGGATCGCTGAACTGTTGTGTCGTGATGTGAGCACAGTTCAACGGTGTGTGTTACGGTTCGTGAAAGACAACGAAACGACACGAGGATCAGGTAGTGTAGCTTCCGAGTGAACCACACCACATGAAGATCGTATGCTTCTGAGAAGCGTTGCGCGGAAGCCGTTTACCACAGCAACTCTGTTACAACGACATTTATCCCACACTACAAGAAGCGCGGTTTCGACGCAAACAATTCAAAACCGTTTGCATGGCGCAGGACTCCGAGGTAGACGACCTATTCGACACCTACCATTTTAACGTCTTCACCGGTTACGTCGCTTCCAGTGGTGTTAAATGAGACGCAATTGGTTGACAGAATGGCGAAGCATTCTGTTCACGGATGAATATGATTCTGTTTTGACATGCCAAATGGCCGTACTCGCGCATGGCGGCGATTCCAACAACGCCACCAAGAAGCTGTTTCTATCAGTCGTCACACAGCCCCTCTGCGTGGTATCATGGTTTGGGGTGGCATAACATTTGGTGGACGAACACCTTTGGTCCACGTTTCTGGCAGTATCACGGCACAATGATACGTCTCTGACATTGTGAGGCCTGTGGTACAGCCATATCTGTCAACCAAGCCGGGACTGCTTTTTCATCAGGATAATACCAGGCCACATACTGCACGGGTGAATATGAATAGTCTACAAGGTTTTGATATCCTACCTTGGCCAACATATTTTCCGGATTTTTCGCCAATTGAGCATATCTGGGACACCATGGGTTGCCAGTTAAGAGAACTCCCAATTCCAGCAAACCATGTGCAGTTACAAACCTAATTGCATGCTGTGTGGAATGTCATCCCTCAGCACACCACTGACCATCTCATTGACGGGATGCCTCGTTGTATTCAATCCTGCATAGCCGCTCGCGGTGGGCCTATTCCATATTAATCTAATGTTAATAAAGTTCCATTCTTTCATTTTCCAGGTATGATGTCTTGATCATTTGCACATCTCCATGTTACAATTATATTCTATAAATTTCATAAGGATACATAAATTTCTTCATGGTGTTGCGATTTTAGTTGTGAGCAGTGTATAGAGTCAAAAGTAAAACCAAATATATAATACCCAGTGCAAATAAAAATATTTTGCATAATTATATAGCAATATATTTATCATAATTTGTCTTACTCTGTCATAAGCTAAAATTGCCAAATCAAGAACTGTCATATTTCCCCAATAAGGATCTCTAAAATTCAGGATTTTAGACGTTTTCTTTCTATCCATTTTATCACACTCTTCCAAAACACCAATGGCGATTTTCTCGAATTCCTGAAATAGAAATGGTAGCATGAATATTGGATGAGCAAAACAGAAATTCGCAATTATAAAAAAAGAAATATTCTATAAGAAAATACTATGAACGGCTGATTTTCTTATTTTCTACGCAAATGTCCTTATTTGAAATAGTAATAGTTACTCATTAGATTTTGTTGTGAATCGAAACATAAGTATATCGATCCAAACCACAAATATGGTCAGCTCGTCAAATGTCTTGTTAAATGTCTTATTAAATGCCCAGCTCGTCAAATGTCTTATCAAATGCCCAGCTCGTCAAATGTCTTATCAATGACCAGCTTTCATACTAGAAAGTCGGAAAGTTAATTCCATTAACGCAATCCTTTACTTTGGTCTAGGGTATTCAACACTGGGATAAAATTAAAATCTGGTATTTCCGTATTTTTAATTTACAAAACTGGGATATCGATATTCATAAAAGCTTGTCTGGAATTTTAAACATTAACATTTTGCTCACGGCAAATATTGGAGAAAATTTAAGAACAGCAATATTTATATTGTAGGTTAATTTTAAAGAAAAATTATTTTTACTTATCTGATTAAGGGGGTATGGTACCCAAATTGCTGAAATCTGCAATTTTGAAGTTATAGTTGTAATTTTTTGTATTCAGGTAGATTTTAAGTATAGTAAACAAAATGGGATATTTAAAATTTTAAAAATTAAAAAAAATTATTTTTTTTAAATTAAAATTTCAATAATTTGACAAGTTTTCTTTTGATATAAGTAGAAAAATAATTTTTCTAAAATTTTAATTTGAACATTTTTTAACATAAAAATATGTAAGAAATAAATTGTCTTCATAGTTTTTGTAAATATGAAGCAGAAAAAATTTAATAAAAAATAATGTAGAAGAACGTGATTTTACACTACAAATATTGTCGAAAATCATAATAAAAAAACAAACACATATTTCAGCAATTTCTGAAGACGAATTACAGAAAAGTATATATATATAACAATTGTTCCAAATTTCATTCCTATCCGTGCAGTAGAATTTTACTTATATCAATTTAAATTTATAAAAACGTCGAAAATCACGTCTTTGACAAAAAGGGCATTAAAGTTTAAAAATTATGCAAAATTGCTGTTTATGAAGATATTCATCTGAAAAAAAATTTCAGTATTCTTTTACATACAAGAAATATATTCCAAGTTTAGATTTTAACAAAATGTTAATATATGTACAAAAATAAATTTTAAAACTTAAAAAAAAGATAAAAAAAATGTCATCAAAATTGTTATATACAGAGAAAAATATGAAAATTGCTGCTGTTGGACCATAATATATTATAAATAGCTGTTGACACACAAATTAAAAGATAATACATTATATTAAAATGTATAAATGTATGTAAAAGCAATATTGCTGACTAACACATTTCAATGTCCACCAGCCAAGTAACCAAAATTCTGGTTCAGTTTTATTTTTGCCAAGTTCACTTTTCTGCAATAAGCTTTGAACAACAAAGTTGATTTGTTCAAAGCTGTTATGTAGCGTCTTATATCTTTTCGTTTAGTAAGAACATGTGACCTTCCAGGTGACATGAAAGCATCCTTCATTATTTGAGCTACAGAAAAGAAAAGACCCTTGTTGAAATCCATTATACCTCTGGCAACTGCAATTTCAACTCTCTGTCTTCAACCATTTATTGATTTGGGGCACATTGTCCAAACCAGACTATGAAGAGACTCATTTCTGTTATAAGTTTCACCCTAGCTTCGCCTTTCTAATAATAAGTCTGAAGCAAGTCTTTGAAAAATGGGCATCATTTTGCATTCTACATCAAATATCAAAGGAGTCTATATGCTGGTAGAGTGAGAAACTGGTGTTAATCCCTGTGCTAATGCTCGAATGTAGAAACACCAGTATTCTTTATGATGTGGACATGTTTTGTGTTTTGGATGTCTGTCGGTGGAGCTGCAATGATGCAGAATAGTATAAATATCCTTTTTCATGGCTGGTACATTTGTTTTATTTCTTATGATGGCATTTTGGCAGTAGTGATTTATTTTTTTAATTGTTTTATCTTTGAGATTTCCGTGTTGAGAGTCACTCCCCGTTTCTTTTCTGTGGTAACAAGGTTAAGCAAAGCGGTTCCCATACGTTTCCCAACATGATTCACACATAGCTGCCAACCTTGGAAAATGAAAATTAGGGAGATTTTTAAATATATGCAATTCGCGACAAAAGTCGAAAAATCGCACAGCGCGATAACAATTTCTTTTTTTACAGAAAGCATAAAAGGGAATTTTCAAGACAGAATAGGGATTTATTTCCCCTCTACTACAAAACTGCACCATAAAAAATAGACAAATATGATAAACAATCTGTATTGTATCTATAAACACAATTTAATTTCAACGAATACAAAATAATTAAAACATCTTTTAAAAAATAAGCACATTCGTTAGAGTTATTCTCATCAGAGTCTATAAAAATGTTCATTAACACTGAATATGATGCATAAAGAAAAATGTCATTGGTTACTGTTTAATAATCATTCATATATCTTTGACACAGAAACACTTCTCTGCAGATAAAATATTGAATGAAAGAAATATTTTGGTAAGTAAAAATACAGCACGTAAAAGTTCTATATAATTAAAAAATGTCAAATTCAATCCTTCTTACTACTTAAAAATAAAGTAATAGCTCTTTTTGCTTTTTTTAAGAACTCCTTACTAAATTCTTTTTCAATATCCCTTCACAGAGTTCATACCGATTTTTTAGAAAAATATTTTTTTAGAAAAATTTGTATTATACAAATACAATTAAAAAATTAACCTTAATGATTAGCCATAATATGAAAATAAGCTAGTTTAGTCAATCTAATATGCAACATTTAAATGATGGAGATGGATGGAAAAAGATACTAACGTATTCTCGGCAATTCACGCGAAGTAACTGAATTGCGCAATCGCAATATTTATGCGAAAATAATTAAGAAATTAACCACAATAATTAATCAGAATATGAAAATAAGCTAGTTTAGTTGATCTAATATGCAATATTTAGAAGATTGAGATGGATGGAAAAAGATACTATTGTATTCTCGGCGATTCATGAGAACAAACTGAATTGCGCAATCGCAGTGTTTATGCGAAATTAATGAACAAAATAACATTTTAGCGATTTATGCTCAATAACCTTTGAAGAAGTATGTTTATTACTTTCATAAAATAAGCGATGGAGATCTTAATATACAATACACGCGGCCGTAAATCTCCGTTAATTTGATTGGCATTACCCTGCATTGTATTATGGATTTGCTACGATCCCGGAAATTATAAAAATCAGTGCTAAAAATGCGGAAAATTGGTGTTTTCGAGGAATTATACCATCTCTGGTTAATTGATAAATTTCCAACAAAAAAAAAAGCCGGAGAATTTCGTTAGTAATCCGGAGGCCGGAGAAGTAATGAAAAATCCGGAGTCTCCGACCAAAATCCGGAGAGTTGGCACGTCTGCATAGGGATTTTTTTAGGAAAATCTCTTTTGTAGGGATTTTTTCTAATTATTGTAAAAATTCGGGAGATTTAGGAATTTTTCGGGAGTTCGGGAGATTGCATCAAAATTCGGGAGACTCCCGGAAAAATCGGGAGATTTGGCAGGTATGATTCACACATTCTTTCTTGACAAGAGGAACATCAGGGCCATACACTTTCAACTTCTGCAAAGTTTCAAATTCCCTTGAATCACCATCACCAACAAATTCAACATAACGGAATCCAATAACAGTTGATCGATTCCACAAACTCTTTCCCATCTCAACTTCCATTATTTTAATAATATTGTTCGCAAAATGGCAAATGTCCTCCATACCAAAATGCATACTCAGCTGTATTTTTGCCTAAACACAGCTAAATGAGCAGCCGCCCGCATTACAATTTTTGGAAACAACTTCATAGTCAATTATAAAACCTGTCAGTACATCAATTATACAATCAACATAATTTGAAGAGTGGCCCCGTGTGTGCCAGGAGGCATCGAAACTAACCGCAATGTCGAAAATTTCATCATCACATATAGTTACTGAATTTAGTGTAGCATGAGCTTGCCGTACATTGCGACGTACATCTTTTAACTGGCCTTGCGCACTTGTTACAGTTGTGTTATTCACAAATTTCACACACACACACACACACACACAAATGCTTACTAAAAGTTCGCGAGTTCATGCAAGGCAAATTTATAAATGAACAAAAAGAGTTCAACTCCTTCATGACCTTTTCCCAATTCAACAAATGCATGCATCGATCGGCGATTTACATCAAAAGTTTTACAGTTATTTGCAGTAGACAATTTGTCCGAAGAATTCACTGTAGTTTTAAAGTTACATGTGCACTTCAGGATAATATCTTGTGAAAATCCATAGTTTTTGCCAATATCAACAGACAGGTTATTCTTGTTGCAACGTGAACATTTGCAGAGATATACAATCTGTTGCAAGAATTTCAACTTGATTAAAATACATTCATTCGAATTATCTATCTGAAGGAATATCTGCTTTTGTTGACAAATCTTTTTGCAATGCTTCTGTTCTTGTCACAATGACGATTTTTCCGGAAATATCTGCATTTATATCAGACATTTTGCATCGTTTTTGCTTCATCAGCTCAGCTTTCTAGCTTGAGATTTCCAGTTTCGTCCCATATTTACTATCACAGCTCAAACTTGTGTAAACAAATCACTTAAAATTATATAATTATCACATAAAATATAGATGTATTAACAAAAAATATATTTAACAGCACATTCAACAACAATAGCCGTTTCGAAATCGAAATAAGCGTGGAATTTTTCACAACAAATATCCAGGGGCGCGGTAGCCCATTGGTTAGCGCGCTGGAGTTGCACTCGGTAGGCCCGGGTTCGATTCCAGCCACTGCCAAAACTGCCGCCGTGTTCATGCGGAGTACGATCACGTTAAACATGTGGGTCCGAAAGTCCTTCCGAGAGGTTGGTGGTAGGGGAAGGAGGGTACGGTCCCTGTGGATGCCTCCCCCACTGGGTTCCGGTCTAAATTGGGTGGCACTTCCCGACCGTCCAAGCAGTTGCCTTACACCTATCTGGTAGGTCGGACGGTCTGGGTTTCAACAACAACAAATATCCAAATATCCACCGGCCGTCCAAACAGTTACCTTACACCTTTCTAGTAGGTCGGACGGTCTGGGTCTCAACAACAACATCAAATATCCAAATTACATTTAAAATAAGCAATCTAAAAGATACTATTACTTCACTTCAGTTCAAATAAGTGTTAGCTAATATATTTCACTTCGTTTCTTCCATCCAACAAAAAGAAACATTATTTTTAACTGAGAGAAATAGATATGTAGAGGTTTCACTTTCGTTTGTTTATGTTACAGTAGCAGACGAAAATGGGCGTGACAACTTCAGTAGTTTAATTTTTAACATTGCAATCTAATCGGTACTATTTAACATAGGAAGATGAATTTGGTGTCATTGCAATTAGAAAATTACGAATTTTTTTTAAACAATAAAATAAATTGAGATTTTTTGGGGACCATACCCCCTTAAATATCAACATACAAAAAGCAACAATGAAATGAATTGTTTTAAGTAATAACATAATGATAACGTTAGTATCTATCTCGATTCGCTAATAATAAATTACCAACTAAATACAACAGAACAAACCGAAGGAAAATACACTATACATACAATTTTTTTATAAAATATATGCATTATATAAATTATTATTATAATAACTATAGTATGTTAATAGCTGTATATGTAATAGCTATGAAAACAAAATATAGATTTGTTTAAGCAGCCTGTGTTAAGTATATGATTTCGCTGTTTATAACTGTTAAAATAATAATCATCGCTCTTAAATCAATTTTCCGTTTTGTAGGTATTGAATTTCGAAGAATACATTGTAAACAAAGTACAAAATAAATACATGGGCCATGGAAATTCAAGGAAAAACAACTTTTTCTGCAGCTTCAAAACCGCAATTTGATTTAAATTCTAATGCAATTTTTATGCCTCCAGTTACAGTTTAATACCTTTTAACGCTATTTGGTATGATATTTGATATTTTTTGTACAATCATTTTTAATAAAATGTTTTCTGGGCCGTTTAAAACTACATTTCTTGACTTAGAAACTTCTGATAATATTCTCTTCAATTTACAGAGGGGTAACATTGTTCAATTGTGAGTGAACTATTTTATTTCAATAGAAATATCTAGTGGTCAAAAGTGACCCTAAAGAGCTGGATAAGGTTAGACCACGAAAAATGGTTATTTTCTCCTTTAAAGGTAGGTTTTTGAAAGTTTGAAATGGCTTAAGGAAAATGTATGAAGACTGTGGCTTTCCAATGGTATAAGGGTTGGTGAAAACCAATGACGGGAATGAAAATATTGAAAAAGTGGACCAAAGCCAAGCTTCGCGTAATTTTGATTCGCTGCACGCCGTTTTAAGGTTGATAACTAATGAATAGATAATGATAGCAATGACCTCAGCAAGCATTCCGTAGTTGATGGTCAGAGCTAACAGACGTATGGGATAAACCAAAATTAAGTTAATTTAAATGCTATTTATTTTTAGATAAATAATTCGGTGACAAAATGTAGGAATGCCATGAAAATCTAGAGAAAATTACTATAAGAATCAACAAAAATTGAAGAAAGAGCTAGAGAAGAATGAGAGGTATCCTTTAAGATTCAACCGAAAGGTCATGGGAATGTAGGGAGCGTCCAAAGTCCGCACGCCAGGAAGCGTTTCATCAGAGCTCGACTATAGAGTCACAACCTTCCACTTCAACTGCATAAATTAAGCTAATAGGTCATATATTCTTGTCTCTTCATTCTCTGTAACACTAACAAGATCGGGATTTGTTATTACTACTTCTATGAGTGTTATCGCTTGTCTCTTCTTATCTAAGATAAAAATATCGGGTCTGTTATGAGTGTTATCTCAATTGTATATAGTATAAGTTGTTTGTAAATAAATAAAGGATTGCTTTCGTTTTATTTCCTAAAAATTTTATGTCTGAAAAAATATATAGAGGCACAATAGCGACTGTAACGCCATCTACAACGTAGGGCTACATCAAATGTCTTTCGCTAAATACCTTAAGGACGTAGCTCTAGTGAAATAGTGTCATGAAATAATGATAGTTGACGTAGTTCTATGTTATAGGTGGCGGTACAGTTGCTACTGTGCCCCTTCGATGTTTACGAAGCTTTTATTTTACAGTTATTTTTGTAGTGCCGTGAACATTTTTCGCTATTTATTTTAAACACTAGATTATAGTTGTTGCTGCTTTTGCAGCACTTTTGGTTCAACTTCATAATTTTCAACTATTTCAAACCTTCATCGAATATCAAAGTAGATTAATTAAAGTAGATTTTACCATGATAATTGAAATGAATATTTTGTTTAATTTGTGAACATTCCATGTTACCTGAATAAAGCTTTAAATTCTTTATTTTTTTTTCTAAGCTTCTCTTAAGCATGTGCAGATTTCACATTAAAGTAATTTCTATATTCATAGAAACGATGCATAGTAAGATATAAATTGTAAAACAACGTGACCTTCTTTTTATCCACGTAAAGAGATTTTTCTTCATTTTCATAAGCCATATTAAGCCTCCAATACAATGCTGTAGCAACGACTGACATCTGCAAAGGTTTTTGAGTTTCACTCCAAAAAAATAATGCCAATTCTGTCCTAGTTGGGCGAAAAGAAAAAAGTTGAAAAAGCTGACAAATGCATTTACTAAAACATAAGCATCAAATTGAAGCATTAACAAGTTGACTTAAAATGCAATTTTTTATATAATATGCAACTGACTGACTGACTGACTGACTGGGAGGGGTGATGTTTCAAAGTTATTGAGCACTTCCACTATAGATAGAATCTTAACTTTGATGTCATTCGATCCGTCTCAGCAAGGGGTAACGTTCAACCGAAGGGAACATTTAAAATTTCAACAATTCGAATAAAGGTTGACGGTGCAAAGAAATGATCAAAATCCCAAAGCTGCTTAGCTTAATTATAGAACACTTCCCCTTAATTATAGAACACTTTAGCCAAAATTTTGGTTTTGGTCTCATGCGGTCCGTGTCAGTTTTCAGGTTAACAAAAATTTCGAAAATTAGGCTTTGGGAGGGGGGGGGGGGGGGGGAGATACGATATAAAGGGATTAAGAAACTTATACCACTTTGCCTCTCAAATATAATAAATACGCATAGTGATATTTTTTCGCTGTCAACAATTAAAATTGGTTATCAGCAACTTTGATTAAATGTGTAGGTGTCACCTTTAGTGACTACTATCCATTGAGAACCACAATTTTAGAAGAAAAATACAAAAACATTCTAGGCGAAATGATAAAGCGAGATTCAAGAATGTGAAAAGCAATTAAATGCAAAGTGAAAAATAAAGATGAAATGAATAAATTAAATGCTCTATAATAAACTCTAAAATCAAAGACAACCAAATAGGTAGTTAAAAAGTCATTTATTAAAATCGCCTTATTATGACGTACACAATCACATAGCCAAAGCGCTTTCGGACATTATCATACCATTCATGAGAGGCGAAGTAAAATAAAGTGCGAACAAGTGCCTAAATATAGGTCATACCCGCCAAGCAAAATTTACATATATCAACTACATACAAAATTACATACATCAATTTATATATTTTTAATCTTTTAAAAAACAACGAGAAAAAATAAATAATCATAAAAATGTATATTACAATAAGAAATAGAGTTTAATAACCAACATGAATGTCGACAAAATTAAAAAGCAACTACTATTAAATTTTTAGAAAATCATGTAACGGCTTGACCCGCAGAGTCCAGAAGGAGTCGCCAAGCATAATTAAGGGTCAGAACGGGGTCAAAATTACAAATAGAATTACGGTAAATATAAAAAATAAAAAGGGGTTCATAAAGAAAAATATTACGGGAGTTATTGCAGCTAATGAATAGAAAAGCTTTATCAAACATAGGCTGAAAATTATCGTTAATAACATACTGGGCAAGAGCCGTGGATAGTTTACCAAGGCTCTTGTCCAGCATGTTATTAAAGATAATTCCTTTCATTTCCTTGAAATAAGCAGAAAAATAGTGGCTACTGTTTTTTCAGGGACGTTAGGAGGTGTCATTAGATCGCATAAGAAAGCATTGCATAGTAATCAAAGGATTAAGTTCAACTATTGGTTAGTATGGTTAGTACAGTGGTCTCCAACTTTTCGATCGCTTATCCCTGAAAAATATTTTTTTACATCGCGTACCCCTATGGTAAATACAGATGTAGAATATTTTCTAATAAAATACTATTCATATAATCATAATATTATTGTGTTCATAATCATGTAATTTTAAATTACAAGTTAATATTTGTTATTCTTTAATTAATTTTCTTTTCTGTTTTTCGATCAATGTAAAATCGTTTTCAGAAAAATGTATAAAAAGAAAATATTAAATTTTCTTGGAGTACTCCCACGTATCGGCTTGCGTACACCCTAGGGTACGCATACCATAATTATGGAGACCACTGAGTTAGTGGATCTGTTTCTTTTTATATGGCCTCGGCTTTATATAGCTGAATGAACACAAATTTATTTCACTTCCTTGATAGAAGCAAACATATATAATTAAATTATTACGATTGTTTCAAGGGCGTTAGAATGGGCTATCAGGATGTAGCGTGTGTCCTAATTGAAATATTAACAATAACTAACGATTAGTGCACTGTTTTTTTACGGCCTGATGGAGGGGATTCTTAATGCCCTTGAAATGATTGAATAGGTCATTTAAAAACTGCTGTCATGTTTTCAAAACTTTCAGGAATCAATAAAAACTGTATAAATCGTAATTAAATTAAAATAGCAAAAAATATCAACATATATTTTTTCAACACATTTAGCAATCTTTTTGCTGTTTTTACATAACATATGAAACTATCTTCAAAGATTTCAAAACCGCAATAATCTGGTTTTCGTAAAAATGTTACTTATAGTGTTTTTTACATGATTCTCATTCTTCTTTAATTTCGATTCAATGAAGTCACCTGCTTCTATCAAGGAATTGGAAGGCATTTGCATTCTGGCAAACAGCAGCCATTTTTATTCTGAGAATTGATTAGTTTTCTCATTAACTAAAATGCCAATGATGTAGTAAAAAAGGAAGTAAGGAAAAGTAGCGCGATATAAAAATGAAAGAGTTAGAAAAAGAGGTATTAATACTTATGAATAATGGGGAAAAATAATTACCTCAAAACAATCGTAGACCAAATAAAAAGTTCACGAAATGGCTGTTCAAAGTGCTCAGCTGATATACCAGTCGATTCAATGCCTCTTTTGCACGTTATGTCTCTTAGGTAGATATCATGTCTATGCTTTCTCATGAGGAATCCTAAGAAGTTTGTTATGTCTCGGAGGTTGAAATAGCGGTCTTTGTGTGTTAAGTCTTTCAAAATCACCTGAGCCGCCTCGTTTTCGCATATCTATTCAAAAGAAATATTAAGATTATTATCAACTCAGCAAACATAACAGAAACTATATTGTTCCAATAAAGTTATTTACTTAGGCCTAACTCATTGGCCAGGTTGGGCTAAGTTAGACCTTAACTAAAATTGTTTTGAGTGTAGTTTTTTAACATTTGGGCAGGAAGGATTTAATGTTTGAAAAAATGTAAATGAAAATTAAAAGACTACATGAAATGCATTTTTTTTAATTTCAGTTATATAAAGACAATTGTCTAAAAGTCCAAATTTTACCTTAGGACAATTTTTACCTTTTTGGACCGAACCGCACCGAGACTCGTATCTTCAGGTCGAACCGGGCTCAGTTTCAACATTTAAAAATTTCTTCGTGGTCGAACCGGGTAAACGTATGAAATTACGGCCCGTACAACCCCCTAATCTCTGATTCAATTCCAATTCCGGTCATGATTCTTTACAAGTTTCATTTGAGAATCAGATAGTATCTATCAAAATCATTGCAGTTTTAGAATTTTGATTAGGCAGTACAGAAAGATGATTGCAAGAAAAAATGCGGACATATTTAATGCTTCATTATACGAACTTTGTTAATGAACTTAGGGAAAATGTCTCATTTTGTTTCATTAATGAATTTTACAAATTTAACCTTCATTTCTAACAAATAAATAAATTGTTTAATTTACTTGATTATATAATGTCAATACTATAATTAATTTATAAAATTGATTTCATATAATATTAGTATAAAAATATAACTTTATTGGATAGTATGAAAGATGTTTCTCTAACAAAATTTGACTCGTTGTCCGCGAAATACCTATATAATAATGATATACTTACACATTCGTTGTAGAGCGTCCGCAGTAATCCGACAGTCAAATAGTCCCTCATAACAATCCCACGTTTCAACAATAATCTTACAAAAGCTGGTTTATTTGTTATCAAAGCAGATGTCATGGCTTCTTCTATGATATCCAATGGCCAAGATCCACAATCTGGAAATAGTTTTTTAGCAACATCAGGGCGATTCCAGTTGACAGCTACTAGAAGCTGATCACGAAGAGTGGCATCTTTCTTATCTAATAACAAGAAAGATCAATCATGCATAAAGCATTGATTATGAAACACTTTCCAATTTCAATGCAATTTTATATAAACATCTCTAAAATGCGATACATTCCTCGGTAATATTTTTAAAATTATCACAATACTACTTTATATTTGAAAATTTCATCGAAAAAATGAACTTCATTCAAATGACGGCATTGAAATACAAATTGCCTGGTTTAAATATCTCTAAAATGCGATACATTCCTCAGTAATATTTTTAAAATTATCATAATGCTACAATAATTTATTATATTTAAAAGCTTCATCGAAAATAAATGAACTTTATTCAAATGATGTCATCGAAATATAAATCGCCTCTATATAAAAACAGCGTTTCATTTATAAACATATTTTCAATCGTTTCATTCATCACAATACTATAATAATTTATTTTATTTAAAAATTTGAAAAATTGTTATCTACCATATTTATTTTAAAATGTGAAACCTCTCTAATATATAAAACGATGAAATTTTTGGAAAGATATTTATTATATAATATATCTCTTTTATCTTTCTGGAGGATATAGCAAAAGTCAGAATTCGATTGAATTTGTTTTTCTCCCTACGTTAAATAATTTTTATTTAAAAAACTACCTAACATATTTTACTGAAATGTTTTCTATATATTTTATGGGACAATTTAAATATTTTCTAAAACTCTCGAAGCAATCTGTGAATTTTAAATTCGCTTAAAAAATGTTTGAAAAATTAGGTCCCATAGGGTTCAATGTATTTCATTTTTTCAACCCGGGTTCAATCCAAAACTAATTGGGTGATATTATTCATTTATATTCCCATAGGTCCCACAGACCACCTGAAAAACATACTAAAATTTCATTTGGATAAAGTCATTTTTACGGCAGTTATCGGTCTAACGGACAGACAGACAAACAGAATGAACAAAGTCATAAACACTTTTCAACTATGTTGTAAAGTGTTAATAACGGACAGAAAAAATATTAAAACAACATCTAAGTAGGTACTTCTTATAAATTCAAAAGAATTAGCTAATTATGTATTATATATATTTCAAAAGTGGTATGACTTAAATAAAGAGGAATATTTGGGTAAAATTGAGTAACTACCAGTCTACCGATCAGCAAAAATGTATTAATTTGTCTTAATAATGAATTCGCCAAATCGTACTTGTCTCTACTTTCAGAAAGGGACCAAATATACTGTCTACAAAGAGTGACACTGTTTAATAAAAAGGGCCATAACTCTAAAATAAGTCTGTTTTTGTCAAATAAAAAAATTAAAAGTGTCCCATCTCAAAATAGCGATGCCATTTTGCATGCAAACAGAATATCAAAAGTGTCATAACTTCAAATAGAGATTTTGTTTTTGGAAGGGTTGTAAAATAAGGTTGACCAAAATAACAATTTGATAATACATTGTATTTAACAGTTTTTTCTTGGTGTAGATATAAATAAATGGGCGATTATTTTAATCAAATTTGAAAAAGTTATCCTTTAAAATTTATAATAACTTATTAAGATGGTTTTCTTTATTTTCTTAACAGTTTCTTTTTTCGAGTTGTGCCACATGTGACGTAACGGTGCGATGGCGAAAATATATATTCGCAACCTCTCACAGATGCCTAGAGCACAGATGCTGTGCTTGGATACAGCTATCTTACACAATAAAGGAAGATGTGTGTGTGTAATCTGTAGCGGGTAATCTAAGCGTCTTATGACCATGAAATTTAGCACACAGGTACTTCAGAACCCGAATAGGTGCACTTCAGCATTATTTTTTTAAATTCCGAATTAGTTTTTTATTTATTTTATGTTTTAGCCTGATTTAGACTGATATTTATACAAATCGATTCCTTAGTGACCTAAAGTATTATCACAGAAAGAAATATTATCGCAGAATAAAATATTATCACAGATAGAAAAATTTTCTTTCAAGCAAACTTTGAATGGAGGGCATACGATGAATAGATATTTTAATGACTTTTTAAAATATTTATACTTTTTGTGTGTTTTAAATCTCTCCGATTTTTATATCACGATATATTAGCATTGACGCGCCATCCAACGTTCATTTTCTTTCAGCAGCTGCTTAAAATATCACAGACGACTAAAAAAAAATAATAATTTCATAAACCAATCTATTGATTAAATATAAATTTTTTATTGGAAGCACGTTTGATTTTTTGACTTTTTGAACAAATCTCGCAGGCTCTAGCAAGCTATCGGACCCTTTGGAGCGAAACGTACGGGATAAGTAACCACTCATTTTATCGTAGGGGACTAGATATTTTGGGATGGGCTGAGAGAGGGTGTAAGAAAAACATTTTCCGTTGAACATGAGTTCTCTCCGAAAGAAAGAATTCCTCGAAATCACCTGTACAGGGATGGTTAGATTTCGAGTCTACATGAGCGGTGTGTTGAATATACGGTCAATTGTGATTCTCATATTTTTTGTTTTTACGGAGAGTGCGTACGATTTGATTCATGCAGTTTTTCGGTTCGACGTCATTTTCGAATCGAAGTCATTTTAAATTGTGTTCAAATGCATTATTTAAACAGCGGGTGCTTATTTAATTATTTACATATACGTAGTGGACGTTTTTTTAGAACCCTGGAAACGACGGGCAATTCGTTCTAATTCATAATAAAAGAAGATGCCTGTCTATGTGTATCTGCAGTACATAGCGAGAAACCTAAACCTCGTACGGTACAGAGGCACTTCAGGGCCTGGCACTGTGCGTCTCGACGAGATATTTTGTTGTTTTTGAGGTTGTTATAAGCGGGTGTATTATTAATGTGTTCTTTAAATTTCGATCACCGAAACTTACAGCGAATTCTCAGAAACCAAAGAGCGCTTTAACAATACGCCCACTTATAACAAAAAAATTAATTAATAAACTGCTGTATGGATGCACACAAGCGGCTACGACGGCTCATTTTATATCCTGGACAACGCGGGAACATTTGTTTTCTATAAAACTATAGAATAAACCAATAAGAAGTTCTTACGTTTTATCACAGTTGATAATATGTGTAGATCAAGGCATTCATTTCCATATATTTCAAAAACATGGATCTGTAAAAAAAAAAACATCAAGAGGGAAAATTTTCTTAAAGATTATCACATTCATAGTTTTACTAATTTTATAAACACCCGAGCTATTACCAGATGCTTCTTCTTGCAGCATTTGTAAATATCTTTTATTTTGGCATCTATTATAGCTGCTCCATTTCTTGTGTGCTTTCTGAAATATGAATTCAGCATGTTTCTTATCAAATCTTTATCTTCTTCTACTATCATTCTTTCACACCTATTATCAAAGTGATTTTTGAGTTCATGAAATGAATTTTAGGAGAAAATTGTTAGTTGTTTGTACATTGGGAAAATATTACCTTGAGCCAGAAGTGGTACAACATGAAACTGCTGCAGCTATAATATCTGCAACCTCTCCTGTTCCACAACATAGCAATACGGGAATATCTTTCTGTAGACATAGCAGTATTTCATCGATTGAATC